>CATNEN010000038.1:33052500-34252500 GCA_950097015.1 Macrostomum hystrix | reverse complement strand
ATATTGGGAGAGAGACTGAGAGGGGAGATCGGGAGATAGACTGAGAGGGGATATTGGGAGAGAGACTGAGAGGGGTTATTGGGAGAGAGACTGAGAGGGGATATTGGGAGAGAGACTGAGAGGGGAGATCGGGAGATAGACTGAGAGGGGATATTGGGAGAGAGACTGAGAGGGGTTATTGGGAGAGAGACTGAGAGGGGATATTGGGAGAGAGACTGAGAGGGGATATTGGGAGAGAGACTGAGAGGGGATATTGGGAGAGAGACTGAGAGGGGAGATCACGTAGAGGATAAAAAAGCCTTCAATAAAATCGCATTACGCATGCATGGTCTCACCGACGCATGAGTAGTTGACGAACAGGTACTTGAAGTTATTAGGACAGGGATCTCCGAAGATGTCGTTGGTAGCGGCAATTGAACACTCGGGCAGGTCTTGACAGGCTTCAGTGACAGCCCAAACAGACTTGTCACTCCAGCAGTTGCTAATGGTGTTGGTATCTCGAACACAGCCAGGAGCGTGAAGGTTGTCGGATTTGCCGTTTTCTGTGATTTGATTTCAATCACAGAAAGGTAAGTTGATACGAGTGGCTGCTGCTGAGTGCTCAGCGTTGTGCAATTTATGATGGCAACTTCGAATTCGCAGACAAGCACTGACTGAACAGCTGGGCCCGTGCAGCCTGTGATTCGTTAAAGCGAGTCGCAACACTCTAATGTGTCTAACAGGTGAGTCGTGTCTAACAGGTGAGTCGTGTCTAACAGGCGAGTCGTGTCTAACAGGTGAGTCGTGTCGAACAGATGAGTCGTGTCTAACAGATGAGTCGTGTCTAACAGGTGAGTCGTGTCGAACAGATGAGTCATGTCTAACAGGTGAGTCGTGTCTAACAGGTGAGTCGTGTCGAACAGATGAGTGGTGTCTAACAGATGAGTCGTGTCTAACAGGTGAGTCGTGTCGAACAGATGAGTCATGTCTAACAGGTGAGTCGTGCCTAACAGTTGAGTCATGTCTAACAGGTGAGTCGTGTCTAACAGGTGAGTCGTGTCTAACAGGTGAGTCGCTTCTAATTCTAACAGGTGAGTCGTGTCTAACAGGTGAGTCGTGTCTAACAGGTGAGTCGCTTCTAATTCTAACAGGTGAGTCGTGTCTAACAGCTAGACGACTCGTGTCTAACAGCTAGACGACTCGTGTCTAACAGGTGAGTCGTGTTTAACTGGTGCTTTTTTGTATTATTGATCGTTTAATGTCTAACAAACTCACCAAAGTGAACCAAGGCAATCAAGATCAAGCCGATATCACTAGGAATTCTTGTCATCTTTCTACAGCAAAAAGAAAAAAAACACCAATTAGTTAGCAGTCTATACTTTTCATTTCTAGCTTGCTTTAAGTGCTTAATTGGCTTTCATTTTTATAGGTCTTATTTATTCTTTCGCTATTTGCTCATTGGCTAGAAAGCCTTTAGCCTGGCCATTTGCGCAGCAAGGGTCTCTGAGCACTGCAACGATAGGTAGTCTGCTCAAATGAGTAACCACAAATCAGAAGATTAACTCCTAAATTAAACGTCGCTAATTGTTTTGATGATTAAACAACTGCTGCTTTAGCAAATTTAGTTAAATTATAAAAAGAAAGTGGTAGTTATTTGCACTCGATAGATCAGTACCGGAACATATAAGTACAAAAACCTACCGTTGCTAACTAAGCTTTTTAATTGTGTTGTCTTATTCTGCGATGATGATTGAAGGACCTCCAGTTCCTGATGATTGAAGGACCTCCAGTTCCTGATGATTGATGGACCACCAGTTCCTGATGATTGATGGACCACCAGTTCCTGATGATTGAAGGACCTCCAGTTCCTGATGATTGAAGGACCTCCAGTTCCTGATGATTGATGGACCACCAGTTCCTGATGATTGATGGACCACCAGTTCCTGATGATTGAAGGACCTCCAGTTCCTGATGATTGAAGGACCTCCAGTTCCTGATGATTGATGGACCACCAGTTCCTGATGATTGATGGACCACCAGTTCCTGATGATTGAAGGACCACCAGTTCCTGATGATTGATGGACCACCAGTTCCTGATGATTGAAGGACCACCAGTTCCTGATGATCGATGGACCACCAGTTCCTGATGATTGATGGACCACCAGTTCCTGATGATAAAACTGCTACTTGTACAAAAGCAATTATTTATTTAAAGAAAGTCTTCGTTTTTTGTTCGTAGTTATTCAAAAATATTTTGCCACACTACTTATTGTCTGATAGAGCTAATTTTTTGAATTGTTTTTTTAATTATTTACTAGACTCTTTGACAAGTACGTACAAATCTCGACCAGTTTTAAAGTACAGATTCTAAAGCCCTTTAAACGGTGTTCGATCAGTTGGCACAATGTGAATAGCTTGGATAACAAAGCCGCGCACGCCAGGCATTGTATCGCCGTTGCTACTGCCGCCGCTGACGTGACTACTGCGGCTGCGGGCATTGATTGGGCTAGCACTTTCGCAGTCGAAACTGTGGATATCATCATCCTGATCGTCTTTGACTGCGTCGCAGCATATCCAGACGCTGTTGACGTCAGAACCTAAGGCCCAGTGCGGGGTGATGGGCTAGCAACAATATTCTAATCAGCATTCTGAAATTCTTACTGGACATCCTTAACAACCCCTCCCATCACATTCTCCCTCACCCCTCCCCATCACGTTCTCCCTCACCTCTTAACTACCCCTCCCCATCACATTCTCCCTCACCCCTCCCCATCACGTTCTCCATCACCTCTTAACTACCCCTCCCCATCACGTTCTCCCTCACCTCTTAACTACCCCTCCCCATCACATTCTCACTCACCTCTTAACTACCCCTCCCCATCACATTCTCACTCACCTCTTAACTACCCCTCCCCATCACATTCTCACTCACCTCTTAACTACCCCTCCTCATCACATTCTCACTCACCTCTTAACTACCCCTCCCCATCACATTCTTCCTCACCTCTTAACTACCCCTCCCCATCACATTCTTCCTCACCTCTTAACTACCCCTCCCCATCACATTCTCACTCACCTCTTAACTACCCCTCCCCATCACATTCTTCCTCACCTCTTAACTACCTCTCCCCATCACATTCTTCCTCACCTCTTAACTACCCCTCCCCATCAAATTCTCCCTCACCTCTTAACTACCCCTCCCCATCACATTCTTCCTCACCTCTTAACTACCCCTCCCCATCACATTCTTCCCCACCTCTTAACTACCACTCCCTATCACATTCTCACTCACCTCTTAACTACCCCTCCCCATCACATTCTTCCTCACCTCTTAACTACCCCTCCCCATCACATTCTCACTCACCTCTTAACTACCCCTCCCCATCACATTCTCACTCACCTCTTAACTACCCCTCCCCATCACATTCTTCCTCACCTCTTAACTACCTCTCCCCATCACATTCTTCCTCACCTCTTAACTACCTCTCCCCATCACATTCTTCCTCACCTCTTAACTACCTCTCCCCATCAAATTCTCCCTCACCTCTTAACTACCCCTCCCCATCACATTCTTCCTCACCTCTTAACTACCCCTCCCCATCACATTCTTCCCCACCTCTTAACTACCCCTCCCCATCACATTCTCACTCACCTCTTAACTACCCCTCCCCATCACATTCTCACTCACCTCTTAACTACCCCTCCCCATCACATTCTTCCTCACCTCTTAACTACCCCTCCCCATCACATTCTTCCTCACCTCTTAACTACCCCTCCCCATCACATTCTCACTCACCTCTTAACTACCCCTCCCCATCACATTCTCACTCACCTCTTAACTACCCCTCCCCATCACATTCTTCCTCACCTCTTAACTACCCCTCCCCATCACATTCTTCCTCACCTCTTAACTACCCCTCCCCATCACATTCTCACTCACCTCTTAACTACCCCTCCCCATCACATTCTTCCTCACCTCTTAACTACCCCTCCCCATCACATTCTCACTCACCTCTTAACTACCCCTCCCCATCACATTCTCACTCACCTCTTAACTACCCCTCCCCATCACATTCTCCCTCACCTCTTAACTACCCCTCCCCATCACATTCTCCCTCACCTCTTAACTACATTTCTTCTCCATCCGCCCACACAACCTTCAGCCTCGCCTTCTCGATAAATTATTTCCTCGTATCATTCCTTCTCCCTCATCTCCTCTCCACCTCCTCTCCCACCTCCTCCCTCATCTCCTCCCCAGCTCCTCCCCCTTCTCCTCCCTCATCTCCTCCCCCACATCCTCCCTCATCTCCTCCCCCACCTCCTCCCTCACTTCCTCCCTCACCTCGCACTCAACCCTTCAGCCTCACCTCCTTGGCTGTAAGGGAACGTCTCGCTGGACTTTCTAAGAAACAGCCTTGGTAGCAGTTCGGCCTCTGGCTCCCTGACTAGGTTGCTGAGCCAGACCAGGAGGCTGTCCTGATTCAGACAGCGACCCAATGATTCTCCCTCCAGCCAGGCGGAGTACCGACCGGTCGACTGCGGCAGCGCCAGCCGCACGTAGCCAGTCAGACGCAGTTCGCGTGCCTTGGCTCGAATCCGCAGCACTAAAGGCCGCACAGATGCGCTAATTTCACGCGTGCTGAAGCCACTCGACAGGCTGCTGAATTTTGGCACCAATTTGAAGTGCAGCGAATAGCCAGAAAATCGGCGCTTTAAGCTGGCCTTGCGGGGCATGATGTGCGACATACTACTGACGATACTGACGAGACTAAGGAGTAGTTGTTCCGGAAAACGACAGGATTTTTTTATCATAACTACGCCCCAATATGAAAATTCAACTCAGAACGAGTTTTCATTGTCAAAATATGCTATTTCGCATTTTCAGACATATCATTTTAGTTATCTATGGTAATTTTCAAAATAATATAAGTGCAATCAATTGCTTTCACGAGGTAAGTCAAATTATTTTTCTTCAGAAATAAAAAGGCAGCAGTCAATTTAATCCTTCACTCCTAAATTCACTCCTTACCTCCTTTCATCCAATCCTTGCCTCCCTACATCCACTCCTTCCCTCCCTACATCCAATTTTTCCCTCCCTTCATCAAATCCTTGCCTCCCTACATCCACTCCTTCCCTCCCTTCATCCAATTCTTCTCTCCCTACATCCAATCCTTCCCTCCCTACATCCAATCCTTCCCTTCCTACATCCACTCCATCCCTCCCTTCATCCACTCCCTCCCTCTCAACATCCACTCCTTGCCTCCCTTCATCCACTCCTTCCCTCCCTACATCCAATTCTTGCCTCCCTACATCCACTCCTTGCCTCCCTTAATCCACTCCTTCCCTCCCTACATCCAATTCTTGCCTCCCTACATCCAATTCTTGCCTCCCTTCATCCACTCCTTCCCTCCCTACATCAAATCCTTCCCTTCCTACATCCACTCCTTGCCTCCCTACATCCAATCCTTCCCTTCCTACATCCACTCCATCCCTCCCTTCATCCACTCCCTCCCTCCCTACATCCACTCCTTGTCTCCCTTCATCCACTCCTTGCCTCCCTTAATCCACTCCTTCCCTCCCTACATCCAATTCTTGCCTCCCTACATCCAATCCTTCTCTCCCCCCCTAATCTTTCTGTCCCATCCCATGATAACAAATCAGTCTTCGCGTGACGGATCTTGACAAGTTGGCTTAGACTAACCACCCCCCGGGTGTGGCCTTTTACTGCACTCGAATTATTTTTGTCGCGGTGTCGATTTTCCGATTTTTGAATAGGGAGAAAAAATCCGGGTAGATATCTGCCCGCCCTGAGGGGATTAATCATTCGCTATTGACCTGGCCTCAAATAACCCAACTTACAGATGGGCTATAAATGACGGGCAAGCCACACATCAGTATATGCTGATTTTTGGAAGCCTAGTCAGTTTTCAATAGTCTTGATGACGTCATTGCTTCTTATCGGCAGCGGCCTCCTCCGTATGCTAGCAGCCACAATGCTAGTCCTTCAGCCACCCATCTGTAACGGTGCAGCCAGGACGAAATCTTTATTCGAAAACTTTCAACTGCTCTACAGATCCGACTGGAGTGCCCACACCGACAAGAAGATTGTCTTCAGACCGTCGCTACCGGCCGACTTTCCGGCTGTGTCGGTAAAGTTTAGCATGGAATGATAGTTTTAAAATGACTATTGAACCGTCTCAAATGACCATTTCCAATGACCGGTTTGAATGATACTAATAATTAATTAATTAATAAGAATTTCAAGCACCTTCCCCATCTGGGCCAGATGTGCAGCCGCAGCTATTGCGCGGCGCATCTGAAGGCTGTTCAGTCCATGGACTGGGGGGACGCCACACCCACCCTCAATTGCCCCATCTAAATGCTGCTACCTATTTACCAGCTGGGTGAACTGAAAAAATGCAAAGTTAAGTGTTTTGCTTAAGGGCACACATTTTTCCAGTGGAGTCGGGAATCGAACCCCCGACCCTCGAGTCTAGCGTCCGACGCTTTAAGCACTTGGCTACAACCCGCGCGTCAACTTTGATGGCAAAATAGTGACTTCCGATGACCATCGCAAATGACCATTTTTAAAATGACTTTCTGAAAGCAATTTTTTAAAGTTGATTTGGCAGTCTTTCACAGGACTGAAAACAATATGACCTTCAAATGTTATTAACAAAATGGACGATTTTCAAAGTGCACACCCCCTCTCCACAATGAGCAGGTGGTGTGGAACGGGCTAGGCGTGTTCTCAGTCGGCAACCGGAGCGTACAGCACGCATTCGACGGCTTCGCACGCCTAGTCAAGCTGGACTTCAACGACGAAGCTTCGTCGGCGCCGAACGCCCGTCGGGAGGGCCGCTTTACATCGCAGCTGCTCAGGAGCCGTCAGCTCAACGAGTCCCTGGCCTCGGGCGATATCGCGCCCTACCTCATGTTTGAGTCCGTCCGGCCTGAGTACACTCGGCAAGAGAAGTATAGAGCGCTGATCAATGGACTGGACAATATGAATGTGAATGTGGCTAGGCTGGGTGGAGATGGCCAACACTCCAAGGCCAGCTACATTGCAACCAACGACTACGCCAGGAGCTACACTTTCGATATCAATGGATTGGTGACCAGTGAGGCAACTGTTTTTAATTTTCATTCTAGATCATATTAATTGTAATCTCGATTCTAAAATACGTTTAGAAGCTTATCCTACTCGTACAAGAAGGAGGATAGGTTAGCAGAGCGGTCCACCGAGCTCGCCTCTCACAGCAATTTAAGGCCAAATTTATTTAGGGCGCAGCCGCGGAGAGAAGGCTTGAAGGCTTATCGTGCAATTTACGCCCTTGAGGGCCAACTTCCAAGGCACAGTGAGAGTGTGACGATTAGAGTGTGTACCGGCGTACAGTATATGTGTGCGTGTGTGCTCAGGAGTCAGCGAAATGGGCAGAATTGCCTCCTTGCTGGCTGCAGGTCTCCTGCAGATATTTATATTTCAATATGTTGTCCCACAATGATCATAAAATGTTTCAAAATGTTTAAACAATCTCCCAGAGGACCGCATCGAGCTCCGAGTGAACGGTCGCCAGCTGAGCATGCTTTCACAGATCTCCAGCGCGCACCCGCTGCCGGAGGCTGGCAATACCGGCTGCCTCATCAATTTCGTCACCACAATCGCCGTGGCTCCGTTTCTCGATGGTAAAATTCGCCTTCTGCGCTATAAAGAGGCCGGCCACGCTGAGGTGGTGGCCAGCTGGTCGGTGCCAGCAGCCAGGCTGCCCTACATGCACAGCTTTAGCCTCACGCAGAATTACGCAATTATTTTCGCGGCTCCACTCTACATCGACACCCGCCGGATGCTGCTTACGGCCCAGCCGTTTAAATCGCTGCGCTGGCAGCCGGACAGACCCGCCGATGTCTACCTGGTGGCGCTGAAGTCCGGCTCCGTCAAACGGCTCTCTGTACACGACGGTCGCTACCTGATGCATCATCTGAACGCCTACGATGATGAGAAACGGATTGTGTTCCACGCCACCGCCTACCCGGACATCGGCTTCTTCGCCGGCCTGGAACTAGACGTTCTCAACGATGACAGACTGAGGTTTGGAGGGAGTGGGTTCTTTTAGACGTTTCTTTTAATAAACAAATGTAAAAAAGCCAGGCCATTCCGTACCACCCACCCCACGCTGCAGCACCCACCCCACGCTGCAGCACCCACCCCACGCTGCAGCACCCACCCCACGCTGCACCCACCTCACGCCGCAGCAAACTCCAAGGTGCAAAACACAAATCAAAGCATCTAACCCACACAGCAACACACCCTACAGCGCAACATGCGTCCCAAATCGCACTACCCACCCCTCGCTGCAGCGCCCACCCCACGGCACAAAACAACCCGGCAGAGCAACATGCATACGAAACTACAGCTCCCACCACACGTCGCAGCACCACCCTACGCCGCAGCACCCACCTCACGCCGCAGCACCCACCTCACGCCGCAGCATCATGCACACACCAAAACATCCAGTAAACAAAAACTGATCATATGGGCACAAATTCACGAATTATTGCTCAGAGACAAGGTGCCAATAACAAGCGAACTGCGCCGCTATACTATCGACCTGGTCAGTGGAATCGTGACCTCGGAAGTGGTACCACCGCCCGCGTCATTGCCTCACCTTGTTCACCTGGAGATGCCGGTGATTAACGAAGCCAGGCGCCACCAGGTGAGCCAATCTCTTGGCTGTCTGGCGCTCTTCATTTTCGAGAATAGCAAACTATGAAACATGCCCAACAATAGCATGCGCAAATTTTATTTAACAATCAACTACTCCAAGTCATACTAAATCCTGACTAATCTGCAGTTGCTAAAAGTACACCAAGCTAGCTGTAGTACAATATTCTATATTGGCATTGGCTGCTGAATGAAGTACAGGCTAGCAAAAAAAGCTGAAAATATTTTGGCAAACAATGCTGAGCACTTCAAAACAATTTCCTGACAATCAATAGTCGGCAATCATCAGAACATTGCGCAACAGAAATATGCTCTAGATAATTTCCTTTGTACTCTAGCTTGCTATCTGGCAAAACTGTTTACCCAGACTGGTGTCTAATTATAGTTCGTAAAACCATGCTAGCCGAAATTTCACATTCATAGTTTGAGAAACTTCTTCGACAGTCCATCATCTGACAGTCCATCATCTGACAGTCCATCATCTGACAGTTCATCATCTGACATTCCATCATCTGACAGTCCATCATCTGACAGTCCATCATCTGACAGTGCATCATCTGACAGTCCATCATCTGACAGTCCATCATCTGACAGTGCATCATCTGACAGTCCATCATCTGACAGTCCATCATCTGTCAGTCCATCATCTGACAGTCCATCATCTGACAGTGCATCATCTGACAGTCCATCATCTGACAGTCCATCATCTGACAGTGCATCATCTGACAGTCCATCATCTGACATTCCCCGTCCGCCCGCAGGCCGCTTGCTTTGCCTACGGCATAGTAATGAAAAGTGACGGCGTCAATCTCGCCAACATCAGCTTGGCCAGGCGGAGTCTTTGCGGCCATCCGGCTGTAATCGACTCAACCGACGCCGTCTGGTTTCGTCAGCATCATTATCCGTGCGAGCCGCAGTTTGTCGCCGCCAACGGGGCTGTCAAAGAGGACGGTGGCTACCTGGTGACGCTGATTCTAGACGGCCTTCGGATGCGCAGCTACGCGGCCGTGTTCGACGCCCGAAGCCTCCGCATGCTGAGCCGAGCATGGCTGCCCGGCCCGCTGCCGTACAGGTTGCACGGCAAAGCCTTTCCTAGAAACAAGCCATAGTTTAATTCTAAGAATTTCGATCTTGTTTTACTGCTTGTAAACTTAAACGATATTCGCATTCAAATTATTCGCATAATTTAGGGGATTAAGATTTGACAAGAAAAAAGTTGAGAATGAGATTGAATGATTATGAGATTGGGTGAGAATGAGATTGGGTGAGAATGAGATTGAATGATTATGAGATTGGGTGAGAATGAGATTGGGTGAGAATGAGATTGGGTGAGAATGAGATTGGGTGAGAATGAGATTGGGTGAGAATGAGATTGGATGATTATGAGATTGGGTGAGAATGAGATTGGGTGAGAATGAGATTGGGTGAGAATGAGATTGGGTGAGAATGAGATTGGAGATTGGGTGAGAATGAGATCAAGTGAGAATGGGAATGAGATTTATAGAGAATTTGATTTAGTTAGAATGATATTTAGTGAGAATTGGAATGAGAATCATCATCGATCATCGTAGTTGAGGCCAACAGTGTCTAACTAAAAGCCATGCAATGTGGAATTCCCAGAAAAATTGTGGCAGAGCTCTGAGAGAGCTGAGTTAACTAAGCGGCTAATTAGTCACATACGTTAGGGCCACACAATGACCATAAAGGGTTTATTTAACCACAGTCGCCAATGAACTTGTCAGTAAGGCAGAAATTAGGCTGTCGTTGTTTTTAGCGTTAAATAAAATTAGTTAATACAAAACTGGATCGCATAAAATTGATTTATAATTTCGCTAAGCTGTAAATGCTTAGTATAGAAAAGGCAACTTTTCAATGGAATTTTCCACAGATGATCGATTTATACCCTACATGGATTGACTAAATATGGATGTAAATTTAGTTTAGCAGTGGCTGAAAGGTGTGTTTTTTTTAATATTAGAAGATTTTATTAGCTCCCACGCAGGGAATTCTTAAAAACAAGGTTAGCTAAAACTTTCATTTAGAAGACTCCCTATTTAAACGCGACTTTAAATACACTTTCCTAAAATTCTCATTCATGAAGATTAATTTTACCTAGAATTATCATTCCTGAAGCTTCATTTTCCAAGAATTCTCATTCCTGAAGATTCATTTTTCCTAGAATTCTCATTCCTAAAGCTTCATTTTTCCTAGAATTCTCATTCCTGAAGATTCATTTTTCCTAGAATTCTCATTCTTGAAGCTTCATTTTCCTAGAATTATCATTCCTGAAGATTCATTTTTCCTAGAATTCTCATTCCTAAAGATTCATTTTTCCTAGAATTCTCATTCTTGAAGCTTCATTTTCCTAGAATTATCATTCCTGAAGCTTCATTTTTCCTAGAATTCTCATTCCTGAAGCATCATTTTTTCCTAGAATTCTCATTCCTGAAGCTTCATTATCCCAAGAAGTTTCATACCTGAAGCTTCATTTTAACTAGAATTATCATTCCTGAAGCTTTATGTTCTCTAGAGTTCTCATTCCTGAAGCTTTCTATTTTCTAGAGTTCTCATTCCTGAAGCTTTATATTCTCTAGAGTTCTCATTCCTGAAGCTTTATGTTCTCTAGAGTTCTCATTCCTGAAGCTTTATGTTCTCTAGAGTTCTCATTCCTGAAGCTTTATATTCTCTAGAGTTCTCATTCCTGAAGCTTTATATTCTCTAGAGTTCTCATTCCTGAAGCTTTATGTTCTCTAGAGTTCTCATTCCTGAAGCTTTATGTTCTCTAGAGTTCTCATTCCTGAAGCTTTATGTTCTCTAGAGTTCTCATTCCTGAAGCTTTATATTCTCTAGAGTTCTCATTCCTGAAGCTTTATATTCTCTAGAGTTCTCATTCCTGAAGCTTTAAATTCTCTAGAGTTCTCATTCCTGAAGCTTTAAATTCTCTAGAATTCTCATTCCTGAAGCTTTTTCAGCTTCAGCTTCTTGAAGTTCCTGAAGTTTTTCAGGAACATATATTTTAGACAGATTATTAATTAGTAATTAATAATTAATAATTTGTTTCGATATTTCGGACAAATCTGAAGTAAAATTATGAAAATGTCTCAAGTGAAGTTTCGGATCAAAGTGAAGAGACTATTTAGAAATCGGTGAATCTCACGAATATATTTTATCGTGTCATAATTTTTTTATTTTGGAAGGCTTTGCTTGGAGACTAAATTATATTATGTAGATAATCTGGAACCTGGATTTTGACAAAACGTGCGAAAATTAATCTTAGGGCTGACTTATAACCGAAAGACAAAAATCTATCTATAAAAAAAATAAATTACACGAAAGGTTGCTTATTTTTGGCGGCAGACTACATGTAGGGATGAAGGAGACGCGGGTGTAGAGGAGGGACAGAAATGGGAGCTGGGGAGAAATCTGGTCCAGGAAAGTCTCACCCTATTGCTGTTATACAAATTAACTCTCTTCTTTAGCCTTCCAATAAAATATAAAAGCTTCAGCTGCAACGAAAATTGGCCGAATTCTACTTGCAAGAAGATGCCGACAGTCTCTGAGCTTCTGGCGGCCATTCTGTGCCTATCTGGTGCGCTTCCCGTTGCTATGGCAACGCTGAGCATCGTTTGCGAAAACCAGACAATGATAGCGGAATGCGCACCGCTGATAATCTCCGTCAACTTGGCGACGTTCGGGAAGAGCTCAGTGTTCTCCGCCAGCTGCACGAATCAATCACCGACTTATTGCAACAGTGACAATGTTCAGTCAGTCATGACTGCCGCCTGCGACGGTCAGTTGAGCTGCAGCACGAAAGCCAGCAAGTCCGCGTTTGGCGATCCATGTCCCGGATACCACAACTACTTGGCATTCTACTACACTTGCGTTGGTGAGCTCAGTGTGATGAAACTCTCGAAGGCTTAGTCACTTCATGCAGATCATTCTCATGCTTCAGCTGACACTGCCACCAGATAATCCTGAATATTCAGCTGACATCCCCACTAGATTATCCTGAAGATTCAGCTGATATCCCCACTAGATTATCCTGAAGATTCAGCTGATATCCCCAATAGATTATCCTGAAGATTCAGCTGACATTCCCAGTATTCAGCTGACATTCCCAGTATTCAGCTGACATTCCCAGTATTCAGCTGACATTCCCAGTATTCAGCTGATATTCTCAGTATTCAGCTGACATTCCCAGTATTCAGCTGACATTCCCTGTATTCAGCTGACATTCCCAGTATTCAGCTGACATTTCCAGTATTCAGCTGACATTCCCTGTATTCAGCTGACATTCCCAGTATTCAGCTGACATTTCCAGTATTCAGCTGACATTCCCAGTATTCAGCTGACATTCCCAGTATTCAGCTGACATTCCCAGTATTCAGCTGACATTCCGAGTATTCAGCTGACATTCCCAGTATTCAGCTGACATTCCCAGTATTCAGCTGACATTCCCAGTATTCAGCTGACATTCCCTGTATTCAGCTGACATTCCCAGTATTCAGCTGACATTCCCAGTATTTAGCTAACATTCCCAGTATTCAGCTGACATTCCCAGTATTCAGCTGACATTTCCAGTATTCAGCTGACATTTCCAGTATTCAGCTGACATTCCCAGTATTCAGCTGACATTCCCAGTATTCAGCTGACATTCCCAATATTCAGCAAACTTTTTATGCAGTGAAGTGCAAAGCAAACACACGTAAGTTGAACGGTGAGTTAGGATACATATTCATTCGAATGTACATTCACCGACATTTGTTTTCATTCTACGCACTGTTCAAGCATATGTAATGACCTAATTATAAATGTTGCAATAAAAAATAAATTTTCAATGTGTCGTTGTCTAACTAGACTGTATAAATTTGTTTTCGTTCGCCAAAATCAAGGTTAAATTGTGTCAGCAATCAAATTTGGCTAGTGCTATATAAGAATCATATTGATGAGTCGTTTTTTAAGCTTATTGACTTGGCTATTAACTTAATTTTAAGGCTGTAGAATAGAATAGAATTAGGTCTAATCACGTCACAAAATTAGGTCTATAAATGGGTAGCCACTTTCTTATAGTTATAGAAAACTGTGTGCAAATCAATGAACCAGAAAATGCGTTTAATACTACTTACTTAATTGAATTTAGTAGTAGACAACGAGTTGAAAAAATCCAATTTATAACTAGCTGAGCAAGCACGCGCACTGTCAGTTTCCTGTTTAGAATTTAAGCGAAGTGCAAACAGAAGTGCTAGCAAGTCAAGCAAGTTAAAATATTGTCACTAGGCTAGTAACTTGTGCACTGCTGGCCTGAAAGATTAGTTCTAAAAAACCACCCCATTTCTATACCGACATTGCAGATAAGAAGAACCACATTACGATCCTTTCATGGTCTGTTTTGTAACCTAACTCAACACACCTGGCCATGCCATTGTAATTAATTAATGCATTTATGACACTGTCAATTTCTGCTTGAAAGCTGATACAAATAATCTAAAAGATTGACTGAGTTTTTTTTAAAATAAATTGATACCCAAACAGCTGATACGTTTCACAGGTTCACAAGATCTAGAAGATAGGGGATTGAAACTTTACCGGCACGGTTGATTTGTCTCAGGTCTTTGTCTCAAGAGTTGGAGATTTGCTTACTTCAGCTAAAGTTATAAAAGTAAATTAAAAGTATATTTTTTTCAGCGCAGACACAGCTACTAGCTGCTGAGGGGCCAACCTCCAAGGAACAGTGAGAGTGTACACTGCCTGACGATGAAGAACATAGCGTTCAAGCTGTACAAAAAATGTACTAAGTGTATAATATAAGTGAAAGTAATTGATTACACCTGCCCCACAGATGTGCAGCCGACAGCACAGCCGCAGCTATTGCGCGGCGCGTCTGAAGGGTGCGTACAGCTTTCCAGTCCATGGACTGGGGGGGGACGCCTGGGCATGCCGGGTTCACAGGGAATGAGATGGCGGACCAGCTTGCTAAGGCTGGCGCAGCCAGCTCCCTGATGGTCCCGGGCCCGGAGGCCCCGATCCCCGCCTCTGTGGTCAACTCCAGCATCAACCGCTGGATGGAGGTGGTCTAGCACCCTGAACTGTCGCCAGTCCAGGTCTGCAGTGCCAACCCCCTCTAGTAATCTACGTAAAGCCTTGCTTAGGCTAAACCGCAGAGACCTGAGAGCAGTCACCAGCCCTCTCGGGACATGGCTGCTTCACCAGACACCGCTACCTCCAAGGCCACGTGCCTGAGGAAATGTGTCCTTTCTGCTGCTCCGGACGAGAAAACGCCGAGCACTTCATCTGCCACTGCCCGGCCTTCACCCGGGCTATGCAAAAACATCTCGGGCCGGCGCCGACCCTTGTCGAAGCCTGCTCGCCCGAAAACATTTCACAGCTCGCCCACTTCCTCCGGGATACCGGCCGAGCTGAGTTCTTCCCAGCCTATGGCGAGGAAGATCACGCGGCGGAATCGACCGACGGACCACCCTGAGCGGCACCGCCTCGCTGGAGGCCGTCTGGCTGCCAGGGGTTAGCGATATGGGCGGCATCGGCCGCCTCCTCGCTGCGTCCGTCATGGAGGCTCCCTGCCGCTAAGTCAAGTAAGTCAAGGGGGGGCGCCACACCCACCCTCAATTACCCCAGCTAGTGCTGGTACCCATTTAACAGCTGGGTGAACTGTAGCAATGCAGAGTTTAGTGTCTTGCTAAAGGACACCAATCGTTCCAGTGGAGTCGGGAATCGAACCCCCGACCTTTAAGTCATGAATCCGACGCTCTAATCGCAATGCTAATTTGTGACTAACGGAGACTGTACCAACTGTATAGCTAGTGTACTAACATATTAGTAGACAAAATAAAAAGCGGTGCACCTCACGTACCCATGCAAAAAATATGTGTACTAGCTGTGCAGCTATTGCAACAAACGTATTTGCGTGCTACTAAGTAGTTTTCTTGTTTAGTTTTTCTACACATATCTACACAGACTTACGAGTACAATTGGTTAACCTGGTGATGTATGTTATCAAATGACCTTCATTGTTAATAAACAGCCACAGATTGAAGGCACACAAATATGAAAAAGTTGAAGCCTTTAAAAACATTCAAAACCCATTCTAATTTCTGATTGGCTCGGGCAGTTCGTTTTAGTTTCGATAATTTTTTTCCAGCGTTCATTTCAATCGCGCATAATGTTCACCGCACATTTTTGCCTCGGTGTCTTGTCTAGGCGTACACTGGCCTAGAGAAAAAATAATAAAATTCATTTTAGGCTCCTATATCTAAACTGCTTGGACTGCCTTTCCGAGTGGAATATATAGCAGTGTGCGCTGAGTTCATAAAAAAGCTGAAACAAGTCTAGCAAAGTCTAGCAAAGTCTAGCAAAGTCTAGCAAAGTCTAGCAAAGTCAGCAACAGATTGGAGTGCGTTGGGCAGCGCCTGTATTCCAACAATGGAGGGCACAATGTTCTTCACCTTGCGGCAGGCCAACTGTACGCCGGAATTCCGTAAGGCCGCCTACAGCCCATCGGAAAATGTCCGGCTGACCATTTACAGCCTGACAGCGCTGCAGGCTGTCTTCCTGCCTATTGGCGCCGCCCTCAACGCGGCATGCTTTGCCACTCTGCTGCGCTATCCGCTCAGCGCCGAGGTCAATGACCATTTCGTCAGCTTCTGCATCAGTGACACGGCATTCTTGCTGTTCAACCTGTTGGACACTGTCAGTCATTGTGTTGAGAACTCCGCCCCGCTGTCGGGTGGTCCTGGGCCGTTCAGTTACATCGCCTACGCCCACCCCATCGCCTGGACCTTGCGTAGCGTGGCTTTCACGGCTCACAGCTGGCAGACGGTGCTCCTGACTGGTCTGAAACTGTTGCGCATCCGCAGGCCCCTGTCAGCAATGCCGCAGTCCAGAGTTCGCAGCTTCATCGGCCTGTTGTGGCTGTACAGCCTTGCCACCAGCATTCCGCCTATCCTGCTGTTCCAGGCTTTCGTTTCCGTGCTATATGCCAGCTGCCCAGGCCAGGGCTTCCAGGTGGCTGGCAGCGGCTATCACCGACTGCACAGCATCGATGCGGACGGAAAGGCCAGTGACAGCATTGTTCCGCCGGCGATACCGCCCGTCTTTGTCGCCGTAAACTCCTCCCTACTGCCTGCGCTAATCTGCCTGATCTGCAGTCTGGGCATCATTTGGCAACTGCGCCATCCGGAGCGTCAGCACCGACTTCGTGATCGTCTGCCGCAGCGCTTTCATCATCAAAATCATCACCATCAGGCTCAGCACAGCCAGAAAAGTCACATTCTTGGCCACGGTCGCGAGGCAACTCGCGCTGTCCTGCTGTCGGCCAACAGTTTCCTGCTATTCCAGATTCCCATGGTGATCTGGACCCTTGTGGACACCTGGTACTGGAAGCTGCTGCAGCCGGCCGTGTTCTCCATGCTGGTGGTTGTCAGCAACACAATCAGCCAGGCATTCTTCGCGGTCGACCTGTCTGTGTGTCTGCACAGCAACCACCGGTTCAGCAGCAACTTTCGGCGGTATCTGCACCCGTTGTGCAAGCGCAAGGCTAACAGGCAGTTTAAGCAGCAGCAGCAGCACCACCACCACCAGCACCAGGGTGACACACACCTCGAGCTTCGACGATTGCGAGCCTTCTCAGAATGCGGCAGCTCAGACGAACCTGGTGGGACTTTCTCATTCTGCAGCTCGACAATGGTGCCCACGACCATAGACTAAAGCTCAGTGCGGGATCTAACGCGTGCGGGAAAGTCTATTCGCTTTTCCTTATTGAAATGGGCGTTTTCGACTTATAATTTACAGCTGCCTTATTTGGACTAATGCTTATTGATTCATGTTCAAAACCCCGAGAACCATTCCCAGATTCCCAGCGTTGATACTATTTATGTCATAAATTCTGCTACATGTGAGGACAAAGCAATTATATGTCTCTATTTAAACAGAAAAGTCGAACCAATACTTAAGAATCAAAAGCAATGTGTATTTGGAGTTCTCTGTGTTGTCTTTTTTATTACCACTGACGTTACTTTTGCAATGCATTGAAAACTATTCATATATTCCGTAACTTCCGTTAGTATTTTTTCAATTTTGCTCACAGTTCCTCTAGAGCAGTGGTTCTCAACCTGTGGGTCGCGACCCCCAGTGGGGTCGCGTGACCATTTTCTGGGGGTCACAGCAAAAAGAAAAATAAAAAAATGTATTTTTTATTGGGGAAGAACCCTTTAGAGATATAAGAGTAAAACATTTTTAGTAAAAGTAAAAGTAAGTCAAAGGCTGTTAGCTACATTGCAATGGCTATAGCACTAGCGGCCTAGCACTCAACTTGAAGTCGCAACACAAAATATGCACGCAGTCGCAAGCTAAGCCTGTTCTGCTAGATATGGGCTGAGTCACACGACACCACACGACAAGCAAAACTAACTTTCCTTCTCTGTCTCCCTTTTACCTTGTTACCCCAGCGAGCTTAAAACGAACGATCGCAACTCCTTACCCAGAGGAGGAACTCCTCTCAACAATCCACCCCCACATTTAAACGCATTCCCATTCCTTTTGGCTTAGCCGATTGGAGGCACAATAACCTGCTTAGGATTAGGGTTAGATTAGGATTAGAGAGGCAGGCATCTACGATTTAGATATTCAATCTCATCTGTTGTTAATGGCATCGTCTGCAAACTCACCTAAGCGCAGTTATAATGAAGCATTTCTTGAGTTAGGTTTCACAACTGCGAATGAAAAACCACAATGTGTTATCTGCGAAGTCACATTATTGTCAAAGGAGTCAATGAAACCAAAAAAACTCAAGCGCCATCTGCAAACACAGCACCCTGAAGTTGCGACTAAGCCACGCGAGTATACTTTATGGAGAAGTTAAGGCGTCAAATTCCATCAGTTGGTATCACTGAACCAGCGTGCACAGGCAGCGTGCACATGAAAGAACAGTGGTGCTGTGAAACGCATCCAGGATGTCGCGCCTGACGCTAGCTGGACACAGTGCTTCATCCATCGTGAAGCACTGGCAGCCAAAGACTTGTCAGCTGACCGACGCCGTCTTGACAGACGTTCCCGTGGTGAATTTCATCAAAATCTGACCTCTGAATCATCGACTGTTCACAGCGCTGTGCGAGGAAATGGGGGCTGAGCACAGTTCCCTCCTTCTCCACACCAAAGTTCGCTGGCTATCGCATGGTCGCATGCTTATTATAGGGGTCGCAAACAAACAAAATAGATGCAAGGGAATAAATTAGGATCGCCTGAATAAAAGGTTGAGAACCGCTGCTCTTGAGGAAGAAAGCCACATCTACAATTCTACGAATCAGAGTTTAGCCAGGGGCCTATTTGGGATAGCAGAGATTCCAAACAGCTAGAGCTCTCTCGCCAGCGTATTGTTAAAAAAGCCAGAACGGATCGCTGCACTCGCAAGCGCCATGGAAACTCATGGAGCCGCTTCTCTCCGATAGGCCCAGGCTGACTATCCGGCCACGTACGTTGGAGCCGCTTCCGCCACCATTCCATAGGCGTTCCATGGCTGTAGCTTGGAGGGGCCAGCCGCAGTCAGACCAGGCCTCATTAGCGGTGGTTGACCGCAAGTCCTGGAGCTCCTGGACGCTGCTCAGATCGGCCAGCTTCGTCAGCGGCATGGCGGAGCCCTCCAAGATGTTCAGGAAGCTCCGGCAGCTGACAGCCTGGGTGTTCCAGCTCCCGACCTGCCTGTTCCCCACAGCCTTGTACAGCGATCCCTTGAACTGGCTGCCGCTGACGCCGCTCACCCAGTCGGCTGGACTCAGTCGGCCCGGCTCGAGACCCTCCGACTGCTTGACGAACACTCGGAGCCTTCTGCTGCCGCAGCCGCTGCTCCACGTCTTACTAAATTACCTCGGACCGTAACAACACACTTGTAAAGATCGCTGACTGTGCAGATAGTAAGAAAGTAAGGATATAAAATGGCAGTCTATTTCAGATACAGCTTTAAACTTGCTCACTTTCACAGTTGTCAAAAGCAGATTTTGATCTGTAGAGTCGTATTGGGATCAAGCTCACCTCATTGGCTGCAGCGCTAGAGTTGCATATCCCGAGTTGCATGAACTGATGATTTGATTGAATGTATGGGATCAGGACAGGTTATACTTTTTAATGAACACGATTGGTGAGGCCAGTAGAAAGATATACTATTTTGTAACGTGCAAGCGTCTTAAGCCACTTGTACATCTGGCTAAATTGTACATCTGGCTCAACTGTACATCTGGCTCAATTGTACATCTGGCTCAATTGTACATCTGGCTCAATTGTACATCTGGCTCAATTGTACATCTGGCTCAATTGTACATCTGGCTCAATTGTACATCTGGCTCAATTGTACATCTGGCTCAATTGTACATCTGGCTCAATTGTACATCTGGCTCAATTGTACATCTGGCTCAATTGTACATCTGGCTCAATTGTACATCTGGCACAAAATATCTAAAGTGCGATAACTTTTTTATCGTTACGATGGTTTATGAAAAAATGAAAAATATCGTTTTACTCGATTCGCTAAATTAAACGGGTATTCTCACAAAACTAAGCTGCCGAAGGCTGTAGCCTAGTGGTTAGAGCGTCGGACTCACGACTTGGTGGTCGGGGTTCGATTCCCAACTCGGCTGGAAAAAATTGTGCCTTTTAGCAAGACACTTAACTCTATATTGCTTTAGTTCACTCAGCTGTTAAATTGGTACCAGCATTGGCTGTGGTAATTGAAGGTGGGTGTGGCGTCCCTCCAGTCCATGGACTGAAAAGCCGTACGCAGCTTTCAGATGCGCCGCGCAATAGCTGCTGCTGTGCTAAACTGGCCTAATTGGGGCAGGTGTAATCAGTTATTATATTTAATTATTAGGCGACCAGAAAAAATGTGCTACTAATAGTAGACAAAAAGCATTGCAAATTCGCTTGATTACAAACTTCTATTTTCGGTTTTTTCATCTTTACTAACTTCATTTGTCTATTAAACTACAAAAAGGAAAACTTTTTGGAGCCAGCTGTCAATCGCAATATCCCACAGACACTTGCATGTCAAAGCTTTGGGCGATTCGATATACTTCCGATTCAAAGAATATGAAAAGGAAGACGTGAAAAAGGAAAATTATTCGGTTAAAATGAAAATAATTCACAAAGGAGATTTTCTAAGACTTTCTCCCTTGGGGAAAGACCACAGTGGCATTTCAAATACCCGCTGCCTACTTCACGATAGCTCCCAAACAGAATGACCGATTTTCGTGAAAGTCCAAAAATGAAGCTACATTTTCCGCCCTATGACAAGTAACATTGCTCTACTATATATAAACTCTATGGCGAATCCATATTGGTTCAGAAATGAAAAAAAAATAATTCGATCTATCCAAAATAGTCAACAATGATAGCGGACATAATTAAATGATGAGATTTTTCGAGCAGCAACATGATGCCTATATTGGTGGTTCTTGCCACCAGAGACTCCGACGAATATAGTTGAATATTTCGACGATGCTGATGTTCTGTGATTCTGGAAGTTGCTTCATCGGATGGAGCGGAAATTTAGCCCGTGAGCTGGATTTTTATCGCGATTGGTGGAATGTTTTGGGCGATACATGTCGGTATTTCAAAAAGGCCCGTGGTCTACTGTTTAAAAGTTAAATATTCAGTGGCCCATGGTCAATTCTTTTTGAAGTTGCTATCGACCTAGTTTCGTGCCTTCAGGCGTTAACCAGAGCAAAGAAAGATGAAGGCAAAATTATATTTGATTCCTAATTTTCAGTAGAATATGTTTCCGAATTAGAACTTGTCTCTGACGTCAGTTGTCTGACGTGCATGCATCTCGCTGCAAGCCTGAACTCTGAACAGGAATTCTGATTGAAACAAATAGAAAGTGTTGTAATTGCCGCTACCGCTCGCAGGCGTGGTAGCCAGGGTTCGGGTACAGACTGCCCAAAGCTTGCCGGGGATGAGGGATGGGACGCGGCGACCCTCGAGGCGTTCAGACACTCCGAGCGGAAACGGAATGGGCTTGGAGCGTATAGACACTCGCTAAGCCCGACACAGAAGATGCGCGAGTGATTTCACTGCGAGCAGGTAGCCACTCGACAGCCCCAGAGAGAGCTGGATGACGGTCTGGAGGCGTACCGACGCTTCGCAGACTCGAGAGAAGACTCTGGAGGAGAAAGGTGATGATGATGAGCTTGGGAAGTAGCAGATTTCGGGCAGATGAACAAGTTTGGAGCACGGACAAATACGAGTAAATAACTCGTTAAAGCTTTTCTTAACGGGAGGGATCGAACGCTGCACTCAAATCAATCGAAGTGTCTCAGGCTGCGTAATTTATTCTATAACAATCGTTCGCGCCTAACCTCCTATTTAAGTTATTGCTCTAACTCAAGACAGCGTTCTCAAGGCAGTACTCGGGCGGAGCGGCGCGGGCGAGCTGGCCACGGGCAGCGCGCGCGAATAAATAACAGCGTAGGGTGGGGGGCGAGAGCATATGGCTGGACGGGGCAGAGCGGAGCCACGCAGGGCCGGGGGAGGCTAAGCCACGCAGGGCTGGGAGTGGGGGCAAAACTCACAGGGTCGAGAGCCGAGAGAGAGAGAGCAAAGGTGGAAGGCTAGCCAATCAGAAGTCTCCTTGGCGAGAGACCTGATTGGGCTAGCCCCCAAAGCGAAGACGGCGCAGGGGGCAGCCAATGGGCGAGTGAAAAACAACGAAAAGGAGGGTGGGCTAAGACGGGGCCGGGTAGAACTGGATTGAGCAGGTGACTGGGGGTGGAAAGTTTAGAGAACGCAGGGGTCGGGGCAAGGGCGTTGTGAGACGCAGCTCACAACAAAAGCATCAAATCTGTGTCCCTCTGCTCAGACAGCCGATAGAATCACTCGAGTAGAAGCTGCTCTGACACCGCTGCTCATTTACGGCAGAAAGTCAACGGCAGAAACAGAGAAGAATGGATCAGCGCATTCGCAGGCTGCGTGGAACTGCTCGCTGCTGTCCGAGTCTGCCATATCGGCACTGAATAGCCTGGCACGGTTTCCCACCCTGTTCGGATTGCTTGGCTCGCCCGGCTTCCAAAGTCCTCCAGTGTTCGTCTTAAGCAGAGGCAGCGGCCAGCCGCAGTCAGACCAGGCCCAGCTGCCGTTGCTCAGTGAGGCGGCGCCCACCCAGATCTGCTCAGCTGAAAGTCCAGTCGACGTCCTCACATCCTGGAGCTCCTGGACGCTGCTCAGATCGGCCAGCTTCGTCAGCGGCATGGCGGAGCCGTCCGAGATGCTCAGAAAGCTCCGGCAGCTGACAGCCTGGGCGTTCCAGTTCCCGACCTGCCTGTTCCCCGCAGCCTTGTACAGCGATCCCTTGAACTGGCTGCCGCTGACGCCGCTCACCCATCGATAGTCGGCTGGACACAGTCGGCCCGGCTCGAGACCCTCCGACTGCTTGACGAACACTCGGAGCCTTCTGCTGCCGCAGCCGCTGCTCCACGAGCTGGGATCGAGCAGCAGCTGCGAGCTGCAGGCATCGAATGCGAACAGCAGGCAGAGCTGCTGCGTCGTCGGAGTCGACGGCTCCATGGCGAAGGCTCGGCACCTCGGAGCTGTCCGACAGCGGAGTGCGCATGCAGCGATGTCAAGACTGAGCAGCTGAAGGTGCTGAGGGGACACGCAGTTCGAGGTCCAAATCGGGTGGAAGGGGACCCTCCGTCCGCAGTCAGCAGTGTTTGGCTGGCTATTCAGCAGCGACATAGCAAACCCCAGAATGAGAAGAAACTTTTGAATCTTGCGGCTCAACTGCATGTTGTTCCCCTTTCAGATGCCGTGTTTTTTGCTTATGAATGTCACACTTTTCCTTTTTATACATTTTTTAGATGAATACATTGGCCTATAGAGGTTTCTCTTCATTGGTCCCTGGATTCCGCGTATTGCAATAAGCTCCTTGTAGTTAATTTCAGTTTCTTTTAAAAGAACATAAAATCCGTTTATTACCTAGAGGCCATAGTCCGGATGGTGTAATGTGGTACGCCGGAAGGAAAAAGGAGGATTCCCAAGTGGTACACCAGTGGTACGCCAAAAGAAAGACGTGGGGGTCCCTCAGTGTATAACGTTGCGGCACTAAAAATAATAACAGAATAATAATAATAATAATAATAATAATATAATAATAATAATAACATTTCGACTTTGAAAACGGTAAAAATATAGCGGACAAACTTTAACAATTATTAAAAAATAACAGATATAATCAGCGCTCAGAAATTTATTTACCAATAATACTAGGCTACAATATTTTATTAATATATTTATAAAATGATTAATCAAGTTATACAATGCAGGAAAAAATATATGCAATTTTTTACGTAAAATACATTGTCGTGTGATGTAGTCGTATCTTTTATGTCGTAATTTACGCAAAATTACAAAAAGTTTTTACTCTGGCAACAATTTTTGCCTGGTGGTGCCAATGGTACGCTAAAAGTGGTACGCCAATTCAACTTCAGCTTGGTGGTACGCCAAAGGTGTTACGCCAAATGCTTTTTCGAATCGGTGGTACGCCAATTTTTTGGAAAACTCATTTGGTACGCCGGAAATCTCCGGCGTACCAGTCACCCTCCGGAGTATGGCCTAGAGGGGTTTCAGCCTATGGTTAGATCGGCGCGAACTCGAAGTCAGCAGCATGGTGGAGCCATGGTAGATTTAGTAACAAACTGAACTCTAAATTTGATTTAGTCAATTCAGCAGTTTAATCGTTACTAGCATCTGAAGTGATGCTGGCGAAATTGAGGCTGAGTGTGTCGTCCCACAGTCCACGGACTGAACAGTCGTACGCAGCCTTTCGATGCGCCGCGCAATTGCTGTCGGCTGTACATCTGGCCCAATCGGGTTAGGTGAAATTTGTTTATCAATTAAAAAATTACATTTTTTTATTTTGCTGCAAAAAAGCTGCTTTAATAATATTGTTTAGATATTTGAGATAGAAAAAGCTTTTACTCTCTTAGTGCAGTTGCCATTACAAAAGTCGTCAGTGTGTTTACTAAGCATAAACTAATAAATTGCCTTGTCTCGCAAGAAACAAGTGAAATTATTGAATATAAGTGCAGAAAAAATCATCGGCATAAATTAGTCGAATTATCGCAGTGACAAAGGATATTCCTTGCAATGTTTAATTCTGTGTCTGTGCCTAGACTATAAAGATGTTGTCTCGGTGCAGCATGTTAGTGTCAAAGAGATATCGAGCATCACACTACTCGTATTTCTATTAATTTCAAAATGTACTGCCTCGGAGAACTAAAGTGTATAAAGAAGCTTTACAGCGAAAACAACCAAAATGGATCAATGCATTCGCAGGCTCCATGGTAATCCCGCGAGTCCGCAATGTCATTGATAGCGGCGCCCACGATCCTCGCGTGAACAGTTGCGCTGCCGAGACTGTTCGGACCGCCTGCTACCCACAGTCCACCACGGCTGGCGTCTATGAGGGGCAGGGGCCAGCCGCAGTCAGACCAGGCCCAGCTGCCGTTGACCAGAAGAGCTGCACTCACCCACACTTCCTCATTAGCGAGTCCAGTGGTTGACCGCAAGTCCTGGAGCTCCTGGACGCTGCTCAGATCGGCCAGCTTCGTCAGCAGCATGGCGGAGCCCTCCAAGATTTTCAGGAAGCTCCGGCAGCTGACAGCCTGGGTGTTCCAGTTCCCGACCTGCCTGTTCCCCGCAGCCTTGTACAGCGATCCCTTGAACTGGCTGCCGCTGACGCCGCTCACCCATCGATAGTCGGCTGGACACAGTCGGCCCGGCTCGAGACCCTCCGACTGCTTGACGAACACTCGGAGCCTTCTGCTGCCGCAGCCGCTGCTCCACGAGCTGGGATCGAGCAGCAGCTGCGAGCTGCAGGCATCGAATGCGAACAGCAGGCAGAGCTGCTGCGTCGTCGGAGTCGACGGCTCCATGGCGAAGGCTCGACACCTCGGAGCTGTTCGACAGCGAGCAGCGCAGGCCACGGTACCAGAGGCGAGGTCTGGACCGACTGACATCACACGCTGGTAGGCTGGTGACACGCAGTTCGATGTAAGAATCGAGTGGAAGTTGCCGCAGCTAGCGGCTGGACAACTCAGCATGTGCAGCAGGAGTAGATGAGCCAGCAGAGCAAACATGGCTACTCTCTGTGCTTTTAGCCAATGGAAAAAGTTCTGGGCTCTAGCTTTGACGATTTTTTTTAGATAGACTTTTTTAGAAATGCTTGCTTTCTATAGCCGTACTGGGCCACTAAATGTGTCTCCATGGCGACAAATATAACTCTCACTGTATCACTTTTATGGGCTCAAGGCTTGCGTCGCCAGTCTCTCAAACATGTCGTTATAATTTTGCTAAGGCCTCAATAGACGCCAGAGCTGGGGCTTTTAGTGCCAGCAGGACGTCAGTTCAGTCAAGCTCGTATAGTGCTTACTTTTCATGCTGTCCCTTCCGTTCTATTTTGTTATTCTAATGCAGGGCTGCTAATGCAGACGGACGGAAGGCAATCAACAGATTCATTTTTGATTGACAAGCATTGATCGATTTAGATTTTGACTTTTATTGACATTATCTGCAACGGTCTTCATTAACGCTGACATTATCAGTTTACAATTAAGCACCATATACTCTCTGGCAGGTGTCACATACCTGACTGCCAGGAATTTGCACGGCTGTTACCGTTTGACTGTCTGGGATAACTGAGTACAAACTAATTGGTTGATTTTTAACACTAAACAGAGCAGCGGATAGCAATCAATTAAGAAGCGCTCCGATCTCAGATTGAGTGCTCTTCGCTTTTCGAAAGTCGTCGTTTTGTCTATGGCCGTTAAAAGGAAAGTTGACAGACGGACGCGAAGGATTTCTTTTTACCCTAAGACATTTTAGCTGACATATTTATGTCTATGGTATTCATAGTGCGCTTTTTTATTTTATAGCTGGTAGTTCACATTGATAATTTATAGTTCGTATAGACCATGCGTATTGACCACAGCTCGAATCAAAGATTATAAATACCCTATTTATTTATAATTTATAATTTTAAATTTATAATTTTAATTAATTAATTAATTTTAATTAAATTTAAATTTATAATTTATCATCTTTGGTATTTGGTATTTGGTATTTGGTATTTATAATCTTTGGTTCGAATAGACCATACGTATTGACCACAGTTCGAATAGACCATACGTATTGACCACAGTTCGAATAGACCATACGTATTGACCACAGTTCGAATAGACCATATGTATTGACCACAGACTTTCGAATAGACCATACGAATTGACCACAGACTTTCGAATAGACCATACGTATTGACCACAGACTTTCGAATAGACCATACGTATTGACCACAGACTTTCGAATAGACCATACGTATTGCCAAAAGTACCAAAACGGGCCCGAGCACTCGCAGGCGCCGTTGCACTCCCGGATTCGAAATTGTAGAACAAAGCAAGATCGCGAATTCTGGCCCGCGAATCTCACACAAGCAAACTAAGTAGATCAGTAAGCCAACAAGGACACAATTAAGAATAAAACAAGAACATTCATCCTTCTTAAGTCCTAAGCTTGATGACAACTCTTCATAGGCCAGTAGTAGTGAAGAACGAAAATGGATCAGAGCACTCGCAGGCACCGTTATAGAACTGCAAACTGGCGGGTCGGTCCGAGAGGCCCGAGCTCAAAATCCTGGCCCTAATGTCGCTGCTGTTTGCTTCGTTGGGCTCGCCAGTGTTCCACAGTCCGCCATTGCCGGTTGTACTGAGAGGCAGCGGCCAGCCGCAGTCAGGCCAGGCCCAGCTGCCGTTGCCCAGTGAGGTGGCGCCCACCCAGATGTCACCACTGGCGAGTTCAATGGACGTCCTCACATCCTGGAGCTCCTGGACGCTGCTCAGATCGGCCAGCTTCGTCAGCGGCATGGCGGAGCCCTCCAAGATGTTCAGGAAGCTCCGGCAGCTGACAGCCTGGGTGTTCCAGCTCCCGACCTGCCTGTTCCCCGCAGCCTTGTACAGCGATCCCTTGAACTGGCTGCCACTGACGCCGCTCACCCATCGATAGTCGGCTGGACACAGTCGGCCCGGCTCGAGACCCTCCGACTGCTTGACGAACACTCGGAGCCTTCTGCTGCCGCAGCCGCTGCTCCACGAGCTGGGATCGAGCAGCAGCTGCGAGCTGCAGGCATCGAATGCGAACAACAGGCAGAGCTGCTGCGTCGTCGGAGTCGACGGCTCCATGGCGAAGGCTCGGCACCTCGGAGCTGTCCGACAGCGGAGTGCGCAGGCCGCGATGTCAAGATTGAGCGCCTGCTGGTGAACTTTTGACACACAGTTCGCCGTGAGAATTGGGTGGAAGGTGGTTCTGCAGCTGGTGGCTTGATTGTTCAAAATCTGCAACAGGACTAGCTGAGCTAGCAGTGGTCCCATTTTGTTGCTAGTGAGACTCGCTTGTGAAACATGCAGCGGACATTTATTGTGAAAGTCGAAGCAGTTACTAAAGCAGTTTCATTTTATTGGCCGTTGTCTATTAAAGTGTCTGTCAAATAGCTTTTCAACTACGCATCATACATCACATTTTAAAAGCTTTTACCCTAGTTGTGCCTTTAAATTCTTCAAAAGCAGCAGCTTTTAGAGATGTTTCTCTGTGATTGTCATCTGCGCATTAAAATTAAAAAAATACATTCACGTTGACAAGTACAGGCAAAATACTTGCTGTGATTCTTTTTTAACGACTTAGCTACATTTATCTGAAGGCACAATGGCCACAGCTTGATCTGGTGAGTTCATTGATTAACCATGACAACGTCTTAACAGATACTTGTCCCATTCCCGTATGCGAAATTTAAATAGAAATGAAATTATGAAGCACAAAATATAACAATTTTGTTTTCTTTCGGTTAGTTTTATAAAGTACGAGTATTATACCACTTAGCGTGAGTCTATATTTGTAAATATCGCAATAAAGATAGAGATAAAACCTCTACAGCAGGTATATCAGGTGTACACAGCTTAGCCGCTAAACATATAGAAAATAAAATACGGATAGAGAAATCGAAGCTCTTCCGTACGCAAATGTTTCATCCTGTCATGAAAGTTGAATGAAATATTCGAATTCATGTCCTAAATAGGACAAAGAGTTTATCACTAGAGCTGAGATTCGAAATCTCGACCTTTAATCTAGCTATAATCTAGGCTATAACCTAGCTTGAGAATCGTCAACTATTCTATTAATCGCTGATGATTGATAGTATTTAAGGAAGTTCTTAACAAAGGGGTGAGTGGTAGAGGGCGGTAAACGCGTTTGCCTCTCGCACCAAGGTCCATGAGCTCAATTCCTGCCTGCCTGCGTGTGCTGCCTGCGTACAGTATCTGTTTTTGTGTGCTAAGGAGCCAGCGAAATGGGCCGAATTGCCTCCTCGCTGGCTGCAGTCACAGTTCGTACAGGGCGTTAACGAATTTGGCCAAGTGCTGCACAGACACCGGCTGTGCCAAGTACCGCTCAGCCAGCCTGTAGAAGGTGCGCGCATCTCGGTCGCGCGCCGTCACCAGAAAGTGCAAATCGTCGCCCGCGATAGTTGTCAGCGTCGAGTCGGGCAGATCGGCTCTCTCGCGCAGCCACCGAGCCGTCTGTTCTGCCGTCCAGGCGCGCAGTTTTGTTGCGCCGCCGACCACTCCAATAGGCGGCAGAGAGGCGAAGGCCGACGGGAAGTGATGCTCACGCGAGCCGGCAGAGCTCACGGGGCGGCTGCCGCCGTCGCTGGACAAGGCCGCGGCTGTCATCGACGATCGTTGTTGAGTCGTGCCAGCCGCCAGGGTCACCTCACTCTGGCGAAATTTTGTTTGGATTGTTTGCATTTGCTCGATAAAAGCTGACTTAGTTTTGATTTTGATTTATCGAGTTGAATTCAACACTAACTTACAACAAGTATGCGCAGCCAACCTGAAAAGTTACCAAATCAGTCTGGTTTTCGCCAACTGGCTTCGGCGACTAACAGTACATGAGACACCTCTCACCCTCTTAACAATTTTTACATCTTTCCTCGGCCGAAAACCACCTCAAACCCAGCATGACCGGTTAAAACTCCTTCCTCGACTGAAACCCACCTCGCACGCCGCCGGACATATTTAAATTCCTGATCCGGCCGACACCTACCTCCCACCATTTCTTCATTGACCAACATCCACCTTCCGCTAAACCAGTTTGAATTTCTTTTCCGGCTGAAACCCACCTCGAACATCGCCTAACCAGTTTCACTTCCTTCCCCGGCCGACATTAGCCAGTTTCACTTCCTTCCCCGGCCGACATCCACCTCACACCTCGCCTAGCCAGTTTCACTTCCTTCCCCGGCCGACATCCACCTAACACCTCGCCTAGCCAGTCTCACTTCCTTCCCCGGCCGACATCCACCTCACACCTCGCCTAGCCAGTTTCACTTCCTTCCCCGGCCGACATCCACCTCACACCTCGCCTAGCCAGTCTCACTTCCTTCCCCGGCCGACATCCACCTCACACCTCGCCTAGCTAGTTTCACTTCCTTCCCCAGCCGACATCCACCTCACACCTCGCCTAGCCAGTCTCACTTCCTTCCCCGGCCGACATCCACCTCACACCTCGCCTAGCCAGTCTCACTTCCTTCCCCGGCCGACATTAGCCAGTCTCACTTCCTTCCCCGGCCGACATCCACCTCACACCTCGCCTAGCCAGTCTCACTTCCTTCCCTGGCCGACATTAGCCAGTTTCACTTCCTTCCCCGGCCGACATCCACCTCACACCTCGCCTAGCCAGTTTCACTTCCTTCCCCGGCCGACATCCACCTTACACCTCGCCTAGCCAGTCTCACTTCCTTCCCCGGCCGACATCCACCTCACACCTCGCCTAGCCAGTCTCACTTCCTTCCCCGGCCGACATCCACCTCACACCTCGCCTAGCCAGTCTCACTTCCTTCCCCGGTCGACATCCATATCCAACATTGAAGACATATTCTCTTCAAAAGCATTTGGGGGCTTACCTGCAGCGGTTCTCCAAGCCGCACCTTGCGCAACACTTCGACTAGCTCAGTAATTTTAGTCTCGAACGGGTACTTGCCAGAGAAGTCCCTGTACATACCCATGCCGAGCATAATGCCCAGCCAACCGCTTGGCTTGTACTTTTGCTCCATCAAAATTGGCACAATCAACTTCTGCTTCCTGTAGGCATATTCAGCCTCCAGCCGGCAATTGTTGGACTCCTTGTAGGTGCGGCTCATGCACATCAGGAATGCGTAGCAGCCCTCCACACCGTCAGCCATGAGGCCCAGCGTGGATCCGCCATCGCTGCCCTGCATTCTTTCGTAATCAATCCAAACCTGCAGATTCAACCGAAAAGATTTGGGATTTTTCGAACTTAACTATTAAAAATACCACGTCAACGATAAGCGCTCTCTAATGCTGTTGTTGTCTAACTAAACTTCTACTCGTAGTTTCACATGTCTCCCCTGCCATAGCTTTATCGTGTCTCACCCGTGTCTCATCTCTATCGTGTCGCATCTCTCCTGTGTCCTGTCTCTCCCCTATCTCATCTCTATCGTGTCTCATTTCTCCCCTGTCTCATCTCTCCCCTGTCTCATCTCTCCCCTGTCTCATCTCTCCCCTGTCTCATCTCTATCGTGTCTCATCTCTCCCCTGTCTGATCTCTCCCTGTCTGATCTTTCCCCTGTCTCATCTCTATCGTGTCTCATCTATCCCGTACCTCATCTATCCCGTGCCTCATCTCTCCCCTGTCTCATCTCTCCCCTGTCTTATCTCTATCGTGTCTCATCTCTTCTGTATTTCATCTTCCCGCGTCTCAAATTAAAATAAGAGATCAGAGTCTCAACTTTAGTCAATCCCAGAAACCCACCTGGACATTGTTCCGACTCAATGCATCTTTGATTTGTACAGCCAGGGGTTTGTTCTCGTGCTGATAGCTTAACATGACATGCGGCATCAGCTGGTCTTTCTCGCTAATTTGCTCCGATTTCAGTTGCTTCTGCTTCTCTAAGCCGCCCAGGTTCATGCTCAGGCCCTGCATTGGTCCGTAGCTGCGCCACAATCGGCGGGTGAGTCGTGTTGATTCTTCACTGGAGTAGAGCCGGTGCAGAGTCTCCGAGAACTGATCCCTGATAATCTCGCGGTTCTCCTCTCTAGAATTTTGTAGTTTGAATGGGGATCAATAAATCCAGATCCTCATCCTCGAATTCAGATTCCCATATCCTCGAATCCAGATCCCCATATCCTCGAATCCAGATCCCCATATCCTCGAATTCAGATCGCCATATCCTCGAATCCAGATCCCCATATCCTCGAATCCAGATCCCCATATCCTCGAATTCAGATCCCCATATCCTCGAATTCATATCGACATATCCTCGAAACCAGATTACCATATCCTCGAATCCAGATCCGCATTGTGAATTCAGATCCCCACTGTGAATTCAGATCCCCATTGTGAATTCAGATCCCCATTGTGAATTCAGATCCCCATTGTGAATTCAGATCCCCACTGTGAATTCAGATCCCCATTGTGAATTCAGATCCCCATTGTGAATTCAGATCCCCATTGTGAACTCAGATCCCCATTGTGAATTCAGATCCCCGCTCTGTATGTAAGGTCACATTACTGAATCGTGATCCCCATTCCAAATAAAATCCCAAAGCAGACCTGAAGCTCAGAGTGAACAGAATGTCCAAGCTGGCTGCTACTTCGTCCTCGGCTCCGCTGTCAATCATGGCTCGCAGCACGGGCAGCAGGCCGAAGCCAACCAGCAGCTTCTTGTTGACTTCGTTCAACGCCAGTCGGTTAATGCACTTGGCCAGTTCGATAGCGTGATAGGTCTGGTAATCGGCGTCCTGTAGGCTGACGAAGCAGGTTCGATTCGCCGATTTAGTCGCCTCGCTCAGTTTGTCGACAAGGAATTGCATGACTGGGGTGGCGCTCTCGTACAGATTTGCCTAAAATACTCGTAATTTCACGATTTTAATTTACCAATAAGCTTCATTATCACAACTGTTGTTTCCACTGCCAGAATGTTAGGTATAAATTCTCCCAATTAAACAATTAACTGTTCAAGCAGCTTGAACTTGCTTTGGCACACTTCTAAACTCTCATAATCAGTCTCACTAGCTCTTTCATTCTCACCTGCCCACATTCTCACCCTCTCACATTCTCGCCCTCTCACATTCTCGACCTCTCACATTCTCACATTCTCACATTCTCACATTCTCATCATTCTCACATTCTCACCCTCTCACATTCTCGACCTCTCACATTCTCGACCTCTCACATTCTCACCCTCTCACATTCTCGCCCTCTCACATTCTCGCCCTCTCACATTCTCGCCCTCTCACATTCTCGCCCTCTCACATTCTCGACCTCTCACATTCTCACATTCTCACATTCTCACATTCTCATCATTCTCACATTCTCACCTTTTCACATTCTCATCATTTTCACATTCTCATCATTTTCACATTCTCATTATTCTCACATTCTCGCCCTCTCACATTCTCGCCCTCTCACATTCTCACATTCTCACATTCTCACATTCTCATCATTCTCACATTCTCACCTTTTCACATTCTCATCATTCTCACATTCTCGCCCTCTCACATTCTCGCCCTCTCACATTCTCACATTCTCACATTCTCACATTCTCATCATTCTCACATTCTCACCTTTTCACATTCTCATCATTCTCACATTCTCGCCCTCTCACATTCTCGCCCTCTCACATTCTCGCCCTCTCACATTCTCGACCTCTCAAATTCTCACATTCTCACATTCTCACATTCTCATCATTCTCACATTCTCACATTCTCATCATTGTCACATTCTCATCATTTTCACATTCTCATTATTCTCACATTCTCGCCCTCTCACATTCTCGCCCTCTCACATTCTCACATTCTCACATTCTCACATTCTCATCATTCTCACATTCTCACCTTTTCACATTCTCATCATTCTCACATTCTCGCCCTCTCACATTCTCGCCCTCTCACATTCTCACATTCTCACATTCTCACATTCTCATCATTCTCACATTCTCACCTTTTCACATTCTCATCATTCTCACATTCTCGCCCTCTCACATTCTCGCCCTCTCACATTCTCGACCTCTCAAATTCTCACATTCTCACATTCTCACATTCTCATCATTCTCACATTCTCACATTCTCACATTCTCATCATTGTCACATTCTCACCTTTTCACATTCTCATCATTTTCACATTCTCATCATTCTCACATTCTCATCATTCTCACATTCTTATCATTCTCACATTCTCATCATTCTCAAATTCTCACATTCTCACCTTCTCACATTCTCACCCTCTCCCATTCTCATCATTCTCACCCTCTCACCCACTCACATTCTCACCCTCTCACCCTCTTCCATTCTCATCATTCTCACCCTCTCCCATTCTCATCATTCTCACCCTCTCACCCACTCACATTCTCACCCTCTCCCATTCTCATCATTCTCACCCTCTCACATTCTCACATTTTTACCCTCTCACATTCTCACCCTCTCACATTTTTACCCTCTCACATTTTTACCCTCTCACATTTATACCCTCTCACATTCTCACCCTCTCACATTTTTACCCTCTCACATTTTTACCCTCTCACATTCTCACCTTCTCACCTTCTCACATTCTCATCATTCTCATCATTCTCATCATTCTCACATTCTCACCCTCTCACCTGGCTCTCGTCCAAGGCGAATGCTATAAGAAACAGAGCCAGAACTTTAATATTGAGCACCGGGCTATTCAGGTAGGGCATCACAGTTTCAACCAGCTCCATAGACGCCAAATTGTTGTAGATTTGTGAATTATCTTTGAAGAACTGATTGCCAACAAAGCCTAGAACAGAATTGACGACTAGGCGGCAAGGTGTAACCGACGCGTGCTGATTGACCCAGCCAATCAGAAGGGGTTTGGCGCACTCCTTGTACAGTGACTCTATGCGCGACAATGCCAAGCAGAACTCAACGCTGGCGTCAGTGAAGTTATGAAAGATTTTCAGCACTGAGTTAAACACCTCGAAATGCTGGTCGAATTCGGCTTTCATTTTATCCGAGGGCGGCACGAAGCAGTCATCAGAGTGAGCCCTGAAGACTTCAATGCACAGTCGGCAAAGATCCTTTAGCAGGGCCGTGTTGGTCGCAAACCGATTGCCAATCTCGTTAAAGTATTCAGTGAGCTGCTGCTCGCTGAGCTGATTGTCAAGATGGCTGCAGCTGAGAGTGTACACTTGTTTAACAAAAGGCAACAGACGGCCAATATCCGACGGGCCGGTAAGGCATTTCAGTTCGGAGTGAAATTTCTGCAACAAACTGTCAGCCTTGGCCATTAAGGCGCTTAGAAACTCTGAGAAAGGTTTTCTCTGGATATTTCGCTTCATCAGTTTTGTAATTCTGGCCCTGCCTGCAATGTGAGTGTGTTCTGCTTTGAAGAAAAAACTATATTTTCTTGAATATATTGAAATTTGCTTTTTATGGAGCTAAAATGATACATTAAAGTTCAACACTTATACTTACTCAACGTTCTAGTTCTCATAAAAATGTGTTAAGCTTAAGCATTTATAGCTAATATTAAAAAGAAGTTTCGGTTCTGACTAACAAGAACCTGGGTAAAATAAAAAGCAATTACACTTCACTTGAAAAATAGAAGAGGCATGAATCAAATGAAATTATGCAACTCTTACGCTTAAGAAAATTAATATAATTCATTAGAAGTTACCTATTGATGTTTACTATTTATAGCACATAAATAAGAAAAAGAGTAGCATTTTAATTTTACATTTTTGCTTGCAGAGTTGTATAAAACAAATATAAAACAGCAGAGTTATACAATAGGAGAATGTGAGCTTTAATGTACTATGGATATTATAACAAAAACATATACGTTTCGCCGACTCCGTTTTCTGCTGTACAGTTAAGAAAAAGTTGAATATTAATGTTTCAATCTTAAGGGAACCAATTTTTACCTAATATGAGAAAGAAACACAAAATTGCTATTCAATTGACTTTTTAATAACAATCGATCAGAAAAGTTTAAAACTCCTAGCCTTGTAGTTGAAATATCAAAAGATTTAAGATAGATTTGTGAGTAATATTATATTTAAGACAACCTAAAAAACACGATAACTTTTATAATTTATAAAGTGCTGGATTCATCGTTGAATTTAAAGCATTGAAACGTCTCTAGTACAAATGAATTGCTACTTTTTTGTTATGAGCTTTTGTAACATTTTTCACACAAATAGAAAATGCTTATTTGTCGCTTTTATTGTTCTAAATATTTTAGCATTTTTACATTAAACACAACGACACCGTTGTTAAACTGCTTAACTTATCACCGCGCAAATGTGTATTATATTGACTGTTTACGAGTACACATTCGCAAGGACGACTCGAGTTAATATAAATATATAATGTATATTATACATGTACATATCAAATACCACTAGGAGTACTAGTCCTAGTGGTCCTTGGTGCATATATGTATATGCGTATATACATAGAAACAGCCGATATATGGGTCCCTCCGTACTACTAGCTACTACAGAGGGACCGACCCAAGGTCGAGAACGCCTAGCTATACGCTCTTACTTGGATTTACTTCTAATCGCCAGGCCCCAACCATGCAAGTACAGGTTAAGGATCCACTTCCATGTGATCTGGTTTGCAAGACTAATCTGAACCTTAAGAGCACTTTACATTAGTGTCACATACAGTATTAATATTAGAGATTTGGCACTTGGATCATAAAGCGATCAAGCTATCTATCTCTTATCGATGGGCTTCGGCTCTGTGTGTTAGATTTAGCCCCTTCTGATCAGTTCATATGCTCTCATTCTTCGGCTCTGCTGTAACGCACAAATTTATGCGCGCTTTGCCATATTCACATGGCAAAGAGAAGTCAAAGTTTTTGCTTCTAAATTTAAAAGTTTAGATTTTTTAAACTTTAAAGATTCATTTAGATTCAACGAATTCTAATAGTTATTGATGTTTAAACACATAAAATATGTAATGCTAAGGTGAAATTAAGATAGAGATAGAGGGAGCGTAAATTAATAAATCGGCGCACTTAAGAAAATCCTCAATACCTTAAGGGCAAGATTAGGTTGGACTCACCGATCCGGCAACGGAGCATGCGGCGCTTTCAGGTCAGGTGCGGCTGCGGCGCGGCATCGACGGGACGACGCGCTGTCCTACAATGTACGCTCGTAGGCCTCAGGTGTTCAGAGGACGGCTTCAGATGGTCAGGCCGAAAGGCGAAAGACGAGGTCTCAACCAAATGCAGATGTTACTCAAACGGGTCCAGGCACTGGCGAGGTGCAGGAACGGGTGATTCAGCGACCGGAACGGTTCAGAGCAGGCAAGACGTAGAACGGCAAAAGATGGCCTGAAGAACGCTTCGAAGAAGGTTCAGCTATCAGAAAGATCCCAGAAGGTTCGAGATCAAGGTTGTCCGAAATGCCGCCGCACCACCTCTTTTTTTTCAGCCAAAGTCACGCACACACGCCGTGATCGCCTGATCAGCCCGACCTTGACAGACAATCGTATCACGTGCTCCGCCGGCCGGACGGTGATTGGTTGGGAAGGGAGTGGGCTGGGTGCATAGGATGATTTAGGATCCAAAAGATGACAGTTATAAGTTGCCAGATGATTTATGACGTAAAAAACTAAGAATTTAAAATGACAAGTTTTGATATATTGCTATAACGAAGATAGGGAAGATAGAAGACATCAGAAATATAGGGAGGGAGGGAGGGAGGTGCGCGTTGGCAGGTGGGAATGATTTATGGGCGGAGAACAAAGGAAATTGGAGGGAGGTGGGTGGCACCTTGAAAAACCAAAAAAGCCAGAGGTGGGTGAATTTGACAGGTGGAGAAAACTCATAACTTATCTACCCAGAAACTGCATACTCTAATAATCAGAGACTGCCTACTCTAATCATCAGAAACTGCCTACTCTAATCCTCAGAGACTGCCTACTCTAATCATCAGAAACTGCCTACTCTAATCCTCAGAAACTGCCTACTCTAATCCTCAGAAACTGCCTACTCTAATCCTCAGAGACTGCCTACTCTAATCATCAGAAACTGCCTACTCTAATACTCAGAGACTGCCTACTCTAATCATCAGAAACTGCCTACTCTAATCCTCAGAGACTGCCTACTCTAATCCTCAGAGACTGCCTAGTCTAATCCTCAGAAACTGCCTACTCTAATCATCAGAAACTGCCTACTCTAATCATCAGAAACTGCCTACTCTAATCCTCAGAAACTGCCTACTCTAATCCTCAGAAACTGCCTACTCTAATCCTCAGAAACTGCCTACTCTAATCCTCAGAGACTGCCTACTCTAATCATCAGAAACTGCCTACTCTAATCCTCAGAGACTGCCTACTCTAATCATCAGAAACTGCCTACTCTAATCCTCAGAGACTGCCTACTCTAATCCTCAGAGACTGCCTACTCTAATCCTCAGAGACTGCCTACTCTAATCATCAGAGACTGCCTACTCTAATCCTCAGAGACTGCCTACTCTAATCCTCAGAGACTGCCTACTCTAATCCTCAGAGACTGCCTACTCTTGTTGTGCCGTGTTGTACTTTCACTGCTTAGCGATCTCAGGCTTGCAGTTGATTGGCGCACTGGGCACTGTACTTTCCCTCCTCGGCTGTTCATGCTCCACTCACCCCAGTCTGTCGGGGCTCGCTGGCTTGGCTAGTTGCCCCACCCCTCTCAATGCGGCCCCCCAGCCTGTTATCGCCCCACCCTCCCGCTTGCGTGACTACCTTTAAAACCCCAAGTGTTACCATGCTCGCGCAGCTGCTGATTGGTCCGGGCCGCCTCTCTCGCGCGCCGGCCAATCAGCAGCCTTCTCGCTGTTATCTTCTAAACTGGTTGTGTGGGTGGCCGGGTGGGCCCGGGGTAGCGATACCCGCGGCTTAGTCCGGCCAGCCTAAAATATATATTGGAGTGGCGCCGGTGAGGGGCTCCTTCGACCGTTTGCTCAACCCTAACCCTCCAACCGAATCTGAGACTAATTAAGATTGTACCTTAAGGTAGTACCGAACGAGTCCCCCATCGGCGACCACCGCACAGTTAAAGTTGCAGTCTAAGAAACTGTTAAGTGAGTAACTTTGGCCTTTTTGTCACTCATTTGCGGGTCTGGCTGGGACTGAACTGCGCCATAGGGACGGACTGATCAAGTCTCCTGACGCGATCCGGCTTTGTCACAACACTCTAATCATCAGAAACTGCCTACTCTAATCCTCGGAAACTGCCTACTCTAATCATCAGAAACTGCCTACTCTAATCCTCAGAAACTGCCTACTCTAATCCTCAGAAACTGCCTACTCTAATCCTCAGAGACTGCCTACTCTAATCCTCAGAAACTGCCTACTCTAATCCTCGGAAACTGCCTACTCTAATCATCAGAAACTGCCTACTCTAATCATCAGAAACTGCCTACTCTAATCCTCAGAGACTGCCTACTCTAATCCTCAGAGACTGCCTACTCTAATCCTCAGAAACTGCCTACTCTAATCCTCAGAAACTGCCTACTCTAATCCTCAGAAACTGCCTACTCTAATCCTCAGAGACTGCCTACTCTAATCCTCAGAAACTGCCTACTCTAGTCCTCAGAGACTGCCTACTCTAATCCTCAGAAACTGCCTACTCTAATCCTCAGAAACTGCCTACTCTAATCCTCAGAAACTGCCTACTCTAATCATCAGAGACTGCCTACTCTAATCCTCAGAAACTGCCTACTCTAATCCTCAGAGACTGCCTACTCTAATCCTCAGAGACTGCCTACTCTAATCATCAGAAACTGCCTACTCTAATCCTCAGAGACTGCCTACTCTAATCCTCAGAGACTGCCTACTCTAATCCTCAGAAACTGCCTACTCTAATCCTCAGAAACTGCCTACTCTAATCCTCAGAGACTGCCTACTCTAATCCTCAGAGACTGCCTACTCTAATCCTCAGAAACTGCCTACTCTAGTCCTCAGAAGCCAACTTTAATCTTTACAATTCACCCAGTATTCAGCATGCATAACATGACGAAGTTGATATGGTAGATAAATAAGATATACTTTACACTAAGATAGAATACTTGTATGGCAGAAATTTCTAGACCAATTACATCAGCTTTTTTTGAAACGATTTGACAGCGATTTCAATAGCCACGCTCTCATTTGGAGACAAAATGTGTAAAATCAGTCAGTCCAATTTACGGCCCCAATCCCGATTTTGTATACTTTAATATTAGTTAAACAAAACGGTCGTAAATAGTCACGCTTTTGACCACGGCGGTATAATTACTGTTCCTACAAAAGGATGCTGTGTAAAGACGAAATTGGGTGCCCAACAATTTTCTCAGCCGATTTAGCGAAAATTGCTCCACAATCGTTTTTTAAAGCTGCAGGTAGACAAACCTCTTTATACGACGTCGATATATATGAAGGCGATGCCTCAGTTGCTTTTTCGACCAAAAACAACCTCGCGAGTCGCGATTCGGTACAATGGCGCATCAGCTATCTGCTTCGTCCGTGATTCGCAACTGTCGCCAGCTAATCGGCAAAACCCTGACTGAACTTTTGAGTAGTCTAGGCGTCGATGAGAACAGCGAGTTAGAGCACTTGGTGAGATACTGGGCTCATTATATGCTGTAACATGTACGAGTTAAATTCCTTTTATTGTTTGACTAACCATTCAACTCAAATATCATTCAGCCCTACCATAGGAAGTCTCCCGAAGTTCGACGTTATCTACTAAAAGCTCTCAAAAGCATCCCCTGTTTGGGCGTCTTCACGGAAAGGCACTTTGAAAAAGCGGCTGACACAATGAATGAAAAACCTGTTCGACTAGGTGAGGCCGAAAGAAAAAAATCGGTAGACCGGGCAAGTTCTTGCAACTGATAACTGTTCCAATTAATAGCAATAATAATATTTACAGGAGGGCTCTGGGCACTGGCACAACAGTTGGTGGCAGCTATAATAGACGGTTCTGCATTCCTCTGACTCCTAAACACACTCGAAAATAGGTGTGTACATCTGCCCTGACTTTCTCATCGTCAGGCACTGTATACACTCTCACTGTGCGTGAGGGGTTGGACCTCAAGACCTGAATGTGGCCTTGCCCCGCGGAAAGAACTCAGGGAACTTGGTGCAAGTCAACTGGTCTGCCAATCAACCCTTGATAAACTATAGGAGAGTACATCGATCCAAGCGACGGCATTCTGGTGATCAGCAGCGGCAGCTTCCAGGTGAGCATCGAGTTATCCGACCAGTTCGGCTCAACGCAAATCGTGCACCAGTTTCGTGACGGCGGCCCTGTGGGCTTCGCCAGTCAACTAGAATCCGCGGCCCAGCGGACGGTGGCTTTGAAGCCTCTATCGCCCGGCTCGCTGTGGATCCTTGACCGGAGCTTCGTGGTGCCGACGCTGCGCAGGAGGAGGCGAGAGATCGTCCACAGTCTGGCCAAGTCGCCGGCGCTTTCAACGCTTTCCGACCGGCGGCTGGCAGAGCTCGCAATCAGTCTGAGGCTGCGGCAGTTCGCTCACCGGCAGCCGATTGTTCGACCGGGGCACGAGCTGCGGGGTTTGCTGTTCGTCCTCAGCGGAGGCCGGGCAGCTGTGTTGGACAGCGATGGAGGCGAGGCGCATCGCGTGCGACCAGGCGGCCACCTGATGGTCCGGGCTGTCGATAGCAAGGTTTCCATGACTGTCCTGGCGATGACAGACGATGGTTCAGATGGAAGCCTGCTGCTGACTGGCCTGCTCTTCGGCGATACGGCTCGGCAGCTGCTGGACGAGTGCCCGGAGCTACTGCGCTGGAGTGCCGATGTTTGAGCAGACTTTGAGTCTTATATATTAGACACGCATGTGGACATTCTTTCAGAGTGTTGTTTAGAAGCAACCGGATGAAGCTTTGATTCGATTCGAACCAGCTTTGCTGTGGTGACTACAATAGTAGTGTAAGCTGCAGATAAGAGGAATCAAAAAAACAAGTCAATAAATTCTGAATAACTAAGTAAGCAAGAAATATCAATTCAGAATTTAGTATATATGACAATTTTATCTTATCTTCGACATTCAATCCTCCTATACCCTTGATCCCATCTTTCCCATAGATATATAGTATTTGCAGATCCCTTTTAATTCTGAGATCCCATATTCTTTCCCAACCCATATTTCCCAGCTATCATTCACTTTCCCAGATCTCTGAATCTTCTCCCAGATCCCATCACTATATTACCCATAGCTGGCTGTTTCCATTGCAAGTGTGGAAAAACTGATTCCGTTGGCTGATATTATTATAGTGGTACGGAACTGTTTACCTGCCCAAAGTTTTTTGCTTTGATCAGTCAAAGAGGCGCCCAAGGTGTGGAGTTCGCCCAAGTGGCTGTGGCTCGAATTATCGGCAGCGCGGAAGCTCCCGGGATGAGGATTGGCGGTAGTGCCTAGCTCAGCCTAGAGTTCCAACAGGCCGGGTACGAAGCGTGCAGTAAGTAAAAATATTTTGGGCAATCGTTAACTGTAATCCAATCAAATAAATTCCTCCACTGTCTTAACAGAATCGGCAACTCGATAATGAATTGCGGAAATGAAACTTAATCCTGGAAGACAAGAAGCTGGGAACATTAAGGGAAAATAAGGAATCTAGCCGTTGGGGAAGTTGGAATCGATCTGCAGAATGAAAAATTAAGCGCCAGTAATTATGCTAATCCTCTTTATTTTAGGATCAGGTAAAATTGAAAAAAAATGTATAGCCAGGTTAAGACAGCTAAAACTGACGAGCTAATTAAATACAGAATAGTTGTTATTAAAATCGAAGGACTACATTATACCTCTCTATTTACTCAAGGACCACTGAAGTATAGTATTCAACGGTGGTCGTTTTATTTACTCCATATCACTTGTCAGTCTATTGCCATTCGATATAAAACTCTTAGACAATAATCTTTTAATTGCTTTTCTGCTTGCAGACTTTTTCCAAGGACCACTAGAAGAAGATCTTCTTCTTGCCTTTTTCTCACAGCAAATTTTTCTCACGCCTCAAATTAACAAATTTTAGCGAGAACTCAGTTCATTTAATGATATTTTTCCTTTTTAGTAGATGTTTATGAAAGAGTTTTAGTGATTGTTTGAATTTTTGTTTTACTTTAGCTTTTCGCCGGTAAATGAAGAGCCAGTTTAAAATCACAAGCCTGAAAGTACAACTTGTAGGTGAGCACAGTGGCATAGCTAGGAATTTTTTATTGGGAATAAATGAAAAAGTTGAACGAACAATTAAAAAAATAGACTGTTTTCATTATAACCGCTTTACAGAACACTGGCGAATCATCTACCTACATGTATCGCGTAACCATCAATAGGCCTAACCATTAGCTATATGGAAGAGAAAAAAATTGACTGTATTTTAATTGTAATACTCCCCCCTTTCAACCCTCCCACAATTTTTCTGCCGCTTGGGGGGATATGTCCCCGTATCCCCCCCCTAGCTACGCCACTGGGTGAGCAGCAGCTTAGCCCGGTCATGCCTGAATGTTGAAATTAGCGCAGGAGGATGGCAGTAAGAATAAAATTAAGCACTGTAAAAAGTCTAATGTGAAAAGGAAAAGTTTGTCTATAGGCCTATAGTAAATAATAACATGTTAATTATAAGCGTATAGGCCTATGTGTAAATATGATTCATATTTTGTAAAGTAGGCCTACTGCTACTTTAGCTAGTAACTTTGCAAATAGGCTGCAACTTGCGTGCAAAAATTGTGACTTACACCCAAATTTCTATGCACAGATGTAAATTTTGTTTCTGCTTTTTTCCAAGGCAAGTTGCAAGTGCAACTTTGTTAAGCTGTTAGTTTAGCTATTGGTCCTCCTTGACAAATTGAACTAAATATATTCATAGGCCCCTAGGCAATATTTTCTTCCTCATCTTCAAAATAAAGAAGTTTTTTTCAAATAAAGCAAGAGTCAAGACATCATGGAATTTAAAGTTTCCATTTATAAATTCTGATAAAACTGTATTTTATCACTTAGGCCTATTACTATTTTTATTGGTGATGCAATCTGGACCTATTTTTTTATTAGCACTGAGACTTTAAGCTTAAGATACAAGCTTACATCTGCATTTAGGACAAAAAACTGATATAGGCCAGCTTAGAAACTTTGTCCGACTCAGAATACTCCGACACTTATTCCGACAGTTAATGTGTTATACGGTTAAATTAGAGTCAGATTAACTGTCTGAGAGCTTATTAGATGTATGCATGTAATTTTGAGTCTGAATAACTGTCTGAGAGCGTATTTAAACAAACAGACTTTCGAGTTGGAATAACTGTCAGAATAACTGTCAGAATATTCCGACAGGTAATGTATTAACACATTAACTGTCAGAATAGGGTAATGTATCATCAACCAAACAAGAATGTGTATTTTTTTAACTTCAAACCTAAGCTACAGATTTTCTGTTTAAGATATGATGATAAATCAAAAGCCAAGTTATAGAAAACAGTTACATCTTTCTAAAAAGTATCTGCTTTTGCTATTTTGTCAAATAGAAAAAAGTTATTCCTGCTTTTTATCTAAAACCGAACAATGATTTTCATGTATCTTCAAACCAAACAGAGAATTTGATATTTGGTTTTATAATTTGAGTGAGTGGTTTAATCTTATTTTAAGGAGTGAACTATCATGAATTATGTCATTTGAAAGCATTTTTCATGTTCTATAAATAACTACATTTATGGTCATTTAATTGGCAAGCAACCACATACAATCTTTGTCTAAAGTACATACTGAAAAAATGTTGTTAAAAAGTATGCTTTTGCAATAAAAAATTCTACTGAAACATCTATATCTTTCTTTCCTCTTAATGCTTCATTGCACATTATGCCTCAGCATGTAGATAATTTCTTCAACTTTCAAATTAGTTGTTCTGTGAAACACAATAGCTTGTTTCTGTCTTGCATGAGACCAAGGAAGGAGTCGAAATTCTTGTTCGGTTTTGAAGATACACTGTTCGGTTGATGATACATTACCCTAAGTATCGGAATATTCCGAGTCGAACAAAGTTTCTAAGCTATATAGGCCTATAGGGAATTTTTTTGACTAAACTTAAAGTAAGCCTAAATGCTAAATGTAGGGGCTTACTCCATGGCACTGCTCCTTATAGCACATTTTTGTCTTTAGGTCTTTAGCCCTAGGCCTAATGCTTGAACTTAGGGCTAGGCTAAGGCCTAGGGGTACTAATGTGCTAAGCCTTAATGTTTAATCCATTGTATGAACCACAATTTAACTGTTTTACAGTGAAGCAATATCTCTAGTCTCATATCCAAAGTATGACCCACTGCCTCAAAGTGCATATCATTATGAGTGCATAGGGCCTAGGCCTATCAGAATGTCTCAAGTCAAAAGCAAATCTCTAAATGCATGCCAAGGCCCCCCAGCTGCCAACCATGGAAAGTTGAAACCCCAGAAAAGTGCAATTATTCTGCTGAGATAGACAGACATTGACTTAAAATTCTTGGTTGATTTTTTTCATATGAACTGGAATCAGACTTGCGCTCATCCATTAAAAATATAACTAAGTTAGTTAACAAGCTACAGCAGCCTGTGTAGAATATATATTATTTATGGCAAAATATGGTAACAGTGAAATAGGCCTAACATTTTTGGAAGAAAATTAATTCAATAATTGTTTAAGCCAGTTTTTATATTGCTATGAGCATAACCCAAGCATATTTTGCTATATAGCATCTTCATGTTAAAACAGTTTTTTATGTTGTAGCGTGATATTTTATAATATTTAAGATTCCACTGAATGTCACCAAAGTTGTTGCAGGTGGAAATTAACGATCCAACTGCTGTTACCAAAGTTGTACTTATAGTTATTTAATATGCCACCAAAGTTGTTATAGGCTTCTTTTCTTATACACTTTATTCAAAGTACTGTCTTTATGTCAATCTTATAAATGTCTTTACTTTATTCGCTTTAGGCACTTTCTTATTTCAAATTCAATTGAGTAGCGTTTATGTATTCAAATATGGTAGCGTTATACTTTCAATATGGTAGCATTATAATTTCAGTATGGCCGGTATCTCTCCTCTATATTCCCTTCTGCTTACAACTTTACTGTATTATTTCTATAAATACTTTGTATCAATCTTTATCAGTATTTATCAGTATTTATCAGTCTTTATCCATCTTTATCAGTCTTTATCAGTCTTTATCCGTCTTTATCTGTCTTTATCTGTCTTTATCGTCTTTATCTGTCTTTATCAGTCTTTATCACTTCTTCAATTGTTATTCAGTTGTTATTCAGCACACACTATTTTAAGTTAAGTTTGTTATCAATTTAACTGGGCCTATTTGTCAGGCATTAGCCTAAATGACTTTGCTATCACTATTGACCTTTGCAAGATATCTTGCAAACTGTGTAATTTTAAAACTTTTACTAATTCAATTAAAACAATTTTTCTACAATTTGTTTTTAGCCAAACCAAAATCTTACATCAGACCAAACCAGATGCTAAGCAACTCAACTCTGCCGCTGCTATGCCGCTGCCTGGAGGCACTGTCTATTGGCGGCAGAGCCGGTGTCACAGCATTACATACTAGTGCTGTGTGGCAGCGTCACCCAGGCATTATTTTTAAGCACAGGCCCAGCTTTCGGTGGGCTGAGGAGCAAGCCGGTCTGACGAATATTCCCTACACACACGAGGCACTGCCAAAGGTTAGCACCCATTGACTACAATAAATTAATGGAATTAGTGGCTATTATATTTGCTAAAAATAACAAACTACTTACAAAGTTTTCAGTAGTATGCATAGAATATTATATGAATATATTCTCGAAACTTCTAGAACTCATTAATTTACTACTTAATAGCATTATTGTCACTAGGATGTTTATCTGTATCTAACGACTCATTCGTGTCTTCGTTGTATTATTCATCAACTATCGTATATCTCTACCTTCACGATTATCTCCCTGAGACGTCTCCCTTCTCGTTTATCTCACTGAGATGTCTTATCTCATTTATCTCACTGAGATGTCTTATCTCGTTTATCTCACTGAGATGTCTTATCTCGTTTATCTCACTGAGATGTCTTATCTCATTTATCTTACTGAGGTGTCTTATCTCGTTTATTCCACTGAGATGTCTCTCTTCTCTTTTATCTCACTGAGATGTCTCTCTTCTCTTTTATCCCACTGAGATGTCTCCCTTCTCTTTTATCCCACTGAGATGTCTCCCTTCTCTTTTATCCCACTGAGATGTCTCTCTTCTCTGTTATCTCACTGAGATGTCTCCCTTCTCGTTTATCCCACTGAGATGTCTCTCTTCTCTGTTATCTCACTGAGATGTCTCCCTTCTCTTTTATCCCACTGAGATGTCTCTCTTCTCTGTTATCTCACTGAGATGTCTCCCTTCTCTTTTATCTCACTGAGATGTCTCTCTTCTCTGTTATCTCACTGAGATGTCTCTCTTCTCTTTTATCCCACTGAGATGTCTCCCTTCTCTTTTATCCCACTGAGATGTCTCCCTTCTCTTTTATCCCACTGAGATGTCTCTCTTCTCTGTTATCTCACTGAGATGTCTCCCTTCTCGTTTATCCCACTGAGATGTCTCTCTTCTCTGTTATCTCACTGAGATGTCTCCCTTCTCTTTTATCCCACTGAGATGTCTCTCTTCTCTGTTATCTCACTGAGATGTCTCCCTTCTCTTTTATCTCACTGAGATGTCTCTCTTCTCTGTTATCTCACTGAGATGTCTCCCTTCTCTTTTATCCCACTGAGATGTCTCTCTTCTCTGTTATCTCACTGAGATGTCTCCCTTCTCTTTTATCCCACTGAGATGTCTCTCTTCTCTGTTATCTCACTGAGATGTCTCCCTTCTCTTTTATCCCACTGAGATGTCTCTCTTCTCTGTTATCTCACTGAGATGTCTCCCTTCTCTTTTATCTCACTGAGATGTCTCTCTTCTCTGTTATCTCACTGAGATGTCTCTCTTCTCTTTTATCCCACTGAGATGTCTCCCTTCTCTTTTATCCCACTGAGATGTCTCCCTTCTCTTTTATCCCACTGAGATGTCTCCCTTCTCTTTTATCTCACTGAGATGTCTCCCTTCTCTTTTATCTCACTGAGATGTCTCCCTTCTCTTTTATCCCACTGAGATGTCTCTCTTCTCTTTTATCTCACTGAGATGTCTCTCTTCTCTTTTATCCCACTGAGATGTCTCCCTTCTCTTTTATCCCACTGAGATGTCTCTCTTCTCTTTTATCTCACTGAGATGTCTCTCTTCTCTTTTATCCCACTGAGATGTCTCTCTTCTCTGTTATCTCACTGAGATGTCTCCCTTCTCGTTTATCCCACTGAGATGTCTCCCTTCTCTTTTATCCCACTGAGATGTCTCCCTTCTCTTTTATCCCACTGAGATGTCTCTCTTCTCTTTTATCCCACTGAGATGTCTCCCTTCTCTTTTATCCCACTGAGATGTCTCCCTTCTCTTTTATCTCACTGAGATGTCTCCCTTCTCTTTTATCCCACTGAGATGTCTCTCTTCTCTGTTATCTCACTGAGATGTCTCCCTTCTCTTTTATCTCACTGAGATGTCTCTCTTCTCTGTTATCTCACTGAGATGTCTCTCTTCTCTTTTATCCCACTGAGATGTCTCCCTTCTCTTTTATCCCACTGAGATGTCTCTCTTCTCTTTTATCCCACTGAGATGTCTCCCTTCTCTTTTATCCCACTGAGATGTCTCTCTTCTCTTTTATCTCACTGAGATGTCTCTCTTCTCTTTTATCCCACTGAGATGTCTCCCTTCTCTTTTATCCCACTGAGATGTCTCTCTTCTCTGTTATCTCACTGAGATGTCTCCCTTCTCTTTTATCCCACTGAGATGTCTCTTTTCTCTGTTATCTCACTGAGATGTCTCCCTTCTCTTTTATCCCACTGAGATGTCTCCCTTCTCTTTTATCCCACTGAGATGTCTCCCTTCTCTTTTATCTCACTGAGATGTCTCCCTTCTCGTTTATCTCATTGAGACGTCTCCCTTCTCGTTTATCTCACTGAGATGTCTCCCTTCTCGTTTATCTCACTGAGATGTCTCCCTTCTCGTTTATCTCACTGAGATGTCTCTCTTCTCTTTTATCTCACTGAGATGTCTCTCTTCTCTTTTATCCCACTGAGATGTCTCTCTTCTCTTTTATCCCACTGAGATGTCTCCCTTCTCTTTTATCCCACTGAGATGTCTCCCTTCTCTTTTATCCCACTGAGATGTCTCCCTTCTCTTTTATCCCACTGAGATGTCTCCCTTCTCTTTTATCTCACTGAGATGTCTCCCTTCTCGTTTATCTCATTGAGACGTCTCCCTTCTCGTTTATCTCACTGAGATGTCTCCCTTCTCGTTTATCTCACTGAGATGTCTCTCTTCTCTTTTATCTCACTGAGATGTATTATCTCGTTTATCTCACTGAGATGTCTCCCTTCTCGTTTATCTCACTGAGATGTCTCTCTTCTCTTTTATCTCACTGAGATGTATTATCTCTTTTATCTCACTGAGATGTATTATCTCTTTTATCTCACTGAGATGTATTATCTCGTTTATCTCACTGAGATGTCTCCCTTCTCGTTTATCTCACTGAGATGTCACCCTTCTCGTTTATCTCACTGAGATGTCTCCCTTCTCGTTTATCTCACTGAGATGTCTCCCTTCTCGTTTATCTCACTGAGATGTATTATCTCGTTCATCTCACTGAGATGTCACCCTTCTCGTTTATCTCACTGGGATGTATTATCTCGTTTATCTCACTGAGATGTATTATCTCGTTTATCTCACTGAGATGTCTCCCTTCTCGTTTATCTCACTGGGATGTATTATCTCGTTTATCTCACTGAGATGTATTATCTCGTTTATCTCACTGAGATGTCTCCCTTCTCGTTTATCTCACTGGGATGTATTATCTCGTTTATCTCACTGAGATGTATTATCTCGTTTATCTCACTGAGATGTCTCCCTTCTCGTTTATCTCACTGAGATGTCACCCTTCTCGTTTATCTCACTGGGATGTCTTCCATCTAGATATTTCTAATAAAAGGGAAGCAATATTTTTTGTTTATCTTGCTCTTAAACCCCTCCCCATTACTTCTGAGATTCCTCCTTTTATCATGTTCTTATCTTTTTTTCTTGGTTGCTGTGTCCCTTGAGAAACAAAAAATCAAAGCACAATTATAATTACAATTCTTCAAATTGCACGATGAGAGTTTTTTGTCCAGGGGCCAGTTTTCATAGTTATAGCTGCTACTCACGGTTAGGCAAGTAATTAACTAAATCTCTCAGTCGACTAGACTCATCTCGGCAATGCATTTTAAACTCTAAATTAAGCTTTAGTGTAGTGGTCCATTGTGGCCCACTCTATCTCAATTCTGTTATTGTGTTTCTGTCTTCGCAGTCGTCTGTGAAATAAAATAATTTGGGCTAAACACTAGTTACTATACTTCTAAAATCTATACGGAATCAGTAAAGAAGTCTATTTTGTCTACAGAGTTTAGCTAAACATTTATTCGATTGCTATTTAAACAGGAATTGCAGTCAGCAAATTCTTTTTGGCTTTTATTTACATTCATGAATTATTCACTATTCTCACAGATCTTCTTTCTCTGTTTCTGCCTCCGCCTGCTATAAATTTCGTAAATTATTGATCGATTGACCAATTGATTAAGCGCGGTCAAATTTGGAATGTGTCTTTTGCGTGAATAAGTTTTTTTCTGGGTGGGACAGCTAGAACAATAAAGATTACATTTTTATAAAACTTTGCTATTAAAGAAGTAAAACTATACGTGTACTCGTACTAATTTCAAAAACCTTCTTTTTAGTTATCGATTGTTACTTAAATGGTTACTATTTAATGTTAGTCGTTATCTATGTGGTTCTGTCTGTCTTATTCATATGGTTCTGTCTGCTGTTTTTCATGTGGTTCTGTCTGTTATCCATGTGTTTCTGTCTGTTATCCATGTGTTTCTGTCTGTTATCCACGTGTTTCTGTCTGTTATCCATGTGTTTTTGTCTGTTATCCATGTGGTTTTGTCTGTTATCCACATTGCGTGCTCCCCACAATGAAATGCAGGTGCGCACCGGCGGCAGAGGTCCATTCGGTCGCATCTGGCTCAAGCACGTGTCGGGCGGTCTCAGGTTGCCAACCTTCTGGGTCGATAAGATTCGCTGCTGTCCCGAGAATAGCGACAAGCCCCTAGTCGAAGAGGTTCTGTATCTGCACAAGAATTTCTGGCGCCAGCATCTAATAGCTCTAGTTGGCAATGCAGAAAAGAAGCGCTGGATTATCGCTGGCGCCGAGATGAAAGTCGGCGACTATACCACGACGCATCCGAGTCACCACATTCCTGACGTGCCCGCAGCTAATCCAAAACCTGGCGACGCTTATCCAATCGGCGCCCTACCAGTTGGTTCTACTGTTAGCTGCGTGGAACGCAAGCCTGGCGAAGGTGCCAGCTTTGCATTGGAGGGCGGCACATCTGCTACCTACGTGCGCGCCCTCCCAGACGGCAAAGCTCTGCTGATAACGCCATCTAAGCAGGAGATCATAATCAGCCAGCACTGCATGGTGATGGTTGGTCAGGTGTCTGGCAAGGCTAGGGACAAATACAAGAGCTTCAATGAGAAACGAAGATACGGTATTAAACAGAGAAGCGGTCTTTATCAACGGAAGGGTGATAGGTGAGTGTTTGGACAAGTACGAGTACCTATGCAAGTATTACAATTACAATTTAAGTTTTTCTGCTGTACGTTAATGTTCTTCAGGATTAAGTTCGGTTTCTTAAGTCTTAAATTCGGGTTCTTCAAGAAATTATTCAGGTTTTCTTCAGCCTTCCATTTACTTCAGGATTCTTGTTTCTTCAGGCTTCCTGTTTCTTCAGGCTTCCATTTTATTCAGGCTTCCATTTTATTCAGGCTTCCATTTTATCCAGGCTTCCTGTTTCTTCAGGCTTCCATTTACTTCAGGCATCCTGTTTCTTCAGGCTTCCAGTTTCTTCAGGCTTCCAGTTTCTTCAGGCTTCCGTTTTCTTCAGGCTTCTATTTTCTTCAGGCTTCCTGTTTCTTCAGGCTTCCAGTTTCTTCAGGCTTCCTTTTACTTCAGGCTTCCCTTTTATTCAGGCTTCCGTTTTCTTCAGGCTTCTATTTTCTTCAGGCTTCCTGTTTCTTCAGGCTTCCATTTTATTCAGGCATCCTGTTTCTTCAGGCTTCCAGTTTCTTCAGGCTTCCGTTTTCTTCAGGCTTCTATTTTCTTCAGGCTTCCTGTTTCTTCAGGCTTCCTTTTACTTCAGGCTTCCCTTTTATTCAGGCTTCCATTTTATTCAGGCTTCCATTTTATCCAGGCTTCCTGTTTCTTCAGGCTTCCAGTTACTTCAGGCTTCCTGTTTCTTCAGGCTTCCAGTTACTTCAGGCTTCCTGTTTCTTCAGGCTTCCAGTTACTTCAGGCTTCCATTTATCCTCCCCATAATAAATTTTAATGCCTTAAGCTGAACCGCAAAAAACTTATCCTTCAGATTCGGCCGCCGTATAAAGAACTACACGGCCAGGTTTGACTGTACGGCGCCCTATCCGGTTAATTACGACATTCGCACCTATCTGTACACCTGGCCCGGCGAGGGTCGTTGGCGCAAGCCCCTGCCCAGATTCATCGCCGATTATAGCGACTATCCGCGCTACCGATGGAATCAAGCCTATATTAAGGAGCGACAGTTGGCGTCTTGAAGCCAGCCTCTCAAACTGTTCAAGCTTTGAAGTCGACATTATTAGTTGAATTATTTATTATTTTCGCTGCAATTTTAAGTGTGTTGGTTTTGCTTTTATGGCTAATGTTTCTGTACTGATCTAAGTAACTATGAGAACTATGAGAAATAAGACAATAACTGCAAATTAAAATTTCTTGGCCGAGAGTTTATGGCTTGTTAACATTTTTTTATTTGTCTTTAGTCGCTAGATTTTTTTATTTAGAGTCACAATATCCCTCCCTCTCTTTCCTCTCTCCTCATCCGCCTCCTCTATGTTTTCGCTCCCTAAATTCTTATTTGTTTACTTCCCTATTCTTATTCCCTATTCTTAGTATCAACACAATCCTTAAACGCTGTCTTCTGTGTTGTTGCCCTCCTGAAACTTTCGAATTTCTCTTTGACTAACGTTTTTTATTTTCCTTCCTCTATTAAATCAGTTTTATTTCTCGCCATTCCCTACTATTCTGACCCGGCTGTTTCTGACCCGATTTCAGTTTTCACATTTGAGGGGATGGGGTTAAACAGAAGCCCTAAAAGTACATTTTGCTAGCCCTTCGAATAACTTGGGGGGCGCTGGAAGGTCGATCAGCAACGCTATGCCCAATTGAAATCAACGCAGTTTGCTTGTTGCTTGTGCACTTTCATGCATGGACCAACACATCCGCTTCTGAATGAAAAAATAGGGACTGACTTCCTCCTGCCACTCAGTGCAAACTAGTCACGTGCTCTCGCCTTCAGGACCCTCCCAGTCCGCTTCTTTTTGCTTTTTTCTTGGAATCTAAACAAGCCAATCCCTCAATTTCTCTCTCTTTGCCTGGCTTTCGTCCTTTGCGAATCGGCCTTCCTAGTTCCCAGCTGATTCTAATTTTAGAATCAGCAGTCAGCTGATCCCGGCTCGGAGCGTATAGGAGAGGGTTTGGAGACGTGTAGACGTGAGAAAAATCTCTGTCAGTCTTGAGTACGGGGCTGCGGTAGAGAGGTGTGTACTCCGATGGGGGGTGGTTACTGGTTGAGGTTACATCGGGTGCATTCTCGAGAGACTGTTTATCGTCTCACATGATTTCCTGCTTGAGGCGGTTGGGTATGGCGGAGGACAGAGGGAGAAAATGTACGGTAGGGAGAGAGAGAACTTTCGGCCAGATTGTTCTCTCTTATCTAATCTCTGTAGTCTGTTTCTACCCTGTTGCTGGGTGCCGTCCCCTAGCTAGACTGTACAGTTTCAGCCGCTCATGCCAGGCCACCCTCCTCCAAGTTCTGTTTACCCCGGCAACTGGTATAAAGCCCCCCTAACTACCTCCCTAGTGTCCCGCAATAAATTTGCATTTCTCCAGCCCAGGTAGCAAACGGCCACCCTCCTCTAGCCATACTAGTCGAGGCCGCGATAGTCTTGTCTTCTTTTAAGAACAACAAAACATCTCTTTCCTGTAAACTGTTAGTCGCTCTCTTATCAGCCTTGCCTAACCTAGATTTAGTCGAACTGGTCGTATTCTGCAACAGATTAAATCACTTGTAAAGGTGAGGCACTTCCTTTGCTTGCATTGCAATCCAGTGGCTAGATTTGCACATTTCTTCTACAGTAATTGCGAAGCTAATTGGCTTTAAGAGAACTAAAATCTTCTTCGATTGTAGTTCTGCAATTTAGAGAGAAGTAGATTCTGAAAGTGAGAGAAGTAGATTCCGATAGTGAGAGAAGTATATTCTGATGGTGAAAGAAGTAGATTCTGATGATGAGAGATGTAGATTCTGATGGTGAGAGAAGTAGATTCTCATAGTGAGAGAAGTATATTCTGATGGTGAGAGAAGTAGATTCTGATGGTGAGAGAAGTAGATTCTGATGATGAGAGATGTAGATTCTGATGGTGAGAGAAGTAGATTCTCATAGTGAGAGAAGTATATTCTGATGGTGAGAGAAGTAGATTCTGATGGTGAGAGAAGTAGATTCCGATAGTGAGAGAAGTAGATTCTGATGGTGAGAGAAGTAGATTCCGATAGTGAGAGAAGTAGATTCTGGTTGGGAGAAAAGTAGATTCTGATTGTTAGATAAGTATCTCATAGATTTTAATTAGAATAGAAGTTGAGACTCAGAAGTAGACTAGAATGAATTTTTCAGTAGATACGGACAGAGAGAATTCGAGTTGGAGAGAATTAGAGAGAAAAGAGAGATGCCTGTGTTTCCCTCAGCAGCAGTAGCAATGGGCAAGACCTTTCAAGTGTACCTGTCGCCGGAGTCGCCGACAATCAGCGGCCGCACCTACGCCTGCGTTCACTGTCGCGCCCACCTTGCTGCTCATTGCGACCTAATCAGTAAGAGCTTCCAAGGCAGCCAGGGCCGAGCCTACCTGTTTGACAGGGTGGTTAATATCACAACCGGACCAGTTGAGGAGAGGGTCCTGCTCACCGGCTTGCACAGCGTGGCTGACATTCACTGTCAGGGCTGCCGCACCACCCTAGGCTGGAAATATGAGCACGCCTTTGAGAGCTCGCAGAAGTACAAGGAGGGCAAGTTCATCATTGAATTGGCCCATCTAATAAAGGACAACGGCTGGGACTCGGACGACAGCAATTCGTCTTGACTGTTTCCCTTTTACCTGAACAGCAACTTTTTAGGCGAGAGAACAAATAGAGCCGCTTTACTGTCCTGTTCATTTTCTATTCAAACTCAAACAGATACTTGGAAATAGAAAATCAATAGGACATAAAGCTGAGATGTGAGTTCCTGTACAAAATTACCTTATCGATTGTGACCCAACAGTAGCTTTCCGCACGCCGGCATACTAAATGACATTAGTGTGTACAACAACTAGTTCTTCTAGACATGTGAATTATTATATATCTAACTAAAATTCTCTTCCTTGTGGCAATAATTTTCTTGTGTTGTTTTGTTGTTCCCACTTATCTTGTAGAGTTTTTTACACGTACAGAAAAGCAAAAGTCATTCAAATTTTGCTGTTTGTGTGATTTCGTCTTTTCAACGACTAAACTACTTTTAGTAGGTTGCTCGTGTAGGACGCGTTTTTTTAGGAGCAGCAGCAAGAAATGTAAAACAGTTTTCTACTTTCGTTTATTAATGCGATATATAAAAGCGATCTAAAATAAGAATAATCGTCACTTGCAGATACTGTCACACTGTAATTTTGAACATAGTCATTCTTCCGCTAAGTGTTTTTTTAACAAAAGTTCTTTCATTGCATCTTTTACCGATTCGTCCCATCGTTTATTTTCTATGAAAACAAAAAAACTGCCCATTTTTCGTTTACATTTCGCATCGTTTGTACATAAATTTATATATTTTCCTCTCTACTTCGTCACAGCTTTTCTTTGTATAAAAAGTCACTTCGGTTTTATTTTTGAAAGAGAACGCAAGGCAAGTTTTGTTAAAGAAATTTTTTTAAACATAAAATAAAATAAAAAGCATGTTGTGTTTTCTCTGGCTCGGTTAATTGATTAAGCGGTCAATGCGCCAGCATAGTTTCCTTAATGCACAGAACTAAGCACTATCTTCCCAACAAGTTTGTTATATTTTTATGATTAAAAAGCTGATAACAATGTTAAAGAGAGCTGTAAAGAGAGCTGTTACATAAGAGAGCTGTAAAGAATTAAAATATGTGCTGTTTTACATTGTTTTTGGTTAGAACGATTTTGTGGTGGAATTTATATACTCCCCGGTCGCCAGCAATAGGGCCAAGCAATAGACTTTTGAAAACTTGGTGTGCCACTGCTGGAAATGAATGAATTTTATTTATTTTGACCCACAGATTCTGTGCCACGAAGAATTGAGGCCTCCAAGACAGGTCGCTTGGATCCAGAGCGGCGAAATTTGTTTTTTTTTATCGCTGGAGCTATTGCTGGTCTCCCACTCCGTGACGCAATGAGGAAAATGTGTGCCGTTTTTATTTTTAAGAGAAGCATAACAGGTTCTTCTTGTGTCACACTACCCAGGGTTTGTGCCGCTCTGTCTAAGCATGTAGGAAGTAATAAAGTACTTTTACGGCTTTACGCCAGTCATTTTATTGCTGGACTTACCACGCTGCTCAGAGCGGCTAAAATGGCACACAATACATATTTTTCGCTTTATTAGCGCAAGAAGTAACTGTGCCACAATATTTAAGAGTACTTGCTATTAGTCTAGGCACATTGCTAAAAACTATGTAACGTCCCTATAATCTATAGATGTCTTCAAGGATCGTTTGTCGTGAAATATTCAAACTGCAGCTAAAGTTTTCAACGAACTTGTCGTACCCCACGTGGTGTGAAACCCTCAACACTTAGGATTCGAAGCACTATTTTTCGAAATGAAGCTCTATTAGAATATTACTTTCAACAATAGTATATACCCTTTTGTGGTTTAATTTATGTGCAAAGACTGTCAAGAGTATAGTGTTATGCAGTGTATAGCTAGACCTAGTTATACATAGACCTACACTTGTGGGGGAGAGAAGAGTTCTAACCCTATATGGCTATGGAAATGAAATAGAGAAAAAGACTTTCTAAAAGTTTCTCATCTGATTTTTTGCTTTTGAACAAAAGATAGCTATGCCTATGCTTAGCTATATAGCTAGCTAAAGCAGGATTAAGATGGCTATGAAAAAATCCTAGAAAAAAGAATGTTGTACTTAGACTTAGAATACTGTAGAACTAGTTATGACAATTTTAATATAATTGTATTCCTCAAACATATTTCATTGAATATATATATAGAAAGCCAACTTGATATGATATTATATAATATTAAGCATATTTATTATTTAACATTATTGTATACTCACATAGGGAAAAAGGAAATTGTCTATTTGTTTGTTAACTTCTCTAAAAAATGTATAGACTGACATGCTAAAAAAGACAAAATATTTTTCCCTCATGATTTGTTTACTCTATTTAGTTTCCACAATTAGGTTTATATAATTTATTCAATTTACTTTAAATATTTGGGTTCAATAAATGATTAGCAATTTCTATATTCTATATTCTAGCTTATATTGTCATATCAGAATTTTGTCTTTCAAGTTCTAAGAAATTTATTACTATATTTACTAAATCAACTATTGCTTTTGATAAACCATGATTATCTTGCCTAGCCATGTCAGCCATGCCTAGCCATATACAATAATGTCAAGGCCTAGCCATGCCCAGCATGCCAACCATGCCAAACAATGTCTAACCATGCCTAGCTATACCTGCCATGCCCAACCATGCCCAACTATTCCCAGCCATGTCCAACCATGCCCAGGCTTACCAAACCATGCCCAACAATGTCTAACCATGCCTAGCTATACCTGCCATGCCCAACCATGCCCAAATATTCCCCGCTATGCCCAGCCATGCCCAACCATGCCCAGCCTTGCCCAGCCATGTCCAACCATGCCCAACCATGCCCAGCCATGCCCAACCATGCCCAACTATTCCCAGCCATGCCCAACCATGCCCAACTATTCACAGCCATGCCCAACCATGCCCAACTATTCCCAGCCATGCCCAACCATGCCCAACTATTCACAGCCATGCCCAACCATGCCCAACTATTCCCAGCCATGCCCAACCATGCCCAACTATTCACAGCCATGCCCAACCATGCCCAACTATTCACAGCCATGCCCAACCATGCCCAACTATTCCCAGCCATGCCCAACCATGCCCAGCCATGCCCAGGCTTGCCAAACCATGCCCAACCATGCCCAACTATTCCCAGTCATGCCCAACCATGCCCAACTATTCACAGCCATGCCCAACCATGCCCAACTATTCACATCCATGCCCAACCATGCCCAGCCATGCCCAGGCTTGCCAAACCATGCCTAGCTATACCTGCCATGCCCCAACCATGCCCAGCCATGCCCAGGCTTGCCAAACCATGCCCAGCCATGCCCAGGCTTGCCAAACCATGCCCAGGCTTGCCAAACTATGCCCAGCAATGTCTAACCATACGTAGCTTTACCTGCCATGCCCAGCAATGCCTAGCAATGCCCTACAATGTATAACCATGTCTAGCCATGCCCAGCCATGCCCTACAATGTCTAACCATGCCCAGCCATGCCTAGCTATGCCGAACCATGCCGAACCATGCCCTACAATGTCTAACCCTGCCCCAACCATGCCCAGCCATGCCTAGCAATGCCAAACTATGCCCAGCCATGCCTAGCAATGCCCTACAATGTCTAACCATGCCCAACCATGCAATACAATGTCTAACCATGCCCAGCTATGCCGAACCATGCCCTACAATGTCTAACCATGCCCAGCCATGCCCAGCCATGCCTAGCAATGCCCAGCCATGCCGAACCATGCCCAACCATGCCCTACAATGTCTAACCATGCCCAGCCATGCCTTGCAATGCCCTACAATGTCTAACCATGCCCAGCCATGCCCAGCCATGCCAAACCATGCCGCCTCTCGAGCTTGTTCCTTGCCGTAATGTGCCTTTACACATGAGACGCGTGCTTTTGTAACGTTTCCTCATTCCTCACTTTTTTCAGTTCGATTTGTTCCATGGCGCTTGTCAGTCGCATTTTATGTAGGCAACCTTTGGAGTCTGAGGTTTTTGTACAATTGGCTCCTCTAGGAAGCTCCTACGTCTGTCCTGCGGGTTCGTTCGCTTCGTGGGTTGATCTAGACAACTGTCCTCCATCTCTTGCCAGGCTCCGGCTTTGCGACTGCCTTAAGAACAGCCATTATGGGACTAGTGGCCATTCAAAATCGTACTACTGGAGGTCTGATCATGCTGTAAGTCACTTTAGTGTTCAATGAAATGTATGCATTCTTTTATTATAGAAACGTATGTTCTAGTGTACTCTTGGTCCAGTTCTTCTTCTATTCTAATAGACCTGTGTTATTGCAATCGGTATTCTGGTTTTTGTAGTTCAGATTTATTGGAACAATCGTAGCAAGCAGAACATAAATGATTGATATATTTATGCATCAGTATTTTATTCACCTTTTTACAATTGAGAGTGACTGTCTAAATAATGCGCTCCTTCACAGGCTCTATGCTGGCTTCCGGTATCAGGCGGATCTGGCAGTCCGGTTCGCGGACTCTGGTGGCATTCACTGAAACTTCGCCATATGGAAGACGATGTCTTTCACAACTTACTGCTGAAACAAGTGGATTTGCGAGTGACTGCTTCAGTTGGCGGCATTGGTACTCAAGTCGATGGTTCACCGAAGCAAGCCGAGAAGCAGCAGCAGATTGTGCAGACTGACGAAGGCATGCGACAGATGCAACAGCAGCTGGACGAAGGCATGCGGCAGATGCAGCAGCAGATAGACGAAGGCCTGCGGCAGATGCAGCAGGACATGCAACAGCAGCTGGACGAAGGCATGCGGCAGATGCAGCAGGACATGCAACAGCAGCTGGACGAAGGCATGCGGCAGATGCAGCAGGACATGCAACAGCAGCTGGACGAAGGCATACGCCGAAGGAAGCAGACAGTGCAGGAAGGATCTCTGCCTGCAGCAGCTTCCAAGGTTCATCGATGTGAAGATGGCAGTTCCGACGAGGGAGAGCCGGAAGCTCAAATGCAGAGGGAACTAGAGACTGTACCGAAAAGGAAAACGACGAAGAAGGGAACACTTTGCAATCCATGGAGCGGGGCTAGCGTGCAAACCAGCTGTACTGCCCGAATTTTGCGCTCGAGACGGGTTTAATGCATGCCATCTCTTGTTTTCATTCGCAAGACTCAAATGCAAGCTGTTTTGGCATTTTGCCTTATAGCCTTTGCGAAGCAGTGATTTCAGGAGCAAAAAATTGTGCTTTTAATCAAGCACAAGCAGCTGTAAAATAAGATCGTAAATGTGACTTCTTTCAAGTGGAATGCATTGCGGCTAAAATGAATATTACGAGCTATATGCTGAATGCCATATGCTACATGTATATGCTTAAGCCGACGAACGATGACTACCACGCGCAAAATGTTTTGCGGTTTTATTGTATTTTGAAGCTACTAAAGCTACATTTTTGAACGGATACCAGTTACGCTAAGCACATCTATCTTGTCAAACAGACAATGACAAGATGACAATCTTGTCTATCTTGTCAACGACTAAATATAGTTGTTGGATCATTGTTCGCTACATTTCAAATTGGCATTTCTGTTTAAGGACCAGATTGTCTGGTCTTCACTAGCATGCACAACAAGTTTGTCAAAGTTTTTCTCCTGCGTCAGTTTATTCTCGAACCCACGAATCTTACGCGCGTATTATCATAGCGCTTTTCCAAAATCATAAGGGCAGCAATATCGTGCATTTCTATCGCTCTCTCTTCATTTCTTTTTTTAAATAAGAAGTAAAGTGCTGGAAGCAAGCCGTTTACAAGCTTGATTACTGAAAACGAAACAAACAAAAGTGATTTCTGAAGCTTGTCTCTAACAAACTGGTCGTAAGTTGTGTATACTTGTAAAATATATTAAAATATTGTGCAAAATGTTTGCGTCAAACTGACGCGAAGAAAATAAAATATACCTCTGCGATTGAAATCATCCAAACTCACAAAACAATTCATCCAGTATGGGCTGGTGACTGGGCATCGCAGTCAGTCTCTGCCATAGACACCAGCGTTCCCGCAAAACGATCCAGCCAGTCTGCGAATCATTTCGTCCATGATACAAGAGATAAGAGAGGAAAAGAGGGCTGAGAGACGGAGATAGAAAGGAGGGGGTGGAGAGGTTTGAATTGGGGTACCGCGCACCGTGTTGGCGAACAGGGGCAGGAGCTATCTATGGTAGAAAGCCCCAGCCCCAGTGCAGAGAATGAAATGATTCGCAGACTGGATGAATCGTTTTGCGGGAACGCTGGTGTCTATGGCAGAGACTGACTGCGATGCCCAGTCACCAGCCCATACTGGATGAATTGTTTTGTGAGTTTGGATGAATTCAATCGCAAAAAGGTATAGTAGATACGATCCTGTCATGAGAATACAGCAAGCCAGCGTAATGCAATGGCTGAGGCAAAAGTATCGCACACATAAAAGCGGGTCAGAAAAGATAAATGAAACTATTATACAAGGCAGCAAAAGTTGTTTTACGCTGTGGGGACGCGCATTGAAGCCAGGAGAATATTCATATGTAAAAGGGTAAACGATTCCGTCTGAATACTTTAAAAGCTGTAAGAGGCTAGGAACATAGGAAAAAATATATGAACGCTATATTCACCACAAACAGGAAAGCATGATTTGCACTTGTAGAAAGAAATAAATGCTGTGTTCATTCTTAATCAGTGATGGGCGCGCTGCTCAATGATGGGGATCGATATCTTCATTTAAAAGTAACGCTTTCCCCGTTACTCCACGAAGTACAAAAATAACTAAGATGGCAATGATCGATAGTTACTATACCTTTTTGCGCTTTAGTTCGTCACATCTGCAATTGATTTCGGCAGACACGAAAGAGTGACATTTTCCCATAGACAAAAGTCCATAATATCGCACCCGCAAGCATCTGCAATTGTATTCGGCATCATTCAGAATTGAAAGCGAATTTTTATGTGCTAGTGACAGCCCTTGCCGAAATCAATTGCAGATGTGACGAATTGAAGTGCAAAAAGGTATATTTCTAATGTCTCTGTTTTCCGGCCATTTCTTGGCTGGTACCGACAATTACTACCGTCTACTGTTAATTATCACGTCCAAAACTTCCTAAGGATAGCAGCTCCCAGCGAATGCAGCGCTGGTATCAAAATTCGAAGCAGAATCGTGCGAACTCGTGCGATTAGCAGAGCCAATAGAGACAGCTGTGAAAACTACCGATAAAAAAGTGCGCAGCAATTGAACTTAATGTCATGAAATGCGGATGACAGGCTCACTTTCCGTACACTTAAATCGCTTACACAGAAACAATTGCAATCGTCGGGAAAAGTGTATGCAATGTAGTGACCGCTCTGGGCTGAACGGCCCATGTGAACAACAGCCGCTCGAAGCGTGTATTTTCTACCTGACAGAGTGAGCTTCATTTCGAGAGGAATAGCCGATGAGCATTTTAATATGGCACCGCTCTTCGGGTCAACTCGGACTCGATCAACACCGATGCACAGGCATTCAGATGTCGATGCAAGTACTTGAATATGACTGCGTCGACCATTTCCGCAGTTCGGATCTGAACAAGGAATGTCTGTCTGCTCCGAGGTGGACATCATAGCTTGTCGCACGATTAGGGGAAAATCGCGGTCATCGTTTTCCCGGACTGGCAGGCGGAGAATTGTTACAACATCTATGCCATTCACTCGACTTGCAATGTGGCATATGGAGCAGACAAGAGTTGTCTTTATCTGTGGGCAGGAGTTGGGCATGGCTGTGAATAGTTGGGCATGGTTGGGCATGGCTGTGAATAGTTGGGCATGGTTGGGCATGGCTGGGAATAGTTGGGCATGGCAGGTATAGCTAGGCATGGTTAGACATTGCTGGGCATGGCAGGTAAAGCTACATACATGCGCAACCTCCCAAATCTTAGCCGGCCGTGCGACTTAGTTTTTGCTCTCATTTGTGACTTAGTTCATTTCATTGCTCTATTTACGACTTAGTTTGCTCTCATTTGCTCTCTTTTTCTCTCCCCTTTTTCCTTTTCTTCACGCCTTCCTTTTTTGTCCCTTGGTCCCCCCTTTGATTTTTTTGCGCTTGGTCAATTGGTTTTTGCGACTTACCTTGCTTGGCCCTCGTTTCACCTGGCCATTTCGGCCAGGTCGGCCGGGTGTTGCGCATGTATGTAAAGCTACGTATGGTTAGACATTGCTGGGCATAGTTTGGCAAGCCTGGGCATGGTTTGGCAAGCCTGGGCATGGCTGGGCATGGTTTGGCAAGCCTGGGCATGGCTGGGCATGGTTGGGGCATGGCAGGTATAGCTAGGCATGGTTTGGCAAGCCTGGGCATGGCAGGTATAGCTAGGCATGGTTTGGCAAGCCTGGGAATAGTTGGGCATGGTTGGGCATGGCTGTGAATAGTTGGGCATGGTTGGGCATGGCTGGGAATAGTTGGGCATGGTTGGGCATGGCTGGGAATAGTTGGGCATGGTTGGGCATGGCTGGGAATAGTTGGGCATGGTTGGGCATGGCTGGGAATAGTTGGGCATGGTTGGGCATGGCTAGGAATAGTTGGGCATGGTTGGGCATGGTTGGGCATGGCTGGGCATGGTTGGGCATGGTTGGACATGGCTGGGCAAGGCTGGGCATGGTTGGGCATGGCTGGGCATGGCGGGGAATATTTGGGCATGGTTGGGCATGGCAGGTATAGCTAGGCATGGTTAGACATTGTTTGGCATGGTTGGCATGCTGGGCATGGCTAGGCCTTGACATTATTGTATATGGCTAGGCATGGCTGACATGGCTAGGCAAGATAATCATGGTTTATCAAAAGCAATAGTTGATTTAGTAAATATAGTAATAAATTTCTTAGAACTTGAAAGACAAAATTCTGATATGACAATATAAGCTAGAATATAGAATATAGAAATTGCTAATCATTTATTGAACCCAAATATTTAAAGTAAATTGAATAAATTATATAAACCTAATTGTGGAAACTAAATAGAGTAAACAAATCATGAGGGAAAAATATTTTGTCTTTTTTAGCATGTCAGTCTATACATTTTTTAGAGAAGTTAACAAACAAATAGACAATTTCCTTTTTCCCTATGTGAGTATACAATAATGTTAAATAATAAATATGCTTAATATTATATAATATCATATCAAGTTGGCTTTCTATATATATATTCAATGAAATATGTTTGAGGAATACAATTATATTAAAATTGTCATAACTAGTTCTACAGTATTCTAAGTCTAAGTACAACATTCTTTTTTCTAGGATTTTTTCATAGCCATCTTAATCCTGCTTTAGCTAGCTATATAGCTAAGCATAGGCATAGCTATCTTTTGTTCAAAAGCAAAAAATCAGATGAGAAACTTTTAGAAAGTCTTTTTCTCTATTTCATTTCCATAGCCATATAGGGTTAGAACTCTTCTCTCCCCCACAAGTGTAGGTCTATGTATAACTAGGTCTAGCTATACACTGCATAACACTATACTCTTGACAGTCTTTGCACATAAATTAAACCACAAAAGGGTATATACTATTGTTGAAAGTAATATTCTAATAGAGCTTCATTTCGAAAAATAGTGCTTCGAATCCTAAGTGTTGAGGGTTTCACACCACGTGGGGTACGACAAGTTCGTTGAAAACTTTAGCTGCAGTTTGAATATTTCACGACAAACGATCCTTGAAGACATCTATAGATTATAGGGACGTTACATAGTTTTTAGCAATGTGCCTAGACTAATAGCAAGTACTCTTAAATATTGTGGCACAGTTACTTCTTGCGCTAATAAAGCGAAAAATATGTATTGTGTGCCATTTTAGCCGCTCTGAGCAGCGTGGTAAGTCCAGCAATAAAATGACTGGCGTAAAGCCGTAAAAGTACTTTATTACTTCCTACATGCTTAGACAGAGCGGCACAAACCCTGGGTAGTGTGACACAAGAAGAACCTGTTATGCTTCTCTTAAAAATAAAAACGGCACACATTTTCCTCATTGCGTCACGGAGTGGGAGACCAGCAATAGCTCCAGCAATAAAAAAAAACAAATTTCGCCGCTCTGGATCCAAGCAACCTGTCTTGGAGGCCTCAATTCTTCGTGGCACAGAATCTGTGGGTCAAAATAAATAAAATTCATTCATTTCCAGCAGTGGCACACCAAGTTTTCAAAAGTCTATTGCTGGCCCTATTGCTGGCGACCGGGAGTATTTATATTCTGTAATTTTCAGAAAGTTTGCAGAAAGTAAATTCTTACTATTTTGGGATTGGCACAGAAACTAATCAGGTGTAAGCTTTTAAAATTAAAGAACCGTTGGATAGGTAAAAAAATATAACTGCTGTTTATGTTGATCTGTTAATTTATTGATTTTGCCTAAATGTGCGTATCGTTTAAAATATTTTATTCTAAATTCGAGCTTTTTCTCGAATATTTTGTTGCTCGCATTCATATCAAGGTAGCGTAAAAATCGTACGTTCCAAATGGTAACGCATTATTTGAATTTGTCTAAATCCTACAAATTCGAACATTTTCGTAATGGTTTTTAGTGGTTGCATTGCCTAAAGAGATACATACTTTAATATAAAAACACCTTTATACACAAAACATTGCCATGGTCGAAAGCAGACACGGATTGATTTTGATTGAGTGTAAGTATTAAATGTAAGTATGCAATACTACAAGATGAGCAAAAGAAAAACATGATGAGGTAATTACTATGTTCTTTCGCTCGGCTTTTAAAATGTTCTGATATTTTAAACAAACAAGTGAGACATAATCTGTTTTTAACGAAAACTTTATTCTTCGATTGTAAGAGGAAAAGGCATAAAAATTATTTTAATGTTTACATTGATTTTTTATTTTAATTATAATCAGTATTTGTAAAAATGTAAGGCGTCTGTTGCTTTTTTAACTAATAAGAAAATATATAATTTTAAGACTAACTAAAAGTGGTTATCGGCAGAAATAATGCGTTGCAGAGTATTATTAGTGACCCTTGTTCAGCTTCAAAAGACTTTAGGTCAAGTCAAAATAAATTTAAAGCAATTAAAATTGTTCGTACTTTATTATGTATTATATTGTTTCATAAATGCCAGCATATCTGGCATCTGCATATTGTGTGAGGAAGCACAAGTTGCAGTTTTCTCTTCTCTTTCAGTTTTTAACGCAAATTTTTTTTGTAACGGTAAAAAAGTTAATAAAAGTTTAAGGGAAAAAATCGATTTCGAATTACACCAGTTTCAGCTATTTCAATTTTTTCAACTAAAAATACAGTAAATTAACTTAAACTTAAGGAATTATGGAATGTTAAATATTATGTAAATAGTTTTCTATGTCATTCGGAGCTGAACATTTCAACCTAAAATTGTGAAGAATAAATGAAAGAATGATGTTAAGAAGGGTGTTTAAAAGCACATTAAAACACCCAAAAAGTTTTTTGTACCAGTACTTTTCATACTCGTAAGTTTAAAAAAAGTTTTTTTACAAGTTAAGCAGTTAAATCGCTAAAAAAACATGAAGAAAAGAGTTGCAAACTGTAGAACATAAAAAGCTTTATAGTAGTTTTAAAAAATATAAATACGTATTAATTTTTGCGAGAAATTCAGACCACAACATTTGGAAAAAGTTTTATGTACTCTATTTAATTTGCATCAATATTTTACTTTTGATAATTAGGAGATACATACTTATTTTAGAGTATGTTTTATAATTTCTAGTGCAAAGTATTTTATTTACAGGATCTCTCTGCAAAAGCAAATCTACTGCCACTCATGAAGCAAACTTCTAAATGTTTTTTTAAACAAGTATTAATTAAGCACAGAAATGAACATTTAACTGTTTGGTGAATTATTAAGATTATATTTTAGAAGTATCAATCATCAGAGCGGTAAAAATTATTGCAATACGCTAAATTTGTTTGAAGTAAACATTTAATTGCATCTGATTTTCGTGACTCATTGAAGTAGAAACAGAAAATTGAGTAAGCATTTAACATAATTGAGAGTGGCAAATATTGCAGCAAGTCTCATATGTCAGACGCAGATCCGGCCGCAAACGATGGCGCCAGCGCGGAGGACTTGCGCGAGTCCGAGCGCTTGAAAAGTTCGGTAAAGACCAAGCATGATACTAAGAAAAGGCGATTGCGAAAGCGACTGCAGGAGACTCTGCCAACCAGCGAGGGCGACGCCGACCTACAGGTGACCAGCTTTTTTGCTCTAGCAACTGTTTAGACAGATTTGGTATGATTTATTAATATGACTAGATGGAGCAGGTGCGTAGCCAAGACGGGCGATTTGGATAATCAATTGAAACCTCATTGAAATCATGGCCATGCTGGACAACCAAATTCTCATTGGGAGTGGCGCTCCCTGAATCGCGGTGGCGCTCCCAAGGTCCCGGTGGCGCTACCAAGTTCTCTGAAGTGATCCTTAAATCCCGTTTGCGTTCGCTAAATCTCAGTGGCGCTCCCTGAATTCCAGTGGCGCTCCCTAAATCCCGGTGGCGCTCTCTAAATCCCAGTGGCGCTCCCTAAATCCCGGTGGCGCTCTCTAAATCCCGGTGGCGCTCCCTGAATTCCAGTGGCGCTCTCTAAATCCCAGTGGCGCTCCCTAAATCCCGGTGGCCTTCCCTGAATTCCAGTGGCGCTCCCTAAATCCCAGTGGCGCTCCCTAAATCCCGGTGGCGCTCTCTAAATCCCGGTGGCGCTCCCTGAATCCCAGTGGCGTTCCCTAAATCCCAGTGGCGCTCCCTGAATTCCAGTTGCGCTCCCTGAATCCCAGTGGTACTCCTTGGTTAAATCCCGGTGGCGCTCGAAGTTCTCTGTGGTGCTACCAGGGCCCCGGTGGCATTTACCTAAAAATCCAGTCGAGCCCCTGATCGAAAGTGATATTATTTCATCCTGTCCCGGTCTAAATTAAATTCAAGGCTGCTCAAGCACGAGTGTCTGAGCGGCTGCGTCTTAGCCAGACAGACGTTCGCGACGGCGATGCCGACAACACCGGCGGCGGCGCCGGAGCAGCAGAGGGCGAAGGCGGCGGCGAAGGCGCCGGAGAGACAGCAGTAGGCGCCGGCCCCAGCCCTGGAACCTCAAAGCCGCCACGTCAGTCGAAGATGACAGCGAAGGCCATGCGCCGACAGAAGCTAGAAGAGGAGCAGCGGAAAGCCGAGGCGCGGCGTCAGCTGGAGGCTGAGGAGGCGGCGGTGACGGCTGCGGCCACGGCCGGCGGCGGAACGCTGAGTCGGGAGGATCGGCTGACCCGATTTGACACCGCCACCGCGCAGGTCGGGGCTTTTGAGGATTAAGGATTAGGATGCGTTGCTAGAGACGCCAAAAGTTGGAAAAAGTCTTCAGCTGATTTTATAATTGTCGGTCGACTGATTAGGCTGTTAGACAGTGGCGCTCACCTGTTCAACTGTTAGACAGTGTCACTCACCTGTTAGACAGTGGCACTCACCTGTTAGACAGTGTCACTCACCTGTTAGACATTGTCACTCACCTGTTAGACAGTGGCACTCACCTGTTAGACAGTGGCACTCACCTGTTAAACAGTGGCACTCACCTGTTAGACAGCGGCACTCACCTGTTAAACAGTGGCACTCACCTGTTAGACAGTGGCACTCACCTGTTAGACGGTGGCACTCACCTGTTGGACAGTGGCACTCACCTGTTAGACAGTGGCACTCACCTGTTAGACGGTGGCACTCACCTGTTGGACAGTGTCACTCGCCTATTAGACAGCGGCACTGACCTGTTAAACTGTTAGACAGTGTCACTCACCTGTTAGACAGTGTCACTCACCTGTTAGACAGTGTCACTCACCTGTTAGACAGTGGCGCTCACCTGTTCAACTGTTAGACAGTGTCACTCACCTGTTAGACAGTGGCACTCACCTGTTAGACAGTGTCACTCACCTGTTAGACATTGTCACTCACCTGTTAGACAGTGGCACTCACCTGTTAGACAGTGGCACTCACCTGTTAAACAGTGGCACTCACCTGTTAAACAGTGGCACTCACCTGTTAGACAGCGGCACTCACCTGTTAAACAGTGGCACTCACCTGTTAGACAGCGGCACTCACCTGTTAGACAGCGGCACTCACCTGTTAGACAGTGGCACTCACCTGTTAAACAGTGGCACTCACCTGTTAAACAGTGGCACTCACCTGTTAGACAGCGGCACTCACCTGTTAGACAGCGGCACTCACCTGTTAGACATTGTCACTCACCTGTTAGGCATTGTCACTCACCTGTTAGACAGTGTCACTCACCTGTTAGACAGTGTCACTCACCTGTTAGACAGTGACACTCACCTGTTAAACAGTGGCACTCACCTGTTAGACAGCGGCACTCACCTGTTAGACAGCGGCACTCACCTATTAGACAGTGTCACTCACCTGTTAGACATTGTCACTCACCTGTTAGACAGAGGCACTCACCTGTTAGACAGTGGCACTCACCTGTTAAACAGTGGCACTCACCTGTTAGACAGTGGCACTCACCTGTTAGACAGCGGCACTCTACGACTGTTCATTTTTCCCAGCTTAACAAGGAGTGAATGCAAGTTAGATTTCTCAAGTGTTCCATATAGCGAGTTCTGTCTTTATGTTATTTATCTATGCAAACTTAAAAGAATAAAATGAATTCTTTATAATAGTGTAAAATATTTGCGTTTATTAATTTTACAGGAGCTGCGGCAGAGCAAGGCTGACCGGATGGTCAAGTTCGCTAAGGTAAGAAGAAGGATTTTTACGTTTTCTAATCCTAAGAATCTCATCCTGTGTCTGAAGTGACCGATATATGAAATTTTGTGTTTCACAGCCATAGTCACAGCTCGTTGAATATGACTGACTTATAGCAGGGTTTGGTAACTAAATAAACCTGCAAAATAGAGAATACTTTATATTGCTCGAGTTTTGCTGGACTGATATTGTTACAGACTGACATTGTTACAGACTGACATTGGTACAGACTGACATTGGTACAGACTGACATTGGTACAGACTGATATTGTTACAGACTGACATTGTTACAGACTGACTTACTTGACTTAGCGGCAGGGGGCCTCCATGACGGACGCAGCGAGGAGGCGGCTGGTGCCGCCCATATCGCTAACCCCTGGCAGCCAGACGGCCTCCAGCGAGGCGGCGCCGCTCAGGGTGGTCCGTCGGTCGGTTCCGCCGCTCGATCTTCCTCGCCATAGGCTGGGAAGAAATCAGCTCGGCCGGTATCCCGGAGGAAGTGGGCGAGCTGTGGGATGTTCTCGGGCGAGCAGGCCTCGGCAAGAGTCGGTGCCGGCCCGAGATGCTTTAGCCTAGCCCGGGTGAAGGCCGGGCAGTGGCAGATGAAATGTTCGGCGTTTTCACGTCCGGAGCAGCAGAAGGGACACGTTTCCTCAGGCACGTGGCCTTGGAGGTAGCGGTGTCTGGTGAAGCAGCCATGTCCCGAAAGGGCCATGGTGACTGCTCTCAGGTCTCTGCGGTTTAGCCTGAGTAAGGCCTTACGCAGGTTACTAGAGGGGGTTGGCACCGCAGCCCTGGACTGGCGACAGTTCAGGGTGCTGGACCACCTCCTCCGATGCTGGGTCTCCATCCAGCGGTTGATGCTGGAGTTGACAACAGAGGCGGGGATCGGGGATTCCGGGCCCGGGCCCATCAGGGAGCTGGCTGCTCCAGCCTTTGCAAGCTGGTCCGCCATCTCATTCCCTGTGAGCCCGGCATGCCCAGGGATGTACATCAGCTCCACCTTATTAGACTGCGCCAACCCGTTTAACTGGGTGTTGCAGTCCAAGGTGGTTCTGGAGCGAGAGGTGCAGCGGCTGAGGGCCTTGAGGGCTGCTTGACTGTCGGAGTGAAAAAAGATCCTCCGACCAGCCAGCTGCCTCTGGCGCAGCTCAGCCGCACAGAAACTGATGGCGAGCACTTCGTTTTGGAAAACGCTAGAGCTCTTGCCACAGTATTGGGAGTGGGTCCAGAGGACCTCACCACCCGAGGCGACGCACACTCCGAATCCCGATTTACCGTTCATCAGAGAGCCGTCAGTGTAACAGTGGACTGCCGGGTCATCCCAGCAGTCCTTTACCTCATTACGAGGGGAGATGCTGACTTTGTACCTGTGGCTCCGGAGTAAAGTGGCCGGGGCCCCGTCCGAAAGGATGGTGAGCCCTCCGCACTCGCCCAGAGTTTTCAGGCAGAGGTCAGAGTGAGGCAGAAGGGAGCGCTTCGAGAAGGCTCGCGAATTCTGGAAGTAGACACCCGCATCAAGAAGACGACGGGTGGACTTTGCTGCTTCCCCCTTGACGAAAATGTCAATGGGTGTAGCGTTGAGGAAAGCATTCATGCCTTCGAAGGGAGTGGAGGGTGGGGCGCCCAGCGTCATACGACAGGCTCTGCCCTGCACCCTATAAAGCGCCTCCAGGTTTTTCTGGATGCCCATGGCGCTGGCCCAGATGAGGCCAGCGTAAGCGACGGACGGTCTAATGATCGCCGTTGTTACAGACTGACATTGTTACAGACTGACATTGGTACAGACTGACATTGGTACAGACTGATATTGTTACAGACTGACATTGGTACAGACTGATATTGTTACAGACTGACATTGTTACAGACTGACATTCGTACAGACTGATATTGGTACAGACTGACATTGGTACAGACTGACATTCGTACAGTCTGACATTGGTACAGACTGATATTGGTACAGAGTGACAATGTGCCAGAGTGACAATGTGCCAGAGTGACAATGTGCCAGAGTGACAATGTGCCAGAGTGACAATGTGCCAGAGTGACAATGTGCCAGAGTGACAATGTGCCAGAGTGACACTTAAACAGCCAATCAAACCAGATGTCCTGGGACACACTGCGCGAGAAAAAGGAGCTAACAGAGGAGGAGCAGGTGAGCTTCTTTGCCAACGTCGTCTGGGAAGCCGACGAAGCATCCGAGGCTGCCGAAGCCGGCACAGCCGGACCGCACGCTGGCGTGGATAGAATCGATGGCGAGGGCGACGGAGCCGACGACGGTGACATTCTGGTGTTCGAGACGGAGAAGGTCTATCTGCACCGAGCCATTGTGCAGCCGGATCCGGACGAGAGCCAGCTGTACTTTTATCCGTCACCAACGGCTGGTGAGAACTGATCTCAAAATCGATGGGCTTGTTAGAGTTCCAAGAAATCTGTAGCTACAATTAAATTCCAAGAAATCGATGCCAACAAGTAGATTCCAAGAAATCGATGCCAAAAAGTAGGTTCCGAGAAATCAATGCTAAAAAGTAGATTCCAAGAAATCGATGCCAAAAAGTAGATTCCAAGAAATCGATGCCAATAAGTATATTCCAAGAAATCGATGCCAATAAGTAGATTCCAAGAAATCGATGCCAAAAAGTAGGTTCCTAGAAATCAATGCCAATAAGTATATTCCAAGAAATCAATGCCAATAAGTATATTCCAAGAAATCAATGCCAATAAGTATATTCCAAGAAATCAATGCCAATAAGTATATTCCAAGAAATCAATGCCAATAAGTATATTCCAAGAAATCAATGCCAATAAGTATATTCCAAGAAATCGATAGCTACGCTCGTGCAAGTTGATTCCAAGAAATCGAAACCTGTAAGTAGATTCCAAGAAATCGATGACAACAAGTAGATTCCAAGAAATCGATGCCAAAAAGTAGGTTCCGAGAAATCAATGCCAATAAGTATACTCCAAGAAATCGATAGCTACGCTCGTGCAAGTTGATTCCAAGAAATCGAAACCTGTAAGTAGATTCCAAGAAATCGATAAGAAGTGGATTCTAAAGATGGTTATTCATATAAAAAAGGTTTTAATAAAAAAGTTCAGAAAGTCAAACAAAAATTTCATTGTTTATCAGCCATGATCAAAAACGTAAAATACATTCACAGAGCTGCCCGTGAGGCTAGATTCGCCCACCGACCCAGCCGAGGAGGGCTTGTACGTTGGCCGACGACCGAGGGTCGGCGAAGGCAACCTTCTGCGGCTGCAGAACATTCTCACCATCAAGGCCGATATCTACGAGGAGAAGAAGGTGAGCTTGCTATCCGATTTGTAGGGTCATCAACCAGATCCCATCAACCAGATCCCATCAACCAGATCCCATCAATCAGATCCCATCAACCAGATCCCATCAACCAGATCCCATCAACCAGATCCCATCAACCAGATCCCATCAACCAGATCCCATCAACCAGATCCCATCAACCAGATCCCATCAACCAGATCCCATCAACCAGATCCCATCAACCAGATCCCATCAACCAGATCCCATCAACCAGATCCCATCAACCAGATCCCATCAACCAGATCCCAATACCAGATCACATCAACCAGATCCCATCAACCAGATCCCATCAACCAGATCCCATCAACCACATCCCATCAACCAGATCCCATCAACCAGATCCCATCAACGGACCCGAATCCCATAGGAGTGGATAGGCGAGGATGGCCACCTGCGCATCCTGCCCGATCCACTGCGCGACGTCCCGATGCGGCCGCTGGTGTTCGAAGAGGAGCTCGAGGACGCCACCCTGCAGCCGCCGGAGCTGCAGCGCGAGTTCAGGCCAGCCAGGCGGTGGGACTCGCCGTTCGCCAATCTGGAACGTGAGACACCGTGGCAGCTGGAGGTTGACATCGGCAGCGTCCAGTTCCTGGCTCACCCGCTGTTCACCAGGGAGCACGCGGCGGTGAGCAGACTCAAGCAGCTATACGCCACCTACGCCAAGTACGAGAAGCTGAACCTGTCCGCCTACTTTCGCGACCGGATCGCTGCGATCAGACGCGAACTTGGCAAACTGGACGCCGAAGTGGCGCGCCAGGAGCGTAGCCAGCATCGCAACGAGCGAGTGCTGGCCGACTGTCGGGCTCGCATCGACGTGTTCCGATCCGAGTTGGAGACGACCAGGAGGTCGCGACTGCGGGCGGAGTCTGAGCACTATGCCCGCCTGATTGAGCTTATTGGGGCCTGGCGTGATGTGCGGACTGTGCGACAGGAGACCGGCTTCTCGGTCACGGATGTGAGTAAATGTACTTTTATAATAGAACTGTTCAGTCTTTGTTACTTTACCTGCGTAGGTTGTTGTCGAGTGGATTAAAGCGTTGGCGTCACGACTTGAAGGTCGGGGGTTCGATTCTCGATTCCACTGAAACGTTTTGTGTCCTTAAGCAAAATACTTATCAATGCACTGCTTCAGATCAGTTCACCCAGCTGTTAAATGGGTACCGACATTAGCTATGGTATATAAGGGTGGGTGTGGTGTCGTCACAGTCCACTAAACAGCCTGAACAGCCGTAAGTAGCTTTCAGCAGTCTACTCAAAATAGGATCCATATCCCTACTCAACATAAAATCCATATCCCTACTCAACATAGGATCCATATCCCTACTCAACATAGGATCCATATCCCTACTCAACATAGGATCCATATCCCTACTCAACATAGGATCCATATCCCTACTCAACATAAAATCCATATCCCTACTCAACATAGGATCCATATCCCTACTCAACATAGGATCCATATCCCTACTCAACATAGGATCCATATCCCTACTCAACATAGGATCCATATCCCTACTCAACATAGGATCCATATCCCTACTCAACATAGAATTCATATCCCCACTGGGTTACTAATCCCTACTCAATTAATAATCCCTACTCAACCAAGAACTGCATCCCTGCTCAGCCGAACTGTACTCAGCATGGCCTGAATCCGCAGATCCGCTGTGACATCGAAGAGACGGTGCAAAGCAAGTCGCAGGACGAGCAGGATCAACGCGCCGAGATCGCCGAATGGCTGGATGAACGTCGGGCGGCCGCCCAGACGCGTCACGAGCGCCAGCTGGAGCGCTACGCTGTGGAGCGTCGAGCCTACGAGACCAGGCGGGAAGAACACGAAACGATTCGCCTTCGAATGGAGCAGTCGGGACTGGAGGCCACCGAGTTCGATGAGCAGCCGCCGGTGGAGCCGCAGCTCGATAGTCTAGAAGAATTCGGTCAGCGCATCGACCGACTGGTTCGTCTGGGCGAGGACGAGCACGGCCAGATCACATGCCTCAGGCGACAGCCGGGCGAACCGCTGGTTCGACTCCGCTTGCTGGAGAATTCGAATGTGCCGACACCGTTGGACCAGATACCGGCGTGAGTTCGCGTCAAAGTTTGTCGAAAGTTAGCGAAAGCTTCACCATATGCCAGCCAAGCAATGGGAAGCCTTTTACCCTAGCACACGCGTGCCACACTCGTAACCGTTGCAAAGCCACAAAGCCACATTACAGTAACGTAAAAGCAACGCTTTCGATTGTCCCTTAGGAACACCTGCGATTGTCCCTTAGCGACACCTGCGATTGTCCCTTAGCGACACCTGCGATTGTCCCTTAGCGACACCTGCGATTGTCCCTTAGCGACACCTGCGATTGTCACTTAGCAACGCTTTCGATAGTCCCTTAGCAACACCTGCGATCATCCCTTAACAACACTAGCGATTGTCCCTTAGCAACGCTTTCGATAGTCCCTTAGCAACACCTGCGATCATCCCTTAACAACACTAGCGATTGTCCCTTAGCAACGCTTTCGATAGTCCCTTAGCAACACCTGCGATCATCCCTTAACAACACTAGCGATTGTCCCTTAGCAACGCTTTCGATAGTCCCTTAGCAACACCTGCGATCATCCTTTAACAACACTTGTGATTCCCTTAGCAATACTTGCAATAGTCCCTTAGCAACACTAGCGATTGTCGCTTAGCAACACTTGCGATGCCCAAATTGATAACTGTTGCAAAACTCTCCTCGCCACTGGCGCAGCGCCCACCGTCGCGCCGAGGAGCTTCGCCGAAGCAAAATGGAGTCGCTGTTTACCTATTGCTTCCGCATCTACGTTGACGACAAGCTTGTTGGCCCTACGGACTTTGTGTAAGCAGCTGCGGCCATTATTCAGTTATAATAAATAATATACAACCAGCCTAACATGAGTAGCTAATGTGTCTGTTCGGCGTGCATTTATCCGCAGGACGTTGAGCTCAAATTTTATGCTGCATTTCAATCGAGTCCACTTGGTGGAAGTTGTTCAACCGCCGACTAAAATTCGCCTGGCACTGGTGCAATGCCAGCGAGGCCGTCTAAGCACCGTCTCGAAGGTCATTGGTCATGTGACACTACCTCGGCCTGACTCGCAGACAACAAGAGTCCAGGTCAGCTTGTCTTTTGGAATTGTGTCTGGGATGTTTGGTGTGTCTCTTGGTATGTTTGGTGTGTCCCTGGGATGTTCGGTGTGTCTCTTGGGATGTTCGGTGTGTCCCTGGGATGTTTGGTGTGTCCCTGGGATGTTTGGTGTGTCCCTGGGATGTTTGGTGTGTCCCTGGGATGTTTGGTGTGTCTCTTGAGATGTTTGGTGTGTCCCTGGGATGTTTGGTGTGTCCCTGGGATGTTTGGTGTGTCTCTTGGGATGTTTGGTGTGTCCCTGGGATGTTTGGTGTGTCTCTTGGGATGTTTGGTGTGTCCCTGGGATGTTTGGTGTGTCTCTTGGGATGTTTGGTGTGTCCCTGGGATGTTTGGTGTGTCCCTGGGATGTTTGGTGTGTCCCTGGGATGTTTGGTGTGTCCCTGGGATGTTTGGTGTGTCTCTTGGGATGTTTGGTGTGTCCCTGGGATGTTTGGTGTGTCCCTGGGATGTTTGGTGTGTCTCTTGGGATGTTTGGTGTGTCCCTGGGATGTTTGGTGTGTCCCTGGGATGTTTGGTGTGTCTCTTGGGATGTTTGATGTGTCCCTGGGATGTTTGGTGTGTCCCTGGGATGTTTGGTGTGTCCCTGGGATGTTTGGTGTATCCCTGGGATGTTTGGTGTGTCTCTTGGGATGTTTGGTGCGTCCCTGGGATGTTTGGTGTGTCCCTGGGATGTTTGGTGTGTCCCTGGGATGTTTGGTGTGTCCCTGGGATGTTTGATGTGTCCCTGGGATGTTTGATGTGTCCCTGGGATGTTTGGTGTGTCTCTTGGGATGTTTGGTGTGTCTCTGGGATGTTTGGTGTGTCTCTTTGGATGTTTGGTGTGTCCCTGGGATGTTTGATGTGTCCCTGGGATGTTTGATGTGTCCCTGGGATGTTTGATGTGTCCCTGGGATGTTTGGTGTGTCTCTTTGGATGTTTGGTGTGTCCCTGGGATGTTTGGTGTGTCTGTGGGATGTTTAGTGTGTCTCTGGGATGCTTGGTGTGTCTCTGGGAAGTTTGGTGTGTCCCTGGGATGTTTGGTGTGTCCCTGGGATGTTTGATGTGTCCCTGGGATGTTTAGTGTGTCTCTTGGGATGTTTGGTGTGTCTCTGGGATGTTTGGTGTGTCTCTTTGGATGTTTGGTGTGTCCCTGGGATGTTTGGTGTGTCTCTTGGGATGTTTGGTGTGTCTCTTGGGATGTTTGGTGTGTCTCTGGGATGTTTGGTGTGTCTCTTTGGATGTTTGGTGTGTCCCTGGGATGTTTGATGTGTCCCTGGGATGTTTGGTGTGTCTCTTGGGATGTTTGGTGTGTCTCTGGGATGTTTGGTGTGTCTCTTTGGATGTTTGGTGTGTCCCTGGGATGTTTGATGTGTCCCTGGGATGTTTGGTGTGTCTCTTGGGATGTTTGGTGTGTCTCTGGGATGTTTGGTGTGTCTCTTTGGATGTTTGGTGTGTCCCTGGGATGTTTGATGTGTCCCTGGGATGTTTGATGTGTCCCTGGGATGTTTGATGTGTCCCTGGGATGTTTGGTGTGTCTCTTTGGATGTTTGGTGTGTCCCTGGGATGTTTGGTGTGTCTGTGGGATGTTTAGTGTGTCTCTGGGATGCTTGGTGTGTCTCTGGGAAGTTTGTTGTGTCTCTGGGAAGTTTTGTGTGTCTTTGGGATGTTTGGTGTTTCTGGGATTTATGCACTTCATAGGCAAGGCACAGTGCCTAGAGATGAGAAAGTCGCTGCCGATGTACACATGTGTGTGTGTGTCTACATATAGTTTCTGTGTGCTTGTGTGCCCCTGGTGTCAGCGGAATGGGCAGAGCTGTGTCCTCGCTAGCTGTGGGTCTAGTGTCACAAATGATGTGCCAGAGCCCACAGCCCTCCTAAAAAATCGTTGCCTAAAATTATCCGAACTCAAATGCCTAACCGCATGCAGGTTAACATGTCTGAGATGCGGTTTACGCATCAGTCAGACGAGGCCGTGACAGCTGCCGCCACCGACACCGCCGCCGCAGCCGCCGGCGTCAGTTTCGACGCAATCGTTCGAGCGCGCTGCGGCTGGCGATGCGACTCCGACGGCAACATCCTGGCGCCGGTGCTGAAAGTGTACGATCCTCAGCTGGAGATGTACGTCGAAGATCCCGAAATTAGTCGGGCGAAAACTGTTCGCTTCACCGACTTAAAAGATCCCAATGATCCGTGGTACGTGAGGCTCAATTATCACGGCTTCCTCGGCGAAGATTCTGAGGCCGCAGCCAAGGCTGACTTGACCGGCTATTGCCGATTCAACTTTTTCGAGGAAGAGTTCGACTTTTGCGGTCAGGCTGATTTAGAGGCCGATGCCAGGTTCCGGGCTATCGCTATGCGCGATCGGGGCGAGCTGACACCGGACCTCACCAAGGGTGCTCCGATGCCCGTTTATTCGGCTATGGTCAACAGGAAGTGGATCGAGGTAATTATTGGACCTGGCCGACTAGCCAAGTAGATTTTTATTTCAATTTTAGTAGCAAAGGCTTTTCCTTTGCGGCCGCAAGAAGCGAATGAGGATACGAGGGGCAAATGAACAATTGTGACAGCAGGGTCGGAGTGAGGTTGTGAAGGGCAATGTATAATTGGGTGATCAGGTGTGGAGTGAGGTTGAGCGGGGCAAATGTACACTTGGGACAGTTGGGAGAGTTTAAAGCGGGAGAGCGGGGAATGTACACTTGGGTCAGCGAGGAGGGAGTGAGAATGCGCGTGGCAAATGTACACTTGTGACAGCGGGGTGGGTGCGAGGTTGAGCAGGGCAAATATACACTTGGGACGGAGGGTGAGTGCGAGGTTGAGCGGGGCAAATGTACACTTGGGACAGAGGGTGAGTGCGAGGTTGAGCGGGGCAAATGTACACTTGGGACAGAGGGTGAGTGCGAAGTTGAGCGGGGCAAATGTGCACTTGGGACACAGGGTGAGTGCGAGGTTGAGCGGGGCAAATGTACACTTGGGACAGTTAGGAGAGAGTTTAAAGCGGGGCGCGGGAATGTACACTTAAGTCAGAGAGGAGGGAGTGAGATTGCGCGTGTCAAATGTACAATTGTGACAGCGGGGTGGGTGCGAGGTTGAGCGGGCCAAATGTACCGCGGGGAGAGCGAGGTCTCGCTCGGAATATTTATGCCAATTTTTTATAAAGCGAGACCCTTTTGATTTAGATACTAATCTGTATTTATTAACCTGAATATCTTTTTAGCTCCCAGAAGCGGTATGAGAGTATTTATTTTGTTATTATATATAATCTAACCACACATTCGCTTTTGGAACACACTGCCTCTGATATGGACACTGTTTTGTCATGTTAATAAGCTGTGCCCAGTCCTGTTCGAAAATAGTCACGTGCACATTGAGCTAAAAATAGCTCACTCCTTAACCGTGTCACTGAGCTAAAAAAAGCCAAACCAAACATCAAAGACACACCAAACATCCCAGAGACACACCAAACTTCCAAGAGACACACCAAACATCCTACAGACACACCAAACATCCCAGAGACACACCAAACATCCCAGAGACACACCAAACATCCCACAGACACACCAAACATCCCAGAGACACACCAAACATCCCAGAGACACACCAAACATCCAAGAGACACACCAAACATCCCACAGACACACCAAACTTCCAAGAGACACACCAAACATCACAGAGACACACCAAACATCCCAGGGACACACCAAACATCCCAGAGACACACCAAACATCCCAGGGACACACCAAACATCCCAGAGACACACCAAACATCCAAGAGACACACCAAACATCCTACAGACACACCAAACATCCCAGAGACACACCAAACATCCCAGAGACACACCAAACATCCCAGAGACACACCAAACATCCCAGAGACACACAAAACATCCCAGAGACACACCAAACATCCCAGAGACACACCAAACATCCCAGAGACACACCAAACATCCCAGAGACACACCAAACATCCCAGAGACACACCAAACATCCCAGAGACACACCAAACATCCCAGAGACACACCAAACTTCCAAGAGACACACCAAACATCCCAGAGACACACCAAACATCCTACAGACACACCAAACATCCCAGAGACACACCAAACATCCCAGAGACACACCAAACATCCCAGAGACACACCAAACATCCCAGAGACACACCAAACATCCCAGAGACACACCAAACATCCCAGAGACACACCAAACATCCCAGAGACACACCAAACATCCTACAGACACACCAAACATCCCAGAGACACACAAAACATCCCAGAGACACACCAAACATCCCAGAGACACACCAAACATCCCAGAGACACACCAAACATCCCAGGGACACACCAAACATCCCAGAGACACACCAAACATCCCAGAGACACACCAAACATCCCAGAGACACACCAAACATCCCAGAGACACACCAAACATCCCAGAGACACACCAAACATCCCAGAGACACACCAAACATCCCAGAGACACACCAAACATCCCAGAGACACACCAAACATCCCAGGAGACACACCAAACATTCCAAGAGACACACCAAACATCCCAGAGACACACCAAACATCCCAGAGACACACCAAACATCCCAGAGACACACCAAACATCCCAGAGACACACCAAACATCCCAGAGACACACCAAACATCCCAGAGACACACCAAACTTCCAAGAGACACACCAAACATCCCAGAGACACACCAAACATCCTACGAGACACACCAAACATCCCAGAGACACATCAAACATCCCAGAGACACACCAAACATCCCAGAGACACACCAAACATCCCAGGGACACACCAAACATCCAAGAGACACACCAAACATCCAAGAGACACACCAAACTTCCAAGAGACACACCAAACATCCCAGAGACACACCAAACTTCCAAGAGACACACCAAACATCCCAGAGACACACCAAACATCCTACAGACACACCAAACATCCCAGAGACACACCAAACATCCCAGAGACACACCAAACATCCCAGAGACACACCAAACATCCCAGAGACACACCAAACATCCCAGAGACACACCAAACATCCCAGAGACACACCAAACATCCCAGAGACACACCAAACATCCCAGAGACACACCAAACATCCTACAGACACACCAAACATCCCAGAGACACACAAAACATCCCAGAGACACACCAAACATCCCAGAGACACACCAAACATCCCAGAGACACACCAAACATCCCAGGGACACACCAAACATCCCAGAGACACACCAAACATCCCAGAGACACACCAAACATCCCAGAGACACACCAAACATCCCAGAGACACACCAAACATCCCAGAGACACACCAAACATCCCAGAGACACACCAAACATCCCAGAGACACACCAAACATCCCAGAGACACACCAAACATCCCAGGGACACACCAAACTTCCAAGAGACACACCAAACATCCCAGGGACACACCAAACATCCCAGAGACACACCAAACATCCCAGAGACACACCAAACATCCCAGAGACACACCAAACATCCCAGAGACACACCAAACATCCCAGAGACACACCAAACTTCCAAGAGACACACCAAACATCCCAGAGACACACCAAACATCCTACAGACACACCAAACATCCCAGAGACACACCAAACATCCCAGAGACACACCAAACATCCCAGAGACACACCAAACATCCCAGGGACACACCAAACATCCAAGAGACACACCAAACTTCCAAGAGACACACCAAACATCCCAGAGACACACCAAACTTCCAAGAGACACACCAAACATCCCAGAGACACACCAAACATCCTACAGACACACCAAACATCCCAGAGACACACCAAACATCCCAGAGACACACCAAACATCCCAGAGACACACCAAACATCCCAGAGACACACCAAACATCCCAGAGACACACCAAACATCCCAGAGACACACCAAACATCCTACAGACACACCAAACATCCCAGAGACACACCAAACATCCCAGAGACACACCAAACATCCCAGAGACACACCAAACATCCCAGAGACACACCAAACATCCCAGAGACACACCAAACATCCCAGAGACACACCAAACATCCCAGGGACACACCAAACATCCCAGAGACACACCAAACATCCCAGAGACACACCAAACATCCCAGAGACACACCAAACATCCTACAGACACACCAAACATCCCAGAGACACACCAAACATCCCAGAGACACACCAAACATCCCAGAGACACACCAAACATCCCAGAGACACACCAAACATCCCAGGGACACACCAAACTTTCAAGAGACACACCAAACATCCCAGGGACACACCAAACATCCCAGAGACACACCAAACATCCCAGAGACACACCAAACATCCCAGAGACACACCAAACATCCCAGAGACACACCAAACATCCCAGAGACACACCAAACATCCCAGAGACACACCAAACTTCCAAGAGACACACCAAACATCCCAGAGACACACCAAACATCCTACAGACACACCAAACATCCCAGAGACACACCAAACATCCCAGAGACACACCAAACATCCCAGAGACACACCAAACATCCCAGGGACACACCAAACATCCAAGAGACACACCAAACTTCCAAGAGACACACCAAACATCCCAGAGACACACCAAACTTCCAAGAGACACACCAAACATCCCAGAGACACACCAAACATCCTACAGACACACCAAACATCCCAGAGACACACCAAACATCCCAGAGACACACCAAACATCCCAGAGACACACCAAACATCCCAGAGACACACCAAACATCCAAGAGACACACCAAACATCCAAGAGACACACCAAACATCCAAGAGACACACCAAACTTCCAAGAGACACACCAAACATCCAAGAGACACACCAAACATCCCAGAGACACACCAAACATCCCAGAGACACACCAAACATCCCAGAGACACACCAAACATCCCAGAGACACACCAAACATCCTACAGACACACCAAACATCCCAGAGACACACCAAACTTCCAAGAGACACACCAAACATCCTACAGACACACCAAACATCCCAGAGACACACCAAACATCCCACAGACACACCAAACATCCAAGAGACACACCAAACATCCCAGAGACACACCAAACATCCCAGAGACACACCAAACTTCCAAGAGACACACCAAACATCCTACAGACACACCAAACATCCCAGAGACACACCAAACTTCCAAGAGACACACCAAACATCCTACAGACACACCAAACATCCCAGAGACACACCAAACATCCCACAGACACACCAAACATCCCAGAGACACACCAAACATCCCAGAGACACACCAAACATCCCACAGACACACCAAACATCCCAGAGACACACCAAACATCCCACAGACACACCAAACATCCCAGAGACACACCAAACATCCCACAGACACACAAAACATCCCGCAGACACACAAAACATCCCACAGACACACAAAACATTCCGGAGAGACAGCAGATTCTAAACTTTCATAATTCTAAAAAAATGCTTTAAAGTACACTTGTCACACGTTGGTAGCACTTTTAGCATTGCAATCTAACAGTAAAATGCTTCCTAGTGATTTCTATGGAATACAGACACGATGCATAATTCCAATTCGAATGTCGGACTGCCATTCCAGCAAGAGCAGAAGCGTGAACAGAAGGCGGCCGGACTGGCGCAACTGAGCAAACTTGAGAAGCTACGTCTGAACTACGAGCGTAAGATGCGTCAGGTGCGCGAACAGGTGCTGGACGCCTTCAACACAGCCAAAGGCTATCGAAGCTACGACGAAGTGGTCGAAGAGGCTAAGGCTGTCATTGTGGACATTTTCTCGCTGCTGCGACCGCTCTGCAGTAGGAAGCGGCCTTTGAAGCCGTCGCGCGAGGTGGCCGCTCACACCACCCTGCTTAGCCTGGCTGTGACGCCGTTGAACCTGTCGATAAGCATTCTGGGAGCTGTTGATTTGCCGATACCGATTGATAAATCACCGCTGAAACCGTTTGTTGAGGCCACTTTTCAGGTACTAGCCCCATCCAAATATCGCTGCACAGTCTAAAGATTTCATATGTTTTCTATCTTTTTCTCTCCTCTATCTTGTTTTTGGTTTCTCTCTCTTCTGTCTCATCTCGTCCGTGTCTTATTTCTCTCCTTTCTCATATATGACGTGTCTCATCTCTCGAGTGTCTCATCTTGCCCTGTCTCATCTCTCCCGTGTCTCATCTCTCCCGTGTCTCATCTCTCCCGTGTCTCATCTCTCCCGTGTCTCATCTCTCCAGTGTCTCATCTCTCCCGTGTCTCATCTCTCCAGTGTCTCATCTCTCCCGTGTCTTATCTCTCCCGTGTCTCATCTCTCCAGTGTCTCATCTCTCCCGTGTCTCATGTCTCCAGTGTCTCATCTCTCCAGTGTCTCATCTCTCCCGTGTCTCATGTCTCCAGTGTCTCATCTCTCCAGTGTCTCATCTCTCCCGTGTCTCATCTCTCCCGTGTCTCATCTCTCCCGTGTCTCATCTCTCCAGTGTCTCATCTCTCCCGTGTCTCATGTCTCCAGTGTCTCATCTCTCCAGTGTCTCATCTCTCCCGTGTCTCATGTCTCCAGTGTCTCATCTCTCCAGTGTCTCATCTCTCCCGTGTCTCATCTCTCCAGTGTCTCATCTCTCCAGTGTCTCATCTCTCCCGTGTCTCATCTCTCCAGTGTCTCATCTCTCCAGTGTCTCATCTCTCCAGTGTCTCATCTCTCCCGTGTCTCATCTCTCCAGCGTCTGATATTTTCTGTGTCTCATGTCTTTTCCATTAACACTTTGGCCTTCGAGGCATAAGCTCTTTATGCCCCTGCACTCATATTGTTCACTTCTCAGCCTCAATTGGAAAGTACATATCGGTGTACCAACCGCATCCAACTCACAGGGCAACAGCCTCCGCACGGCGGTGTCCAGCGGCAGCAGTCCTGACTGGAGCGCCAGCATGGAGCTGCCCTTCCGGCTGAAAAATCCCAACCAGAAGCCGGAGACCATCGAAGACGAGCTGGTGCTGAATGTGTTCAACGACACTAGCTACTCGCGAGCCTCTGAGGGCGGGCAGGAGTTCAGCTCGGTGCTGGTACACGAGAAGCACTTCTTAGGCAGCGTGGCCATTCCGTTCTCCACCATCTACATCAACGAGAAGGTCAAGGGCCGGCTGCAGCTGCGCACACCCGAATTCTTGATGGGCTACAGCGGCGGCGAGGGCGACTCTCCGGCCAGGTAAATTGACTGGATAGTTCGGCTTTTCTTCGCCAAAGGTCCTGGGTTCGAATCTGTTGCTTTGCGCTTTATAATCGGTTTTTTTAATCTGGCATTTTCTGTCATTGACAGTATAGGTACTAGCACGTTTCTATATAAATATTGTATCTTACTCTACTACTTTTCGTAGGATGGGTCTGAAACAGAAGTAAGTCAGGTGAAATTGCTCGGAAATTACTGGAGCACTCAGGTTGTTAATATATCGATGACTGTAAACGTCAACGTAATTGAAATTGTATACAAAAATCATTCCAGTTTGCATGCAAACAAAAAAATAGTATTTATTAACATTTCAGCAACTTTGTTCGATATTTCATATTAAATATACTTTCAAATTTTAAATACTTTTAAATTCATATAAAAATTAGAAAACGAAATGTTATAATATAGTTTTTCAGATAATATTGTGTTCGAAAAATTATTTTGTTTAAATAACACTGATTTGATTGATGTTATTTTTTGCATTAATAATTTTTTACTTTCTATATATATTATATATAACTTAGATTTTTATTGATGTTCCTTTTTCATTATTTATATAATTTTAAATAATATTAACTGTGTAAATACACACAGTTACAAAAACTGACTGTTACTCTTTAGTTGTTTTGTTTTTAATTTTTTAATTTAATTTTATTATTTTATCGTAAATACATTGCTTATTTTTAGAATTGCTTGTAATACTTGGAACCTCTTATTGGATAACTAAAACTATAAAATATGTTTATTAGACACAAATGCACTTAAAAAACGATGAGTTAACACAAAAAACAAAAGCTCAGAAAATGTTGAATTAAATACATACATAAATTGTAATAGAGCAAAAACGTTTTACTTACATTTAACAAAATATTTATTTATAAACGTTATATATTTATTTATAAATATTTATAAACCCACAGAGGCGGAGAGGCCGCTGGTCAGTCGCAGTCGACGTCTCAAAAGCGAAGGCGGGCGCCGACATTGAGTGTGTTCATCAGTCTGCAGCCGCATCTGGCCAGGCCGAGCCTGCTGCAGCAGACTTTCGATACGGCGCACGAACCAGCCAGGTGAGCACCTAGATTATAGTATGATTTCAATTTAAATTGATTGAAACAGATTTCGATGACAGATTGAAAGCATCTCCTCCTGTGCGTACATTGGTATGTACATCGGCTAGCTATTCTTTAGTTTTCGTCTCCTCAATTGCGTACATTTATATTTATAACTAAATCTGTATGCACATTGGCTAGTTATGTGTTTAGTCTTAGTGTCTTTTTTACAATTTGTCCTATTTACAAATATTTTCCCCGTTCGCAGGCAGTGGGTTCGTGACACTAAGCAGAGTCTCGCCCGCCTCTGCGACCAAGTCACTCAAGCTCGTCGCCAGCAACAGTCCGATCCCGAGGTGGTTTCGGACGAGTTTCTTTACAATCCGCGTGCATTCGTAGTCAGCATGGAGGTCAAGGAGGTGTTCGTGGCATGCTACATGATGAAGAACGGCATGCAACCGCCAGCCGATCTGTTCCGCCGGGGTGACCGAGGCGAAGTCACCGACCTCGAACAGAAGAAGGTGAGGAGAGTTAGAGAAACTCGACTTATAAGGCAGATTTAAGTAACTCCAACGGAAAAGTGTTTACAATTTGATTGGTCGAGAAGGTTTGGCGTTGTTTCTATTTTTAGAAGCAACTTTTGGCAACCCCAATTTAAGCATCTTCCACCCGAGCGCGGTGTTGACATTTAGGCTGATCTAGTTGATTTCTCTGCTGATTTTCGTTTATTTTAAGATTTTAACTAATTTGTTTTTATTTAGTTTAAACAAAAACAATTAGTATATTATTTATAGTCTTTTATTCAGATAGTTTCATATCTTTATGCCACAAAACTAGTTGTAAAAAATGTGATACTACTGTTTTAAAACAGAAGTAGTTTTTATGGAGTTTTCTATCTCAAATCGCAGGCAATTGTGGCCCGCTACGTCTCTCTGGTGCCCTTCGTGAGCGACGCCTCCGCTTTTCCTGGTCTCATCGACATTTGGAACACCTGCGAGGTGAGACAGAATCCAATCTAATGAGTCCAATTAAACCTATCCAATCTAACACGTGAGATCCAACACATCCAATCAATAGAATCTAATCCAACAAAACAAAGAAATCCAATCCAATCCAGTCCAATACAATCCAGTCCAATCCGGTTCAATCCAGTCCAATCCAATCCAATCCAATCCAGTCCAATCCAATCCAATCCAATCCAGTCCAGTCCAATCCAATCCAATCCAATCCAGTCCAATCCAATCCAATTCAATCCAATCCAGTCCTATCCAATCCAGTCCTATCCAATCCAATCCAGCCCAGTCCAGTCCAATCCAATCCAATGCAGTCCAATCCAATCCAATCCAATCCAATCCAGTCCAATCCAGTCCAATCCAGTCCAGTCCAATCCAATCCAATCCAATCTAATCCAATCCATTCCTATCCAATCCAGTCCTATCCAATACAATCCAGTCCTATCCGGTTCAATCCAATCCAATCCAGTCCTGTCCAATACAATCCAGTCCTATCCAATCCAATCCAGTCCAATCTAATCCAATCCAATCTAATCCAATCAAATCCAAACCAATCCAACCTAATGAACCCGCAGGAATTCCTGGACTACCAGGCCGGAGACGAGGAGGAGCACGCCGTACTTCTGGCCAACTACCTGACGCACCTGACTCAGGGTGAGAACGGCACCCAAGTCTATTTGGCTTTGGGCAACGCTGTACCGGAGGGTTCCACGGCTTACGTAATCGAAATGTCAAGCGAAGGCAAATTTGTGTGGAATCCGACCAGCGGCGCCCGATTCAAATCGATCAGCGATCGCTCGCCTCTTATTAGCATCGACTGCCTCATCAATGCCGACGGTGTCTATGTCAACAAGAAGCCCTTCGAGGGTCCGAAAGCTTTGAATCAGCCGCTGGAGGGCAAGAACGACTGGCTGCATATACCCAAGCCGAATGATAAAACATTCGATTGCATCCAGCAGCCCATCAGCTATGACAGCGAAGCTTTGATAGCCTCGGATATTAGCAACATCGAGTACGACATCGAGTCCGCTGTGCGAAAAGGCATCGAGTCCTGGCGGCCCAGGGTGCCGACTCTCTGGAACAATCGCGGAATTAGGGAAGTGCGGGAACTACTCAAGGCGTAAGTAAATCTCATGAAATTTCAGGAATTTCTGCTTGTTACTTTAATCTTGCCCCCCTGTGTGTACATACGAATGTACATTGGCTAGTCATTCTCCAACCTCGTCTCCACGTGTGCGTACATTCGAATGTACATTGGCGAGTCATTATTTCGATCTCGTCTCTTCCTGTGCGTACATGTCAACATACATTGGCTAGTCATTCTTCAGCCGCGTCTCCTCCCGTGCGTACATGGGAATGCACATTGGCTAGTCATTATTTCGATCTCGTCTCATCCTGTGCGTATATGCCAATGTACATTAGCTAGTCATTCTTCAGCCTTGTCTCTACCTGTGCGGACTTGCGAATGTACACTGGATAGTCATTACTTTAATCTCGTCTCCTCCTGTGCGCAAAGTCGCATAGTTATTCTTCAATTTTATCTACTCGATCACATTTCTGTAATCATTAAATACGAGCTAGATGTGTATGTACATTGACTTGCTTTTCTTACATTCTCGTCTTCGTGTACTCGAGTAATAGTGTACTTTAATTTATGTGTACTGCAGCTAATCAGTAACTACCTCTTAGCACAAAATCAGCATTTATTATATTTTTTTCAGCATGGAGGTGTACCACTATGACCCAGTTTGTCGTGAAATCGCAGCGGCCAAGGAAGTTTACAAAGGATTTTTTGGCTCTAAAGTTGTAAGTGTGTTTTTTTTCGTAGAACTTTCCGTTCTTATTGGTATCATTTAATGCATCAAGCACATACGTTTATATCCTTCTAGAACCCACCTCGCTCTGCTACCCACCTTGCTCCGCTACCAACCTCACTCCGCTACCCACATCACTCCGCTACCCACCTCACTCCGCTACCCACATCACTCCGTTACCAACCTCACTCCGCTACCAACCTCACTCCGCAACCCACATCACTCCGCTACCAACCTCACTCCGCTAACCACCTCATTCAATCCACCTACCCACCTAAATCAACTTTTCAGATCGTTGGCTACTCGCTGCAAATGAGCTACAAATCTACCGAAGAGATCTTAGGCGAAGTTAAAAACACTAAGCTGCATGAGATAGGCATGTACGTTGACAGCAAGGAGCCAACGCCGAAGGTAGAGTTTTCCTGTGTGGCCTACGTGCACCAGTATCCCAAGAATGTGCTAGCCATCTGGGTCAACCTGATGGCACTGAAAAAATAATTTCATCTGATTCGTTGATGAGTTAGACACTGAATGTTGCGAAGTTAGTTTTGTACAAGCAAGCCATTATTTAAACAGCTGGACTGTGATACTCGTAGCTTTCTGCGATATTTTTGCAACGAATAGTAGTCTTTGTTTCCATTTTTGGTTCCATGGTTACTCTTCTAGTATCGATTCATATCTAAACTTTTATGTCTAAATTTAGGCCAAACAAACTGAAGATATACTGCACATATCAATACTGAATTTTAAAGTTAAAAGTAATTCCCCATGTCAGCCACCCACCTCACTCCACCAACAACCCCATTCCAACACCCACCTCACTCCGTCACCAACCTCACTCCACCACCTCACTCCTCCACTTCGCCTCACTCTGACGAACACATATAGCAAACTGTATGCTTCTGAAAGTTTTTACTCTACTCAAAATACATAAAATCATAAATATAAGAATCCATGTGTATTTTTTACAGACTCGTAAATCTTCAACTGAAGCCTTTCTAGGAATACAGTTTTATTTTTTACGCTCGTATATACACTATTATGTGACTTCCAAAAACAACAATTTTACTCTTCCAAACAATTTTTTGCAGCCGTAAATACTTATATGTGTTTTATTGGCTGTGCTAAAAACGCTGTTTACTTATACAAAAAACCGGACTCATTTTTAACGACTTCAGGTCATTTCATAAAAAAATATAATTCTTTACATAATTTAATAAGAGCCAATATTAACTCTTTCTCTACTATTTCTCTAACACTTTTTTCTTAATAAGAGTCAACGTTTGATAAATACTTCGAGCAAATCAGAAGCCAGCTGTGACACATTTCGATTCGAGCCCAATCCATCCATATCTCCAGCCAATCGGAAGCCAGCTGTTTAAAATTCCGATTAGAGCCCAATCCATCCGTATCTCCAGCCAATCGGAAGCCAACTGTTTAAAATTCCGATTAGAGCCCAATCCATCCATATCTCCAGCCAATCGGAAGCCAACTGTTTAAAATTCCGATTCGAGCCCAATCCATCCGTATCTCCAGCCAATCGGAAGCCAACTGTTTAAAATTCCGATTCGAGCCCAATCCATCCGTATCTCCAGCCAATCGGAAGCCAACTGTTTAAAATTCCGATTCGAGCCCAATCCATCCGTATCTCCAGCCAATCGGAAGCCAACTGTTTAAAATTCCGATTCGAGCCCAATCCATCCGTATCTCCAGCCAATCGGAAGCTAGCTGTGACACATTCCGATTAGAGCCCAATCCATCAATATCTCCAGCCAATCGGAAGCCAGCTGTGACACATTCCGATTAGACCCCAATCCATCAATATCTCCAGCCAATCGGAAGCCAGCTGTTTAACATTCCGATTAGAGCCCAATCTATCCGTATCTCCAGCCAATCGGAAGCCAGCTAAGGATACACTGAAATTTGCGCATTGCAGCCCTAATAAATTATCCTCCGAAGACGCAGCCCGCGAAGCAGATGGAATTTGATCAGGTGCCGGACCTACTGCTGAAGACTCTGTCTGGCAGTATTGAAGAGGTTCGCAGCCTCCTCACCGATGGCAAGGCCGATGTGAACTCTCACGATCTCGGGCATCGTACAGCGTTGCACGCGGCGGCGCACGCCGACCAGCCCGACATCGCCAGGCTGCTGCTTCAGAGCGGCGCCAAAGTGAACTGCAAGGACGCCGGCTGGCAGACGCCACTGCACAGAGCCTGCGCCGCTAAGTCGGCCAGGTGCGTCCAGGTTCTGCTAGATTATCAGGTGAGACCTGTTAGCTAAACAGAATATTTTCTGTCCAATCAACTTCGATTGCAACAGGACATTGCGATTCCATCAAATGACCAAGTTGCAATATTCATTAAAACTACTTCATTCCGATTCTCTTCCCAACAGTTAAACTGACCAATCAGCAGTCACTGTTGGGTTTGCGGTTGCACTTTTATGCTTTTATGCTTTAGACCTCGTTTACTTTCTATGTTATCTTACTCCTTTTGTCTCGTGCGCTGTCTCACTCTAGCAGTGTTTACTCACCGCATATGCACCTGCGTGTCAGTGCATGTTTTAGCCCTCAACCTATCAAATCGTTTCAATAATCAATATACATTCATCGACCAGTCTGTGCATAATAAATAGATCGCAAGTTTTGGCTCTGGCCCTCAACTGTTCGTTTGTCAGCTAACATGACCTGTTATTCAGCTTGCAGTCACCTTACTCCGAGTGTCTTCATCAACACTCAAACTGGCCAATCAGCAGCCACCTCACCGCCATTCTCTTCCTTCACACAGTTAAACTATTATAATAAACCAGCAGCAACCTCACTCCGATTCTCTTCCCCTGGCCAATCAGCTACCACCTCACTCCTATTCTCTTCCCCCCAGTTAAACTAACCAATCAAATTTACACCACCCTACCTTCATGACTAGGTGGACGCTAACAGTCGCGATCGAGGAAACAGGACGCCGCTGCACGCTGCCGCTGCCCACGGCGCAGTAGAATGCGTCCGCCTTCTCTTGCCCCACCTGCCAGCCGGGGGTCTGACCTGCTCAGACCGAGACGGGCACACGGCGTTGCACCACGCAGCTCTGAATGGGCACACAGAGATGGCGCAGATGCTGATGTCGAAGGCACCCGAATTGGTGAACTGCTCCGATAGGCAGGACCGTCGGCCGCTGCACTGGGCCGCCTGCAACGGCAGCGCCGCCATGGTGGAGCTTCTCGTTCGACACGGCGCCGAGTTAAACGCCCCAGACGAGCTGGGCTATACGGCTCTGCACGCGGCCGCCGCCTGCGGTCACGTGCTGGCCGTGCGGCGCCTGATCTCGCTTGGCGCCGACAGCGAATCGGCCACCAACGCTGGAAACACGGCGCTGCACGTGGCCTGCCTGAACGGTTTCGATCAGGTGTGCCACGAGCTGGCCGACGCCAATTTGGAGGCAAAAAATAATCTCGGCCAGACTGCGATGCATGTGTCCGCTGCGGGTTCGTTTCCTGGAAATGACTATTGCGCAATGTTACCGTATTTTACGCTCGTACACGTACTATTTTATGACCCTTCAGGACAGTCAGCTGAAATAAAAAAAACAGTCAGTTGACCCTTCAGGACAGTCAGCTGAACCCAAAAACAGTCAGTTGACCCTTCAGGACAGTCAGCTGACCCTTCAGGAGTGTCAGTTGACCCCCAAAACAGTCAGTTTACCCCCAAGAGTCAGTTGACCCCCCAATGGAGTCAGTTGACCCCCCAATAAAAGTCAGTTGACCCCCCAATGGAGTCAGTAGACCCTCAATCTAAGCACACAATGGAATCGAATGTCGCAGGCTCGCACTCGGCCCTCTGCCTGGACTGGCTCATTAACGAATACGCCAGCGTTCGGGTCCGCTGCAACGCGGGCCGGACTCCACTGCACGTGGCCGCCCTGCACGGTCGGGCCAGCCGGGCCCAGACCCTCCTGGCCGCTCGGGCCAACGTCGAAGCCGCCGACTCGGCCGGCTTCACGCCGCTCGGCATCGGCGCTCTTGGCGGCCATCAGCTGCTACTGGAGGCGCTGCTTCGAGCCGGCGCGGCCGCCTCCGCTCCAGCCGGACCCGGTGGCATGACGGCGCTTCACCTGGCCTGCCTAGCCGGCTTCATCGGCTGCGTCCAACGGCTGCGGCTTGCCGACCCGGCCGACGGCCTGGCCAGGGTGGACAGTCACGGCCGGACCTGCCTACACGCCGCCGCAGCCGCCGGCCGGGCCGACGTGGTTCAACACCTGCTGGAGCGCGGCGCCGATCCTAGCGCCGTGGACAGGGCCGGCCGAGGACCCCTGCACCTGGCAGCGGCCAGGTAAACACTCGGCGACTTTTGCCTGTGTTCTAGAAGTCCCTGATGCCTGTCTTCTAGAAGTCCCTGATGCCTGTCTTCTAGAAGTCCCTGATGCCTGTGTTCTAGAAGTCCCTGATACCTGTCTTCTAGAAGTCACTGATGCCTGTGTTCTAGAAGTCCCTGATGCCTGTGTTCTAGAAGTCCCTGATGCCTGTGTTCTAGAAGTCCCTGATGCCTGTGTTCTAGAAGTCCCTGATGCCTGTGTTCTAGAAGTCCCTAATGCCTGTGTTCTAGAAGTCCCTGATGCCTGTGTTCTAGAAGTCCCTGATGCCTGTGTTCTAGAAGTCCCTGATGCCTGTGTTCTAGAAGTCCCTGATGCCTGTGTTCTAGAAGTCCCTGATGCCTGTCTTCTAGAAGTACCTGATGCCTGTGTTCTAGAAGTCCCTGATGCCTGTGTTCTAAAAGTCCCTGATGCCTGTCTTCTAGAAGTCCCTGATGCCTGTCTTCTAGAAGTCCCTGATGCCTGTGTTCTAGAAGTCCCTGATGCCTGTCTTCTAGAAGTCCCTGATGCCTGTGTTCTAGGAGTCCCTGATGCCTGTCTTCTAGAAGTCCCTGATGCCTGTGTTCTAGAAGTCCCTGATGCCTGTCTTCTAGAAGTCCCTGATGCCTGTGTTCTGAAGTCCCTTATGCCTGTCTTCTAGAAGTCCCTGATGCCTGTCTTCTAGAAGTCCCTGATGCCTGTGTTCTAGGAGTCCCTGATGCCTGTCTTCTAGAAGTACCTGATACCTGTGTTCTAGGAGTACCTGAAACCTGTGTTCTAGAAGTCCCTGTTAGCTGTGTTCTAGAAGTCCCTGATGCCTGTCTTCTAGGAGTACCTGATATCTGTGTTCTAGAAGTCCCTGATGCCTGTGTTCTGAAGTCCCTTATGCCTGTCTTCTAGAAATCCCTGATGCCTGTCTTCTAGAAGTCCCTGATGCCTGTCTTCTAGGAGTACCTGATACCTGTGTTCTGAAGTCCCTGATGCCTGTGTTCTAGGAGTACCTGATACCTGTGTTCTAGAAGTCCCTGATGCCTGTGTTCTGAAGTCCCTTATGCCTGTCTTCTAGAAGTCCCTGATGCCTGTCTTCTAGAAGTCCCTGATGCCTGTCTTCTAGGAGTACCTGATACCTGTGTTCTGAAGTCCCTGATGCCTGTGTTCTGAAGTCCCTGATGCCTGTCTTCTAGGAGTCCCTGATGCCTGTCTTCTAGGAGTCCCTGATGCCTGTGTTCTAGAAGTCCCTGATAGCTGTGTTCTAGGAGTACCTGATACCTGTGTTCTAGAAGTCCCTGATGGCCTGTCTTCTAGAAGTCCCTTATGCTGACTGTCCATAGAGGCAGTCTCGCATACGGTAGTTTGGTCTAGCTTTCCAATATTGGTTTTCAAATTCGCTTCATATGAGCACCATTGATAAACAATTGAGTTGGACGAAAAAACTCAGGATAAATCAATAGCAAACCAGACTCCAAGCAGCCATAGTCCTAACTCGTTTTATTGTCTGCTTTTGTCTAACCGCCCCCCCGCAACATTGTTAGCGGCCCCAAACCCCGTGCATTGATGGTATGCGTGCGAAACAATGCCACCAGTTGCTAACGAGTTCAAAATCGCAGATAATTATTTTCTTATCGTCTTACCGTGTATCTTATACTTAAAGTTTCAAAGATTAGGACTGCTTCTAAGAATTATAATTTCACAGTCCTAGTACACTGCCAGACAGTCCATAGACACTAAAAGACAAACAGTCCATAAATACTGTAAGACAGATAGACCAAAAGACACCATCAGGCAGTCCATCAGACAACAGTCCATAGACACCATCAAACAGTCCATAGACACCATCAAACAGTCCATAGACACAACAAGCAGACAGTCCTTAGACACAAATAGACAGACGAAAACTTTAACATTTGGTTTTGTGTGAGGAATAAATGATTAGCGAATGGATTAGTCAGAAAAATAGTTGTGGGATTCGGATGCTACGCTTGGTTTAACAGATGCGGATATTCCGGTTAAGCAGTTTCTCTGCTTGGCTTTTGTCTTCTCAGAGGCCATGAATCCGTAGCCCTGGCTCTCCTGAATCACGACGCTCGACTAGCCGACGCACCCGACGCCGAAGGTCGAACGCCGCTACATTTGGCGGCCGCGGCGGCCGATGTTCGCCTGATTGGCCGGTTGGTTGGCGGCGGCGGCGGTGGCGGCAGCGGCAGCAGCGGAGCCGGCAGGCGCGACTGCCTCGGCCGCCTGCCGCTCCACTTTGCCCTGGCTTCGCAGGCGGTCGCGTCGGCAGCCGCCGAGGCTGCCGCCCTTCTAGTTGAAGCGACCCCAGCTGCAGCTCTAGTAGCCGCCGCCGCGGCGCCAGTGGCTGTGACGGCCAGCCCGCAGCACCTGGCTGCTTATCACGGTCGCGACGAGGCTCTTGCGGTGCTGGCCAGACGGCTGCCGACTGCTCTAGATGGCAGCGGCGATGCTGAAGGTCGAACACCGCTGCACTTGGCTGCGGCCCAGTGAGTTCAAGCATGTTTTAAACGTGCTAGAATACAATCAGTTAGCTGACTGTCCATTTATAATAAACATACTTACAGAGGCCGGTTGTCAGCTGTTCGGGTTCTGCTGGCAGACGACGCCGACGCTGGGCAGACCGGAGCTGACGACACGGCGGTAGGCGGTGTGCGCGACCGCGTCCGACTCTGGTCGGCGGTGCACTTCGCTGCCGCTGGAGGCCACGCGGCCGTCCTTCGGGCTCTGTTGCATGCGCCGGCTGGCCGGGCTTCAGCCGTTGTCGCCGCCGCAGTTGAAGCCACAGACGCGCTTGGCCGACGGCCGCTGATGCTGGCTGCTCAGAACGGACACGCTGAGGCTGTGGACGTCCTGCTAGAGGTAAGACACTTGGTAATCCCAGGTGTGGCATACAGTCCATTGACCCTAACTTAATGTCCATAGACACTTCCAGACTGTCCATAGACACTTCCAGCCAGTCCGTAGACTCTAACTGTCTGTCCATAGGCACTAAAACATTGTTCATAGACACTACAAACTGTCCATAGACACTTCCAGCTAGTCCGTAGACTCTACCTGTCTGTCCATAGGCACTAAAACATTGTTCATAGACACTACAAACTGTCCATAGACACTTCCAGCTAGTCCGTAGACTCTACTTGTCTGTCCATAGGCACTAAAACATTATATTGTTCATAGACACTACAAACTGTCCATAGACACTTCCAGCTAGTCCGTAGACTCTACCTGTCTGTCCATAGGCACTAAAACATTGTTCATAGACACTACAAACTGTCCATAGACACTTCCAGCTAGTCCGTAGACTCTACTTGTCTGTCCATAGGCACTAAAACATTATATTGTTCATAGACACTACAAACTGTCCATAGACACTAAAATATTGTTCATAGACACTTTCAGACAGTCCATGCACACTAACATACAGCCATTCTTTTCAACGCAACCGTTTCCGTCCATCAGTCAAAAGCGCTGCCTAACGCCGCCGACTTTGACGGCTTGACGGCGCTTCACCGGGCGGCAGCCTGCGGACACGCCGTCTGCATCAGCAAGCTGCTCTCCGCCGGCGCCCGGCCAAGCCTCGCCGAGCCACGACAGCAGCGTAGTCCGCTTCACCTGGCCGCCGCCGTTGGCCGAGTCGACGCCATCGCCCGCCTGTTGGACGCCGCCGATGCCACGGGACACGACAGTGACTTTGCCGATGCAGTTGACAGCGACGGGTTCGCGCCGTTGCACTGGGCGGCCGCCGGCGGGTTCGCGGCCAGCCTCAACCTGCTTCTGCGCCGCGGCAGGGACCGCGGCACCGCCTGGAGCCGCTTCAGCCCGCTGCACTGCGCAGCCGCCGCTGGGAAGGACGTCTGCCTTCAGGCCCTGCTAGACCACGAGCAGCAGCAGCAGCATCAGCATCAGCACCAACTTCAGAAGCAGCAGCAGCAGCAGCAGCACAAGTTTGTTTTCCATGTCGACAGTACCGATCGTCTGGGTCGGACGCCGCTACATCTGGCAGCAGCCGGCGGCCATGCCGTCGCTGCCGACCTTCTGCTCCGCCGCGGCGCCACCGCAAACGCCGTTGATCGACGCGGTCGGACGCCGCTGTTAACGGCCACTGCGGCCGCTTCAACGAGGCCACCGGTCGGTTGGGACGAAGCGCGCACCGAGGCTCTCCTCGAGACGCTGCTGGAGGCTGGCGCATCGCCGGAGGCGCGCGATCCAGCTGACGGCGCCAGCTGCTTGCACCGCGCCTGCGCTGGCCGCGACGGCGCCGCCGCCTTGGCGCTTCTGCGCCTGCTGCCCGACGCTGGACGACTGGTGGAGTCGGTGAGTCTCTGCGGAAATCGTGGCTGGAATCGAAGCAAAAGTTGTCGGTCGAATCTAAGCAAAATTTTTTGCTGGAATCGAAGTAAAAGTCGGAGCTGGAATCGAATCAAGGCACCGCTAGAATCGAAGCAGATATCAAAACAGCTGAAGAATCTAAGCAGAAGCCGCAACCAGAAATCCCTGGAATTTCCTACTGAAACCACCGCCTCAACCTCCTCAGACTGACAATGCGGGACGGACGCCGCTTCACCTGGCCTGCGCCTGTGCCCTGCCGGAGGTGACAGCCGCTCTGGTCAGGCGCGGCGCGCCCCTGTTCGCCGTCGACCAGGCCGGCCGACTGCCGGCGCTAGCCTGCGCAGCCTCTGAACGGGCTGCCGACTGCCTGAAGGTTGTGCTGGACGCTATGATGAGCGCCGCTGCCGGCGGTCGAAGAGCTTCAGTTGCCGCTTGAGATTCAGGAGCAGTGGGATTAGAGTGAGATTCAGGTGGGATTAGAGTGAGATTCAGGTGGGATTAGAGTGAGATTCAGGTGGGATTAGAGTGAGATTCAGGTGGGATTAGAGTGAGATTCAGGTGGGATTAGAGTGAGATTCAGGTGGGATTAGAGTGAGATTCAGGTGGGATTAGAGTGAGATTCAGTTAGGATTGTATGAGATGTTAAGGTTAAAGACTGATATTTTGGAGTCCCGGGGTTTAAGATTCAGATATTTAAATATTGTATAGTTTTTACTGTTAAGAGTATCACGATTAACAATGGGTTTGAAATCTGAGGCCAGAGTCTAACTTGTATTATGTGCTGGATTTCGTTAATTGATTTAAGACATCAAAATGACATATTTTGACAATTCACAAATGCTATTATGAAGCAAGAATTCATTATAAGATATTCATATTTTATCTCTAGAAAAACATTTTTACTCTAATTTTACGAGCGTAGAGCCCCATTTCAATTTTACTCTGATCTTTTTGTGGATTTTAGTGAATTTATGTGAACTATGCGAGTTAGTTCTTCAGTATTTAACCATAATTATTTTAGTTATAGACTTCTACATTTCAGTGATGTGCCACGATTGCCGTTCTAACATACGAGTAGTTTCGCTTAACATTTTCTCATCCCATATTAGTTAGCAGTTTATCTTTGCCATGTCTTCCATGTTCCGCGATGAGTCATCATAATACGCCAACCCCACTCCACTGCGATGAGCCATCATAATACGCCAACCCCACTCCACTGCGATGAGCCATCATAATACGCCAACCCCACTCCACTGTGATGAGTCATCATAATACGCCAACCCCACTCCACTGCGATGAATCATCTCTAATACGCCAACCCCACTCCACTGCGATGAGTCATCATAATACGCCAACCCCACTCTACTGCGATGAGTCATCACTATTACGCCAACCCCACTCCACTGCGTAACCTAACATTTGAGACACTTTTAATTTCAACAGTAATACCAATATTTTTGCAACGTTATGGTACGTAATGGAAAAGCTTGTGTTTTATTTGAGGCAGTTTTTTAATATTGTTCTCATTTAAGGCTTTTTGCCTAATAGCTCGTAAAATCAGTTTTTTGTCTTTCGCATTGAATCTCCAATCTCCAAGTTCTTATTCGAAATTCTAGTATGTTCTCATATTTTCATTTCTAGTAAAACAACATTTTATTGTTATTATTGCTGATGGTGGCAAACTTTTACAATAAAGTATAAATAAAATTGTGACTTGTTGCTAAATCAACACCATTTTTTTATTTAGCTGAAAATAACTACAATTTATTCAAGGGCGCTGTGTGCCTTATCTTTAAAACTTAAATGGAAAAGTAATTATTCAAACTGATTTCCATGTTCACACTTAATTTATTCATGGAACTAATAGTGAGATTCGAGTAGGATAGGGTGAGATTCGAGTAGGATAGGGTGAGATTCGATTAGGATAAAGTGAGATTCGAGTAGGATAAAGTGAGATTCGAGTAGGATAAAGTGAGATTCAGGTAGGATAAAGTGAGATTCGAGTAGGGTAAAGTGAGATTCGAGTGGGATAGAGTGAGATTCGAGTAGGATAGGGTGAGATTCGAGTAGGATAAAGTGAGATTCGAGTAGGATAGAGTGAAATTCGAGTAGGATAAAGTGAGATTCGAGTAGGATAGGGTGAGATTCGAGTAGGATAGGGTGAGATTCGAGTCGGATAAAGTGAGATTCGAGTAGGATAGGGTGAGATTCGAGTAGGATAGGGTGAGATTCGAGTCGGATAAAGTGAGATTCGAGTAGGATAGGGTGAGATTCGAGTAGGATAGGGTGAGATTCGAGTAGGATAGGGTGAGATTCGAGTAGGATAAAGTGAGATTCGAGTAGGATAAAGTGAGATTCGAGTAGGGTAGGGTGAGATTCGAGTAGGATAAAGTGAGATTCGAGTAGGATAAAGTGAGATTCGAGTAGGATAGGGTGAGATTCGAGTAGGAATGGAAAAAACTGAATGTAAATTCAGTTTCTTATAGGAATTTAGAAGCGTGAAATACGTACCAACTACTCTGAAATTTTATGTCTTTCCCAGTTTAAAAAATACAGCTATTATCATATCCTATTTCTTGTGTGTGTCCAATACATATTAGTTTCTAAAACTTATAAATGCGTATTGAATTTTACATATTAAGTGATATTATATACTCTTAAACTTCTCAGAACAGTTCCGCTGAGCAGCTGTTCACCTACCCAACCCCTCACAAGTATAAAGACAAATTCAACAGCCAGTGCAGTAACATATATACAGAAACTTAATAATTCGTCCAAGTTGATAGTTTGAGACGAAATGTCGCCTCTACAGTTGGCAACTAATGAGAAGGATCGCGCAGTCTCTGCTGAAATAGGCAGCCTTTTCTGTCGCAATAGTTCTCTTCGCGGAGTGTCCAAGATTGCCAGATCTGATTCATTGTTTCTGAGATCGCTCTGGTTCTCATTTGTACTGGTGATGTTTGTCATGCTGCTCTATTCTAGCATTATGGTCATTGGCAACTATCGAGACTACGATGTAGCGATTCAGACGTCAATTCTGTTGAATAATTTGACCAAGTTTCCTGCTGTTACAGTCTGCAGTCATTATCCGTTCTCGTTGCGGGCTTCCGATATGTGGAGCAAAGGTGATAATTCAGTGACGGGCGACAGGTCAGGTGACACAGGTGACACTCAATTATCAAGTGACACCTCCATTATTAGGTGACACCTTCATTATCAGGTGACATTCCATTATCAGGTGACACTCAATTATCAAGTGACACCTCCATTATTAAGTGACACCTTCATTATCAGGTGATACCTCCCTTATCAGGTGACACCTCAATTATCAAGTGACACCTCCATTATTAAGTGACACCTTCATTATCAGGTGATACCTCCCTTATCAGGTGACACCTCAATTATCAGGTGACACCTCCATTATCAAGTGACACCTGCCTTATCTGGTGACACTCATATTTTCAAGTGACACCTACATTATCAGGTGACACCTCCTTTATAAGGTTATACCTCAATTATCAAGTGACACCTACAATATCAATTGACACCTCCATTATCAGGTGACACCTCCATTATCAAGTGACACCTCAATTATCAGGTGACACCTCCATTATCAGGTGACACCTCCATTATCAGGTGACACCTCCATTATTAAGTGACACCTTCATTATCAGGTGATACCTCCCTTATCAGGTGACACCTCAATTATCAGGTAATACCACAATTATCAGGTGACACCTCCATTATCAGGTGACACCTCAATTATTAAGTGACACCTCCCTTATCAGGTGGCATTCCATTATCAGGTGGCACTCCATTGTCAGTTGACACCTCCATTATTAAGTGACACCTTCATTATAAGGTGATACCTCCCTTATGAGGTGACACCTCAATTATCAGGTGATACCTCCATTATCAGGTGACACCTCCATTATCAGGTGACACCTCCATTATCAAGTGACACCACCATTATCAGGTGACACCTCCATTATCAGGTGACACCTCAATTATCAAGTGACACCACCATTATCAGGTGACACCTCCATTATCAAGTGACACCTCAATTATCAGGGAACCTCTCGCTTACACCTGCCTTATCTGGTGACAGTCCATTATCAGGTGACACCATCAATTATCAGGTGACACCTCAATTATTAAGTGCCACCTCCCTTATCAGGTGGCATTCTATTATCAGGTGGCACTCCATTATCAGGTGACACCTCCATTATTAAGTGACACCTTCATTATAAGGTGATACCTCCCTTATCAGGTGATACCTCCCTTATCAGGTGACACCTCAATTATCAGGTGATACCTCAATTATCAGGTGACACCTCCATTATCAGGTGACACCACCATTATCAGGTGACACCACCATTATCAGGTGACACCTCCATTATCAGGTGACACCTCAATAATCAAGTGACACCTCAATTATCAGGGTACCGCTCGCTTACACCTGCCTTATCTGGTGACATCCCATTATCAGGTGACACCACCATTATCAGGTGACACCTCAATTATTAAGTGCCACCTCCCTTATCAGGTGGCATTCCATTATCAGGTGACACCACCATTATCAGGAGACACCTCCATTATTAAGTGACACCTTCATTATAAGGTGATACCTCCCTTATCAGGTGACACCTCAATTATCAGGTGATACCTCAACTATCAGGTGACACCTCTATTATCAGGTGACACCACCATTATCAGGTGACACCTCAATTATTAAGTGACACCTCCCTTATCAGGTGGCATTCCATTATCAGGTGACACCACAATTATCAGGAGACACCTCCATTATTAAGTGACACCTTCATTATAAGGTGATACCTCATTTATCTAGTGACACCTTAATTATCAGGTGATACCTCCATTATCAGGTGACACCTCCATTATCAGGTGACACCTCCATTATCAAGTGACACCACCATTATCAGGTGACACCTCCATTATCAGGTGACACCTCAATTATCAAGTGACACCACCATTATCAGGTGACACCTCCATTATCAAGTGACACCTCAATTATCAGGGAACCTCTCGCTTACACCTGCCTTATCTGGTGACAGTCCATTATCAGGTGACACCATCAATTATCAGGTGACACCTCAATTATTAAGTGCCACCTCCCTTATCAGGTGGCATTCTATTATCAGGTGGCACTCCATTATCAGGTGACACCTCCATTATTAAGTGACACCTTCATTATAAGGTGATACCTCCCTTATCAGGTGATACCTCCCTTATCAGGTGACACCTCAATTATCAGGTGATACCTCAATTATCAGGTGACACCTCCATTATCAGGTGACACCACCATTATCAGGTGACACCACCATTATCAGGTGACACCTCCATTATCAGGTGACACCTCAATTATCAAGTGACACCTCAATTATCAGGGTACCGCTCGCTTACACCTGCCTTATCTGGTGACATCCCATTATCAGGTGACACCACCATTATCAGGTGACACCTCAATTATTAAGTGCCACCTCCCTTATCAGGTGGCATTCCATTATCAGGTGACACCACCATTATCAGGAGACACCTCCATTATTAAGTGACACCTTCATTATAAGGTGATACCTCCCTTATCAGGTGACACCTCAATTATCAGGTGATACCTCAACTATCAGGTGACACCTCTATTATCAGGTGACACCACCATTATCAGGTGACACCTCAATTATTAAGTGACACCTCCCTTATCAGGTGGCATTCCATTATCAGGTGACACCTCAATTATCAGGTGACACCTCCATTATCAGGTGACACCTCCATTATTAAGTGACACCTTCATTATCAGGTGATACCTCCCTTATCAGGTGACACATCAATTATCAGGTAATACCACAATTATCAGGTGACACCTCCATTATCAGGTGACACCTCAATTATTAAGTGACACCTCCCTTATCAGGTGGCATTCCATTATCAGGTGGCACTCCATTGTCAGTTGACACCTCCATTATTAAGTGACACCTTCATTATAAGGTGATACCTCCCTTATGAGGTGACACCTCAATTATCAGGTGACACCTCCATTATCAAGTGACATCACCATTATCAGGTGACACCTCCATTATCAGGTGACACCTCAATTATCAAGTGACACCACCATTATCAGGTGACACCTCCATTATCAAGTGACACCTCAATTATCAGGTGACACCTCAATTATTAAGTGCCACCTCCCTTATCAGGTGGCATTCCATTATCAGTTGACACCACCATTATCAGGAGACACCTCCATTATTAAGTGACACCTTCATTATAAGGTGATACCTCCCTTATCAGGTGACACCTCAATTATCAGGTGATACCTCAACTATCAGGTGACACCTCTATTATCAGGTGACACCACCATTATCAGGTGACACCTCAATTATTAAGTGACACCTCCCTTATCAGGTGGCATTCCATTATCAGGTGACACCACAATTATCAGGAGACACCTCCATTATTAAGTGACACCTTCATTATAAGGTGATACCTCATTTATCTGGTGACACCTTAATTATCAGGTGATACCTCTATTATCAGGTGACACCTCCATTATCAGGTGACACCTCCATTATCAAGTGACATCACCATTATCAGGTGACACCTCCATTATCAGGTGACACCTCAATTATCAAGTGACACCACCATTATCAGGTGACACCTCCATTATCAAGTGACACCTCAATTATCAGGGAACCTCTCGCATACACCTGCCTTATCTGGTGTCAGTCCATTATCAGGTGACACCATCAATTATCAGGTGACACCTCAATTATTAAGTGCCACCTCCCTTATCAGGTGGCATTCTATTATCAGGTGGCACTCCATTATCAGGTGACACCTCCATTATTAAGTGACACCTTCATTATAAGGTGATACCTCCCTTATCAGGTGATACCTCCCTTATCAGGTGACACCTCAATTATCAGGTGATACCTCAATTATCAGGTGACACCTCCATTATCAGGTGACACCACCATTATCAGGTGACACCACCATTATCAGGTGACACCTCCATTATCAGGTGACACCTCAATTATCAAGTGACACCTCAATTATCAGGGTACCGCTCGCTTACACCTGCCTTATCTGGTGACATCCCATTATCAGGTGACACCACCATTATCAGGTGACACCTCAATTATTAAGTGCCACCTCCCTTATCAGGTGGCATTCCAATTTCAGGTGACACCACCATTATCAGGAGACACCTCCATTATTAAGTGACACCTTCATTATAAGGTGATACCTCCCTTATCAGGTGACACCTCAATTATCAGGTGATACCTCAACTATCAGGTGACACCTCTATTATCAGGTGACACCACCATTATCAGGTGACACCTCAATTATTAAGTGACACCTCCCTTATCAGGTGGCATTCCATTATCAGGTGACACCACAATTATCAGGAGACACCTCCATTATTAAGTGACACCTTCATTATAAGGTGATACCTCATTTATCTGGTGACACCTTAATTATCAGGTGATACCTCAATTATCAGGTGACACCTCCATTATCAAGTGACACCACCATTATCAGGTGACACCTCCATTATCAGGTGACACCACAATTATCAGGAGACACCTCCATTATTAAGTGACACCTTCATTATAAGGTGATACCTCATTTATCTGGTGACACCTTAATTATCAGGTGATACCTCAATTATCAGGTGACACCTCCATTATCAAGTGACACCACCATTATCAGGTGACACCTCCATTATCAGGTGACACCTCCATTATCAGGTGACACCTCCCTTATCAGGTGGCACTCCATTATCAGGTGATGCTTGATTTAACGCGTGATTTGCCATCGACCACCTCGACGTGCAAGTGAGCCCTTAAAATTCTTTAGGCCTGTCGCCACAGCGATTCAACACAATGCTGCGCAACCTGACTAGAGGCCTTCTTCAGTCTGGCCGCCTAGAACTAGCCCAGAAGCTAACCTTCTATGACAAGGTGCGCGTCTATTATCAGAACCTGGAGCCAGATCAGGCGATCGCAATGGGTCGCTCAATGAATGAATTCCTGCTTCACTGCATGACGGTGCGAGGCAGCTACAGCCTAGTTGGCAGGGACCAGCAGTGTGGTCTGGAGTTCGATTTAGTTTCCAATCCGCGCTATTTCAACTGCTACACAGTGCGGCCGAGTCTGGACTATTACAGCCGGCGAGTGTCCGATGTCTACCTCATCGTTGACCTCGGAGTGCCGCCAGATTTGCGCAGCTGGGACCAGGCATTCGTCATGGACATCTTCGACCAGGCGTTCGGCCTCAGGCTGCTGCTTCACGAGGACGGGGTGCTGCCTAATGTTGAGAAGGGCGGAGTACACATTGAGCCTGGTGAGCCGGGTTTGGCGGGAAGATCTCGGGTTCGAATCTAGGCGGAGCTTTTAAACAAAAATATTCCTGACCAGGAGGTCCGAAGTTCGAATCTTGGCATGTCCGCTATTTTTCCACCATATGGATCAAATTTTTCCGCCCTTAACATACAATGAACTCACTTTCAAAGCCTTCCGAGTCAGCATCGTCTAGACATTCAGCGATTCTTGTCGAGGACCCTGTTGACAAGGACAAGCAACATTGCTCTGTGTAAACCTCTATGGCTAATCCATATTGGTTAAAAAAAATAAGTTAAAAAATAGTTTTTAATAAATTAGAAATTTTGATTTAAACTCAGGACGTCGTGACTGAATCCCACAGGTAAAATGGTTGAAATCGCTTTCGACACTGTCCAATGGAGCGAGGCGACCAATTTGCCTAACGACCGTTGCCACCAGGGCAACGAGCCATTCATCTACGACCTGGGCCGCAACTATTCCTACTCGTACAGGGCCTGCATCGACCAGGAGCTTAATCGTCACGTGATCAACCGGTGCGGCTGCGTCCTGGCTCGCCTACCGAGGCCGGTGGCCAGGCCCACAGCCCAGATCCCCTACTGCGGACACATTGATCCCAACAATACAGAGAGCTTCTTCCGGTAAGGACTGAATCCGCGAGAGAGTTCTAGAACGAAATGTACTTTTATTATCTACACTACACTCTACACGAACGACTGTTCCAGTCGTCTCAACTGTCTCAGCGGCGTCGACGTCAGGGCCGTCCGTCAGGCTGCCGACGGTGTACGCTGCCGCAAACGCTGCCAGCGCTTCAGCTACACTCAGCAGTCGTCCGTGACGCGCTGGCGGGCAACGAACTTTCAGCTGCACTGGATGATTGAGCAGTCTGAGAGCTGGACTCAGCTGCTGCGAGCCAGGTGCGGATACTGCACTGACAGCCATTGTCTGGCACAGCCACTGCTCTGACACAGCTCTGACACAGTTGTGACACACAGCTGACACACAGCTCTGACACATAGCTCTGACACACAGCTCTGACACACAGCTCTGACAAACAGCTCTGACACACAGCTCTGACACAGCCACTGCTCTGACACAGTTGAGACACATAGCTCTGACACGCAGCTCTGACTGACACGCAGCTCTGACTGACACACAGCTCTGACTGACACACAGCTCTGACTGACACACAGCTCTGACTGACACGCAGCTCTGACTGACACACAGCTCTGACTGACACACAGCTCTGACTGACACACAGCTCTGACACATAGCTCTGACACGCAGCTCTGACACAGCCCTGACACAGAGTTGTGACACAGATTTCCAAAAATCCCATCTGCAGAGCGCACAAGGACCAGGCCACCGCAGCGAGGATGGAATCAAAGATTATGGCCTACCTGAACAGTACCAACCTTCGCCAGATTCCGCAGGGCCGGAAGTCCCTGGTGCCAACCGGTTACAACCAGTTCGCTTACATCATTGTTCGCAGGCGCAGCTTTGACAGTGTGCAAAAGCGGGAGAAACTCACCGTGACCTTCGAAGCCCTGATGAGTCGCATCGGCGGCCTGTGCTCACTGTATCTCGGCCTCACTATGGCATTTCTAGTCGAACTGGTCGAGTTTCTTTATCTGCTGCTTGACTTTCTTAGAACTGCCAGATGCGGCACTGTCAGGCCTGTTGATGAGTCCGTGGCGCTGACGGGCTCAAAGTTGGCTCACAAGTGAAATATTTTTGACCAGTCGAGACTTAAGTATTTGTCAATCAACTATTTTGATACAGATTGCCCCTTTTAGGGACCATCTAAGTTGAAAATTTTATCCTAATAGGTTGAAAAGTTAAAATCCCTTTAAGGTGACAAATTTTCCCATTAAGTAAATTATATTTTTTTGTCCAAAATTTTTCCCTTCAAGTGGTCAAGTTATTACTTAAATAAGACAAATTATCCCCTTAAGTAGACAAATTTTCATCCCCTAAAATATAATAATAATTGCTGGAGGGCAGTGGGCAGTGGCACATCATTTAGTGACCCGCAGCCAGCGAGGAGGCAATTCTGCCCATTTTGCTGACTCCTGAGCACACACGCACACAGATACTGTACGCAGGCACATGCTCACACAGGTGTGTCCATCTGCCCTGACTTTCTCATCTGAAACACAACTCTGACACATAGCTATGACACACCGCTCTGACACACAGCTCTGACACACAGCTCTGACACACAGCTCTGACACATAGCTCTGACACACAGCTCTGACACATAGCTATGACACACAGCTCTGACACACAGCTCTGACACACAGCTCTGACACACAGCTCTGACACACAGCTGTGACACACAGCTCTGACACACAGCTCTGACACACAGCTCTGACACACAGCTCTGACACACAGCTCTGACACACATCTCTGACACATAGCTCTGACACACAGCTCTGACACACAGCTCTGACACACATCTCTGACACATAGCTCTGACACACAGCTCTGACACACAGCTCTGACACACATCACTGACACAAGGCACAAGGCACTCTTACTGTGCCTTGGAGGTTGGCCCTCAAGGGCGTAAATTGCACGACAAGCCCCCAAGCCTTCTCTTCGTGGCTGCGCCCCAAATGAATGTGGCCTCGCCGCAGAATCGAGCTCAGGGACCTTGGTGCGAGAGGCAAACGCGTTAGACCGCTCTGCCACTCACCCCCGCAAACTGAAATGTATCCCCTAATCAGTACACAAAGAGGATTCAAACCCACCTTTTAATTTTATTTTTCTCCTGCCCTAATTCAAAGATACTTACATGCTCTAAGCATTTGAATAAAGACCCAGTTTAAAAAGGTCACGAATGCTAGCTTCGGGTCATGCTCTGATGCAAAAAAACACAATTATCCGCTCCACTACTGCCTGAAGCATTTGATTTTAGGTTGCGAAACAAAGCGAGTTGAATAGAAATTGCACTTTAATTTTAGTCGGTCTTAAATTTAACAATGTGGCTTGCCTAAAAATATCAATATACGCTGCTGAATCTGAGATGCAACAGAATGCTGGCTTATTGTCGCTTCAGGTTTTTAGCTTTTAACAATAATTTAATTTTCGAGCGAAGGAGCCAAGCAGGATTCCTTCTTGTTGCTTTTCACGAAATTTATCCCAAAACCGGAACGTGGCAGTCATAGTGTCTGAATGAATTCATCATTCATTAAAAAGTATTCATGAAAAAACAAACACATTAATCACAGAAAGTGAAAAATCGCATAGTTTTCAAAAACCAGTAATCCCAAATAGACCAGCAATCGATAATTTACAAAACATCTACCATAAATCAGTAATAATCCACCATAAATCAGTAATAATCTACCATAAATCAGTAATAATCTACCATAAATCAGTAATAATCCACCATAAATCAGTAATAATCCACCATAAATCAGTAATAATCCACCATAAATCAGTAATAATCCACCATAAATCAGTAATAATCCACCATAAATCAGTAATAATCCACCATAAATCAGTAATAATCCACCATAAATCAGTAATAATCCACCATAAATCAGTAATAATCCACCATAAATCAGTAATAATCTACCATAAATCAGTAATAATCCACCATAAATCAGTAATAATCCACCATAAATCAGTAATAATCCACCATAAATCAGTAATAATCCACCATAAATCAGTAATAATTCACCATAAATCAGTAATAATCCACCATAAATCAGTAATAATCCACCATAAATCAGTAATAATCCACCATAAATCAGTAATAATCCACCATAAATCAGTAATAATCCACCATAAATCAGTAATAATCCACCATAAATCAGTAATAATCCACCATAAATCAGTAATAATCCACCATAAATCAGTAATAATCCACCATAAATCAGTAATAATCTACCATAAATCAGTAATAATCCACCATAAATCAGTAATAATCCACCATAAATCAGTAATAATCCACCATAAATCAGTAATAATCCACCATAAATCAGTAATAATCCACCATAAATCAGTAATAATCCACCATAAATCAGTAATAATCCACCATAAATCAGTAATAATCCACCATAAATCAGTAATAATCCACCATAAATCAGTAATAATCCACCATAAATCAGTAATAATCCACCATAAATCAGTAATAATCCACCATAAATCAGTAATAATCCACCATAAATCAGTAATAATCCACCATAAATCAGTAATAATCCACCATAAATCAGTAATAATCCACCATAAATCAGTAATAATCTACCATAGATCAGTAATAATCTACCATAGATCAGTAATAATCTACCATAAATAAGTAATAATCTACCATAAATCAGTAATAATCCACCATAAATCAGTAATAATCCACCATAAATCAGTAATAATCCACCATAAATCAGTAATAATCCACCATAAATCAGTAATAATCCACCATAAATCAGTAATAATCCACCATAAATCAGTAATAATCCACCATAAATCAGTAATAATCCACCATAAATCAGTAATAATCCACCATAAATCAGTAATAATCCACCATAAATCAGTAATAATCCACCATAAATCAGTAATAATCCACCATAAATCAGTAATAATCCACCATAAATCAGTAATAATCTACCATAAATCAGTAATAATCCACCATAAATCAGTAATAATCCACCATAAATCAGTAATAATCCACCATAAATCAGTAATAATCCACCATAAATCAGTAATAATTCACCATAAATCAGTAATAATCCACCATAAATCAGTAATAATCCACCATAAATCAGTAATAATCCACCATAAATCAGTAATAATCCACCATAAATCAGTAATAATCCACCATAAATCAGTAATAATCCACCATAAATCAGTAATAATCCACCATAAATCAGTAATAATCCACCATAAATCAGTAATAATCCACCATAAATCAGTAATAATCCACCATAAATCAGTAATAATCCACCATAAATCAGTAATAATCTACCATAAATCAGTAATAATCCACCATAAATCAGTAATAATCCACCATAAATCAGTAATAATCCACCATAAATCAGTAATAATTCACCATAAATTAGTAATCCACCATAAATCAGTAATAATCCACCATAAATCAGTAATAATCTACCATAAATCAGTAATAATCCACCATAAATCAGTAATAATTCACCATAAATCAGTAATAATCCACCATAGATCAGTAATAATCTACCATAAATAAGTAATAATCTACCATAAATCAGTAATAATCCACCATAAATCAGTAATAATCCACCATAAATCAGTAATAATCCACCATAAATCAGTAATAATCCACCATAAATCAGTAATAATCCACCATAAATCAGTAATAATTCACCATAAATCAGTAATAATCTACCATAAATCAGTAATAATCCACCATAAATCAGTAATAATCCACCATAAATCAGTAATAATCCACCATAAATCAGTAATAATCTACCATAAATCAGTAATAATCTACCATAAATCAGTAATAATCCACCATAAATCAGTAATAATCCACCATAAATCAGTAATAATCCACCATAAATCAGTAATAATCCACCATAAATCAGTAATAATCCACCATAAATCAGTAATAATCCACCATAAATCAGTAATAATCTACCATAAATCAGTAATAATCCACCATAAATCAGTAATAATCCACCATAAATCCGTAATAATCCACCATAAATCAGTAATAATCCACCATAAATCAGTAATAATCTACCATAAATCAGTAATAATCCACCATAAATCAGTAATAATCCACCATAAATCAGTAATAATCCACCATAAATCAGTAATAATCCACCATAAATCAGTAATAATTCACCATAAATTAATAATCCACCATAAATCAGTAATAATCTACCATAAATCAGTAATAATCTACCATAAATCAGTAATAATCCACCATAAATCAGTAATAATCTACCATAAATCAGTAATAATCCACCATAAATCAGTAATAATCCACCATAAATCAGTAATAATCCACCATAAATCAGTAATAATCCACCATAAATCAGTAATAATCCACCATAAATCAGTAATAATCCACCATAAATCAGTAATAATCCACCATAAATCAGTAATAATCCACCATAAATCAGTAATAATCTACCATAGATCAGTAATAATCTACCATAGATCAGTAATAATCTACCATAAATAAGTAATAATCTACCATAAATCAGTAATAATCCACCATAAATCAGTAATAATCCACCATAAATCAGTAATAATCCACCATAAATCAGTAATAATCCACCATAAATCAGTAATAATCCACCATAAATCAGTAATAATCCACCATAAATCAGTAATAATCCACCATAAATCAGTAATAATCCACCATAAATCAGTAATAATCCACCATAAATCAGTAATAATCCACCATAAATCAGTAATAATCCACCATAAATCAGTAATAATCCACCATAAATCAGTAATAATCCACCATAAATCAGTAATAATCTACCATAAATCAGTAATAATCCACCATAAATCAGTAATAATCCACCATAAATCAGTAATAATCCACCATAAATCAGTAATAATCCACCATAAATCAGTAATAATTCACCATAAATCAGTAATAATCCACCATAAATCAGTAATAATCCACCATAAATCAGTAATAATCCACCATAAATCAGTAATAATCCACCATAAATCAGTAATAATCCACCATAAATCAGTAATAATCCACCATAAATCAGTAATAATCCACCATAAATCAGTAATAATCCACCATAAATCAGTAATAATCCACCATAAATCAGTAATAATCCACCATAAATCAGTAATAATCCACCATAAATCAGTAATAATCTACCATAAATCAGTAATAATCCACCATAAATCAGTAATAATCCACCATAAATCAGTAATAATCCACCATAAATCAGTAATAATTCACCATAAATTAGTAATCCACCATAAATCAGTAATAATCCACCATAAATCAGTAATAATCTACCATAAATCAGTAATAATCCACCATAAATCAGTAATAATTCACCATAAATCAGTAATAATCCACCATAGATCAGTAATAATCTACCATAAATAAGTAATAATCTACCATAAATCAGTAATAATCCACCATAAATCAGTAATAATCCACCATAAATCAGTAATAATCCACCATAAATCAGTAATAATCCACCATAAATCAGTAATAATCCACCATAAATCAGTAATAATTCACCATAAATCAGTAATAATCTACCATAAATCAGTAATAATCCACCATAAATCAGTAATAATCCACCATAAATCAGTAATAATCCACCATAAATCAGTAATAATCTACCATAAATCAGTAATAATCTACCATAAATCAGTAATAATCCACCATAAATCAGTAATAATCCACCATAAATCAGTAATAATCCACCATAAATCAGTAATAATCCACCATAAATCAGTAATAATCCACCATAAATCAGTAATAATCCACCATAAATCAGTAATAATCTACCATAAATCAGTAATAATCCACCATAAATCAGTAATAATCCACCATAAATCCGTAATAATCCACCATAAATCAGTAATAATCCACCATAAATCAGTAATAATCTACCATAAATCAGTAATAATCCACCATAAATCAGTAATAATCCACCATAAATCAGTAATAATCCACCATAAATCAGTAATAATCCACCATAAATCAGTAATAATTCACCATAAATTAATAATCCACCATAAATCAGTAATAATCTACCATAAATCAGTAATAATCTACCATAAATCAGTAATAATCCACCATAAATCAGTAATAATCTACCATAAATCAGTAATAATCCACCATAAATCAGTAATAATCCACCATAAATCAGTAATAATCCACCATAAATCAGTAATAATCCACCATAAATCAGTAATAATCCACCATAAATCAGTAATAATCCACCATAAATCAGTAATAATCCACCATAAATCAGTAATAATCCACCATAAATCAGTAATAATCCACCATAAATCAGTAATAATCCACCATAAATCAGTAATAATCCACCATAAATCAGTAATAATCCACCATAAATCAGTAATAATCCACCATAAATCAGTAATAATCCACCATAAATCAGTAATAATCCACCATAAATCAGTAATAATCCACCATAAATCAGTAATAATCCACCATAAATCAGTAATAATCCACCATAAATCAGTAATAATCTACCATAGATCAGTAATAATCTACCATAGATCAGTAATAATCTACCATAAATAAGTAATAATCTACCATAAATCAGTAATAATCCACCATAAATCAGTAATAATCCACCATAAATCAGTAATAATCCACCATAAATCAGTAATAATCCACCATAAATCAGTAATAATCCACCATAAATCAGTTATAATCAACCAGAATTCAGTAATAATCAACCAGAATTCAGTAATAATCAACCAGAATTCAGTAATAATCTACCAGAAATCAGTAATAATCCACCATAAATCAGTTAAAATCAACCAGAATTCAGTAATAAGCAGTATTCTCACATCTACCCAAAATTCTTATTCTATAGAAATCCAGAATCTGCATGATTAACCCACTCACAAATGATGTTTAGAAAGCAAAATAAAATAGAATGCAGTGAAACCGTAACCAAATAACGACTACATCAGAAGACTTTTGTATTCGGTAGCGCAGTCCGCTTAGCAGATATTGTTGGTGCTTTAACAGCAATGCCTAATTTTTCCACGAGTGTTTTCTGTCTCTCCAATCAGAAGTGTCCATTCTCGAGGGCCAATAAGCAGTCCTGATATTTGACAACCGTGTCGCGAAGCCGATTTCCCTTCTCCTTGTGCTGAAGCGCTCGGTTGAACACTAGATTGAATTCAGCTGCGGGCGGCAATGAAAGAATTTGGGATCCTGAAGGTAAATATGGGATCCTGAAGGTAAATAGGGGATGCTGAAGGTAAATCTGGGATACTGAAGGTAAATCTGGGATACTGAAGGTAAATAGGGGATGCTGAAGGTAAATCTGGGATACTGAAGGTAAATCTGGGATACTGAAGGTAAATAGGGGATCCTGAAGGTAAATCTGGGATACTGAAGGTAAATAGGGGATCCTGAAGGTAAATATGGGATCCTGAAGGTAAATAGGGGATCCTGAAGGTAAATATGGGATCCTGAAGGTAAATATGGGATCCTGAAGGTAAATAGGGGATCCTGAAGGTAAATAGGGGATCCTGAAGGTAAATATGGGATCCTGAAGGTAAATCTGGGATACTGAAGGTAAATCTGGGATACTGAAGGTAAATCTGGGATCCTGAAGGCAGAAATGGGGATCCTGAAGGTAGAAAGGGGATCCTGAAGGTAGAAAGGGGATCTTGAAGGTAAATCTTGGATCCTGAAGGTAGAAAGGGGATCCTGAAGGTAGAATGGGGATCCTGAAGGTAGAAAGGGGATCCTGAAGGTAGAATGGGGATCCTGAAGGAAGAAAGGGGATCCTGAAGGTAGAAAGGGGATCCTGAAGGTAGAAAGGGGATCCTGAAGGTAGAAAGGAGATCCTGAAGGTAGAATGGGGATCCTGAAGGTAGAATGGGGATCCTGAAGGTAAGGCTGAGATCCTGAAGATTTGACTGCGTATTTTGAAGATCAAGCGTAAAGCATGGATTGTGCTGAAATTGTTGTCCTGAAGGTACTGCAGATGCTGAGGTGGTAGGGTCCTGAAGCTGCGGGTGCTGATACTGATGCTGGTCTCACCGCTTGTCAGGGTCCGGCCGACCACCCGCTCAGCGTGCTCCTTCAGCGTCCAGAACGGATTCCGGCCGCAGAATTCGTCGACGTATCGTATCTGGGCGGCGCAGTTCTGGGGCAGTGGGACCGCCAGAAGCAAAGCCGATAGCAGCAGTAGTTGTTGAATTAGCCGAATAGCAACTGACGGTCTCGGCAGTACTGCCTCATTCTTGACAGTCATAGCTGTTCTGTATTCAAGGCAGTTTTAGGAGTAGATTTCAACTTTTATGGTCGCAGTTTAATAGGATTAACAAATCACAACTGATTCGTCAGAAACTCCAATTAGTATGGAAATCACAATTTGCATGTCGGGGCTAGAAAGTGTTTGTGATCACCGCACTAAAATCATCATAAAAAATGAGCCCACACTAAATAAATGGCTGCCCCAGTCAACCCACAGTATCCCACCTCCCACACATATTCCCATCCTCATTCTCCCACCCATATTCCCATCCTCAACCTCCCACCCATATTCCCATCCTCATCCTCCCACCCATATTCCCATCCTCATCCTCCCACCCATAGTCCCATCCTCATTCTCCCACCCATATTCCCATCCTCATTCTCCCACCCATATTCCCATCCTCAACCTCCCACCCATATTCCCATCCTCATCCTCCCACCCATATTCCCATCCTCATCCTCCCACCCATAGTCCCATCCTCATTCTCCCACCCATATTCCCATCCTCATCCTCCCACCCATAGTCCCATCCTCATTCTCCCACCCATATTCCCATCCTCATCCTCCCACCCATATTCCCATCCTCATTCTCCCACCCATATTCCCATCCTCATTCTCCCACCCATAGTCCCATCCTCATTCTCCCACCCATATTCCCATCCTCATCCTCCCACCCATAGTCCCATCCTCATTCTCCCACCCATATTCCCATCCTCATCCTCCCACCCATATTCCCATCCTCATCCTCCTACCCATATTCCCATCCTCATTCTCCCACCCATATTCCCATCCTCATCCTCCCACCCATATTCCCATCCTCATCCTCCCACCCATATTCCCATCTTCATTCTCCCACCCATATTCCCATCCTCATTCTCCTACCCATATTCCCATCCTCATCCTCCCACCCATATTCCCATCCTCATTCTCCCACACAATTCTGCGAAGGCGTTTCTCTATAATGTTTATTATTGTAGAAACCAGAACCCAGAAAAGGAATTTAGAAAAATCATTCAAAGTAGAATGCATGCTTCAATTCACACGATCAAATACGAGTATAAAATTCGATTTCATAGTTGTTTAATTCTGCGGCCTAAATCAAAGGTAATTTTAGTAAATTGCAATCGTTTAGTTTCTGAAAGAAGTGCCTATTATTTAGAGATGTGAAATGTATGAATTCTCACGCCCACCTTTCTCAGGCCAATTCAAATTTGTTCTGTTTATATTTTAAGGATTAATTTCTACCTAGTCCTAAATATAGAATTTGATGGAAAATGTAAGTAAAAACAATTTAGACCCGAAAGGAAAGATATACTCTCGTATTTATTCTCGTGGGATTATTAGTCTATGGTCCGACCGTATTCACGCAGTGTGGTTTTTATAATTAAAATGGCGTAACAAAATGCAGAGAGAGTATTTGAGAGCATTGTATAAGGACTCTGAGAATTTCAGAAAATCTATTGAATTGTTAAGAACAACCTCCATAGAGTCAGAGCTCGTAATGGATTAATTCACTCAAAAACTGTCAATAGCTATCTATTTCGGTTAAAATCCACCTCCGCACATTTTTGAAGGCCCTCATTGATACCTTCACCAGCCTTCATGCCACGACTCGAGAATTTTATTTTTTATTCTACTTTAGTAGTGGGTTGTAGCCTAGTTGTTACCGCGTCGGACTCAATACTTGAAGGTCGGGGGTTCGATTCCTGACTAAACAGGAATTTATCGCTTTCGGCTGCACATCTGACACGATTGGGGCTGGTGTAAGCTGCAGCACAACACATGTAGCCACTTTAGCCCATTCAAAAGGCGATTGTAAAGCACTAAACGAGGATACACACTTATTAACTCACCGTGAAAGCAAACCGAATCGATAAGACGATCGGCGATGTATTAAATGAGTTAATTATTGCCCAATGCGACTTCAAAGCCAAGCGATTCGGTTAAGCTCCTAAATAGGCGCTTTTATCCATCCATACCTGCTTTGAGGATTTCTACTGCGTGGGATGCGGCCCAATACACTGGTGGCAGATTTTTTTGGAGGAACGACCCGATTGGTCGAAATTGTGACATTGATCATTTACTAAAATTGCAATGCTTTGCAATTTTGGCAGCGAACCATAATTGACTTGAAATTTAAAAAAAATCGAGTACTTTTTTATATAGCCGACATGTGAGGTTCTTGCCAACAGACACGCCGACGATGTTTTGTGATTCTGGAAGTTGTCTCATTGGATAGAGCGGAAACTTTTCGCCCGTGTTCAGGATTTTCATGGTGATTAGTTAAAAATCACTTACCATCGGATGATTCGAGAGAAGTATTGTCTATGGCCCAAAACGATGATCCATTGTACAGTTTTGAGTACACTTTAAGCATAATGAGTACAAAGGAATCGAAATTTAACACAAGAGTAAAATACTATTGTTCTCGAAGATGACATTCAATGAATGATTAAAAAATGTATTTCTGCACCTCGACTTAACTACAAGAAAAAAAATACTATCAGCTAATATAAACCCATTCAGATGGATTTTAAATGGCAAATCAATACAATGCAATCAGCTATTATAGTGTGTATAATAGTAGGATTAATGGTAGCACATGAGACTACAAAAGCAACAATTACCTGGGCCTAACTGATCAGAATAGATGCAAAGCAAATTAATAAAATAAAATATTTAGATTTTTGGCAAACTAAACTCGACGGAATAATAGATTTCTAATCCTACGATCTTGAAACAAAATTAAATAGAATTATCAAGCAAGTGTAAAATTATTTCTGGAATCGCAAATATAGAAGCCAGCACATACAATATTACAACCGCTATTGTTAGTCGCCAGTACAGCGTTGACTCTACTGTGCAACATGAGCGAATGCCATTGCTCATAACCTTAAGCAGTAGGAATGAATCGATGCTTGAAATTGTGCTGCGAGAGAGCCGGTTAATTAGTAAGGCCTGCTAGATTTCGAATGTAAGGCAAGAGTGTAGGAAGCATCAAGGGATTAAGAAAACATACTCTGAAGTATCGGTGGATGTAGGAAACATCCCTTGAAGTATCAGAGGATGTAGGAAACATCCCCTGAAGAATCGGAGGATGTAGGAAACATCCCCTAAAGTATCGGAGGATGTAGGAAACATCCCCTGAAGAATCGGAGGATGTAGGAAACATCCCCTGAAGTATCAGAGGATGTAGGAAACATCCCCTGTAGTATCGGAGGATGTAGGAAACATTCCCGGAAGTATCGGAGGATGTAGGAAACATTCCCGGAAGTATCGGAGCATGTAGGAAACATCCCCTGAAGTATCGGAGGATGTAGGAAACATTCCCGGAAGTATCGGAGTTTGTAGGAAACATTCCCGGAAGTATCGGAGGATGTAGGAAACATTCCCGGAAGTATCGGAGTTTGTAGGAAACATCCCCTGAAGTATCGGAGGATGTAGGAAACATCCCCTGAAGTATCGGAGGATGTAGGAAACATCCCCTGAAGTATCGGAGGATGTAGGAAACATCCCCTGAAGTATCGGAGGATGTAGGAAACATCCCCTGAAGTATCAGAGGATGTAGGAAACATCCCCTGAAGTATCGGAGGATGTAGGAAACATTCCCGGAAGTATCGGAGGATGTAGGAAACATTCCCTGAAGTATCGGAGGATGTAGGAAACATCCCCTGAAGTATCAGAGGATGTAGGAAACATCCCCTGAAGTATCGGAGGATGTAGGAAACATTCCCGGAAGTATCGGAGTTTGTAGGAAACATTCCCGGAAGTATCGGAGGATGTAGGAAACATTCCCGGAAGTATCGGAGGATGTAGGAAACATTCCCGGAAGTATCGGAGGATGTAGGAAACATCCCCTGAAGTATCGGAGGATGTAGGAAACATTCCCGGAAGTATCGGAGCATGTAGGAAACAAACCCTGAAGTATCGGAGCATGTAGGAAACATCCCCTGAAGTATCGGAGGATGTAGGAAACATTCCCGGAAGTATCGGAGTTTGTAGGAAACATTCCCGGAAGTATCGGAGGATGTAGGAAACATTCCCGGAAGTATCGGAGGATGTAGGAAACATTCCCGGAAGTATCGGAGGATGTAGGAAACATTCCCGGAAGTATCGGAGGATGTAGGAAACATCCCCTGAAGTATCGGAGGATGTAGGAAACATTCCCGGAAGTATCGGAGTTTGTAGGAAACATTCCCGGAAGTATCGGAGGATGTAGGAAACATTCCCGGAAGTATCGGAGGATGTAGGAAACATCCCCTGAAGTATCGGAGGATGTAGGAAACATTCCCGGAAGTATCGGAGGATGTAGGAAACATCCCCTGAAGTATCGGAGGATGTAGGAAACATTCCCTGAAGTATCGGAGGATGTAGGAAACATCCCCTGAAGTATCGGAGGATGTAGGAAACATCCCCTGAAGTATCGGAGGATGTAGGAAACATCCCCTGAAGTATCGGAGGATGTAGGAAACATTCCCGGAAGTATCGGAGGATGTAGGAAACATTCCCGGAAGTATCGGAGGATGTAGGAAACATTCCCGGAAGTATCGGAGGATGTAGGAAACATTCCCGGAAGTATCGGAGGATGTAGGAAACATTCCCGGAAGTATCGGAGGATGTAGGAAACATCCCCTGAAGTATCGGAGTTTGTAGGAAACATTCCCGGAAGTATCGGAGGATGTAGGAAACATCCCCTGAAGTATCGGAGGATGTAGGAAACATTCCCGGAAGTATCGGAGGATGTAGGAAACATCCCCTGAAGTATCGGAGGATGTAGGAAACAAACCCTGAAGTATCCGAGGATGTGACGGAAAATGAAAAATAGTAAAGTTTTTGCAAATAGTAAAGTCTTAGATAGAATTGGTAAGTTTGCAGACATCAATGACGAGGCTAGCCGCAGCACTGCAGTTCACTTGTCGACAATCTCAGGCACCACTACAACCGGTCGGCACGAGTGTTGCAGCACGTAGTCGCTAACGGAGCCAAGGATTGTGCGCCGGATGCCATTATTGCCGCGGCAGCCGACCACGACCAGGTTAGCGGCGTAGCTGCGGGCGGCTTCAACAATGGCCGCCCCGGGGCTGCCAGCCTCGGTGACAAATTTGCAGCGAAGTCGGCGCTGCTCACACTGGGCCAGCAGCTCCTGGCCGAGGCGTTGGGAGCGCTGCTTCAACAGGCGGCCCTGCTTCTCGTATTCTTCGTAGTCGAAGGTGCTGTCGAGGACAGGCGAGGGTGGGTGAGGTCCGTCAGTCGCTAGTTTATTAAAGTCTATTTTGTTTGCAGTTCGAGAGTTGTTCACGTATTCTCAAGCCAATGCTTATATCCATGTACTTTAATAGAATATGTACTTTAATCGAGTATGTACTTTAATAGAATATGTACTTTATTATGCCATACAAGTTATTTTGGCTTGCAGTTAAATCTAGACTGTACTCTTTTCTAATCTGTAATTTTATTTAACTTTTACTTTATTCTAAACTGAATTTTAGTCCATTCTGCACTCTATTATACTTGTACTTTTCCGATCAGTAGTTGAATCTTAGCTGTAATTTTCTATAAACTAGTCTAAACCAGGTGGGCAGAATCAGAAGGTAAGCACCCACCCAGACGGTGACAACAGCAGGCCGGTGAGCACATTGGGAGCTTCCATTGAGTGCAGCAGAATGATGCTGTCCTGCTGACTGCCCGGCTGGCTGCTCCAATAGTCGAAGGCCCGTTGGGCGCCTTTGGATCCGTCGACGGCGATCAGGACGCGTCGCTCGGGTCGGGGAATGTCGGCTCCTCCTGGCGCGGCGGAAGCCGAGGCGGTGCCTGCCAGGCGCTGGTTGCTATAGGAACCGCCCATTGTTAAGGTACTTTTGTTTTTAAAAGTGTAACTGAAATTTTAGAAAATGTTTAAGTTGAATGGTCTTTAGTTCGAATCTGCAATGAGTTCGCATTCAATTTGCCGTCTGTAAAATACAAGCAATAACGTCAAATGAAATTAAAAGCTAAACAAATCCGATACAACAAAAAATTCAACATTAAACACTGCTAACGCGTTATTTGCTGCTATTTTATTTAACAGGTTGTCAGGGTGACAAGAAAGACGTACTTTTTCTGTGCTAAAATTACATTTTTAGTATTTATCTTGCAAGAATTTTATTGTTTAAGCGTCGTTCAGCGAGTGAAGTATGGGTGTTTGATAAGCGCTAGAAATTTAATTGTACTAACAATTACACTCATCGGATAATGATTTGATTGAAAACTGCACGATTAGGACAGAGAACAGCAAAAACTACTTGTTGACAATGCAGCATAACACCCCACAGACACTGCAGCATAACACCCCATAGACACTGCAGCATAACACCCCACAGACACTGCAGCATAACACCCTATAGACACCGCAGCATAACACCCCATAGACACTGCAGCATAACACCCCATAGACACTGCAGCATAACACCCTATAGACACTGCAGCATAACACCCCATAGACACTGCAGCATAACACCCCATAGACACTGCAGCATAACACCCCATAGACACTGCAGCATAACACCCCATAGACACTGCAGCATAACACCCCATAGCCACTGCAGCATAACACCCATAGTCAATCCATGGCATAGAAACTAATTTACAGCATCAGCAGCAGCGGCTCTGCCATCGTCAATCAGCCGCTGTAGAGCTGGCCTGTCGTACAGCAGCAGTCGGACCAGAGCAGGCCTACTCAGTCCGGTCTGTTTAGCCAGCTTAGCTAGACCCTCGTCAACATCGTCAGAGGCGCCAAGGAGCGGATAGGCGGGAATAGCCTCCAAGCTGATGCCGATGTACATCACCAATCGACAGTCGAATGTGCCGTAGAGCAGTACGGGAACATCTCTACCATCTAGACCGTAGCAGCCGGCTGCGAAGAATAAGCAAGGCTCGGGGAATTGAAATTTGACGACCTCCTTGTGATGATTGACAATGTAGGACATGCCGTCCCAGCTGCATAGGATGACCTCCTCAGCGGCATCGTTGGTTAAATCCAATTTAGCCAAGCCAAACAATTGATGATTGACCTGCAGAGACCAAATCTGTTTGTCTGACACCCCGTCTAGCAGCATCAGGCTACCGTCTAGAGTGCACATGGCCATGTAGGGTGGGGCGGCCGATGCTGGCAGGCGGGATCGGCGCACGCTGCAGACTATCTCAGTGTTGGGAAACTGGCGACGGTCGGCTGTGATTGGATTCACCGAATGGTAGATTACCTAGTATAGGAATTTATTAGAGAATGATTTACTGATTCAGCACTTGTGAAACGGATCAGAATGCCTGGGAGAGTGACACTGAAGATACTGCATGGAGAGCCTTGAAGAGCAGTGGAAAGCGGCCCTGAAGGATACTAGCGTGTACTTAGCGGCCCTGAAGTGTGTTAGTTAGCGGCCCTGAAGTGTGCTAGTTAGCGGCCCTGAAGTGTGCTAGCTAGCGGCCCTGAAGTGTGTTAGTTAGCGGCCCTGAAGTGTGCTAGTTAGCGGCCCTGAAGTGTGCTAGTTAGCGGCCCTGAAGAGTGTTAGTTAGCGGCCCTGAAGTGTGCTAGTTAGCGGCCCTGAAGAGTGTTAGTTAGCGGCCCTGAAGTGTGCTAGTTAGCGGCCCTGAAGTGTGCAAGTTAGCAGCCCTGAAGTGTGCTAGTTAGCGGCCGTGAAGTGTGCTAGTTATCGGCCCTGAAGGATGCTAGTTGACGGCCTTGAAGGTACAGAAGATCATTTACTTTAAAAGGCCCTACTGAAGAGCCAAAGGCAGTCAAAACTGCTGACACACCTTGGATGGCGCCTCAGTGTTAGCCTCGCCGACGCACAGTGTGACATAGGCACCTCCCTGCTGAGAGACCAGCACGTGCCTAGGCCCCGCGTGATTGGCCGGATCCTCTTCGTGCAGGGATAGGGAGCCAATCTGGCTGACCAGCTCCCATCTCTGCAGCGGTGTCAGCTCGCTCTGACTGGCTCGATAAGAGAACACCAGACGGTCGGAGGTGGCCACAACCAGTTCGTTGCGACCGTCGGCGTCGATGTCGGCTATTAGAAGGTGCCTGCCGTTCGCTGCTAGACGATAGCCGGCGCGCAAGGCGGCGCGGAGGCCGTCGGCGGAGTCCCGTGTGACCTGGCAGCGGGTTGAAAGAAAGACAGCATTCTGTATACAGATGTTCAGTCCGCGGACTGGGGAACTACTGACCAACCCAAATCATTACAGAAGGATGGACCGAAGCCATGGGGAATAAAAGCGTTTTGCGCACACGTCTTACTATGTTTCCCAATGATCCAGGATTCGAACTCCAGACCTCTCGGCTGGAAGTGGCCGACTCAACTTTTTCAGTTGGGATATCTGAACTGCTTCAGTTGGGATATCTGAACTGCATCAGTTGGGATATCTGAACTGCATCAGTTGGGATATCTGAACTGCATCAGTTGGGATATCTGAACTGCATCAGTTGGGATATCTGAACTGCATCAGTTGGGATATCTGAACTGCTTCAGTTGGGATATCTGAACTGCTTCAGTTGGGATATCTGAACTGCTTCAGTTGGGATATCTGAACTGCATCAGTTGGGATATCTGAACTGCTTCAGTTGGGATATCTGAACTGCTTCAGTTGGGATATCTGAACTGCATCAGTTGGGATATCTGAACTGCATCAGTTGGGATATCTGAACTGCATCAGTTGGGATATCTGAACTGCATCAGTTGGGATATCTGAACTGCTTCAGTTGGGATATCTGAACTGCATCAGTTGGGATATCTGAACTGCTTCAGTTGGGATATCTGAACTGCATCAGTTGGGATATCTGAACTGCATCAGTTGGGATATCTGAACTGCATCAGTTGGGATATCTGAACTGCTTCAGTTGGGATATCTGAACTGCATCAGTTGGGATATCTGAACTGCTTCAGTTGGGATATCTGAACTGCATCAGTTGGGATATCTGAACTGCATCAGTTGGGATATCTGAACTGCATCAGTTGGGATATCTGAACTGCTTCAGTTGGGATATCTGAACTGCATCAGTTGGGATATCTGAACTGCTTCAGTTGGGATATCTGAACTGCATCAGTTGGGATATCTGAACTGCTTCAGTTGGGATATCTGAACTGCTTCAGTTGGGATATCTGAACTGCTTCAGTTGGGATATCTGAACTGCTTCAGTTGGGATATCTGAACTGCTTCAGTTGGGATATCTGAACTGCTTCAGTTGGGATATCTGAACTGCTTCAGTTGGGATATCTGAACTGCATCAGTTGGGATATCTGAACTGCTTCAGTTGGGATATCTGAACTGCTTCAGTTGGAATAACTCAATGACTCACTGACTTCTGAATTAAAATAATAATAATCGATAAGCAGCACCATTGTAAAAATGTAATGTCGATGTAAAAAAGTATCAGATAGCTGCCATTGTCAGCTAAAACAATTAGGCAGAAAACAATTTCAGAATCTGCTTTGATTTGACCTGAGTTCTACTATTTGAGAAAAATCATAGATTACTTTGGGGTGAATTTCTAGAGGATAAAAAATAGATAAACTCGAAGCGAGCCTAACCTCAATGAGGTGGGCGTCGCCCTCAGCGCAGCAGACAAGAAGTAGTTTGCGTCCGCCATCGTTCAGCAGATCGCCAACTGTTAAACAGGAGACACTGCCAATCTTGTCCGTGGACAGCGCCGGCTTGGTCGACTCGCCCTGCGGAGTAGAAGTGAATAAATATATTAGAGAGAAGGAAGGCTAGGGAGTGACAGAATGAGGGATTCAGGAAGGCAAGGGAGTGACAGAATGAGGGGATTAAGTAAGGCTAGGGAGTGACAGAATGAGGGGATTAAGGAAGGCTAGGGAGTGACAGAATGAGGGGATTAAGGAAGGCTAGGGAGTGACAGAATGAGGGGATTAGGGAAGGCTAGGGAGTGACAGAATGAGGGGATTAAGGAAGGCTAGGGAGTGACAGAATGAGGGGATTAAGGAAGGCTAGGGAGTGACAGAATCGGAGGATTAAGGAAGGCTAGGGAGTGACAGAATGAGGGGATTAAGGAAGGCTAGGGAGTGACAGAATGAGGGATTAAGTAAGGCTAGGGAGTGACAGAATGAGGGATTAAGTAAGGCTAGGGAGTGACAGAATGAGGGGACTAAGGAAGGCTAGGGAGTGACAGAATGAGGGGATTAAGAAAGGCAAGGGAGCGACAGAATGAGGGGATTAAGGAAGGTTAGAGAGTGACAGAATGAGGGGATTAAAGAAGGCTAGGGAGCGACAGAATGGGAGGATTAAGTAAGGCTAGGGAGTGACAGAATGAGGGGATTAAGGAAGGCTAGGGAGTGACAGAATGAGGGGATTAAGGAAGGCAAGGGAGTGACAGAATGAGGGGATTAAGGAAGGCTAGGGAGTGACAGAATGAGGGGATTAAGAAAGGCAAGGGAGCGACAGAATGAGGGGATTAAGGAAGGTTAGAGAGTGACAGAATGAGGGGATTAAAGAAGGCTAGGGAGCGACAGAATGGGAGGATTAAGTAAGGCTAGGGAGTGACAGAATGAGGGGATTAAGGAAGGCTAGGGAGTGACAGAATGAGGGGACTAAGGAAGGCAAGGGAGTGACAGAATGAGGGGATTAAGGAAGGCTAGGGAGTGACAGAATGAGGGGATTAAGGAAGGCTAGGGAGTGACAGAATCGGAGGATTAAGGAAGGCTAGGGAGTGACAGAATGAGGGGATTAAGGAAGGCTAGGGAGTGACAGAATGAGGGGACTAAGGAAGGCTAGGGAGTGACAGAATGAGGGGATTAAGGAAGGCTAGGGAGTGACAGAATCGGAGGATTAAGGAGGGCTAGGGAGTGACAGAATGAGGGGATTAAGGAAGGCTAGAGAGTGACAGAATGAGGGGATTAAGGAAGGCTAGGGAGTGACAGAATGAGGGGATTAAGGAAGGCTAGGGAGTGACAGAATGAGGGGATTAAGGAAGGCTAGGGAGTGACAGAATGAGGGATTAAGTAAGGCTAGGGAGTGACAGAATGAGGGGACTAAGGAAGGCTAGGGAGTGACAGAATGAGGGGATTAAGGAAGGCTAGGGAGTGACAGAATGAGGGGATTAAGGAAGGCTAGGGAGTGACAGAATCGGAGGATTAAGGTTATGGCGTGCCAGAGAAGGGTAAAATATATGTCCGGATTTCATCCTTTCAGTGAAAGAATTATCCTAGACAGACCAACAATGGTAGAACGGTCTATTGCAATAGTTTATTATTAGCTAGAAAAACGTATGACTATTTGAACAGTTTCAAGGGAGGCTGTTAATGAATGATAAAAATACGAATAAGCGAATTCTAAAAATACGCCCGTCGCTTTAAAATGATCAGCGCAATTTACTATTAAAGTTAGGATCGGTATTTCCAAAATTGTTACGAGATCCCACGAAACGAGATAAGCCAATAAAATATTTCAGCAATTCAGTTTAATTTCGCTTCGACCAAATCTAACAGTCAGCGTCACTGAAAATCGATTTCTCCCAACAATGCAACAAATTCTGTAGAAAAAACCTAACTAGTTCCGAAAAATAATAGTGGAGTATCTTTCAAAAGAAGAATTTTTTTAACAAAGAGGCTCCTTAGTGCATGACGATATTTAGAAAATAAAAAAGTAAATGCAGTTTCAGCTGCTGCTGGTTCGTAAAACCGTAAACAGCTAACATAAATAGATACCTATACATACAAAAGGGAGGACCGATTCCAACAGAAAATGAGGATCAACTCCAACAGAAAATGAGGATCAATTCCAACAGAAAATGAGGACCGATTCCAACAGAAAATGAGGATCAATTCCAACAGAAAATGAGGATCAAATCCAACAGAAAATGAGGATCAACTCCAACAGAAAATGAGGATCAATTCCAACAGAAAATGAGGATCAATTCCAACAGAAAATGAGGATCAATTCCAACAGAAAATGAGGATCAATTCCAACAGAAAATGAGGATCAATTCCAACAGAAAATGAGGATCAATTCCAACAGAAAATGAGGACCGATTCCAACAGAAAATGAGGATCAATTCCAACAGAAAATGAGGATCAAATCCAACAGAAAATGAGGATCAATTCCAACAGAAAATGAGGATCAACTCCAACAGAAAATGAGGATCAATTCCAACAGAAAATGAGGATCAACTCCAACAGAAAATGAGGATCAATTCCAACAGAAAATGAGGATCAATTCCAACAGAAAATGAGGATCAACTCCAACAGAAAATGAGGATCAACTCCAACAGAAAATGAGGATCAACTCCAACAGAAAATGAGGATCAATTCCAACAGAAAATGAGGATCAACTCCAACAGAAAATGAGGATCAATTCCAACAGAAAATGAGGACCGATTCCAACAGAAAATGAGGATCAACTCCAACAGAAAATGAGGATTAATTCCAACAGAAAATGAGGATTAATTCCAACAGAAAATGAGGATTAATTCCAACAGAAAATGAGGATCAATTCCAACAGAAAATGAGGATCAATTCCAACAGAAAATGAGGATCAATTCCAACAGAAAATGAGGATCAACTCCAACTGAAAATGAGGATCAACTCCAACAGAAAATGAGGACCGATTCCAACAGAAAATGAGGATCAATTCCAACAGAAAATGAGGACCGATTCCAACAGAAAATGAGGATCAACTCCAACAGAAAATGAGGATCAATTCCAACAGAAAATGAGGACCGATTCCAACAGAAAATGAGGATCAACTCCAACAGAAAATGAGGACCGATTCCAACAGAAAATGAGGATCAACTCCAACAGAAAATGAGGATCAATTCCAACAGAAATTGAGGATTAATTCCAACAGAAAATGAGGATCAACTCCAACAGAAAATGAGGATCAATTCCAACAGAAAATGAGGATCAATTCCAACAGAAAATGAGGATCAATTCCAACAGAAAATGAGGATCAATTCCAACAGAAAATGAGGATCAATTCCAACAGAAAATGAGGATCAATTCCAACAGAAAATGAGGACCAACTCCAACAGAAAATGAGGATCAATTCCAACAGAAAATGAGGACCGATTCCAACAGAAAATGAGGATCAACTCCAACAGAAAATGAGGACCGATTCCAACAGAAAATGAGGATCAATTCCAACAGAAAATGAGGATCAACTCCAACAGAAAATAAGGATCAATTCCAACAGAAAATGAGGATTAATTCCAACAGAAAATGAGGATTAATTCCAACAGAAAATGAGGATTAATTCCAACAGAAAATGAGGATCAACTCCAACAGAAAATGAGGATTAATTCCAACAGAAAATGAGGATCAACTCCAGCAGAAAATGAGGATCAACTCCAACAGAAAATAAGGATCAATTCCAACAGAAAATGAGGATCAATTCCAACAGAAAATGAGGATCAATTCCAACAGAAAATGAGGATCAATTCCAAAAGAAAATGAGGATCAATTCCAACAGAAAATGAGGATCAACTCCAGCAGAAAATGAGGATCAATTCCAACAGAAAATGAGGATCAATTCCAACAGAAAATGAGGATCAATTCCAACAGAAATTGAGGATCAATTCCAACAGAAAATGAGGATCAACTCCAACAGAAAATGAGGATCAATTCCAACAGAAAATGAGGATCAATTCCAAAAGAAAATGAGGATCAATTCCAACAGAAAATGAGGATCAATTCCAACAGAAAATGAGGATCAATTCCAACAGAAAATGAGGATCAATTCCAACAGAAAATGAGGATCAATTCCAACAGAAAATGAGGATCAATTCCAACAGAAAATGAGGATGAATTCCAACAGAAAATGAGGATCAATTCCAACAGAAAATGAGGATCAACTCCAACAGAAAATGAGGATCAATTCCAACAGAAAATGAGGATCAATTCCAACAGAAAATGAGGACCGATTCCAACAGAAATTGAGGATTAATTCCAACAGAAAATGAGGATCAATTCCAACAGAAAATGAGGATCAATTCCAACAGAAAATGAGGATCAATTCCAACAGAAAATGAGGATCAACTCCAACAGAAAATGAGGATCAATTCCAACAGAAAATGAGGATCAATTCCAACAGAAAATGAGGACCGATTCCAACAGAAATTGAGGATCAATTCCAACAGAAAATGAGGATCAATTCCAACAGAAATTGAGGATCAATTCCAACAGAAAATGAGGATCAAATCCAACAGAAAATGAGGATCAATTCCAACAGAAAATGAGGATCAATTCCAACAGAAAATGAGGATCAATTCCAACAGAAATTGAGGATCAATTCCAACAGAAAATGAGGATCAACTCCAACAGAAAATGAGGATCAATTCCAACAGAAAATGAGGATCAATTCCAAAAGAAAATGAGGATCAATTCCAACAGAAAATGAGGATCAATTCCAACAGAAAATGAGGATCAATTCCAACAGAAAATGAGGATCAATTCCAACAGAAAATGAGGATCAATTCCAACAGAAAATGAGGATCAATTCCAACAGAAAATGAGGATGAATTCCAACAGAAAATGAGGATCAATTCCAACAGAAAATGAGGATCAACTCCAACAGAAAATGAGGATCAATTCCAACAGAAAATGAGGATCAATTCCAACAGAAAATGAGGACCGATTCCAACAGAAATTGAGGATTAATTCCAACAGAAAATGAGGATCAATTCCAACAGAAAATGAGGATCAATTCCAACAGAAAATGAGGATCAATTCCAACAGAAAATGAGGATCAACTCCAACAGAAAATGAGGATCAATTCCAACAGAAAATGAGGATCAATTCCAACAGAAAATGAGGACCGATTCCAACAGAAATTGAGGATCAATTCCAACAGAAAATGAGGATCAATTCCAACAGAAATTGAGGATCAATTCCAACAGAAAATGAGGATCAAATCCAACAGAAAATGAGGATCAATTCCAACAGAAAATGAGGATCAATTCCAACAGAAAATGAGGATCAATTCCACTAGGAGACTAGAAAACTAGGACTGATTCAAACAGTAAACTAGGACCATTTCCAACAGTAAACTAGGACCATTTCCAACAGTAAACCATGACCATTTCCAACAGTAAACTAGGACCATTTCCAACAGTAAACTAGACTATTTCCAACAGTAAACTATGACCATTTCCAACAGTAAACTAGGACCAATTCCAAGAGTAAACCATGACCATTTCCAACAGTAAACTAGGACCATTTCCAACAGTAAACTAGGACCATTTCCAACAGTAAACTAGGACCATTTCCAACAGTAAACTAGGACCATTTCCAACAGTAAACTAGGACCATTTCCAACAGTAAACTAGGACAATTTCCAACAGTAAACCATGACCATTTCCAACAGTAAACTAGGACCATTTCCAACAGTAAACTAGGACCATTTCCAACAGTAAACCATGACCATTTCCAACAGTAAACTAGGACCATTTCCAACAGTAAACTAGGACCATTTCCAACAGTAAACCATGACCATTTCCAACAGTAAACTAGGACCATTTCCAACAGTAAACTAGGACCATTTCCAACAGTAAACCATGACCATTTCCAACAGTAAACTAGGACCATTTCCAACAGTAAACTAGGACCATTTCCAACAGTAAACTAGGACCATTTCCAACAGTAAACCATGACCATTTCCAACAGTAAACTAGGACCATTTCCAACAGTAAACTAGGACTGATTCAAACAGTAAACTAGGACCATTTCCAACAGTAAACTAGGACCATTTCCAACAGTAAACTAGGACCATTTCCAACAGTAAACTAGGACCATTTCCAACAGTAAACTAGGACCATTTCCAACAGTAAACTATGACCAGAAAATATATTTATCTGGTCAAAAAGGTAAGCTCCGACATGAAAAAAGGTACAAGACACCTTGAAAATGAGCACCCGACACAGGTGACTCTCATCGCGCAGGCAGTTCTCGCTAAACGGCTCAGCCGAGTTGATCTGCTGCTCAGAGCTGGCTAGAAGCAACTCGCTGCAGCCGTCGTTGTCAACATCGGCCAGACAGACCAGCGACTGGGACCGGACGCTGATGCCCGACAGCTCCAGCTTCTCCACGAAGTCAACCTGACGAACTGAAGACTGCCAAGAAAGATAAGGGCTGAGTTTAGTCAGGTAGATCTGAGCAGATTCTGAATCTGAAATAATCTAGGATCTGAGATGGTCCTGGATCTGAGCTAATCTAGGATCCGAGATAGTCCTGGATCTGAGCTAATCTAGGATCCGAGATAGTCCTGGATCTGAGCTAATCTAGGATCCGAGATAGTCCTGGATCTGAGCTAATCTAGGATCCGAGATAGTCCTGGATCTGAGCTAATCTAGGATCCGAGATAGTCCTGGATCTGAGCTAATCTAGGATCTGAGATAATGCTGGATCCGAGATAGTCCTGGATCTGAGCTACCCTAGGATCTGAGATGGTCCTGGATCTGAGCAAATCTAGGATCTGACTCTGAGATGGTCCTGGATCTGAGCAAATCTAGGATCTGACTCTGAGATGGTCCTGGATCTGAGCAAATCTAGGATCTGACTCTGAGATGGTCCTGGATCTGAGATAGTCCTGGATCTGAGATAACCCTGGATTTGTAAGCTAATCTAGAATCTAAACCAACTCTGGAATAGCTCAAACTAATGACTTGTTATTTACAAAAGAATTCGTGATTTTCAGAATTGGCCGTCAATAATCCAAAAAACAAGGGCCCATAAGATTATCGAAGTTATTGTGTGAAGTTTCAAATGTTGCATTCGAGCAAGTCAAAGATAAAATCTGATTGCTAGCTAGGCTGATAAAATGGATAAGTATAGATACAGACAGGCACAGCAATGAGACATTCATATCCCAATGACAATGAACTAACTATGTTTTTGTTCTGCTTTGTCTAGTTGTTTCTAGAAACTGAAATAGTTAGATTTCACATTGGGTCAAAACATGCAGAAAATCTGTAGAATAATATACCAGTCTAATAGCTATCTAAAACTCATACACGCGGGTGCTTATGCGTGCTTAAGAAATGCTTAACACAATAGAGATGCTTGTTAGCACGGGTTAAGCGCTCACTCACACAAAGATTGTACTTTTATTTAATTGGTTCACAATCTTTTTTCTACAATTGAAAATACTACAATTTTCTATTTCTACCTTTTTAGCGAAGAGAAAAAACAAACAAACTCTGAAATATTGCAAAAAATGTGTCGCATTTTCAGTTTTATTTAGCATCAAATTTACACTAATAAATAAAAAATCTATCAGAGACTAGTATAACAAACATTGCTATATCACAAGTGCCTGTGCAAAAGCTGCATTGCATACTACTAGCAGTAGAGAGATTGGATTGTGTCAGAAAATTCGTAAAATTTCGTCTTTATCAAAAAATTAAAAATATTACGCGTCGTTGTCATGCGAATTGACTTATTTAAGTACTACTATAAATTTGGAACTACTGTAAGTAGTGTGAACGATAAAAGTCATGAAAAAAATTGTCTCGAAGACAAAAACAAAGCGAGGAGAGCAAAGAGGAGGTTGTAGCTAGAGCGTCGGAATCGGGACTTGAAGGTCGGGGGTTCGATTCCCGACTCCATTGGAACAATTTGTGTCCTTTAGCAGGACACTTAACCCAGCATTGCTTCAGTTCATCCAGCTATTTGATGGGTTACCAGCTGGGGTAATTGAGGGTGGGTGTGGCGTCCCCCAGTCCATGGACTGTACAGCCGTACGCAGCCTTTAAATGCGCCGCGCAATAGCTGATAAATAGATGAATACGTATTGCTTGCAACAATGCGTTGCTGAATTATGAATATGTACGATAATCTACACAGTGTGGACAATTTTTAGAGGCAAATGATCTAGAGCTACAATAAATGTTTAAAAAACGATTCCTATCAGCACAGTAACAATTCGAAGCTTAAAAAGGAACAATAGCAATGGCTGCAGCCACAGAGACCGCTAGTGCCAAATTAGGCGCTCTGGTCGGCCCGGACGCGCCGGCAAATACTTCGTCCTCTTCCGCAACATAGCGAAAGCAGTCGTCTTTGCCAGTTGACACTTTGAATTGGCGACTGTCGCACAGTTTGTAGCCATTTTCAAATAGGGAGGCCACGGTTTGACCCTGCAATAGAGGCAGCAGGACAGCTGCAGATACAAATACGAAACCTTAGTACAAATGAAAGACAGACACACACGACTGGATGAAAAATGGAAAACTGGATGGAAAACAGACACCTAGAACAGACAGACACCCAGAACAGAAATTCAGAACAGACACTCAGAACAGACATTCAGAACAGACATTAAGAACAGACAGACACCCAGAACAGAAATTCAGTACAGACACTCAGAACAGACATTCAGAACAGACATTCAGAACAGACAGACACCCAGAACAGAAATTCAGAACAGACACTCAGAACAGACATTCAGAACAGACATTCAGAACAGACAGACACCCAGAACAGAAATTCAGAACAGACAATCAGAACAGACATTCAGAACAGACATTCAGAACAGATATTGAGAACTAAGAGACAACCAGAACAGACATTCAGAACGGACATTCAGAACAGACATTCAGAACAGACAGACACCCAAAACAGACACTCAGAACAGACATTCAGAACAGACATTCAGAACAGATATTCAGAACAGACAGACACCCAAAACAGACACCCAGAACAGACACCCAAAACAGACACCCAGAACAGACACTCAGGACAGAAATTCAGAACAGACATTCAGAACAGATATTCAGAACTAGAACTAAGAGACAACCAGAACAGACATTCAGAACAGACAGACACCCAGAACAGAGATTCAGAACAGACAGATACCCAAAACAGACACTCAGAACAGACATTCAGAACAGACATTCAGAACAGACATTCAGAACAGACATTCAGAACAGATATTCAGAACTAAGAGACAACCAGAACAGACATTCAGAACAGACAGACACCCAGAACAGAGATTCAGAACAGACAAACAACCAGAACAGAGATTCAGAACAGACAGACACCCAAAACTGACACCCAGAACAGACACCCAGAACAGACACCCAGAACAGACACCCAGAACAGACACCCAGAACAGACACCCAGAACAGACACCCAGAACAGACACCCAGAACAGACACCCAGGACAGACACCCAGAACAGACACCCAGAACAGACACCCAGAACAGACACCCAGAACAGACACCCAGGACAGACACCCAGAACAGACACCCAGAACAGACACCCAGAACAGACACCCAGAACAGACACCCAGACAGACACCCAGAACGGACACCCAGAACAGACACCCAGAACAGACACCCAGAACAGACACCCAGAACAGACACCCAGAACAGACACCCAGAACAGACACCCAGAACAGACACCCAGAACAGACACCCAGACAGACACCCAGAACGGACACCCAGAACAGACACCCAGAACAGACACCCAGAACGGACAGTGGCGAACCTTGATGAAGGCGCTGCCGCAAGCTTGATACCATTTGTCGCAGAAGTCGCGACACACAGTGAGAGATTCGCCCCTGTAGAACATCCACTGCGACGGGCTGCAGATGTAGCACATTAACGAGTTGAAGTAGCGTAGGCAGCTGCGAGACGCGCCCTGCAGCGGCCGCACGCTGGCGAAGGTAATGTTGATCTCCTCGCCACGGCAGCAGCTGTGCCGCCGATACCAGGTGCAATTGTGCAGAGTTGGCTGCGGCGCCGGCGCTCGATTGCCAAAGAAGGTGCAGTACGGCTGCTCCATGGAGGCCAGCACACCGCTGCTTGCCACCGTCAGGAACAGCAGCAGGGCTGCTGAGGCAGCGGCGTAGCTGATTGAGATAGACTGAAGTTGATAACAAGAATAATTTTACTGACATCTGACAATATTTAATAATCCCTGACAAAATCGAGCAATACCTGAAAACATCTTAAAATCTCAGCCAAAATAAAATAATCCCCGACAAGATCTAGATATCCCTGACAATATCTAGCAATCCCTGACAAGATCTAGCAATCCCTGACAAGATCTAACAATCCCTGACAAGATCTAACAATCCCTGACAAGATCTAACAATCCCTGACAAGATCTAACAATCCCTGACAAGATCTAACAATCCCTGACAAGATCTAACAATCCCTGACAAGATCTAACAATCCCTGACTAGATCTAACAATCCCTGACAAGATCTAACAATCCCTGACAATATCTAGCAATCCCTGACAAGATCTAACAATCCCTGACAAGATCTAGATATCTCTGACAAGATCTAACAATCCCCGACAAGATCTAGATATCCCTGACAATATCTAGCAATCCCTGACAAGATCTAGATATCTCTGACAAGATCTAACAATCCCTGACAAGATCTAACAATCCCTGACAAGATCTAACAATCCCTGACAAGATCTAACAATCCCTGACAAGATCTAACAATCCCTGACAAGATCTAACAATCCCTGACTAGATCTAACAATCCCTGACAAGATCTAACAATCCCTGACAAGATCTAGCAATCCCTGACTAGATCTAACAATCCCTGACAAGATCTAACAATCCCTGACAAGATCTAGCAATCCCTGACAAGATCCGAGAGTCACTGAGAGATATAAGATACGAATAACAATCGAAAAAAATGACGAACTCAAACACAGGTAATTGATGCTATGCACCAGGATAAAATTGCAATGCATTTATCAGAATCTTTCTATTTTTTTTAGTTTGCTGTTTCATTTATTACAAGTCGGGAAATTTTTGTTTTAAACAATGGGGTACAACAATATTACTCTCAAATGCTGGCTTCAATAAATACAAGCTTTACTCTGCTAATGCTTACTATCTTGCGAACAACTGAAAGCGACCAACTCTTAATAGTTACCAGCCATATTAAAATAAGTAATATTATTTCAGTTATAGCAATTACAACTTGAGATACATTGTTAGTCAATCAATCAATTAAGCTAATTGGAACGAAAATTGAAAATGGACTTAATAAATGAAATAAATTTTAGCGAAAGACAGTTGGCATGCAAAAATTAGTGTTTTAAAAAGGAAATGAGACTAAAAAAAGAAAAAACAATGTACAAGTGGACATCACATGCTAGACAGGTTCAGCTAATCATTCACGGCATCGCCGCAGCCCTATCAACTTGTCGCGGCTGTCTAGAAGAGCGGGCCTTATGACTAGAACTGCTGCTGCCACTAGCAGACAATGCCATCAGCAGGGACGGCGGTTGGGTGGGCGCCGGCGTCAGTTTAGGGGCCGGACCGGAGGGCCAGCGGACCAGCAGGCGCAGATTGCGAGTCAGGCGATCCTGCGGCAGGCAGCACAGGCGGCGGAGAAACAGCCGGCCGCCTAAGCTGGCTCGCACAGCCAGAGCTGCCGCTACGCGAAGGCTGGGCGGTTGTCGGCTGGTGTGACGCAGGGCCAGATCGCGGGGCAGCAGATGATGCAGCTGGCAGCGCTGCTGATGATGCGGCAGCAGTAGGCGGCAGGATAGAGCCGGCCAACAGGCCATGAGGCAGTCTGTCAGGCTGAAGCACATCGCTTCGGCCTCTTCATCGGCCGGATTTGTTAACGTCGGCGCAGTTGGATTGGTCGACGAAGCCAATGTAGACGCGGAAGTTGCAGCAGCGGCAGCGGCTGCGGCGGCCGCGGCGGCTGTGGCAGCTTCGGCCGCAGTTGGTCGACGTAGAGTGCGCCAGACGGCAAGAAGGACGCCGGCGATGTCGGAGGGACGGCCGAGACGATCTGGTCGACAGCCGGCTAGAAGCAGCAGGCGCAGATAACGAGCGGCCTGAATGGGGAGTAGCAGAGTTATCTAAGAAACTGAAGGAGAACAATGAGACACTCTAAACAGGAATTTTTGAAAATAAATCGCGATTTCTAGGAAATTCTGGGTCGAAATTTTCAGGAAATTCTGGGTCGCGCTTTCCAGAATATTTTAAATAGAAATTTCTAGGAAACAACTCTGGGTGAGGGTTTCTAGGAAATTCTGCGTGAGGATTACTTGAAAACCGAATCACAGAAATAAGTTATAAAATAATTTCTTAATTCCTGCGAATTTAATCACTAAGACAATTTTAACTATATGTATGTCGAAATTCCAGGAAAAGGAATCAAAGGAGCAAGTTTGAATTGTCCTAATTTTCTAAGAAAAGACTTAACGGAAATGATAAATCTTTATATCCAGACAAATCAGACAACCATGAAAAGCCGAGGCTTCCTACAGACTAGAATTGCTAGAATAAAAACACACTGAAAAATGTCTACCTTAATCGCCGTGGCCCGATCCTCGAACTGGTGGCCGTCGAAGAAGAAGGCCTCCCGCATGACGGGCAGGCCGGCAAGTCCCGCATTGGCGTCAGCTCCGGCGCGCAGCAACAGATCAGTGGTCTGGATAAGGGCGTCGCAGTCTCGCATGGGACTCCAGCAGCGCCACAGCAGGTGCCAGAAGCTTGGCATGAGTTCGTCGGCCGGACTGCCGGCGCCGGCGCAGCAGCGCAGACGAAGAGGCAGGTGAGAATTGGGATCTAAGCCGTAGGCGGCTAACAATGAGAACATGTCACGGCCGGGGAGGGCCAGGCCGGCTGTGGGCAGCTCGACAACGCGTGCCTGGGTGGTGAAACGATTACTCCATGAGCCAACTAAGCTTTACTAACTAGATGACACAAATTTAGATCTCGTGCTAATTTTGTCTCCGCTGTTTTATGTCTTCCCTAGCTCAGCTCTCCTCCTGTCACACTCCTCCAGTGTCTCATCCTTCCCTGTCTCAGCTCTCCCGTGTCTTATCTCTCACCTGTCTTATCTCTCACCTGTCTTATCTCTCACCTGTCTTATCTTTCACCTGTCTTATCTCTCACCTGTCTTATCTTTCACCTCCTGTCTTATCTCTCACCTGTCTTATCTTTCACCTGTCTTATCTCTCACCTCCTGTCTTATCTCTCACCTGTCTTATCTCTCACCTGTCTTATCTTTCACCTCCTGTCTTATCTCTCACCTCCTGTCTTATCTCTCACCTGTCTTATCTCTCACCTGTCTTATCTTTCACCTCCTGTCTTATCTCTCACCTGTCTTATCTTTCACCTCCTGTCTTATCTCTCACCTGTCTTATCTCTCACCTGTCTTATCTCTCACCTGTCTTATCTCTCACCTGTCTTATCTCTCACCTGTCTTATCTCTCAACTGTCTTATCTCTCACCTGTCTTATCTCTCCCGTGTCATATATGTCTCCCGTATTTAATCTCTTACCTGTCTCGTCTACTCATTTTCTCTTCTCTAACCTGTCGCATCTCTCACCTGTCTCATCTCACACATGTCTAATTTCTCTAGTGTATTATCTCTTCAGTAAAGTGGCTCATCCTCGATCTAGCGCCATAAATAATAAAGTTAAGAAAAGTACTCACTTTGCCGCCAGCCACTGGCCTATCAGCCAGGTAAGCTCGATCAGCAGGCGAAGCGCCAGCCTGAGCTAGCAGGTAGCGAGCGACTCTCAGACTATCGAATAGCACAGCGAAGCCCAGTGGCGTCAGTACCAGTGTCACGGGTGGCCTGACGTAGCCAGTGAGGGGGCCCAGGTCCAGCCTGATCTGTTGACAATCGTGCATAAAATAGGCTGCTGACTGTCTCTTGGCCATCTGCTGGCTGACCAGTGTGACTGAGTCGGCTTGAATGTCGCGCACCAGACTCTCATTGACTGTGTAAGGCGGCAGCATGGCAGATAGGGGTCGCATGATTAGCTATTGTTAATCTATAAGAACGCCGATTGTTAAGAAAAAAAACTAAACCTAAATAAAATTATTAACAATACCAGATATGCAGACTATGACTGATGATCGAAATATGAGTTTTATCTATTAAATTATTATTTTCTGTTCAGAAGACCGACAAACTGATTTCTAGCACAAAAGCATTCGCTTTTGTAGGACCAGTCAGCTTGGGTGTAATTAGTAATTTTTTTATAAATATTGCAATAATAAAGTCATTGTCTATGGCAAAAACCTTGCAACGATTAGAATGAACTTAAAACAGAATAAAAGAGTAACTACAAAGTTTAGATTTAGGATTTAGGGATCTAGATTAACGACTTGGTAACCATGGGATCTGGATTAATAGCTTGGTAACCATGGTATCCTGATTAATGGCTTTGTTAGTATTGGGATCTGGATTAATAGCTTGGTAACCACGGGATCTGGATTAATAGCTTGGTAACCATGGGATCTGGATTAATAGCTTGGTAACCATGGGATCTGGATTAATAGCTTGGTAGCCATGGGATCTGGATTAATAGCTTGGTAACCATGGGATCTGGATTAATAGCTTGGTAACCATGGGATCTGGATTAATGGCTTTGTTAGTATTGGGATCTGGATTAATAGCTCTGTTAGTATTGGGATCTGGATTGATAGCTTGGTAACCACGGGATCTGGATTAATAGCTTGGTAACCATGCGATCTGGATTAATGGCTTTGTTAGTATTGGGATCTGGATTAACAGCTTGGTAACCACGGGATCTGGATTAATAGCTTGGTAACCATGGGATCTGGATTAATGGGATAGTAACCATGAGATCTGGATTAATAGCTTAGTAACCATGGGATCTGGATTAATAGCTTGGTAACCATGGGATCTGGATTAATAGCTTGGTAACCATGGGATCTGGATTAATGGCTTTGTTAGTATTGGGATCTGGATTAATAGCTTTGTTAGTATTGGGATCTGGATTGATAGCTTGGTAACCACGGGATCTGGATTAATAGCTTGGTAACCATGCGATCTGGATTAATGGCTTTGTTAGTATTGGGATCTGGATTGATAGCTTGGTAACCACGGGATCTGGATTAATAGCTTGGTAACCATGGGATCTGGATTAATGGGATAGTAACCATGAGATCTGGATTAATAGCTTAGTAACCATGGGATCTGGATTAATAGCTTGGTAACGATGGGATCTGGATTAATGGCTTTGTTAGTATTGGGATCTGGATTAATAGCTTTGTTAGTATTGGGATCTGGATTGATAGCTTGGTAACCACGGGATCTGGATTAATAGCTTGGTAACCATGGGATCTGGATTAATGGCTTAGTAACCATGGGATCTGGATTAATAGCTTGGTAGCCATGGGATCTGGATTAATAGCTTGGTAACCATGGGATCTGGATTAATAGCTTGGTAACCATGGGATCTGGATTAATGGCTTTGTTAGTATTGGGATCTGGATTAATAGCTTTGTTAGTATTGGGATCTGGATTGATAGCTTGGTAACCACGGGATCTGGATTAATAGCTTGGTAACCATGGGATCTGGATTAATGGGATAGTAACCATGGGATCTGGATTAATAGCTTAGTAACCATGGGATCTTGATTAATAGCTTGGTAACCATGGGATCTGGATTAATGGCTTGGTAGCCATGGGATCTGGATTAATGGCTTAGTAACCATGGGATCTGGATTAATAGCTTGGTAGCCATGGGATCTGGATTAATGGCTTGGTAGCCATGGGATCTGGATTAATGGCTTAGTAACCATGGGATCTGGATTAATAGCTTGGTAGCCATGGGATCTGGATTAATAGCTTGGTAACCATGGGATCTGGATTAATAGCTTGGTAACCATGGGATCTGGATTAATGGCTTTGTTAGTATTGGGATCTGATTAATAGCTTTGTTAGTATTGGGATCTGGATTGATAGCTTGGTAACCACGGGATCTGGATTAATAGCTTGGTAACCATGGGATCTGGATTAATGGGATAGTAACCATGGGATCTGGATTAATAGCTTAGTAACCATGGGATCTGGATTAATAGCTTGGTAACCATGGGATCTGGATTAATGGCTTGGTAGCCATGGGATCTGGATTAATAGCTTGGTAACCATGGGATCTGGATTAATAGCGTAGTAACCATGGGATCTGGATTAATAGCTTAGTAACCATGGGATCTGGATTAATAGCTTGGTAGCCATGGGATCTGGATTAATAGCTTGGTAACCATGGGATCTGGATTAATAGCTTAGTAACCATGGGATCTGGATTAATAGCTTGGTAACCATGGGATCTGGATTAATGGCTTGGTAGCCATGGTACCTGGATTAATGGCTTAGTAACCATGGGATCTGGATTAATAGCTTGGTAGCCATGGGATCTGGATTAATAGCTTGGTAACCATGGGATCTGGATTAATAGCTTAGTAACCATGGGATCTGGATTAATAGCTTAGTAACCATGGGATCTGGATAAATAGCTTGGTAGCCATGGGATCTGGATTAATAGCTTGGTAACCATGGGATCTGGATTAATAGCTTAGTAACCATGGGATCTGGATTAATAGCTTGATAACCATGGGATCTGGATTAATGGCTTTGTTAGTATTGGGATCTGGATTAATAGCTTAGTAACCATGGGATCTGGATTAATAGCTTGATAACCATGGGATCTGGATTAATGGCTTTGTTAGTATTGGGATCTGGATTAATAGCTTGGTAACCATGGGATCTGATATAATGGCTTAATAACTATTGAATTTGTTTTATTGTTCTTTACTATTGTCAAAGAAAAATGAAAAAAGGCAAAAGTAAATAATAAAAATTGTGACTGTTGTGTTTTTATTTGTTAGTTGTCATGGCTTCTTATAAAGAAACAAGGAAAAATCGAAATAAAGTGATCCAAGAAATAATAATTTGGTCAGTAGGAATCATAAGAAAATGCGCAGAATATAATTTGAAAATCTTGAGTACGAATCAGTTCCACACAATTCACAAAGACTCATCGCCATAAAAATAAGTTTAACATGAGTAGACTTGTAAATATTTCTGAAAATACTTCGGTACACTCAGACTTGCTTAATGGAAGACTGAAGGCAGTAAAAAGCATGGAAGACATGAACTCGGAAGAGGCAATAATTGAAGAACAATGTAGGTCGATTGTAAAAAAACCTATTAACTTGATCAGCACACACTTGTACAAGTGGAGTCACAATTGCTATATTATGCTGGAATAAATTACACTATGCATTGCAAGAACTGAGACTTCAGGAATGTCACCTCAGGACTGAGACTTCAGGAATGTCACCTCAGGACTGAGACTTCAGGAATGTCACCTCAGGACTGAGACTTCAGGAATGTCACCTCAGGACTGAGACTTCAGGAATGTCACCTCAGGACTGAGACTTCAGGAATGTCACCTCAGGACTGAGACTTCAGGAATGTCACCTCAGGACTGAGACTTCAGGAATGTCACCTCAGGACTGAGACTTCAGGAATGTCACCTCAGGACTGAGACTTCAGGAATGTCACCTCAGGACTGAGACTTCAGGAATGTCACCTCAGGACTGAGACTTCAGGAATGTCACCTCAGGACTGAGACTTCAGGAATGTCACCTCAGGACTGAGACTTCATGACTCAGAGATTTTATGACTGTAAGACAAACGAGTTAGCCTGCGATTAGGCCAAGTGATTTCGTTCTAGACAACCGCCATCGAGCAGATCGTCGACCGTGTCGCTGCTTCCGGAGTCGCTGTCCTCGACCCCGGCTAGTACGGCGATGGCAGCTGACTTTCCATCGTCGCAGTTCTCTTCATCGTCATCGGCCTCGCTGGAAGTGGCGACAGCGTCTGCACTGACAATAAACGACTCTGGAAGATGAAGATCGCCACCGCCCACTCCGCGGCGAAGTAGTCGACGTCGAGAGCGTCGACGACGATGACTACCGCGCCGAACACCAGCCGGGACGATGCCGTCTCCGACAACAAACGTAGCCGAACCACCGCGGATAGCCGGTGCGCTGTTCGGATAGTCGCCAACAACGTCACCGACGCCGTCTGGCTGATTCGGCCCCACATTGACTCGCGACACCAGAGAAGCGTGGAACCAGCGCGACAGCCAGGAAGCCAAGTCGGCAGCGGAGGCCGCAGTGGACAGTCGTCGACGTCGACTGACGCCGTCGTTTCTATAGGCCATAGAGCTGGCTGGATCGGCGCACTCGGCTATGAAGGCCCACATCCGAGACGCCGATTGGGCCGAGCGTCGGCGCTGTGAACGGGAGCAGTAGCGAAAATCAACTGTTGCAAATATGTCCAAACACTCTACTTATCTCGGTGACAGAGTCTATAATAGCAATATAACCAACAATAACAGCCGTCATGGTTACATGTTAATAGCTAGGCTTCCCCATGATAATTGACCTACATTTATCTAGTCTTCCTGGCCAATAAAAATCTATTTTTTATTTGCTTAACCAAGCATCCAATCAAAATCAAAACTTCAAAATCAAAGGCAGAAAAACTCACAGTGACGCTCTCGTAGGCCTCCAATATGATTGAGATGCACACATTTAGAACAATGTAGATGAACAGGGCAATGAAGGAATACAAATAGATTCTGGACACAACGTAGATATAAGCATTTGTGCTAGCAGGAATCAACGCGAATGTTGTAAATATATCGTCGCCGTTAACTAAAGCGAATAGGCATTCCAGCGACGAAAAGAAGGTGCGAAATTTCACGTGATAAGGCCCGAATGTTATCCAGCCGAATAGTGAGAAGGCCAGAAACAAAGCGATCGCGCAGATTAGAAATCTGAGAATATCCGGCAGGCTTCGCTTTATAGTCAGCAGCAGCACCTGAGAACAGTAAACTTACGGTTAATGAATAAAATCTAACATAAGTACATTTATATTGCTTCTTATTTCTGATTTGCAAGTCTTGTTATCGATTGGCTGTCAGCTCTTTAATATTTATTGGCTGTTAGCTCAGCATTATCGATTAGCTGCTGGCTAACAATGATTCATATGTTTATTACACTAAGTTATTCATTGACTACTTATCAATTACGCAAGATACTACTCACATTATACTTTGAGAAGTAGCCTAAATAGCGCAGAGTGCCAAACCAGACCAGCATAGAGCCGCTACCTAGAAACAGGCTGCACACTGTGTAGTTGTCAAATGTCTGCAGGGTGCGTGAAAGTAAAAGACGATTGACAACGACACACAAACAGACGAGGTGAAGATAAAAAAGACAGACAAAGAATAACATAAGCAATTCCAGCAAAGAATATTAGACTGACCTTGTACTCAATAAGAATCTTCATTAGCGAGCCAATCAAGGTGAGCAGATCGTTGACAATGATGAGTACAAACCAGAGATTGATAAACTCGCACTGCTCCTCTAGGCTTAGTTTGTACTCGAATTGGTTGCGAAAGTAGCGACGGGTGCGCTGCAGTGAGACAGTTTGTTATAATTTTGTCTTGAAAGTCTTATCCCACTAGCACAGGGGACGGAACACTTACTAGCTAGCGGGCCAAAGAGAGAACCTAAAAGACGACAGCAGGCCACATTGACTGTAAAATTATAAGAGAATGAGATAGGGGAAAGACGAGACAGGGGAATTGAGACACAGGAGAGATGAAACACGGGAGAGATGAGACACGGGAGAGATGAGACACGGGAGAAATGAGACACGGGAGAAATGAGACACGGGAGAGATGAAACACGGGAGAGATGAGACTCGGGAGAGATGAGACACGGGAGAAATGAGACACGGGAGAAATGAGACACGGGAGAGATGAAACACGGGAGAGATGAGACTCGGGAGAGATGAGACACGGGAGAGATGAAACACGGGAGAGATGAGACTCGGGAGAGATGAGACACGGGAGAGATGAGACTCGGGAGAGATGAAACACGGGAGAGATGAGACACGGGAGAGATGAGACACGGGAGAAATGAGACACGGGAGAGATGAAACACGGGAGAGATGAGACTCGGGAGAGATGAGACACGGGAGAAATGAGACACGGGAGAGATGAAACACGGGAGAGATGAGACTCGGGAGAGATGAGACACGGGAGAGATGAAACACGGGAGAGATGAGACTCGGGAGAGATGAGACACGGGAGTGATGGGACACGGAAGTGATGAGACGGGGGTAGAAATGAGACAGGGGAATTGAGACACAGGAGAGATGAAACACGGGAGAGATGAGACACGGAAGTGATGGGACACGGAAGTGATGAGACACGGAAGTGATGAGACACGGAAGTGATGAGACACGGAAGTGATGAGAAGTGGGTAGAAATGAGACAGGGGAGACATGAGACACTGGAGAGATGAGACGGGGGTAGAAATGAGACAGGGGAGAGATGAGACAGGCGAGAGATGAGACTCGGGAGAGATGAGACTCGGGAGAGATGAGACACGGGAGAGATGAGACACGGGAGAGATGAGACACGGGAGAGATGAGACACGGAAGTGATGGGACACGGAAGTGATGAGACGGGGGTAGAAATGAGACAGGGGAGAGATGAGACAGGGGTAGAAATGAGACAGGGGAGAGATGAGACAGGGGAGAGATGAGACAGGGGTAGAAATGAGACAGGGGAGGGATGAGACAGGCGAGAGATGAAACATGGGAGAGATGAGACACGGGAGAGATGAGACACGGGAGAGATGAGACACGGGAGAGATGAGACACGGGAGAGATGAAACACGGGAGAGATGAGACACGGAAGTGATGAGACACGGAAGTGATGAGAAGTGGGTAGAAATGAGACAGGGGAATTGAGACTCGGGAGAGATGAAACACGGGAGAGATGAGACACGGAAGTGATGGGACACGGAAGTGATGAGACACGGAAGTGATGAGACACGGAAGTGATGAGACACGGAAGTGATGAGAAGTGGGTAGAAATGAGACAGGGGAGACATGAGACACTGGAGAGATGAGACGGGGGTAGAAATGAGACAGGGGAGAGATGAGACAGGCGAGAGATGAGACTCGGGAGAGATGAGACTCGGGAGAGATGAGACACGGGAGAGATGAGACACGGGAGAGATGAGACACGGGAGAGATGAGACACGGAAGTGATGGGACACGGAAGTGATGAGACGGGGGTAGAAATGAGACAGGGGAGAGATGAGACAGGGGTAGAAATGAGACAGGGGAGAGATGAGACAGGGGAGAGATGAGACAGGGGTAGAAATGAGACAGGGGAGGGATGAGACAGGCGAGAGATGAAACATGGGAGAGATGAGACACGGGAGAGATGAGACACGGGAGAGATGAGACACGGGAGAGATGAGACACGGGAGAGATGAGACACGGGAGAGATGAGACACGGAAGTGATGAGACACGGAAGTGATGAGAAGTGGGTAGAAATGAGACAGGGGAGACATGAGACACTGGAGAGATGAGACGGGGGTAGAAATGAGACAGGGGAGAGATGAGATCCAGGCGAGAGATGAAACATGGGAGAGATGAGACACGGGAGAGATGAGACACGGGAGAGATGAGACACGGGAGAGATGAGACACGGGAGAGATGAGACACGGGAGAGATGAGACACGGGAGAGATAAGACACGGGAGAGATAAGACACGGGAGAGATGAGACACGGGAGAGATGAGACTCGGGAGAGATGAGACACGGTAGAGATGAGACACGGGAGAGATGAGACACGGGAGAGATGAGACACGGAAGTGATGAGACACGGGAGAGATGAGACACGGGAGAGATGAGACACGGGAGAGATGAGACACGGGAGAGATAAGACACGGGAGAGATGAGACACGGGAGAGATGAGACACGGGAGAGATGAGACACGGGAGAGATGAGACACGGGAGAGATGAGACACGGGAGAGATAAGACACGGGAGAGATGAGACACGGGAGAGATGAGACACGGGAGAGATGAGACAGGATACTATATGTGTTGGAAGGAGCAACGGGCCGGATTTGGGAGCTTCGAGGGCCGCATCTGGCCCGCAGGCCAGAGTTTGCCGACCCCTGCACTAACATAAGTGTATTACGCGTCTCACCATTCTCATTCGATTGCCTTTGTAAAGGCTGCGGACGCAGCTAACAAATGAAAAAATGCAGACTAGAATGACGGACACGTCTAGAAATGTGTAAGAGATTGATTTCTCAGTTGGGCCAAACTGGTGCTCGGCGCCGCACCGCTTCTCGATTGGATTAGCGTCCAGGCTTACTAGGACTTGGCCAGTGTGAGCCCGATTGTCGAATAGAATCTGTGCAAAAATGTTCGAAAATTTGATTTTTAATTACACAAAATCTATCTATACTACATACCCGTACAGCATGATTGCAAGTAACATTATGTGTGCTATTATTATAAAAAAATTTATCCCTTGACATTTTTTGTGAAGCATGTCTTACGTTTTAAACATAAGATGCTAACTTTGCAAAATGATCAGATGTGACGTCAGTGTCTATTTTTAGCGATGGGATCGCATGTGACGTCAACGACTATTTATAGCAACGGGATCGCATGTGACGTCAGTGTCTATTTTCAGCAACGGAATCGAATTTGACGTCAATGTCTGTTATTGTGACAGGGTCTGAAGTTGGTTTCTATCAGTAGAGATTATTGATTCTTTTTGATTCCGCTTTTGTCCCAATTCCGCTTCGTTTGTGTTTGAAGACCTTTCTCTAAGTCTAGAGTTTTGTGGCCGTAACTATTTCTGTACCAGAGCGTCATTGCCACTTAAATACGAGCTATAACGCATTCTTACCGTGATATTAAATAAGAAGCACTCGGCAGTCGACAATCGCGGTTGGTCAAAATTGAAATGTATGGCATTCACATTAAACTGTAGCTTAGCAGCTAGAACATTGTCAAAATTCAGTTTGTAGCCTAGGTTCTGCAGTTGACGCCGACTGTCGTAACGCGAGGTGCCATTACCATCAGCTAGTGGTAGCATTTCGAAACACCTGGTTGATACCTGCCTATCGAGAGTGTAACGAAAATTGGCAGCATCGACAGTTAGATTAGTGTAGTGTAACAGGCATAGCTGAGGAGCGCCTTTCGTCCCATTGGTGGCTAGTACAGTTGGAGCGAATGAACCAATGGAGCCACTGAGCGTGTCGTTGTAGCCGGCTAGAGCAAAATCTAAGCTAGAGTAGAAACTGTCGTATGTGTACACAGCGTAGGGCCCGTGCGCCGGTGGGTAGGGCGGCGATTCCCAGCTCGCGTCCCAGGACTGAGAAATAAAAATAGATATTGAAATATATTCTATTCCTGGAATGTAACCTAACCAGGGCGTAAAAAACACTATCAGCCGTTTTTGTATATGATTTATTTACAGGTTTCTAAGCGGTCGCCTCACCTCCAGATAGAGGTGCCTAAATGCAGCCTGAGTAGTAGTAAGGAAGTATACGTGACTTGAGCTCTCCATGCCAAACACGTACAACTGCAGGGTGACAACTAGCACTTTGAGCAGCTGCAGCAGCAGCTTCAGAGGCAGCCGACCCTTGGCTTGGTATTTTTCACACGGAGTCATAAAGAAGTACTTTAATCGGCGACGCATCCTGTCATCGCCAGACTGCTTGGCGTCTTCCACACTGTCATCGCCATCAACGCTGCTGGCTGGCGGTGGCGGCTGGCTGCCATCGTCATTAATTGACAGACTACCATTGGAACCTCCGTTGGGCCCATCGCCAGCGAGAAGCGGCACAGTCAGCAGGGCGCCATAGCGTGGCTGTTGAATATGCTGATGACCATGACTGGCATGACTGGCTCCTAGTAGGCCAATATCAGACATTACACAGGCTGAAAGTGTCTCAATCGAATGAGATTTTACTGACTCGAAATCATAAAATCATAAATTTCAAGTAAAAAGGGAGTCCTAAAGACCTACAGCTAAAAGGTCTTAAGATCTAAAATTGAATATTAAAAGTAAATAATTGAGCATTTTAGAGCAGAAGATTTACTTCATGCATTTTAGCTGTTATAGCTATATTTAATTTAAGGACATTAATTTACAAATGAAACATAAAATTTAGCTAAGTAAAGGGTTTAAGTTTAGAACATAAAATTCAGAACATAATGTACTATATATAGAGCTCTATATAAGCACTTATAGCACTAATATATCATATACAAAACACATCTGATATATTTATATAATAGTACTAATAAATAATAAATTTTTAGTATTAAAGTGCTTGTGCAACTAAAATGATTAAAACAAGAAATACTTCTGACTTATTTGGGCCTATATATCAGTACACAGGGCTTATTTGAGTTGTCAATTTAAAAATGAAACCAGTTTTATATAATCCGAAACAATTTTTTTCAAAATGACTACTCTAAGGCGTAATAAGAGGTTTTCTGTAAAGTAAAAAGTTGACAATCCCTACATCTGGTGCACTTTAGGATTTTTTGACTACAAAACAAGCATGCAGCCACATAATGCCTGTGCTCATGCTAGTGCTCATGTGCTGTTCCTAGTTAGCTGCTGCTTATAAAACATTCATGGGTAGCCAGCACAGGCATAGATTAGCCCCAAAGACAGTCATACATATTGCATTGTATTCAAGCTGCTTAGCTCAAATGCACATTTTTTATTATTCTCAATTTATTCCAAAAATGTTTTGGGTAACAAAAACTATTATAAAACATAATTTATTAATTTATGAATAAAGAGCAGTCTATATTCATATAGCTTTTAAATTTATACATAGACCTATATATAGCATTATGTATAGTTTCTGCATTTTCAAGAAAGACACTTTCAAAACATGACTACTATTGATTTTGGCATGCAATAGTATACTAGTAATTCATTAGCCATGACTGATAATATTTGCAACAGACACAACAGATACGGATTTTTAGGTCATTGGGCCTGCCTGCATACAGTCCACAAAATGAAGGGCTGCCACTTTGGCTTTGGGCCATCTCAGAGACAATCAGAGCTTGTGGGCCTTCTAGGTACACAGCTCCATCAGCAGGTTTCATTAAAACGAAAATGTTTAAAAAACTAGGAGATTGCACACACAATGCATTAATATTCTGTTGTTTTATTAAGGTTATTAGATACGGATAACAACATAACTAACAGGCTGACTACATCCAGAACATAATATAACCAACTATCCATAGTAACCCATTTGACTGCTGTCAGAACAAGCCTTTAGCACTGACCTTATCAACTAATTTGTGTTGCCTAAAATTTAACTAGTAGAAAACGAAGTAATAGTAGTAACATTTTGGTGCAGACAAGCAGCCTGTTTAGCTAATTCTGGTATGAATGATAGGTTGGAGTATATGTAATAACGAAAATAATAACTCGAAATTTTTGGCAATATTTGTCAACTAATACAGTACTTAGGTGCTAAAAAACTATATCATTCGTATATTGCTTATTGACACACCTCTAGAACTAACAACTAGGGAGAACAAAAAGAGCAGATGCATAAGTTTGGATAAGTTTAACGAGATATTTTAATTCGAAGTGATAAAAGGGGATATAAGAAATGTTTGCACTGTAAAACATTACTAAAGGGTAATACAATCTAGCATTTGTTGACAAAAAAGTAAAGATTTAGGTTTAGATAATATTAGAATTCTTATCTTGTTGTTTTAAATTTGCGCCCTTTTTGTCCGAGTTCTAAAGTGCTTAAACAAAAGAAAAAAGTTTTCGCATAATTGAATAACAACAAGCCTGCTATCTATAAATATATTTAGAAATAAAACATACTCCACCAGTCAAACCCTTAAACCTGTGTGGGCGGGTGACTCGGCTGCTATGCTCAAACTGGCATTCGGCATTCAAGTTCCGTCACAGCTACTGATTCTCGCCGGCGGTTGTGCAGACCGAGGCATGCTAACTGATGCAATTGAGAGTCCTGCTTTGTGCCGATTTTAGTGGCCCGAAGACAAAAATTGAAGTACTCTAGGTGTCCAGTTTATACATGTCGCGGCCCTGCATGGCAGCGAGAGATGACCATATACTGATCCTGCAGCTAGGTATTGCTGTTAAGCTGCAAGCAATAATGCGCAACTGAAGTGTTGATTATATCCACGCGATCCAGCGACATCTGCGACGCGGGCACGTCATCAGGGACGAAGCTTACCGTCCGGAGAGTCGTTTCGTCCGATAATGATTTCGCTGCAGGCATGCACTGTACTGCGCACGTCGGTGCAAAAATAGGCTCAGTTTACCTGCGCGCGTATGCCAGCTGAGTCTCTCGATCCATACGCTCAATTTATCGAAGATCTTACACGTCTTTAATTATACACCTTACATATGACGCGTTCAATCAAATTACTATCCATGCAGGCAACAGCGGCGTGAATTTAACACTGATCGATACAATGAAATTCGGATTGCTAATATCAACGCGATTTTTTTGACGCTCCCCTCCATTGCCAATCGCAGAGTGAGTGTGACGAAAGTGAGTGTTTAGAGTAGTGTAATAATTATAACTTTTACTACTGTCATCACACTGTCTAAAACCTTTAAAATGAAAGTGTTTGAGGCAGGCCCAAATTTTATCGTAGAATTATAAGTTGAATTCCCGCCAAATGCTTTTTCCCGATTTTCATTTTGTTATAATACACCGTATCATCCACCCCAATTTTGCTATAAATATAGACGCAGTTTTGCCCAAAATCCCCAACCGGTGCCCCGTGCCCAGTTCTGAGAAAACAAAGGAGAATAAATCTCAAAGTGTTTGAATTCAATTATTTTAGAGAGAAGGAGAAAAGCAGGTCTGTGATAATACACAAGTTGGTGAACATTCGAAAGAATAAAGAAGGAGATAGTTATAAAAAGAGCCGTAGTAGAGTGTAAAACTAAAGAGCTGAGGGTAAAATCCTGATTGGTGGAACAGCACTGTGTGCAAAGTTGGGCAACTTCAGTCCATTGGAAGCCTTGAAAGACTGGGAACAAACCAGAGAGCCAGACAGTTGTGAGTTAGTAAGGAGAGGAAGAAGTGTCTTGCCGCTCGGACACTCGTGAGAACGCTACCAATTTTGGAAGGAAAGCAGCCTATCTGGCCAAGTTAAACAATATATGCATATGCAATAAGAGGATACATAGCTAGCCTATGAAGAATAACTAAGTCATAGACAAGGGAAATTAAGAGTTATTTCAAAGGGTAATCCAAGGTGTGAAATAAGCAATTTTTTAATATTTAATAAAAGAGTATCGGTGATATTTAACCCAAAGAGGAGAGAGCCTACTACAAATTGGTGAAAGCAGTGGGAGTTAAGAAGGTAGGCCTACGACAACTTAGTGGCAGCTGTAAGATATTAGTAAGGAGCCCTACGACATGTTCTTAATTTTTCCCCTTAAGATTTTACAGGTGAAAGTACAATTCTAGAAAAAATGTTTCCGTTAAGTTTGGATCTATTTCATTGAGTGACACAACCTTCGAATGTTCACAAAGCTGTAAAAAAACAAAAAATTCTGACTAATTATACATTTTCAGTTTCTATCATTTTGTGAGAATTAGAGTTTAGTCATAATGTCAAGTATATTCTTGGATGGTATTTTCCAATCCGGAGTAAGAAAATGAATCACTAGATAACAACGGGATCTTGTATATCTTACTGTTTTACCCATAAAGTAGGCTTTAAAACTTTGCACACAAGTAAAAACCTCCTATATACTACATAGATCTTAGGAAAAGAAAGAATGCATGAAATGCTCGTAATTTTCTCGTTATTCTCGTTGCCACAAATTTGCGCACATTTAAGTTCTTCTAAAGTAGGCCTATGCTAAATTTAAAAATAAGGGGTGTGTATAAAGCCAGGGCTCGGCTGGAGGTCAGTGGCGTTAAAACAAAGTTTAAAGAATAGTCGGGCAGATAAGTCGAAACATGAAGAATAAAATAATTTCATATGCGCGTATTAATTATGATTGTTTTCATAAATTTTTTAATTAATCTTTACATCACAAAATTAGTTACATAGAATTTTTTAATTTCCTTTTTACCGGCCGTAATTACGTCAAATTGAAATAGAGGCTATTCGAATTTTAAAACGGCGAAAGCTTTGGTATAAATAAATTATCGTATAAATTTTTCTTTAATTTTTTAGAACAACTTTTATGCATATACATAATAAAATTTTGCACACAAAATTTTTAATTTTTGTATAATTCAAAAGTATGGACAAGCAAGCAGGCTTTTATTTAGTATCAAAAGTTATTATGTAAACTTTGAGAAAAAATCTGTACAGTTGGACAGCTCAGCGCTAAAATAGTTTTCAGAAGCTTAATTTATCAAATAAATAATTTAATTATAGCGAACGAAATGGTTGTATTTTAGAAAGTTTTTTGAAAAAATAATTTAAATTTGAACATTAGAAACATAGAACCTTAAGGAGAAGGGTGGGTTGATTCACATCATAGAATCTTAGTACAATAACAACTTCAAGCCACAAGCCATATTAACATATTGAGGTTTGCAAATAACAAATTATTACCAAAGCAAATGTTTTTTTTTATAACTTTGCTGACCTATCCAATCAGAATAAATTCCATTGACGCAAATGGAAAAGATCCTAAAATTCTATTTTCAGTTTTTCTAAACATATCGGTTACCTTTTTCGTGATAAATTCAGACAGCATACGCTAATAAGTACGACTATAAAAAGTTCAATTATTTAGAGAAATGGTTAGAAGTTATACTAAAAACATAGTATATTGGTGTTGTTAGACGATTGCAGCTGGTCAGTGTAAAACTTTGATTAAAAACACTCTCGGACAAAAATGCATTGCCGACAGATTCGAACCAAAATGTCATGTACGCGTCCAAGACATTCAAGCGTTCTAGACAAAAGGCCATCGGAAATTATCGAGCAGGACGTCACTATAACTGCTTTAACACTTTACTTTCAGCTGCACTTTAGGTTTAAATCTTTTTAGAGTACACGGTTGAAGTTAAAGATTGCGAAAATTGCTAGAATTTACCACCATGTTATTGCAAAACAAGGGCTTGATTATGGCATTTGTATTAAAAAAATCTTTTTATTCTGTATTTTATAATATATTATTTTGAGAATATCGCTTTGCAATGATATTTTCGATATTGAATTACAATATTGAGAACATATTGCGTGTACAATCGAGCATTGGTTATGCTAAAACTCTCGTATTATTTCAAGCGGAAGCGAAAGATTAGATAAGATTACACGAACGTTTCACTAGCGACTCGCTATAAACCCACTTTTTTAAAACTCGTTCGCCACAAATGAAAAACTTTTCTACTAGATCTTGATGTAACTCTTATTCGCCACTAATTATTTCAAGCAGCGATGTTACTTCTAACACTCACGTTTCACTAGCGACTCGCTATAAACCCACTTTTTTTAAACTCGTTCGCCACAAATGGAAAACAACTTTTCTACTAGATCTTGATGTAGCTCTTATTCGCCACTAATTGTTTCAAGCAGCTTTGTTACTTATAACTTGGTCTGGTCGTTCAAAAAAACCAACCTTCGGCTTATGACGGGTTTATGAGCGGTTTATAAGCCCCTACGATAAAATTTTTATACGAAAGCTTTCGCCGTTTTAAAATTCGAATAGCGTCTATTTGACTTTACATCAATATTAATATGTGACTTAATATTTGACGTAATTACGGCCGGAAAAATGAGATTAAAAAATTTTATGTAACTAATTTCGTGATGTAAAGATTATTAAAAAATTTATAATAAGAATCATAATTAATACACGCACAGGAATTTCTTTTATTCTTCATGTTTCGACTTATCTGCCCGACTATTCTTTAAACTTTGTTTTAATGCCACTGACCTCCAGCCGAGCCCTGGCTTTATACACACCCAAAAATAAGCAAAAAATATTTCTATATACAGGTTTTCACTCCACCCAAGGACCACTAGAAGAAGAAGGACGGGACACTTCGTTTCTTAGAAAATTTATTAAAGGCTGATTTTTACGGAAAAATACACTAGCGAGATAGGAACTTTTCACTTTTTTCAACTTAAATCGTTGATAACTTTTTATTGGAAGCAGATACAAAGCTCTTCTTTTGATATAACTTACAAAATATGTTGCTTCGACGAATTTTATAAAGATTTTTTTCATGAATAATTGATCTTCATATTATTTTAGTTACTATATCATGCAGCAATCATAGTATGAAGCTAACCAGTGACTAACTTGAATTTTACAATCTCTGTTTAATCAAATGCATCTATTTATTAGCAATATATGATTAAAAACTAGCTGGTTATATTGTATGCCCAACTCACTGCTTCTTTATTTTGTTTTTATACTTTCTATATAAAATAAATTTAAATATATAGCTACCTATAGGGTAAATTGGTAATGTATCATCAACCAAACAAGAATGTGTATTTTTTTAACTTAAAACCTAAGCTACAGATTTTGTATTTAAGATATGATGATAAATCAAAAGCCAAGTTATAGAAAACAGTTACATCTTTCTAAAAAGTATCTGCTTTTGCTATTTTATCAAATAGAAAAAAGTTATTCCTGCTTTTTATCTAAAACCGAACAATGATTTTCATGTATTTTCAAACCAAACAGAGAATTTGATGTTTGGTTTTACAATTTGAGTGAGTGGTTTAATCTTATTTTAAGGAGTGAACTATCATGAATTATGTAATTTGAAAGCATTTTTATGCTCTATAAATAACTACATTTATGGTCATTTAATTGGCAAGCAACCACATACAATCCTTGTCTAAAGTACATACTGAAAAAATGTTGTTAAAAAGTATGCTTTTGCAATAAAAATTTCAATTGAAACATCAATATCTTTCTTTCCTCTTAATGCTTCATTGCACATCATGCCTCAGCTTGTAGATAATTTCTTCAACTTTCAAATTAGTCGTTCTGTGAAACACAATAGCTTGTTTCTGTCTTGCACGAGACCAAGGAAGAAGTCAAAATTCTTGTTCGGTTTTGAAGATACACTGTTCGGTTGATGATACATTACCCTATTACATATAGGCCTACTAGCTATGCCTAGACCTAGTTATATGTTTATCAATAATCAAGACAGTATCTATCTTGTTAAAAATTGACAGTTTTTATACTTAATGAAATGTGTGAATCTAAGCAAATGATTTAATTTCAAACCAAGCTTGTTCTTTCTTTTTTTTTAGACTTTAGCTTATTTTAGCTATATTGACATTATCTTTACATTTGCTAGTTTTTCCAGTATTTATTAAACCATGATAGTTATTTGCTCTGATTTTATCAAGACGTTCTTATTTTTTTCTATTATTTAATGAAAACAATGGCATAATTGGCTAGGGGGCCTGAAGGGTTTTTTCTTTTAAATTTGGCTTTCTTTTAAATCCCAACACAGAGCCCTCCAATTTCCATTTGTGTGCACCCCTAAATCCCTATTGGCGCCACCCGATAAAAAAATCTTAATAACACCCCTGAATTCATGCAATTCTTTTATTAACAAGGATTTATTTACCTTTATTGAAATTGGTAAAGCTTCGTTTTCTGTTTAGAAAAGGAAAAAAACTGTGGTCATTTTATCCTTTCTGTCACTATTACTTTATCATTGTGGTGCGTGATTCCAGATGGCATGTGGCCTGGTCTGCCATTAATGCTCTGACAGGGCAAAAGTGGCGCATCCAACTGAATCTGGCAGGCGACACTGTGGATGAGCACAGTAACAAGATACGTGAGTTCTTTTCCGCCATAGTCAATGCGCTGCCACCAATGCCAAACATCCTGACACTGCCACCAGAGACGCAGTTGCGGTCAAAGGACAGTTTTAACATTGCACCATTTGCCATGGCTGAAGTCGTGATGCTTGCCTAGAAGAAGCCGGGCAGCAAAGCATTGTGTCTGGACAAAGTGTCCATCAAGGTGCTGCATATTCACTGTGTGGCCAGTGAGGTTGCCTGTGTGATGAACCAAGTGGACCATGACGAACATCATTGCCATATCAAGAAGCCAAGCACTACACGGCTATACAAGTATCGAGGCATCTGCCTGCAATCCTGTGCTGCAAAGTTGTTCAACCAAATGCTGCTACTGCGGTTGCAACCCATGTTGGATCCCTACCTGCAACCTGAGCAGAACAGGTTTCGTTGACTGCCTGCTGGCCTTTGCTAGTGCCCCAGACACTGCCGGCAGTGCAGTGTTTGTTCGCACCCAGGCTCTGAAGCATGCACTGTGACACTGCTTTTTTTACCTGACAGTGTATTTTGTTGTTGTTGTTATTATTGTGGCACACAACACTTCATAGGCATCTTGACAATAAAAGACGATGAAAAACGAAAGGTCAGCACTAATTGAACACATTGAAGTCATAAGTAAAACGTTCATACTATGTTCGCGCGCTGGCTCTGCGGCGCATCATTTGACGCCGCCCCCTGACGTTTGGGGCTTGTGTATTTTGTTGTTGTTGTTGTTGTTGTGTATACTATAAGCTCATATACAAAGATATAAAAAGCTGCAACTACTTCCATTTATTGTTCTTCATTTGACATCTCATGGCACGTGCACTATTGAGAAAAGAAACTCATTTCAATACACAATAATCAGAAAAATGTAAAAGAAATCTCGAAATCAACTGAAGTAGTATAAATGGATTTAAATTGTTCTTTATAACAAATGATTCTTCAAATTCAAGGCAATTTTCACAATTGAGACAAAAATAATATCTATATAATCTTAAATTATATAGACTTGAAGTAATATCTTTGTCTACATAGTGTCTTTGTATGTCCATGAGGACAGTCAGAAGCTTACTACCTTGCAAGGGGCATCAATCACATGGTGATTAGACTGACTGGATGGGGTTGTCTAGCTGGTGACTACAGCACTTGGTTGAAAATGCAGTAAACATGAACAAGGTCCTTAGGCTCCAGGCTAGGCTCTCATATAGGTAGCCCAGAAGCTCCACCAGGTTGTTCTGACTGGCTGGGGCTCCACCACAGGTAGGTAAAACTGGGGCAGTGGTGTTGGCACAAAGCAGAAAGGCATGGACTTTCCCTGCAATGGCAAAAAAAGTAAAAAACATACTAGAGCCACAATAGCAAGAAAATTTTACAATTTCTTACTATAATAAATACAATAAATAATATAACCAAAAATATTCTTACATTACACACTAATACATAGCAGAATTAGTCTACCACTAAATAAGAGCCAGATATCTTACCTGGGCCATATCAACCTTGAAGATCTTAATAGGCATAAAAATAATAGCAAAAGCTCTGAGTACTATTGTCAGTGCAAGCAAAACTTTATTATAGCTAAAATGTGATAAGGAACCAGTAAAACTTTAGTTTTTTATTTTTTAATTAAATGTTTCAATGTTGAAAATTTAAAGCTTACAAGCATAGACTGTGGAAGTGCTATTACTTATATTTTTAGGCAATAATTTTGCCCCAATAGACAAAAAATACAATAGGCCTACTTACAACTTCTGGACTGTTAATTTCAATTGGAAATAAGTGATTAATTTAAAGAAAATCAAATTCATCAAAACAGCCAAGTCAAGCTAATATTAGCAATAAAAATACTATACTTGTTAAAAAAGAAGAAATGTAAAATTATAGTAGATAGGCAAATAGATGGCTAAAATATAATATTGGATGAGTTCATGACATAATAGCTAGCCATGTGCAAACCCCGAACCCAAAGAAAAAAATAATACGAATAGGAAATAAACAATTTCACTACAAATAAAAAAACCCTTCAGTTAACAATGCAATTGTTTACATAAAAAATAGAAAAAAATAAGAATGTCTTGATAAAATCAGAGCAAATAACTATCATTGTTTAATAAATACTGAAAAAACTAGCAAATGTAAAGATAATGTCAATATAGCTAAAATAAGCTAAAGTCTAAAAAAAAGAAAGAACAAGCTTGGTTTAAAATAAATCATTTGCTTAGGTTCACACATTTCATTAAGTATAAAAACTGTCAATTTTTAACAAGATAGATACTGTCTTGATTATTGATAAACATATAACTAGGTCTAGGCATAGCTAGTAGGCCTATATGTAATATAGGTAGCTATATATTTAAATTTATTTTATATAGAAAGTAAAAAATAAAATAAAGAAGCAGTGAGTTGGGCATACAATATAACCAGCTAGTTTTTAATCATATATTGCTAATAAATAGATGCATTCGATTAAACAGAGATTGTAAAATTCAAGTTAGTCACTGGTTAGCTTCATACTATGATTGCTGCATGATATAGTAACTAAAATAATATGAAGATCAATTATTCATGAAAAAATCTTTATAAAATTCGTCGAAGCAACATATTTTGTAAGTTATATCAAAAGAAGAGCTTTGTATCTGCTTCCAATAAAAAATTATCAACGTTTTAAGGTGAAAAAAGTGAAAAGTTCCTATCTCGCTAGTGTATTTTTCCGTAAAAATCAGCCTTTAATAAATTTTCTAAGAAACGAAGTGTCCCGTCCTTCTTCTTCTAGTGGTCCTTGACTCCACCACGGCAACCGGCTAGCCTAGCCAAAATCTCGCAAAATCGTCGGGCTAACCGGCAGGAAAGCGCGCTCCTGAGTTCTCATTGTGAAGAGAATTTTAGGCTAATTTCGAAAACATATGTGCATTTATATAAAAATAATATTTTTAGTTTATGGCAAGCAAACACTGGAACGTGCCTGGCCGTGACATTCCTGCAAATGTTGTTTTCAAATTGCATGCTTATAGCGAATCACTAATAACAAATTTTAATTTCTCAATTGTGAATTGCGATTAGTCACCTGACAGTTTAGGCAGCATCAAGCGTCGAGACGGCAGGTAGTAGCTTAGTAATTACTGGCTACTGCTCTTCTACACTCGGACCTTAAAGTAGTCCATGATCAGTTTTTTATAGATGAAATATATTTACTTAAAGTGATCCACTAGTCCCCTACCTATATGCCTAAGTGTACACAGCAGTACACTCTAGGGGCCTGACTCGTCTAACGTCCAAAACCAAAGTGAGAAATGGACATAAGACAAAAAAACATTTTTTGTTCTTACATGACGTAATGAATAATGATTGTATTGATAAGTATTTTTTGTATTCTTACAATTAGGACTAATGACTTAATAATCTTTAAGCCCTATTGAAAATTTTGCAATATGGAAAATTGCGAACAATAGGATAGGCCAATAGACCAAGTAATTTGGTAAAGGTAGGCCTAAAGCATAAAGTGCTAGGCCCATCTTCACTAAGCTTATATTAGGGTAATGTATCATCAACCGAACAGTGTATCTTCAAAACCGAACAAGAATTTTGACTCCTTCCTTGGTCTCATGTAAGACAGAAACAAGCTAGGCCTATTGTGTTTCACAGAACAACTAATTTAAAATTCAAAGAAATTATCTATAAGCTGAGGCATGACATGCAATAAAAATGAAGCATTAAAAGGAAGGAAAGATATTGACATTTCAGTAGAAAATTTTATCACAAAAGCATAGGCCCCCCTACTTTTTAACAACATTTTATCAGCATGTACTTTAGACTAAGATTGTATGCTATTGCTTTCCAATTAAATGACCATAAATGTAGTTATTTATAGAGCATGAAAAATGCTATCAAATGACATAATTCATGATAGTTCACTCCTTAAAATAAGATTAAACCACTCACTCAAATTGTAAAACCGAACATCAAATTCTCCGTTCAGTTTGAAGATATATGAAAATCATTGTTCGGTTATAGATGAGAAACATGAATAACTTTTTTCCTATTTGACAAAATAGCAAAAGCATATACTTTTTAGAAAGTTATAAATGTTTTCTATAACTTGGCTTTTGATTTATAATCATATCTTAAATAGAAAATCTGTAGCTTAGGTTCGAAGTTAAAAAAATCCATATTCTTGTTTGGTTGATGATACATTACCCTACCATCTAGAAATTGTCGTAGGCCCTCTCTCTTACTTTTATTTCCTATCTGAAAAAACTGCAATATTATAAATTTAGCTATTCTCACTATTTATTATCTCTGCATTCATTTTATAATATGGTTATTCTATAACTATCTAGCTCAGAACGATATTATTATCTACCTATGATAGCGATTTTGTGTCCGAGCAGCAAGACACTTTATAATAATTCCCTAAATGCACTGATTTTAACCAATCCTATTGAGCATCCAGTGGATTAAATTTGTCTAATTCAACACGAATATTAGTATTATACCTAACCTTCCCTATTCAGAATGTTTTTCCTTATATTATTCTATAGCAATAATTAACACAAGAACAACTCCAATTTATTTACTCAGTTCTTCTCTTCTTAAGATCTATTTCCCTAGTCTCCTCTTCTGTATTTCGGGACAAAAATGTCAAGTCTTTTTAGGCAAAAATCTCATGATATATATAGTATTTTGGGCAGGGGTTGGTAAGCGCATTTAAACAACTGAAATTGTTTGCAAAATAATGTTGGATAATTTGGCGTAAATTCAACTTTTGGTTTTACTAGAATATTTCATGGGTCTGCCTCAAAATTATTATATGATATATTTTAAAATTGTTGTTTATTCACATTTCAGTTTCTTTTGAACCTGACATGCAACTAGGCAATTTTAATAGGCCAAATTTTGTAAGCATTATTTGTAAAAATTCAAATGTGTCAAAAAATTGTCATGTTTATTAAAATTTTAAGCCTTCCATTTTCCTGCAGGCTTGTAAGTCAGGCCTAATTAAATTCTTTAGCAGCACAAAAATATACTACCCATTTTGGGCAATTTTTTTCTAGTCTTAAAGGAAAAAATGTTACTTTAATGGGTGAGCCACTGATCTATAGATCACCTTTGATATAAAACCCCAGAATATAATGAGTGAAAGTATTTGTTCAATTTGTGCATAGCATTGTAATTAATTAATCATTAATTATTAATTAGGCCTAATTGGCTCTTGTCTTTATACATTTGTGTATTACCTTTATGTATTTGCCCTTATTGGCTTGTAGTCCAATATATGCTTTCAATGGCAATATACAGTGAGCATATACTCTGATCATATGCCTATATACTTTATGAATGTATGTGCAGAATTACCTCTTTGCTGGTTGTAGGTGTAGTGTCACCTAATGATGTGCCATGGCCTATAACCCTCCTGAAATTATTATTGTTATTATGGCTGTTTGCTGCCTGGCTATTTTAATTTGGGCATTGGTTTGAGATCTGGCACCAAACCGAATTTTAAACATTTAAACAGCTAGAGATCTGGCAGTGCCAAACCCCAAAATGGCTAGAGAACTGGCAGAATATGTTAACTGCACCTATACATTAATTAAAATACAAGCTTCTGGTTCTTTAAGAAAAACTGTAAGCAGTTTCAGTATTACTGTACATAATAATAAGGCTTTTGAAAGTGTTTTTAAACATGATGTTGGCATCAATGAATCAGAAAACAAACAGAAGGTAAGTTCTTTGGTTGGCAAACACAATTTTCTATACGTATCAGCTAAATAAAACTTCTTTGCAACATTAAAACTTAAAAACTGTAGGAACTAACAGTCACATTGGTTTGACTCTGTTTTAAAATAAAGTGATCCTGACTTAATGAAGTAAAACTTATCTTGGCAGAATTTAGCAAAAATGTTGCTGTAAAAAGTGGGGCTTAAACTGGCAACCCTGGGATTAAGAGTCCCATGCCCTACCAAGTGAGCTAACCAGGCTTATCAACTAAGGCTGCAAAACATTGCATGTGTTTAATAGAAACTGCTGGATCTCTAACCATTTAACATTGGGGTTCAGTGCAGAATCTCTAGCCACTGCCTTTGATTTGTGGCCATTTTGATGTGTACCATATTCACTTGAGGTTAACTTGGTGACAATGACCCAATGCTGTTAAATAGGAGAGTAACTATGCTATTGGCAGTCTTAAGCTATTAGCTTCCTGATCCATATATTAATGTATATTATTGCTGCCTAACAGTGTACATATGACATGTACACAGAATTTAAATTTTGGATAGGTGGCAAGAAAAAAAAGTAAGGAGACTTTTTAAAATATATTTGTAAACTTGTGGCTCTAGACAACTTGATTAGAAAAAAATGGGGGAAGGGGCTACTGGTAGGTTTAAGAAAGTGAGCTTATGCATACCCAACCAATCACAATACACGAGTGCATTGTTTTAAGACCAACTATCGTGGAATTTATATTTATATTGTTGTCTATTTAATAACTGTAGAGTTCATTTTTAACTGTGTTAACACAGAGACAATGAGCCTTTCAGGCAGGCCATAGCAACTATCCATAATGCTTCATTGTCTAATTAGTACCCAGACAAGCTAGTTTAGTATGTGTTCAACAATTTACCATATTTTCAGGACTACCCATCGGCACAGATGAGCCAGCTGCGATCTGGCGGCAGTCACTCTATGGCTGGCAGAGGCGGTGGCGGTGGCGCCTCTGGCAGAAGTTTCAGCGGCGGCGAATCACCTGTCCAAGTCATCCACTCGGACATCACCGTGCACACAATGAGCCTTGAGTGGCGCATCGCACAATGGAATTTTCACAATTACAAAGATCGCTGCTTCGAATCTGAGCCATTCTTTGCCAGCAATGTACCAGATTTCGCTTTTAAAATGTATCTAAAAGAGAAGAGAGAAGAGGCCGCCATGTCATTCTTTGGACTATTTCTGATGGTTGCCGAGTATGGCGATGTTAAAGAAGTGTCCGTGCGGTTCGGCTTTGAAATTCAGCTGGATAATGGGTGAGTGGCATTGCAAGGCCATTGTTAGTCATTTTTGAAGGTCGCTAATTTAAATTTTTCTCGTTAGATTAGTAACCTAAACTGTCTTTTTCGGGTTTCACGTCTGCTCTTTATGCTCTTATCTGTTAATTCCTTTGAGATCCACTTTATTGATTCCTTCAGGATCCAGTCTATCGATACCTCCAGGGTCCGGTCTGTAGATTATTTCAGGGTCCAGTCTGTAGATTATTTCAGGGTCCAGTCTGTAGATTATTCCAGGGTACAGTCTGTAGTTTATTTCAGGGTCCAGTCTGTAGATTATTTCAGGGTCCGGTCTGTAGATTATTTCAGGGTACAGTCTGTAGATTATTTCAGGGTCCAGTCTGTAGGTTATTTCAGGGTCCAGTCTGTAGGTTATTTCAGGGTCCAGTCTGGTAGATTATTTCAGGGTCCAGTCTGGTAGATTATTTCAGGGTCCAGTCTGGTAGATTATTTCAGGGTCCATTGTTAGATTATTTCTCGACTCTATTTTCTTCAGGGTTCGATCCCTAGTCCTTCAGGATCATGTCTTTCGATTCCTTCATTAGTTCAAATGTTGTTCTAAGCTGACCTAACTGACCTAACAACATTAGCAGCAACATCAATTGACCCATAAACATTGGACAGGTCGAAAATTGGCGACCTCACTAACAAGAATCGTCACATCACTAATCGAGACAACAACAGCTATCGCGGCTTCGGTCACGCCAGATTTGCTCAACGCCTGGTGCTTGAGAGCAGCGAGAATCTGATTGTACGCGCCCAGGTAGAATTCTCCATAGAGGAAACACTGTCGGACGTTGCCACTGTCGCCGGCCGACAATGCCAGGGCTGCCAGCAGCCGCACACGTTGGCGCATTTCCCCGGCGCCAGGCCGTGCAGCCCTCTTGTCGACGGTCCAGATGGTGATCTAATCTTCTACCAGATGGAGGCATGCGATTTTAGCGGCCTATTAACCGATGGGGCATTCTCCGATCTGCGCATCTTAGGGCCCGATAATGCCATACTGCATGTGCACAAATGCGTACTGTGCGTCCGAAGCGAGGTATTCGCGGCTATGATCTCCAACTCATGCAAGGAGTCCGCTATGTCCGAGATTGCCATCGACACGTTCTCACCTGAGACTATCAGATTGTTCTTTGTCTATTTGTACGGCGGACGTATCAGCGGCTACGAGTTGCAGGAGCGAGCGTTGGAGTTGCTTAAAATGGCCCACCTGTACCAGGTATGGTTAGTCTCAGCTCACTCAGTCAACTATCACAAATCCATCAGTCAGTTACCCTTCACGAATATGTCAATTAGACATCTTTCTCTTGATCCTGTGGCCAACAATGTGTCAATCAACCCCAATAGCTACTAATACCTGTCAATCAACCCCATAGCTACCAATGCCTGTCAATCAACCCCATAGCTACCAATGCCTGTCAATCAATCCCATAGCTACCAATGCCTGTCAATCAATCCCATAGCTACCAATGCCTGTCAATCAATCTCATAGCCACCAATGCCTGTCAATCAATCTCATAGCCACCAATGCCTGTCAATCAATCCCATAGCTACCAATGCCTGTTAATCAATCCCTTAGCTACCAATGCCTGTCAATCAATCTCATAGCCACCAATGCCTGTCAATCAATCCCATAGCTACCAATGCCTGTTAATCAATCCCATAGCTACCAATGCCTGTCAATCAACCCTATTGCTACCAATGCCTGTCAATCAATCCTATAGCTACCAATGCCTGTCAATAAACCCTATAGCTACCAATGCCTGTCAATAAATCCCATAGCTACCAATGCCTGTCAATCAATCCCATAGCTACCAATGCCTGTCAATAAATCCCATAGCTACCAATGCCTGTCAATCAATCCAATAGCTACCAATGCCTGTCAATCAATCCCATAGCTACCAATGCCTGTCAATAAATCCCATAGCTACCAATGCCTGTCAATCAATCCCATAGCTACCAATGCCTGTCAATAAATCCCATAGCTACCAATGCCTGTCAATCAATCCAATAGCTACCAATGTCTGTCAATAAATCCCATAGCTACCAATGCCTGTCGATAAACCCTATAGCTACCAATGCCTGTCAATAAATCCCATAGCTACCAATGCCTGTCAATCAACCCCATAGCTACCAATGCCTGTCAATCAATCCCATAGCTACCAATGCCTGTCAATCAATCCCATAGCTACCAATGCCTGTCAATCAATCCCATAGCTACCAATGCCTGTCAATCAATCCCATAGCTACCAATGCCTGTCAATCAATCTCATAGCCACCAATGCCTGTTAATCAATCTCATAGCTACCAATGCCTGTCAATCAATCCCATTACTACCAATGCCTGTCAATCAATCTCATAGCTACCAATCCCTGTCAATAAATCCCATAGCTACCAATGCCTGTCAATCAATCCAATAGCTACCAATGCCTGTCAATAAATCCCATAGCTACCAATGCCTGTCAATAAACCCTATAGCTACCAATGCCTGTCAATAAATCCCATAGCTACCAATGCCTGTCAATCAATCCCATAGCTACCAATGCCTGTCAATCAATCCCATAGCTACCAATGCCTGTCAATCAATCCCATAGCTACCAATGCCTGTCAATCAATCCCATAGCTACCAATGCCTGTCAATCAATCCCATAGCTACCAATGCCTGTCAATCAATCTCATAGCCACCAATGCCTGTTAATCAATCTCATAGCTACCAATGCCTGTCAATCAATCCCATTACTACCAATGCCTGTCAATCAATCTCATAGCTACCAATCCCTGTCAATCAATCCCATAGCTACCAATGCCTGTCAATCAATCCCATAGCTACCAATGCCTTTTAATCAATCCCATAGCTACCAATGCCTGTCAATCAATCCCATAGCTACCAATGCCTGTCAATCAATCTCATAGCCACCAATGCCTGTTAATCAATCTCATAGCTACCAATGCCTGTCAATCAATCCCATTACTACCAATGCCTGTCAATCAATCTCATAGCTACCAATCCCTGTCAATCAATCCCATTACTACCAATGCCTGTCAATCAATCTCATAGCCACCAATGCCTGTTAATCAATCTCATAGCTACCAATGCCTGTCAATCAATCCCATTACTACCAATGCCTGTCAATCAATCTCATAGCTACCAATCCCTGTCAATCAATCCCATAGCTACCAATGCCTGTCAATCAATCCCATAGCTACCAATGCCTGTCAATCAATCCCATAGCTACCAATCCCTGTCAATCAATCCCATAGCTACCAATGCCTGTCAATCAATCCCATAGCTACCAATGCCTGTCAATCAATCCCATAGCTACCAATGCCTGTCAATCAATCTCATAGCCACCAATGCCTGTCAATCAATCCCATAGCTACCTAAGTATCTTACGCTAACCATTACCCTGCACCCAGGTGAAGTCCCTAATCGACCTTTGCTCCCGTCGGCTGTCATCTTCGCTGACTCCTGACAACCTAGTCAGCTGCGTTCGCCTAGCCTGGCTGTACGATTGCGAACACCTGAAAGCCGCTTGCATCAGGTGCGTTCGCGACTGCCCGGACGGCATCCTGGCCTCGCCTGATTGGTTAGAGTTCACTCGCGACTGTCCAGACACCAGCGTTGAACTCATGCGGCAGGTGTTGAAACGCAAGCACCGACTGTCAACCTCGTGTGACGCCTCCGGTCCATCGGCCAAGGTGAAGAAATGCAGCATCTGAGCTCACACCGGAGAGCGAGCTATAATCGCGAGCTATAATCTAGAATTATTAATAATCATATTTAAGCCTCCTATGTCCTGGATTTGTAATTATATTTCCCGCCTGATTCTAATGACAGTTGTATTTAAAAATCAATAACAATATGTTTGCTAATTTCTGTTGAACGTAACCAAACAAAACCACTATTTACTGAACTAGTTTCTTGTTTACTTGAATATTTCTCTGTGCATATCCCAATTAATTTTCGCCACAATCAGCTTGCTGCACATTCGGCTAATCTAATTTTCATTGACTTATTGCTTACCAATATTCAAGTCTGTTATTTATTGATTGACTGACAGATTATTGTGTTCATGTCTTCTATCATTTCCTCTTAATTTTGTTTCCTATTTAATTTGTCTACGTCGTAAATTTGCCTATTCTACCACTTGGCTGTAAAGTACAGTTTCAAATTGCGAGTCACCACAGAAATTCATCAAAATAGCATATTTCAATTGCTAATTTATTTTAGGTAAAATATGGAAGTTTGACAGTGACTTCAGTGTGTCAGCTGTTAACTCCCCGTGACTTCAGTGTGTCAGCTGTTAACTGCCCGTGACTTCAGTGTGTCGGCTGTTAACTGCCCGTGACTTCAGTGTGTCAGCTGTTAACTCCCCGTGACTTCAGTGTGTCAGCTGTTAACTGCCCGTGACTTCAGTGTGTCAGCTGTTAACTCCCCGTGACTTCAGTGTGTCAGCTGTTAACTCCCCGTGACTTCAGTGTGTCAGCTGTTAACTGCCCGTGACTTCAGTGTGTCAGCTGTTAACTCCCCGTGACTTCAGTGTGTCAGCTGTTAGCCCACTGTGACTTCAGTGTGTCAGCTGATAGTTTTGAAGTTTTGCAGAGCTCCTGGACTGTTTCTGTAAGGTTTAGAAATGATTTGTTAGCTTTTAGTGTATTAGCAATTGCTTTTTCTCCTGTGTCAGTGACTGCTAATGAGAAAGTGTTATTTAACGTTATTTTTTACTGATTATAGAAGCCTTTTCACTACTTAGAGCACTTTTCTTCATAAAAAATGTGAATTTTTATAGTTTTGTGTTACTAGCTGTTGTCTAGTGAGTAGTAAGTGTGGCATTTTACTATATTTAACGAAGTGAGCTATTAAATGCACCATTTAATAGGTCCATTTGTCCGTTTTTGTACCTCGCCTTTGGTCCCCATCTCACGCGCTTATTCTTGTCGGTTGCTAGCGACTCGTATTTAATAAAAGGTAGCATTGTCGCTAATCCATTTTTCAATTGAATAATCGGATCCTTCTACTAGAAATTTTGTAAAATTTATACAAATTATTTTTTCCTGTGTGATTTCAATTTTCGAAATGTCTTATGAAACTTTTTAGGGAGTAGTAGGGTTATGCTAAAACGCATGTGGAAGTTAAGGTAATCTAAATGGTGGGTTTTTGTTTTTTTGCCTTTAAAATCGTTATTATTTTTTTTGTCCTATTTATGTTTCATTTCATTTTTCTTATTTTGGTCCGTTAAATAGTCAGGATTTATTAAAAATGAAAATGTAGGCTGTCGTGTTTCATTATGTTTAATAAAATATAAACACATATTTATTCGCATCCTTAAGTTTCAAACGGTTTCTGAAAATCCGAAAAATATATAAATCGATCTAAAATGAGTTTTTCGTCATTGGAGCAGCGGCATTGTTCAAACATAAAAATATAGTTTTTTGTCTGATAGTTATTTATCATATTGCATACTGTTATGCCCGTGCTATTCGAGCTACTTAAAGTAGTGTAATTCCGCCCGATGCAGACACTTAAATACTATTTTAGTGATAACTACTCGTAGAACCATTGTAGTTTTAATGCAACCTACTGGCTTCTGGTTTCTACCATAGACTACAAACTCCTATCAAATTATTAATCTGTAGCTGTGTGTGCGAGATTTTTGTCTATGGCTATGATCAGTTAAATTCTAGCCAATGGAAAGAACCAGCGTCCGCAGTTTTTGACAACAATTGCTTTACGAGGGCCTACTGGCTGTTTAATTGTTTAAAGAATTCAAGAAAATAAATAAATCCACTGCAACAAAATGCCCAGTGCCTGATTCCAAGTTCTTCATAATCCTGTCTTTCGACTCCTTTAGCGCTCAATTTCAAGTCCTTTAGCGCTCGATTCCAAGTTCTTCAGCGCTCGATTCCAAGTCCTTTAGCGCTCGATTCCAAGTTCTTCAGCGCTCGATTCCAAGTCCTTCAGAATCCTGTCTTTCGACTCCTTCAGGGCTCGATCCTAACTAAGTATGTCAGGATCCTGTCTTTCGACTCCTTCAGGGCTCGATCCTAACTAAGTATGTCAGGATCCTGTCTGTGGATTCCTTCAGGCCTCGATTCCAAGTCCTTCAGGGCTCGATTCCAAGTCCTTCAGGCCTCGATTCTAAGTCCTTCGGGGCTCGATTCAAAATCCTTCAGTGCTCGATTACAAGTCCTTCAGAATCCTGTCTTTCGACTCCTTCAGGCCTCGATTCTAAGTCCTTCAGTGCTCGATTCCAAGTCCTTCAGAATCCTGTCTTTCGACTCCTTCAGGGCTCGATCCTAACTAAGTATGTCAGGATCCTGTCTGTCGATTCCTTCAGGCCTCGATTCCAAGTCCTTCGGGGCTCGATTCAAAATCCTTGATCAGTGCTCGATTACAAGTCCTTCAGGATCCTGTCTTTCGACTCCTTCAGGGCTCGAGCCCAAGTCCTTCAGGTTCCAATCTTTCTAATCATTTTTAAAGTGGATGCCAGCATTTATTTATCTTCTCCCGCCTAGCCGAAAGGCCCTGTAACAACAACATATCATAAAACATTCGAGCTTAACTAAATATACTGAGTAAAGATCCTCTTACTGTGATATATTCTCTTGTAATCATACAAAAAAATTATCTTGCCTACTAAAAGGTTTTTCCTTATCTTAAAGCGGTCCTTGTGGATTTCTGGTCGCAGCTGAGGCCTCCAGCACCATATGCAGTGGATTATCTAATTAGTTAAGCATGCAGAAAATTCTTCGTTTTCTTAGTATATACATAGTTCAATTTCGTGCAGCCAATCACATTGCTTGACCAGCGCGACTAAAAAGAATCAATCACATAAATACCTGTACTTCGAAAATTTTTGTCGACGCTTTGCTCATACACGCACTGTTCAATTGTGTCTTCTAAGACTTCTAAAATGCATTTTCTCAGCTTCAAAGGCTCTTCCAGGGCTGAGATTAGCAAGTCATTCTCCAAGGAAACAACAATTCACGGGGTACGTCGACTGGGTGACGGCCCCCTTCTCTATCGGGCCGTCTGGTTCCTGTTTGTCATCGGCACATTTGTCGGCTTCTTTGTTCATTTGGGCCAGCTGCTGACTCGCTATCTAGAATTCCCGGTCAACACGGAGGTCTTCGAAGGTCTAGACGACTTCAAGTTCCCGTCGGTGACATTGTGCCCCAACGATTACATTCACTACTACTACGCGAACTCGCCTATTCCAAACCAGTACGGCAGCAATCGATCAGTTTATGATATGACTTACGACTTGGCTCGCATCTGGTTCCGGATCAAATCGAACGAGTCCAAGCCTGTGATCCCGTACTATCCGTACAGTTCCTACGATGACGGCATGTTCAGCCTAAAGCAGGTCGCGTACCGCTCGCAGCAGTTCCAGACTCTGCGCGACACCGTGGTCGCTTGCACCTTCAACTCGCGCGAATGCGACTTCCAGCGCGAGTTCGTCGAGTTTCGCGACCCCGCGCGCTTCCTCTGTTTCACTTTCACGCCGAGCGACCGCAGCGCTGCCGCTCAGACGGAGGAGGGCAGAGGCCTCTTCCTGTTGCTCTACTCAAATGCAAACAGTTTCCTGACCGAGGAGGAGGAGATCAACCACATTCCGGGTTTCTCCGTCAGCCTTCATGAGCCTGGTGAGAGTATTAGGCTTTTCTACCCTGGAGAAGCCTTTTTCGAGCTGTCGGAAGCTTAGAAAATTGGCTTTGAAGCTTTCAAATCGATAAATGATACTTACGAGTAAGGGGGGTCGGTGTCAGAGCAGTTATCGCGTTTGCCTCTCGCACCACGGTCCCTAAGTTCGATTCCACGGCGAGGCCACATTTATTTGGGGCGCAGCTGCGGAGAGAAGTCTTGAGGGCTTGACGTGCAATTGACGCAATTGACGCGCCCTTGAGGGCCAACCTCCAAGCCACAGTGAAGAGTACACTGCCTGACGATGATAAAGTCAGGGCAGATGTACACGCCTGTGTGAGCGTGTGCCTGCGTAAAGTATCTGTGTCAGCGAAATGGGCAGAATTTCCTCCTCGCTGACTGCGGGTCTAGTGTCACCAAATGATGTGCCATTGCCTGCAGCCCTCCTGGAATGTTTTGATCCATATGGTGGACTTTCACGAAAATCGATCATTCGGTTTGGGTATTCGGCTTCTCCAGGTAAAATTGCCCTGTCTGTTACCAGCTGCTGATGCTGGCACCCATCTAACAGCTGGGTGAACTCAAGCAACACAGAGTTAAGTGTCTTGCTAAAGGACACAGTATTTTTCCAGTTGAGTCTGGAATCGAACTTCCGACCTTCAAGTCATGAGTCCGACGCCCTAACCACTGGGCTTACAACCCCCGGATTGCTGTGTAGCTTGTTCGTGTTTACAATGAGCTTGCTTAACTGTTTAAGATAAAATTATTGATGCAACAAGCTGCAGAAAAAGGAGGCTGTCTGAAAATGAAACTGGGAACTAACGACATCAAAAGACTTAAAAAGCCCTACCGGTTAGTTGACAGTCATAATTTTTCCTTTGCCTCAAGGCATTAACCGTCATTTACTCGCATCAGAAGAAATTTAATTACATCTGTCGTTTGAGCTCGTCAATTCCTGGACGAAAAATATTTATCTGAAATAGGATCATAACTGTTGACCAGTCAAACCCATACTAATGACATACCGGCATCCGTCCGGGCCTTACTTGATTTGCTTGCTACTTATTTATTAAATAGTATTCGCAGTAAAAGACCGACTCGTCCGCATTAAACTTGTGAAGTGTGTGAGGACCTCTAAGACCGCAATTCAATGTCACTTATAGTATTTCAATAACACGAGATAAGAAGGGGGGTTTGGGGGTAAGAGAATTGGGGGGACGAGCCAGAGGGTAAGAGATGAAGAGGAAGGGGTGAAAAACACGATTGGACAAGAGAGAGAGATGAAGAGAACAAAGATACCATGACCAATCGCCGAGCAAGGAGAGGGTAGGAAAACAAATTTAAGTGCCAATAAATAACAAACGAAAGAGGTGAAATTCAGGACACTCTCAGACAGAAGGCATGAAGCGCTTAACACTGTGCTAGTGGGGGTGAGTGGCAAAGCGGATAACGCATTTGCTTCTCGCACCAAGGTCCCTGAGTTCGATTCCGAAGTGACGCCACAGACTTTGGGGCGCAGCTGCAAAAAAATGGCTTGGAGGGTTTTTTGTGAACTTTACGCCCGTTTGGGTCAACCGCCATGGCACTGTGTGGCGTGAAGTCATCTGCATAATCTGCCTGATCAGAAAGTCAGGCAGATGTACACACCTGTGCAAGTGTGTGCCTGCGTATATTATCTGTATGCGTGTGTGCTCAGGACTCAGATGCATTTAATGGCCTCCTCACTGGCTTCGGGTCCACTGTCATATCCAACTGATGAGTCCCCATTGAATGAGCCCCCATTGGTCTCCATGAAGCAGAAGTCAGATGTACCCATCATTTGACAGGTACCACGCCGGACATGGCGACCAGCTTCAATGTACCCCTGACTCAGAGAGTCAGCGCCAAGGTGACCCGCAGCGTAGAGACCAAGCTCGACCGCAGCGCCTACCGCTGTACAGATAGCCTGGGTCACGTGAACTACGCCGAGGGCTCCGGCCGCTCCGCTTTGGAGCAGACCTTTATTGCCGGCCAGCGAGACTGCCTGATCAGGCAGCGCCAGTTGGATTTCCTGAACAACTGCGGCTGTCTGGCTGACCACCTGCTAGTTCCGGCGGACCTGCTTGGACCCTCCGCGCAGCCGTGCCACGCCATGTGGGAGCCGGCCTTCTTTGTCGACGTCAAGCCCACGCCAACAGAGCCATCAATTGTGAACAATATGACCGTGATCAATTTGACCTCCGAGATCGACTTCGAGACATTCTACCGCGCCCACTGGGCCATCTGGCAGCCGTTGAAGCACGCGTCCCTCTGCTTCGACGCCGTGCGACGTCGCCAAATTCAACAAAGCGTCTCCGATGGCTCCAACTGTCAGCGCCTCTGCACTCGAGTTGAATTTCAGGTTAATAACAAAAAAACCTACTAACTTGCAGTATCGCTGTGGGGACTGCCATACAGTGACTGTGGACCTTCAGCTAACGAGGAGGTAACAAGGACCACGAGGAGTAGATGGACGCGAAACTACGTTTCTTAGAAAACGTTTAGGAGGCTGAAATTGGAAACGGAAATTTGTCACTTTTTTCACAAAAAATGAGGACCGTGGTGCGAGAGGCAAACGCGTTAGCGCCACCGACTCCCCTATAGCAGTGTTAGTTACACTCTCACATAATGACATAATTAGACTAATTAGACTAATTAGTTAGACTAATTAAAGATAATCGCAACTCCGCATTTCCACCACTCAGACGAGCCTAGCCTCCACCCGCTGGCCGCCGAACGAGTCCAGCGATTATTCCCTGAACGCCACCAACAGCTCCATCGATTTGTACATCAATCGGGCGATGAGTCGGGCAGCGGAGTCCGGCCTAGGTCTGCTCGGCAGCCTGCTGGAGGCCAAGAATCGACCCGTGGGCACAAAGTTTCGCTACTTCGCCCTGTTGGAGCTCCGCGGAGCCGGGAGCAGCTCGCTGTACAGCCGCGAGGACTGGGTCTACCCGCTGCGAAACCTGCTGTCCGACCTAGGCGGCATCCTAGGTGAGCTCTCAGATTGTTTTTTACAAGACCCCATCGCCAGCTGCTCAATCGCTGCATGCTCTTTAGAGGCTGCACGGCCCACCCTTTGGCGCCCTTTGAAAACTCAAGAAATTTCTTATAATTTCAAAGGGGAATACTTCACATTCTCGATAACTTCCGACGGGTTCTTGTTTCAATTATGATTAGCAGAGAACTACCAAGGGGGTAATTTTCCCATAGCACACAAAACTCAAGAACAGGGGTCAAATTTTTCTGAAACAAGAATCAAGTTTTGTTCTGAGAAATCGAAGTTCTGAGTTTACCAATAAAAGCTAGTGTATTTCAGACACCCCTGTACCTGAGTTAGCACTGCGCCTCAGTGCGGCCTTGCCAGGCATTCGAAATTTATCAGCATGTCAACCGAATGTGCCTGCATCATCTCCGTCTTTGGTGATCGACCACCTTTATCTCGACGGTCGGTGAGATAAAGTCACCGATCAGTCACCAACCAACGCTGTTAGCATTCATGCGCTGCCAAAAACATTTTCAGGGGCGGGGCAATCCTCCCTTTGGTACAAAAACTGACGAAAAATGGCTTGGCAGTCCTACTGTTAATCCATGATATTTATTTTTAAGGAAAACAGGAAACCACGTTCGATCAACGAGTTGAGTTCTGAAGTTAGTTCCAGCATTTGCTGGGGAAGAAATCATACTGGTTGTGGCGGCACCACAGTCCATGGACTGGGCAGTTTTAGCTGCGGATGTGCAACTTTGTCTTTCTTCTTTGTCTGAAAGAAGATCGTTTTGTTAGCTGAAGCTGTTGTGGACTATCGTGTACAGTGTACAGTTTATGTGTGGCAGAGTGGTTAATTCATTTGCCAGATTTTGCACCAAGGTCCCTGAGTTCGATTCCGCGGCGAGGCCACATTCATTTGGGGCGCAGCCGCGGAGAGAAGGCTTGGGGCCTTGTCGTGCAATGTACGCCCTTGAGATGTACACTCGTGTGTGAGTGTGTGCCTCCGTACAGTATCTGTGTGCGTGTGTACTAAGGAGTCAGCGAGATGTGCAGAATTGCCTCCTCGCTGGCTGCGGGTCTAGTGTCACCAATTGATGTGGCCTTGCCCGCAGCCCTCCTGCAAATATTACTTATCATTATTATTGGGTTACCAAACGATGTGCCCACAGTAATCCAGCTTTTTAATCGAAGCCTTTATGCAGTCAAGATCGTTTAAACTCGAATCCAAGGTAACTACGGGCGCCATTCTAGACTAAAATATTCAGCCTCACAATGCCGAACACTCGACTTCTATTCTGAGTGCAGTCTCTGAGCTGACCTTGGGTCATCGATCAATTTGAGCACATCGGCAGTTCAGCAAACACTCGCACAGATCGTTCGCAAGCACTCAAATTATGAGGAAGGCAAATATTAGAAAGATTCTCTAGAAAGTGCACTGTTAAATGAGGACTTTTACTGGGGGAAAAGCCAGTGAATAATATCCAGAACTTACTGCATGCGAGTTTAATCAAGCACTATTTTATTCACTGTCTATGGTAAAATTCGGAAACAATATCTAGTGACTTCCAATCCCGACAGGTCTATGGATGGGTGCCAGCATCATCACGATGGTGGAACTCATTGAGTTTCTAGTCTGGCTGGGGATTAAACCCCTGACCGGAAGAGCTTCGACTTCTCATGATGGTAAAAGTGGAAATAATCAAAATGCTGTCCATGGTTTCAGTGTCAGCTCCGTCTCTGGTAATCTGGATATCGACGTCACCGCTTGAGTCCAAGATGAACTAGAAGGCGACTCAGATCTTAATTTTACTTTCAAAATCTACGACTTTTCAAATGTACTTTATTGTGCTCTCAGAAACAAAGAAAATCGGAAACCGGAAGTTTCTGTGTATTTTTTGATATGTGTCCATTTATTTCGGTAATTCTGTCGTTGTGAATTTTAACTATTTCTGCACAGCGAAATTCTTTTTATATACTGGTGAGTAATATAGCTAGATTACTAACTGTCCTGACATTAAAAATATATTTGGTTTTGCTTGTCGTTTCGTTTTAATATTTGTTACTCAATTGTAACTCACCCCTGTCTTGTATTGAAGATAACTGCAGCTTGAAAAGCATGTATGCCATTTACAACATTCAGTGCTAATCAAAGTCTTATATTTTTTGAATATTTTTACACTCAAAGAAATAAGAGCGTTTTTTCTATACATCGATGGTTTGTAGGGCACAACAAAAAATAGAACGCAAGCATTACTACTGTATAAAGCAATCAGTAGTATAGATTAAAGTGAACTGAAGAACGAACGAATTGTGACGAATAACGCTTAGAAATAACAAAACTTAAGGCGACAATGCAAAGAATTTGTGTCCTAAATCCTAACCTAATTGAAAGAAATTTAGGGTTAAATTTCATGTCCTTGAGCAGGACATTGTATTCTAAGATTCTTTAATGTTATGCAATAATAATTGAATTTCTGAATTTTCTGTGACACTGAAGAACCGAGTACATGACTTATCAGTTCAAATTGAATCAAGGCGCATGATGTTCTTTCAACAGAAATAATTACAAGCAGAAAGAAGCGATGTTCAAAGGCGCAAGTCCACAAGACAGTCGGGCCGCTCAAAAGCTACTCTTCGACGCTGCACCGCTTCGAGTATTTTTCGCCGCGGGCCAAGCGGTAGGCCGAGGCTTTGCAGATCGGCATCGGTGCACAGGTTCAGCGAGTCCAAGTCGATCTGTTCCCTCATCAGCGCCGGCATGCACTCGGTCAGGCCTAAGCACTCCAGGAACAGCTCCAGATCCGCCTGCTTCCGCTGCACCAGAGGGCCGTTACCGCCTTCGTCGTCTTCGTAGTCATCCTCAAGGTTGTCGAGGTCCTCAGCCGACCAAGGCAGGTCGCGCCATCGACGCAGCAGGCTGCCGGAGGTGCCGATTGAGTCGGCTGCGCCGCTGTGGCGGCTATACGATGGCGACGGTGGTTGAAGCAGCGCCGGTTGGGCCGGAGGTCCGGCCGAGTCCTTCAGCGAGCTGAGAGTTCGCGCCATCAGAGCAGCCTGATTAGGCGTTCGTTGTTGACGATGAAAGAAGGCCACGCTTCCAAACCCGGGCCTCTCAAACAGGCCGGCGTCCTGCGGCTGTTGCATGTCCGGCTCCGAGGTCGTTCCGGAAATTATTGACCGACCGTCGGCGCTTGTTCGCGCGTACACAATGTCTGAGCTCTGTGAAGACGCTGACAGAGCTCTGTTAGCGTCGGTGTAGTCACCATAGTCCTTATTATTGCCACCTGACTGCTGTTGCTGCTGTTGCTGCTGCCGATTGTGGCTGACAACTTTTCGAGCGGCGCCGAAGGTGTAACGACTGCGATTCGACCGCGCACTGGTCAGGTACTCCGAGAAGGGTCTCGGACCGTTGCCAGAGGCGGCGCCGTTCTGATGCCGTCGCAGAGAAACTGCTCCGACAAAATCAGAGAGGCTGCCGCTGCGTCCGCTGCCACCGCCGCCATTGACGCCGAATGAATGCGATCTTTGCCGCGGCACGGATGCCTCACCGACTTCCTCGGATCCGCGGTTGACGTCGTCACCGTTGCTCGTGCCAGATCGCGTTCGATGCCGATAGTTTGGATTGCTAGTCGCGCCCGAGCGCAGCATTGTGCTAGTCGATGATGACGACGAATTGAACGACGCCGACAGTGCCGCCTGCTGCTGCTTGTCATCCTTGGCGAGCTTCTTGCTGGTTTTGCGCATCAGCCGGTCGAATTTTTTGATCCGCTTCTGCGCGTCCAGGGCGGCCTTCTCGCGCATCTTGGCGACAACCCGGCGATTCATGCTCACCTGCTTGCCGGCCACGCCGTCCAGGTACTCAACGATGTCGCGATGATCGCGAAGTCCGGCAAGATCTAGCGCCGTGTGATAGTCATTGTCTAGCGTCCAGATGTTGGCGCCGAAGTTCACCAGGAAGGTGACGCAGTTCATGTGGCCGTTCAGAGCGGCAAAGTGCAGCGCGCTGCTGCCCATGTGATCAGTTTTGTCCGGACTTCCACTGTTTGAATTTCGAGGGGATTAAATTGGTAAGCCGTGTTGAACTCATTCATGAATATATTCCGAATTCATGCAGAAGCAAGCAAGACTACTTGTTTGCTGAACTTTTTAGGAAATGGGAAATATGCGAAATACTGGGTTATTTCAAAAGCCCACATTTTCTTATTTTCTGTTACGTAATATTCAACCAAACGCCATGAAAATGCAGAACACGGGCTAAAACAATCCGTTCATCCAGAATCACAAAACATCACAAAGCATCATCGAGAAATTCTCGTCGGGTTGTCTGGTGGCAAAACCACCAATTTAGGCTATACAGCTAGACAGTCCGCTAAAGTTTTCCTGTTTTTGTGCTCACCCTCTCTGTATGAGCAGTCTCAGTGCGTCAACGTTGCCATAGAAGGCAGCCCACATCACTGGACTCATGCCATTCTCATCGGGTCCGTCCGCTTCTGACCGCGTGGCCTCGCGCAGCAGATCCAGGTAGCCGTCTCTAGCTGCCTGGTGATAGCGCTCCCGGTACCTGGTCATCACACCTGCTGTTCAATCGGTTTTTAATTCGTTCAGACAATGTTCCAAATCTAAATCTAAAAGCTCTTCGCATTTATGCCACTTGAGAAACTTTAAGATATTCTACCAAAGTCCTGAGCTCGAATCCGCAGCGAGATCGCACTAATTCTCAGGACTGGAATCTTAGTCGTATTATGTGCGCCCATGAACGAGAGTGCATGAACGTTCATCTGTCTCCCGAGTCTTAACTCTCGCGTGTCTCATTTCACTCTCATCGCTCACCTGTCTTATCTCTCCCTAGTCTCATCTCTCGACTGCCTTATCTTTCCTCTGTGTTTTCTCTTCCCTGACTCATCTCTCTCATGTCTCTTCATTTTTCCCCCGTCTCATCTCGTACCTGTCTCATCTCTCACCTGTGTTATCTCTCCCCAGTCTCATCTCTCTCGTGTCTCATCTCCCTCCTGTCTCATCTCTCCATTATCTCATCTCTCCTTAATCTCATCCCTCCCCTGTCTCATCTCTCCTCAGTCTCATAGTATTGGTGCGTCGGAAGCTTACCTGCAGTTATTGTAAGAGCAGAAAAACAGCAACAAAGAAGCGTTTTACAATTGAAATTCAATCACTGCAGTCAAACAAAACCAGGCTTGTTTTAAATATTCAATTTAGTGTCAGTTCAGCGCAACAACAGGGCTTGAAAACAAAACTCAAGTGCGGGCCATTGCAGAGCGGCCACCCAATGAGCAAATCAAGGAGCTGCCACGGCTGCACCAGATAAGATTATAAATTCTTGCATGCCTTTGGGGACCAGGCGGAGTGAAGGAGAGGAAATTAGAATTGGGACGGGCGCGTGGGAAGGACGACGGCGAGGGGGAGACAGGGGAACTGGTGGGGAGAGGGACAGGATAAGGGGATTAAAGAATGAGTGCGCCCGGCGACCAATCCCCAGTCCTGGTGACAAACTCATGCAGCACGTGCTCACGAAACTCAATTCCATCTCTCTGGGAAATTGTAAACAGAGAAAAGTCGCCCCACCCCCCAGCTGGGTCCAATGTGCAATGTCAGCTTTATAAAACCTAAACCTATATAGCCCCGACTCCCCTCAGATACCTACCTGCATTATGTTGTCAAGTGAGAAATGGAGATTCTCTGGTAATGTGGGGTGGATGCACAGAGCTCTCTCAGTGTAAAGTCGCCAAATTCAAGATTCCAGACTGCTAAATGCACAAAAATCCTTTTTCTAATTGGCTTTCGTGCGTAGGGCCTTTTGTCCTTATTTTCAAAGGATCCTACACAAGTGTCACTCTATTTTTGCCATAAATCCTATTAGATTAGAGTTTTAGGATCCCTAAATTCCACACCCCTAAATTCCACACCCCTAAATTCTACACCCTTAAATTCCACACCCTAAAATTCCACACCCTTAAATTCCACACCCCTAAATTCTACACCCCTAAATTCCACACCCCTAAATTCCACACCCTTAAATTCCACACCCTTAAATTCCACACCCCTAAATTCCACACCCCTAAATTCCACACCCCTAAATTCCACACCCCTAAATTCCACACCCTTAAATTCCACACCCTTAAATTCCACACCCCTAAATTCCACACCCCTAAATTCCACACCCCTAAATTCCACACCCTTAAATTCCACACCCTTAAATTCCACACCCCTAAATTCCACACCCTTAAATTCCACACCCCTAAATTCCACACCCTTAAATTCCACACCCTTAAATTCCACACCCCTAAGTTCCACACCCCTAAGTTCCACACCCCTAAGATTCTACACCTGGGAAAACTGAAGCTACATGTACATTATTTAGGGATTTTTTGAGCTTTAGTGGTGGTGAAATTTGATGAAATGGTTCTAGAGACGTGAAAGCTAGTTAAATTCTTCTTTGCGAGTTAGTGATGGCGTTAAGCTTAAAATTATATTAGTGGGAATTATTAATTGTACTTTTGTTGTGCAGACACTATATATATATATATATAGGTGCACTTTAATATCGAAATATCGATCGAAGAACTTACCTTATATCTCACAGCTAATCCTAGGCTCTAATCCCTATCATATCAATCGACGATAAAACAAAAAAGCGAGCAATAAAAAAATATCTGTATTGTCGTCCAAAAATTGAAACTTTGAAGCTGACAAGTATTTATGCTAAAAAGACTGGGCGTACAGTACACAGAAGTATAATTTAGCAAAAAAATTGTTATTTTTGGTTGGCAGCTGGTTCAGAGTCACGCAGCCTTCTAGGGCGATTTGCCTGTGAGAAATGGCTGACAGCGTTTACTGGTACCGAGTCGATAGACAGACCTCAAGCCTCTAGTGCCGAGACCTATTGGGGGCCAGAAAAGGTATAGAGTAAAAAAAAGACGGTTTGAGCAGAGAGGGAGGAAAGAAAATTGGAGAATTCTGAGCAATAGAGTGAGCTGAGCAGAGAGGTTTTGGCATTGTCGGCCCCTGTAAACAAAAGAGGGCGTTATTTGCATTGAGTACACGGCATATGGTCTCTAGCATTTTCTACTCTATCTCGAATATGGCTATATTGTATAGTGTACTGTGTGTCAAAGTAAATCGGTTCTGGCCCTTACACGCACTGCCGCAATATGCAAGCCTAAGCATTAGTTACTAAAATATTCAGTTACAGCCCCTTAATGATAAGGGGTATTAGCCTAGTGGCTAGAGCGTCTGACTTACGACTTGAAGGTCGAGGGTTCGATTCTAGATGCCACTGGAATAATTCTGGTGTTTGCGCTTAAATTCAAAAAGCTGTTAAATGGGTAACAGCAATTAGCTAAGGTAATGTAAGGGTGGGTGTGGCGTCCGCCCCCAGTCCATGGACTGAACAACCGTACGCAGCCTTCAGATGCGCCACGCAATAGCTGCGGCTGTGCTGTCGGCTGCACACCTGGCTCTATTGGATGCAGGTTGTACTAAATTATTATTATTAATTAATTATATTCAATGTATTAATATACTGAATGACTCAAATTTCATCACAGCTTCGTGTGTGGTCCATTCATACTTCGCATGTCATTACAAATGGCTGTTTATATCATGCATCTTGAATTAACCACAGCTTTGAATGTGGAACTAATTAAAGTGGACCTCTGTGTCAGTTCTTGAATGCAAGGCATATAAACAATCAACTCTAGCGTAGTGAAATTAAGCTTCTCATATTGTGCTTAAATTAGAAGATCGACTGTTTTATAACAAAAATTATATTAGAAATTGAAGCTTTATCTATCCAGTCCATGGACTGTAGGCCCGCCCATTTCCCAACCTATAAAATTTCTCTACATATCGCAACGGACTTGGAATTTAGGCCTGTTGCTTAAGAGCACAGACTCAGTTTTCGATTAGCAAGTAAAGATATTGGGAAGTTTAATGAAAATTAGAAATTTGAATACAATCGATGGATAATATACATATGCTTTCACAAAACTCGTTGACGATATCCCAATTATCCATCGATATCCCAATATCCATCGATATCCCAATATCCATCGATATCCCAATAATCCATCGATATCCCAATTATCAATCGACATCCTAATTATCCGGTGATATCCCAATTATCTATCGATATCCCAATCATCCATCGATATCCTAATTATCCATCGAGATCCCAATTATCCATCAAGATCCCAATTATCCAGTGATATCCCAATTATCCAGTGATATCCCAATCATCTATCGATATCCCAATTATCCAGTGATATCCCAATTATCTATCGGTATCCCAATTATCTATCAATATCCCAATTATCTATCGATATCCCAATTATCCATTGATATCCAAATTATCAATCGATATCCTAATTATCCGGTGATATCCCAATTATCTATCGATATCCCAATCATCCATCGATATCCTACTTATCCATCGAGATCCCAATTATCCATCGATATCCCAATATCCATCGATATCCCAATTATCCATCGATATCCCAATTATCCATCGATATCCCAATCATCCATCGATATCCTAATTATCCATCGAGATCCCAATTATCCATCAAGATCCCAATCATCCATCGAGATCCCAATTATCCATCGATAATCCCAATTATCCATCGAGATCCCAATTATATAGTGATATCCTAATTATCCATCGATTTCCCTATTATCAATCGATATCCTAATTATCTGGTGATATCCCAATTATCTATCGATATCCCAATCATCCATCGATATCCCAATTCGTTTCTCTCATTTGGTCTTTATATATTGCATGTAATATCGTATAGTAAGTCAATAATCTTATTTGTCTGATTTGTAGCCCAGTTGGTGAGGAGCTTCGGACTTCTGATCAGGAGGTCATTGGTTCGAATCGCAACCCTGGGAATTAGTTTGCATCTTTGAGTAGCACTGAAACTATGATTCCCGATCGCTTTACCTCCGTACACCCAGCTGTAAAATGGGTAACTGCATTTTCTGGGTAGAAATCTAAAGTGTTTTGGGCCGGCCACGATCTATCAATCAATCAATATATCTATCTATTGATCTCTTCTACTATCTTCCAGTTTATCAATTAATCTGTTAATTAATCAACTATTATCCAGTCTATCAATCATTCAGTCAATCTATCAATCTATCAATCTCTCCCACTATATATCTTCCAGTCTATCTATCAATCCATCTATCTATTTATCTATCTTTCTCTCCTTTCAACGTCCAGTCTATCAATTAATCAATAAATCTACGTTGTTTGTTTCCGTCAGCCCAAGTAAACTATTTCAACTTGTATGCTTAGCAAAATATTCACAGATCAAAAAAGGGAAAGTGTAAAAATAACTGTACACTGCATACATTGCACTGGCAATAAAATGATTCTTACTTAATGCTGCAGCAGGAAGTAAGAGGTAGTAAATTGTGGCCAAGATCTCGTGAAAAATTTAAATGCCAGCTCCTCTGAGATTGCTGAAGAATGTGGCCAAAAAATCTGTCCCCTGCCCTGCATAGGCTGTCCTTTCTCAAAATCCCGAGAAAATCTCTGAGAGAGCTAAATTTGACGTTATATTTCAGCTTGCAGCACGCGCGCCATTTCCTGCATGATGAGCTGATCGAGAACACGTACGCGGTGAGAGAGCACAGAGATCAGGTCTGTAGCTCAGCAAATAAATAATTAAAAAACCCATGTAACAGTGTCTCAGAGCTACCAAAACAGTACGTATTGCCTGCTCTTCAAACATCGTATAGAGCTATTGTTCACCGTCTTTATACTACAGAGATAGTCTGCAGTTGAGTTTCCATGCAGCTAGGATGCACTGCAGCTTCAGTATTTTACAGAGCAAAGATTCAATGGAAATTCGTGATTTTGAGGCACATATTTGCCCAGGTACATGTATTAGCACATGTGTGTAACATTAGACGACACAATCAAGTCGTCTAGACGTAGATGTTACCTATAGTTATCATGCCGGCCCCCTTGATCATTTAGATTTTAAGGACCAAAATTTCGATAGACACAATGATATCTGCCGCTACAACTTCAGTAAATTTTAATTTAAATTACTCAGGAAGCATATAAATAAGAAATATATCCCAGACAAACCTACTTGGAGCATCAGGAGGATTCAAAGCTTATAGTTAATTGTCTACTCACCGGGTTCGGTGTCCTATACCAATCAGTTCAATAGTAGCAGCGGTGATGGATGTTAATGATGGGTTGATGTAGACGCGATCACGACAGTCTTCGAAGTAAAAGTAAGTCTCTGAAGAGAGCACTTACTGAATTTAACAACAGGCACCTAATTAGACCACTCTGACCAGCAGCGCACTCTCAAGATGCAGAACGCCGAGAGCACCTAACTGACAAGCAGCTTGTGGTCGGGAATTGGGATGGAACAATCAAATAAGCTGGCCGGAGCAATCACACGCGCTTAGAGCGCGACTTTCTTGCTTCTCACGAGGTGATCGAGGCGAATTAGAAGTTCAATTTAGGCGACAATGGGCCGAAGAGTAGTAGTTTTCGGACACGGCGAAAACGCGTTTCATTAAATAGACCGAACTGACCCCTGATAGGGCGGTTGGCGGGGTGGGGTGGCTGTCAGGCTGGCACCTTGAGCCTTATGGGTGCAGGAATCACAGTAGACTTGCGCGACCACTTCCTATAGCCTTAGGGTGCATGGTTTCTCGCCGGGGTAGAAATTCAGCGAGGCCGGATCATAACCTGATTGGCTGGGACTCCAGCCCATGGATAGAGTTGACGGGGTGGTTGGCGTCTGCCCACCTGCATGTATGGCTGCATGGCCCCGATCCCGACCAGGCGTGAATTTGCACTGTTCTATAAATAGACGGAACCAACTGCTACCGACCAATGACAAAATATGCTCCCACTACAATAGCTTTAAATGCCGTGAGTGATAGACTTCGTTGGCCAGTTTTGTGGCACATTGTGATCGTGTCGACATCGAGCCAAACTTTTATTTAGTTAATTTTTCTATATCGGCATAAAGTATACAATAAATTAAGCGAACTGTTGTGGACAAAAAAATTAAACGTAATTTGAGCTGTTCGTCATTTTTTCATAAAAAAGCAAACCGTCTGACTCGCTTTAAATCTAAATATTGTGTTCATGAAGTTATAACGTATAGTTGTTTACATCGCACATTTTCAAATTCAATGGATTTCTATTCAACGAAAATCAGGCCTGCATGCACGTGTCGTGAGCACTACACTAGGCACAATGTCATTCGAAACATCCTACGTATTCTATGTATACTAAGTAGAATTTATTAAGCTGGAAAGATGGTTTTTTTTGAGGTGTATGTTGATCAGCTAAGCTAGCAAACTAGCAAGCAAGCAACATAGCTAGGTAGATAGAATTCTATAAAAGTGCAGAGTTTAGATTGTTGATTTGTTATGTTTCTATGTAAAATGTATGTTCTTTTCTAGCTATATTACTGCTTCACTACATTCGCTAGCTGACTTTGTATTTTTTCTTATAATGTATGCCATTGTTCTTGAAAGAATATTTAATTTTTTGTGATTATTAATTGCAACTTTGTTTCTAACTTTTTATGAGCCCTTGCATGCAGGTACACCTGAATCATATTCTTTGGTAATTAACATTTAGGTAATTAATATTAGAGACTATTATATTAAAAAAATTACTTAGAGTCCTTCTCAAATTCATTTGATTTATTCAGAAAGCCCTGCCCTTATATAGTCTCTAAACTAAATTTGTTATTATATTGGACACATATCCAAGAAAAAATATTATGATAAACCTGACAAGTAACTTTGAAAGTAAACATGACATACTTGAATAATTACTGCAAAGTATTGTTACAAGCTTGGCAAGTTTGGGATGTTGATTTTAATTTAAAGTTACTTTCAAGTACCTAGATACAAACTAACTATTTCAGATAATAACTTCCAAGTACTTTTTAAGTTATTTAATGTTTGAACTACATGTCGACCGGCCTACTTCTTGCTAAGTACTTAAATCTCCAACATGACAAACTTTTTAAGTATAGTCAAGTACAAAGTACCATTGGGATTTGACAAGTTTACAAAGTTTTTTTCTCGGGTAGTGAATTGTTTAATAATTGGATTTTGAAAACCAAATTCCACTTCTCCACAATGTTTGCATCCTTAGTAATTTCAAAAGGGACTGCTAAAGTAGAAATATTAAGTTAGAAGACTTAATTGTATAAACATGTTTGCAGCCTAGAGAAGAAAAATGCATTGCGGAATCAGGAATTGCTGCTGATGTCAATACTATAAAAAATAATCTAGAATTTGTGAGCCATCTGAGACAGCAATGTTGTTAGACATATTGTTATAGCTGTTTTTGTTTTTTTCTAATGTCTTTAAATTGAGGGAAATAATGGTAAAATAATGCTATTATTAGTGTTTTTATATTACAACTATTGAGTATTTTCATAGTTGAAAATATGTTTTATTAAAGTAGTGAAGTGATTAGAAACAAACCAATGTGCACTGGGCTTTGGAGGCTGACAGCTTCAAAAAAACATAATAAAAGTAAACTTTGTTTGTCTTGGTCCTTTCATGAATGACTTAAAAGTGTAAAGTAAGCAACTCTTATTGAGGTTTTGATCCTCTAACCCAGGGCGTTACCCTTGTGAATAATACCAAAAGCCTTTTTAGTAAGAGACCACTTGTGTCAGATAACGCGACACTGCAACAGATATTGATGTTGATAGTTAAAACGGCCCTTTTCAGGGCCACTGATAGACCATAGTTGATTTTTTATATAGGGAGAGGCAAGTAGATTTGATTGTCTATGGCCCATTCATATCGAGACTTATATAAAACAATATGCTCGTAAATTTTCCATTTTCATTTTTTCCAATAATCGAGATTCTGAAAATATTTTAAGTGGTCACTTCAAGCAAAATCGACTGCAAATAAAATCGCAAATATGAAACATTTGCCCTTTAAGCAGGCCATAGACTAAAATATCAAGTACACAAATCATACTTTTCTTTACAAGTGCAGTGTATTTCTCCGCAGTCTCAATTACAGAAGAGGTTTTTTCTTAGAAGCATGTGTAACATTGGTCAATGATGCATCACAACTCAAGGTTGAAATCTGCCGACCTTAATTTAACCCTTATCTCTTATAGTGAGCTATTTTTGTCTCACTTGCCTAGTTGCAAGTGGTTTGCTTCCAACTCCGAGGACCCTTTCGAGTCTGTACTTTGATCCCGACTCTCGTTTTATAGATTGTGAAATTCCACAGTTCTGAGTTTAAGTTCCAAAGCATTGGAGTGAGTGTTTGGCGTACGTACTATTTTACCAGCGTGCTTGAAAGAGTGGCGCCACTTTTAAAGTCCGACTCTGCTGTATAATGAACGTGCGTCCGAACAACCATGGACAACACAACACCGGCTTAAGAAAGCTTCAACTATTTCTTCTAAGCTAATTAATGAAACAAAATAGTAAATCTCATATTGTGAACTTTGCATAACTAATTGAAAGTTGACGATCGTTTTTTGTCGGGTTTTTTATTCAAATTTTAAACTGGCGCCAATTTTTCAGTTTGTCTACCGGCCAAGCGGCCCGCACACTGTGGGCGCATTCGACCTGCTCACAGATCGGGGCCAATCAGGCGTCTTAGGCCGAGTCTATTATCCGACTGAGGCGCCAGTTAATGACGGCTACGATTATACGGAGCCGGAGTATGTCCACGGCTTGCTGGACTTTCTGCGCTGGAGTCGCTGGCTGCGCGGCTTCTTCGCCTGGGCTGCTGGCCGGCTCAGATTGTGCTGCGCCTGGCGGGGCCCGCTGATTGGCTGCGGCGAGGAAGCGACAGGTACATAGTTTAGGTCGGGTTCGGGTTCTGACGTTTCAGGTTCTGAAATTTCACGGCTGTGAGGTTTCAAGGTTCCGAGGTTTATGGGTTCTGATGGTTCACGGTTCTGATGTTTCAGGCTTCTGAGGTTTAAGGATTGTGAGGTTTCAGGGCTCTGATGTTTCAGGATTCCAAGGTTTCAGGGTTCTGAGGTTTTAGGGTTCTGAGAGGGGGTCGGTGGCAGAGCGGTTAACGCGTTTGCCACTCGCACCACAGTCCCTAAGTTCGATTCCACGGCGAGGCCACATTTATTTGGGGCGCAGCCGCGGAGAGAAGGCTTGGGGGCTTGTCGTGCAATTTACGCCCTTGAGGGCCAACCTCCAAGGCACAGTTCGAGTGTACACTGCCTGACGATGAGAAAGTCAGGGCAGATGTACACACCTGTGTGAGCGTACGCCTGCGTACGGTATCTGTGTGCGTGTGTGCTCAGGAGTCAGCGAAATGGGCAGAATTGCCTCCTCGCTGGTTGCGGGTCTAGTGTCACCAAACTATGTGTCATTGCCCGCAGCCCTCCTGCAATTATTATTATTATTAGGGTTCTGAGGTTTTAGGTTCTGAGGTTTCAGGATTCTGAGGTTTCAGGTTCTGAGGTTTCAGGTTCTGAGGTTTAGGGGTTAGTAAATTTGACGTTAATATTTTCACAGCACTATTCAATCTACGAGTAAGGAAGAAAATATGTCAAAAGTTTAGTTTGGGTTTTAGATTCATAAATTTGTTTCTTGATATTTCTAACTGTGCTCTATATTCGAACCAAATTATTCAGAAGTCTCTCCGGTCATCGATAAGGAAGAAGACGATAAAAAAACAACACAGCAGCGCCTGCCTTTAATTATTTTCTCCCACGGCCTCGGCGGCCAGAGGCACGTTTATTCGTCAATCTGTCTAGACCTGGCTTCCCACGGCTTCATCGTAGCCGCCGTTGAACACCGGGACGGCTCGAGTTCGTGCAGTTTCTTCTTGGAACCCGCATTCGTCACAGCCAACGGCGATTCCGGCAGCGGCGAAGGCAAAAATGAAGAGAGCAACAAGACGCAGGATCGGCGGGTTTGGCTGCCCTACGAGAAGCACGTGCTCAGCGACTATCCGTTTCGCAATCGACAGGTGCGACAGAGAGCGGCCGAGGCCATTCAGCTCACGGACACCATGCTCAGACTGCATCGGGGCCAGCCTGTTACCAACTGCATGCCCGGCTTTCAGGGGCCGGACTCCGACTGGCTGCTGACTCAGTTTCGGGTTGGTTTTGGGGATTGAAAACTGGAACTATTATAGTGGGATTTTTGCAGTTTTAAGAGTGGGATTTTTTATTATACTGTCTGAAGTGGAATTTTAGAATATTTGAAATTTGTTTTTTTCAAATGAGTTTTTTAGGATTAGATTAGGATTTTTGAATGGGATGTCTTAGAAATTTTTGATTGGCATGTTCATTAGCTGTCTATTTTAAATGTAGTTTAAGGATTAAAATGGATTCTGCTTAAAAAATCAAATATTATTGATCTTTTATTTAATTATTAACACGGCAAATGACCTGCATTAACTGAACTCAACCCAGGATCGAATCGACACTAGTCGGGTTCATATAATGGGTCACTCGTTTGGCAGCGCGACCGCCCTCACGGCCGCTATCACCGCACCCGAAGGGCTTTATCAGTGAGTTGTTTGACATCTCGTTTTCAGCGTGCCTACTTATAGTAGCGGTGTGTAGAAAATTGCAATATGTTTTTTATTTTTTAACTTCAGAACCTGTTCTCTGCACGATGTCTGGATGCATCCTGTCGATCCGGAACTGTATAGAAAACTTAAAATACCTGTGCTATTTCTCAACAACGAGCACTTTCACTGGGTGACAAACGTGGCCAGAGCTAGGGAGGTTCTGCAATCGCCTGACTTGTTACCCGGAATGTCTACCGTTCTAACTATTCGGTGAGTAGGAATGTAGTTAAGGAAAATTAGTATTAAATTACGATTATGTGAACAACTATAGAAGACCATCATACTGAATGACCGACTGTATGAGTAGACAGTGACCTGTTAAATGACCAACTGTAGAAGACTGTCATGGGGGTTGTAGCTTAGTGGTTCTGACTCACGACTTGAAGGTCGGGGGTTCGATTTCCGACTCTACTGGAACAGTTTGTGTCCACTTTAGCAAGACACTTAACTCTGCATTGCTGCAGTTCACCCAGATGTTAGATAGGTACCATAACTAGCGGAGGTAATTAAAGGGGGGTGTGGCGTCCCACAGTCCATGGACTGAACAGCCGTACGCAGCCTTCAGATGCGCCCCGCAATAGCTGCGGCTGTGCTGTCGGCTGCACATCTGACCCAAGTCTATGATCCGCTATACTAAACCTTTATGCGCAACTCACAACTGTAAGGGATTGGAGAATTGTAAAAGACTGTAAATTTCCACTCACAATTCCAGCGGCACCAACCACGCGGCCCAGTCTGACTCTGGGCTCTACACAGCCTTCTGGCTGTCTAAGCGAATGGGCCTAATTCACGCCCTGGAGCCAAGAGAAGCTATTCAACTGTCCTCCAGAATCAGCCGGCTGTTCATCGCTAAGCATGAAGGTAAAATTCGTTAACTCGTTAAAAACTTTGGTATACGGCGAGTAACAATGACTAAAATCCTCGTCATCTAATTATATTTACTAAGATTTCCCGCTGAAATGTTGTACAGGTCGCCGACGACTCACAGAGGATGAGAGCGAGTTGTTAAATGGTGACAAATCGGACGTGTGCTTTCCGGAGTTCAACACAGTGCCTGACGAACCAAGGCACTCGTGAGACGGTGGCAGTAGACAGACAAGGCGCTGAATACTTCACGATAGCTCCCAAATCGAATGACCGATTTTCGTAAATTTTAATACAGAAAATTAAGGGTATTTTATATACCCTGTGGTTTTTCTACTCTTACTGTACTCTACATTTTTGGACTATGTAGCTGAATGTGCTACGGCATTATCAATAGTTTTATCTTAGAGTCAAGAATAACACTTGGACTCATTTTTGTTTCAATTGATTTTTTTCATCAGTATTTTATCATGTATTTCAGGTTTTCTATTTCGTTTGTGGCTTCATTTTTATGTCAATATTGTTTTAAATTGTTTTTACATATGTACGACCGTAAAAAACTTATTTACCGCTATTTGGTAGTTTCGCGTCTTGGAATCGTTAAAGCTTAACTAAAATGTAATATTTATAAATGGTGCATATCAACTGCCACATTGTTCAGATAACAATTAATTACAAAAGTAGTTGTAGTACTGGAAGACCCATATCGAATTTTAATGGATTATTTATTTTCGATTAAATTGTTATTTTATTGTACTATTTGCGTACTCAGTTTTTCATCATAGCCGATCAATTCAGCTCTGAAAGGGCTCATTTTGTGCGAAAAGTAGTTAATATATACATTTTTTATTTGTGCGCTTAATCTGCCAAATATCTTTCCACGCTTTTGTACACACCCAAGCAATAACTTATTGCTTTTGTGCCATAAAGCCAGAAGTAAATCTTTTAGCGTGCTTTATAACTGCGCCAGTTGAGATTATCCAGCCTTTGTTTACTGTGTGCTCAAAGCCGTAAATTTGTTAACTCCAAGATTACATTACATTGAGGAAATTTTGGAATGGAAAGAGATGAGGGGAAGAGAGAAGGGAGGAAATTTAAGGGAGGAGAGAAGGGAGGAGAGGAGATTTATGGCAAGAGAGAGAAGAGAGGAGAGATCTAGGGCAAGAGAGAGAAGAGAGGAGATTTAGGGCAAGAGAGAGAAGAGAGGAGATCTAGGGCAAGAGAGAGAAGAGAGGAGAGATCTAGGGCAAGAGAGAGAAGAGAGGAGATTTAGGGCAAGAGAGAGAAGAGAGGAGATCTAGGGCAAGAGAGAGAAGAGAGGAGAGATCTAGGGCAAGAGAGAGAAGAGAGGAGATTTAGGGCAAGAGAGAGAAGAGAGGAGATCTAGGGCAAGAGAGAGAAGAGAGGAGATCTAGGGCAAGAGAGAGAAGAGAGGAGAGGAGATTAAGGGCATGAGAGAGACAAGACAAGGGAGGAGATTAAGGGCAAGAGAGAGACAAGACAAATGAGGAGATTAAGGGCAAGAGAGAGACAAGACAAAGGAGGAGATTTAGGGCAAGAGAGAGAAGAGAGGAGAGGAGATTAAGGGCATGAGAGAGACAAGACAAGGGAGGAGATTAAGGGCAAGAGAGAGACAAGACAAAGGAGGAGATTAAGGGCAAGAGAGAGACAAGACAAGGGAGGAGATTAAGGCAAGAGAGAGACAAGACAAGGGAGGAGATTAAGGGCAAGAGAGGGAGAAGAGAGATCTAGGGCAAGAGAGAGAAGAGAGGGGATTTAGGGCAAGAGAGAGAGACGAGAGGAGATCTAGGGCAAGAGAGAGAAGAGAGGAGAGATCTAGGGCAAGAGAGAGAAGAGAGGAGATTTAGGGCAAGAGAGAGAAGAGAGGAGATTAAGGGCAGAGAGAGACAAGGGAGGAGATTAAGGGCAAGAGAGAGACAAGAGAGGAGATTAAGGGCAGAGAGAGACAAGGGAGGAGATTAAGGCAAGAGAGAGACAAGACAAGGGAGGAGATTAAGGGCAAGAGAGAGACAAGGGAGGAGATTTAGGGCAAGAGAGAGACAAGGGAGGAGATTTAGGGCAAGAGAGAGACAAGGGAGGAGATTAAGGGCAAGAGAGAGACAAGGGAGGAGATTAAGGGCAAGAGAGAGACAAGGGAGGAGATTAAGGGCAAGAGAGAGACAAGGGAGGAGATTAAGGGCAAGAGAGAGACAAGGGAGGAGATTAAGGGCAAGAGAGAGACAAGACAAGGGAGGAGATTAAGGGCAAGAAAGGGAGGAGAGGAGATTTATGGCAAGAGAGAGAAGAGAGGAGAGATCTAGGGCAAGAGAGAGAAGAGAGGAGATTTAGGGCAAGAGAGAGAAGAGAGGAGATCTAGGGCAAGAGAGAGAAGAGAGGAGAGATCTAGGGCAAGAGAGAGAAGAGAGGAGATTTAGGGCAAGAGAGAGAAGAGAGGAGATCTAGGGCAAGAGAGAGAAGAGAGGAGATCTAGGGCAAGAGAGAGAAGAGAGGAGAGGAGATTAAGGGCATGAGAGAGACAAGACAAGGGAGGAGATTAAGGGCAAGAGAGAGACAAGACAAAGGAGGAGATTAAGGGCAAGAGAGAGACAAGACAAAGGAGGAGATTTAGGGCAAGAGAGAGAAGAGAGGAGAGGAGATTAAGGGCATGAGAGAGACAAGACAAGGGAGGAGATTAAGGGCAAGAGAGAGACAAGACAAAGGAGGAGATTAAGGGCAAGAGAGAGACAAGACAAGGGAGGAGATTAAGGCAAGAGAGAGACAAGACAAGGGAGGAGATTAAGGGCAAGAGAGGGAGAAGAGAGATCTAGGGCAAGAGAGAGAAGAGAGGGGATTTAGGGCAAGAGAGAGAGACGAGAGGAGATCTAGGGCAAGAGAGAGAAGAGAGGAGAGATCTAGGGCAAGAGAGAGAAGAGAGGAGATTTAGGGCAAGAGAGAGAAGAGAGGAGATTAAGGGCAGAGAGAGACAAGGGAGGAGATTAAGGGCAAGAGAGAGACAAGAGAGGAGATTAAGGGCAGAGAGAGACAAGGGAGGAGATTAAGGCAAGAGAGAGACAAGACAAGGGAGGAGATTAAGGGCAAGAGAGAGACAAGGGAGGAGATTTAGGGCAAGAGAGAGACAAGGGAGGAGATTTAGGGCAAGAGCGAGACAAGGGAGGAGATTAAGGGCAAGAGAGAGACAAGGGAGGAGATTAAGGGCAAGAGAGAGACAAGGGAGGAGATTAAGGGCAAGAGAGAGACAAGGGAGGAGATTAAGGGCAAGAGAGAGACAAGACAAGGGAGGAGATTAAGGGCAAGAGAGAGAGAGAAGGGAGGAGATTTAGGGCAGTTTTTTCAAACTGCCCTAAGGAGAATGTAGGGAGGCCTATCAATATAAACTAAAAAAGTTGGAGAAGTCGGTCTGCGAAATGTGATTTCCATGCAAACAGCGTTCTCAAAATTCGTTGCTAACAAGCCAATAACGCACTGTACTGTAAAACAAATATATTTACAAGAAACACTAATAGTTGAGTAGCAAGTACTATTATCATAAAAATGGTTCCGCAAAAAAATACTCGTTGTCGACATAGATTGCTACCGAGAATTTTTTGAATAAGTAAACTACGGGAAGCTTGGGTGAGATTAAGCAAACAACTCAGCAACTGCTGCTGATGTTTTGGAAGAGTCACTTCGTTTTAAAGCATATTTCAAAGAATTAAAAAATCAATTAGTTGCAGTGCCGGTAGACAAAAGTACAATTGCACATGACATTTTTTCTCTCCAGAAATGCTCAGAATACGTAAGTAACACTCGAACTAGCCTTATTACAGAGATTATTGAATTGTAAATCCAAATTGACTAAATTTATCGGTTGGTCGAACAAAAGACATTAATTACTAGCAAAAGTCCACAATCGAGAAGCGTTGGTGCGAGAAATTCAATTGAGGCGGTCGCAAGCTAGCAGAAAGACGGTCCATTTATTGAATAAAACAGTTTCAGGCCAAAGCGCAGATAAAAACAATTAAAAATAGATTGTTTATTAATAAAATTAACATTTACTTACCTAGCGACATCATTGCTTTTGTTTTATCTTTTTGAACAAGATAAAATTGACAATCCCTATAAAAAAATTGGCTGCTTCTTCGGCGGGTTTTTGTGTAAAATAGGAGTGGAATCTACCAAAATCCCCCCTATCTCGCAAGAGTTAAAGAAACCACCCAGGAAGCAGCCGATGTAACCGTAAATTGTGCGGAAACCGCCGAAGAATCACCCGAACCAGTGGCCCATGGGACAACCAGAGAATTATTTACGGGCGATTCCTCAGCGGTTTCTGAGCATGGAATCTTCCGAACTGGAGGATTCTTTGGGTGATTCCATTTCGCCACCAAGAAGCACCGAGAAAACGCCCAGTTGGGTAGATTCTAAGCATGGAATCATCCGATTGGTATGTTTCCAGCGTTCGGCTGTTTCTTTTTCTGGAAACACCGCAGATTCCAACTGGAATCACCCAAAGAAACATCCCTATTTTTTAGCGGGAATTACGGCTAAAAATGTATGATTTTACGCTAGTTAACTACATTATTCAAATACTTGCAAATTTAATTCAGTAGACAAAGAAGACAAAAAATATATAAAAAATGCAAATACATACTTCAAGCAAATTGCAAAAGATAGCTAGATTACGCGACATTGCACTAGCAATAAGGATAGAAAATAAACTTTGGTCTGAAGGACAGAGGACTAGTTGACCAGTGGACTGTACATACCACACAGCTAGGGTGGGTCTGGCCTGTACATACTTAACAGCTGGGATAGGGTATGGGGTGGGTGTGACCAGTACATACACAGTTGGGATAGGGTATGGGGTGGGTGTGACCAGTACATACACAGTTGGGATAGGGTATGGGGTGGGTGTGACCAGTACATAACACAGCTGGGATAGGGTATGGGGTGGGTGTGACCTGTACATGCACAGCTGGGATAGGATATGGGGTGGGTGTGACCTGTACATACACAGCTGGGATAAGGTATGGGGTGGGTGTGATGTGTACATATACAGCTGGGATAGGGCATGGGGTGGGTGTGACCTGTACATACACAGCTGGGATAAGGTATGGGGTGGGTGTGATGTGTACATATACAGCTGGGATAGGGCATGGGGTGGGTGTGACCTGTACATACACAGCTGGGATAGGGTATGGGGTGGCTGTGACCAGTACATACACAGCTGGGATAGGGTATGGGGTGGCTGTCACCAGTACATACACAGCTGGTGTGGGGGTTTTACATTTGGACCGTACAGACGCAATGGGATGGGTTGGGTGTGTGCACTTACAAAGACCGAAGATCGATGTAAGTGCTCAAAGTTGAATTTTCCATTTTCAATAGAATGGTCATTCAACAGCGCACACTGAGCACATTGCTCCACGTGCCAAATCTTCCCAGTGAGTCAAGAGCTCGAATAGAGAAGTGCATTAACGGATGCTCCGACTGCTGCTGCTGTTGCTGTTTCTGCCGCCTGGCAGGCTGAGATCCCCTAATGACAGGTCGGGCCAGCCGGCACACAACAGGAGGTTTTAACGGACCAACGCAACCAATGCGAATCCAGTCAGTGGGAGACAGACACTGGCCCTGCTGGTGCAGGCTGAACCAGATTTCATAGCCAGCCGGCCTCTCTAAAGAACCGAATTCTTCGTCGGAGATGTCATCCTGTCCGGCCAGTTCAGTTTTCTTCCCAACTAGATCGAAAATATTTAGATCCCAACTGATACGCAGGGTTGAGCTGTCGATCAAGGAGTCAACGGCGATTAATCGAGGCTGAGGCAGATCTGATTGGCCCAGCCGCGGCTGCGACTGCGGCAGCGGCGGGTAAGCTGAAATTTAAAGAAACAACAAAATATCTGTAAGTTGCGAGTAACTACTCACAAGTAGGATAGAAACTAGATAGGATAGGATAGAAGGATAAAACTTTATTAATGCAAAGTAGACTAAAAGGCTTGGTTATTGGTTTTGGCCGAGTGAAGGACCAATTAGAGATGGCTTTTTACTGAAAAATTAGAGTAGAAAAATAAGTGTATAAAATCAATGGAATTCTCACCGATGCCAGAGTACGCCGTGGCAGGCACAGTTCCGCATTCAGTAGCGGCACGCAGCCGCGCCTGTTGCTCCTGACATCGCTTGTCAAGTCGGCGCACTTCGGCAGCCAGACGATTGACCTGATTGGCTGCCGTCAGGGCCAGACTTAGGGTGGGTCTTTTAACGGCGTCGGCAGCTCGTTGCCATACAGCCGCGTCGTTGTCTTCCGAGTTATCAACACTCGGGGAGGCTAAACGACGACGCTTAATTAATGGACTCTGACTAAGTCTTGCCTTGTTGTTGAAAGCGGCGCGCTTGTTTCCAACATGGCCTCTGCTGCGCAGATTTTTAGCCACCGGTTCAATGAAACTGTCGCTAGCAGCGTTGGCAGGCTCGGACACAATGGCATCGTTTGTGTACTCAGAGGCAAGCTCTGCTTGACTGTCTGGATGATCAAAAATCATTTCATCTCTTTCGTTATTATCTTGCACAGCGATAATCCCAGTATTACCACAGGTTTTTTTGGCTGAGGGACTGCTTCTGATGCATTGATTTTCATCATCCGCATGCTTGGTCGAATTCCAATTCTCCTCGGCTGGCTGTTCGGCGAGATTGCTAGTTTCATTGCCTGTGCTTTGTGTAGCAAGATGGTTAGGCCCAATGTCTGGCTGTTCGTGAACATTGCCGGCATCAATTTCAGTTTGTTTGTCAACATTACAAGTTTCATTGTCTGGTTGTTCAGTGAGAGTGGCGGTTTCACTTTCTGGATTTTCTGCAAGGTGGTCAGCCACAATATCTTGTTTTTGAGCGGAGTTGCTAGTGGCCGCATTGAAGACTTCGACTACATTTTCGCTCTGCACTATGTCAGCACTTTCAGAGACGATTTGACTTTGAACGCATGGTTGGGCTGTAGCAATTTGATTTTCGCTATCAGAACATCTGTTCTTATCTTCGCGATGTTCAACGACACTTGACATCCCTCCCTTAACGACAGAGTTGTTAATTTCGTTCATCCCAGATTGGTCGATCTGGCAGTCAACGCGCTCAACAGCTGCATTATTCAAATCGGAGCGCTTAGAGAAATCTTCGACGTCACTATTTCGCAGCTGGACAACGCTTCCACCATCGACATTGTCAGCGCCAACGACATCGTCGGGTTGTTCAACGATGAAACAACTATCCGAACCATCAGCAGGAGTAATTTCATCGTTTTCCAGACTTTCTGAGTTGCTTTCAACGCTAATTGGAAGACTGAGAACGCCGTTCGAGACAAGCGGCTTCGAGGCACAATTAATAGGCTCGGGTAGATTACTTAACTCTTCTGTGATAATGTCTTTAATAACAGAAACAGAGCAAGGAAGTTTAAGGCCGATCGGACCATGATTTAGATCGTTTGCAGTCTGATTAGTGCCAGTAACGGTGTCGTCTGAATCTACTAAGATAACACTTTTGTCACTGGAATCGCTTATATTCACAACTTCGGCACAATAGTCGCATGCTACTTCATTCCCTACTGGCTCATTGGCGTTATTGTTGACGCTACCATTGCGATTGGAAGCTGGTAAAACACATTCAAGCGCTGGCGAAGATTCCGATCTTACAAACGGCGGCGCTGGCTTTGGTCGTTGAGATTTTTTAGTCAGCCGCGCCTTTTTATGCGCCAATGACGCACTTTTAAGTGGCGGCATGGACAATCCTTCGATTGTCTTATCGATTGTGGATCCAGAAGCAGGCACATCTAAGTGAATAACTCTAAAAAGAGGCGGTGCCTGTAGGGCCTTTAGCAGCGGCGGCATCGGCTCTGTCATTTGCTGTGATGGCGCTGAAACAGCTTTTTGAAGTGGCGGCAAATCTTTTTGAAGTGGCGGCAAATCTTTTTGAAGTGAAGGCAAATCATTTTGGAGTGGCGGTGTCGGCACAGCCCTATAAAGTGGAGGCGTCGGTACGGCTTTTAGAATTGGTTCTGCACGATGAAGTGGCGGTAACGCCCGTTGAAGCGTTGGCGGTGTTGAGTCGGTTGTGCTGGTTGCATCGACTAACGACGACTCGGTTGCCGACGAACCAGAGGAGACCAGAGATGCCGGCAGCAGCTTGGGTGGCGGAAGAGACGCAAGGTTTAGCAGCGGCTGCGAATTCGCCCGCTTATGGTCTGGAAAGCCAAGACTGCGCCTTGTGCCGTTGTTGCGATGCCAGAGCTGCTTCTGCTGTTGCTGCTTCTCCCGGTGGCTGCTAGGCAAGGCTGCTGACGGTGGCGGCACTATGTAGTCAACAATAATCACATCGTCGTCATCCAAGTCAGCAGCTGCGGAGGCGGCAGCAATGGCGGCCTGGGAATGGCGTCTGTGGCCGTTCGAGTTGCCGTTCGGCGCGGCGCCGGTGTCACGGAAAACGCGTGCAGACGAACTAGTCGGATCCGGCGCCAGCTTGATTGGGGACTCCGACTGGGACATTGTGATAATAGATTACGAATCGATATTGACTGACTGAAATTAATTTTAATTAACAAGGTTTTGAAAAGGAGACTAATGAAAGCTAAAGCAATGGATTTACATCCTCTCGCAGTTATTTCACCTGTCTCCTTTATTATCTTTTTCCGTGTCGTATCTCTGTAGTTCATTACACTCCGGTCTTATCTCCGCACGCATTTCCTCCTTATCTTATATGCCTACTGTCTTATCTCTCTCTCATCTTATCCCCCTTATCGCCTGGAGTATTTTAATCGTACTACGTACAATTAATGAAACAATCGCAAAAATAGTAACGCCAGAGAATTAAATTCCGCTAATATATAATTTTATTCTTTTAAAAGAAAAATATGTGCTAAACAGGTATGTGATCTGTAGGAGACATTGGAATTGCTAAACAAATATTTTTAACAATGGAAGGCAAAACCCTAGAGTGCAGCGAACGCATTAGTCTTATTTAAAAAATATATGTAAAACAACTCAATGGCGACTGTACGGCTGAGATATAAAGTGACTAAAAATGAATACAAAATAATTCCTAAACAGTGCATTTTGTATAACAACAGTACAAAATCATGTATCAAACATTTTCTGTTCCTCGAGTTCTACCTTCTAGGTGCACAAAAAATGTAACAAACTTTCGCTATTTTTCTGCTAAAAATGTAACAATTTCCGTTAATTTTAACATCATTGAAGTTAAAAAACTGTCGTTAGTTTTCGGGTCAAAGGAATGTGAGACTTTAGTTACTTTAGGATTAAATGAATCTCAGAAATTTCGTTATTTTGCGGCCTCTTTCCCTACGATTTCCGTTACTTCTGTTTACTACTAAGTTGTATGCAAGGTATGTGAGAGCTATCGTCACTTTTTCGTTACTTTTCGTTACTCGTTACGCGTTAGAAATTTCCATTTCTATGATTAAGATCATTCGATGGCTAACTTAGAAAGGAATTTTGCACGCTGAAATTACAAAAATAAAAAAGTCTGATCAAGTAGACAGTTAAATAAACGATATCGTTCATTGCTGCGCGAGCCTCTGTCTATGCAGTTGAAGTGTCTGGGCTCGCAGTCGCATCATGCTGGCCTGAATCTTTTCAGTCACAACCGCTCGCAATGTCTCCGGGCTTGCGCCTTCTTGCCGCAATTTTCGCACTAGCGGCGCAAAGTCCAACGGTTCGCCAAAATTAATAGTCACCGGTTGAGATTGTAGCAAAGCTTTTAATCCTAAGCGCAGGTAGCCCAAAGTGCTATCAGCAGAAGGGTTGACTACCTCTAGGCCTTCGTGCCAGATGGGCAGCAGCAGGGGCGTGGGCTCGGCGTCCGCTATTAGGCGGCCAACGCCCCAGCGGAAACGAACCTAGCAAAATAAAATGGTGTTGGCTATTATTTTGTTCAAATTTCTACTTTCAGTAGGAAAATGAGAATTAAATAAAACAAAAAAATGTTTTTTTTTAATTACTTCATTGCCAAATATGAAATAACTGACCTCCGGCTCTTGATTCTTCTCTGATGTCAAAATTACGCGACCCTGTGGCAAAATGTTGACCCAACGACCGCCGCTATTTAATTCGGAGACAAGAAAATTAAAGCTCTCCTGGTAGACACCGTGGCCGGCTACTTTTATAGCGCCAGTATTTGAGTCTCTGAACAGCAGGCAGAGGGTGTGCGGAATGCATTTAGTTATTATTTAAAGAAGTTCGTTACATTAAAAAGGACAGTGCTAGGGGGAATTACAGCGTCAGGGGGAAAGACGGATAGTGTCAGGAGAAGGAAGGTTAGTGTCAGAGGGAAAAGAAGGGTGGTGTCAGAGGGTAAGGAAGAATGGTGCCAGTGGAGGAAGGACTGTCAGAGGGGTAGAAAGGATAGTGTCAGATGAGGAATGATTGTCACTGGGTAAGGAAAGATAGTGTCAGAGGGAAAGGATGGTGTCAGGCGAAGGAATGACTGTCAGAGGGAAAGGAAGGATGGTGTCAGGCAGAGGAATGACTGTCAGAGGGAAAGGAAGGATGGTGTCAGGCGGAGGAATGACTGTCAGAGGGAAAGGAAGGATGGTGTCAGGCGGAGGAATGACTGTCAGAGGGAAAGGAAGGATGGTGTCAGGCGGAGGAATGACTGTCAGAGGGAAAGGAAGGATGGTGTCAGGCGGAGGAATGACTGTCAGAGGGAAAGGAAGGATGGTGTCAGGCGGAGGAATGACTGTCAGAGGGAAAGGAAGGATGGTGTCAGGCGGAGGAATGACTGTCAGAGGGAAAGGAAGGATGGTGTCAGGCGGAGGAATGACTGTCAGAGGGGAAGGAAGGACAAACCGAATGGTGCGATGAGTTGGCACGCAGTTGCCAAGGGAGAAGAAGCAGTCGAACCAGCCAGTGAAGCAGATATCAGCAGCTACCGGAGTTAATCTCAAATAGTCGGGATCTGATTTCTGTTGTCGATTAGCTGGCATCAGACAGGTGACGCACAGATCGTCCCAGGTGCCGCTGTGATTCATCACCGATATCAAAGATCGATCACGCTTGTCGTAGAGCCTCTGACGCAACGACTGCGACTCAGCCAAATTCAACGTCGTCACCTTGTGACGCTGGAGAAGCCAACGAAATATACCGCCAACGCACAGGATCACAAATGAGGACCCGGCCTTCCATAGGCGAGGAAAGCGCTTGTCGGAGTGGGTTGGATACAGACGGAATTTCCAGTGCCGACTGAGGGGCGGCATGTCGGAGGCCGCACCTGCAAATCATCATGGGCAGCTATATTACTATTGTGAAACAAAACCATTTTTTTATTGAAGTAGCTTTGTTGGTTTAGTAGCTAAGGCATGAAATAAAGTAGGGTAGCCATTGATAGGATAAACTACGGAAGCTATGGATGGGATAAATTGGGGTAGCTATGGATGGGCTAAAGGGGGTAGCTATGGGTGGGATAAAGGGGTAGCTATGGTTGGGCTAAAGGGGGTAGCTATGGGTGGGATAAAGGGGTAGCTATGGTTGGGCTAAAGGGGGTAGCTATGGGTGGGATAAAGGGGTAGTTATGGGCGGGATAAAGGGGTAGCTATGGGCGGGATAAAGGGGTAGCTATGGGCGGGATAAAGGGGTAGCTATGGGCGGGATAAAGGGGTAGCTATGGGCGGGATAAAGGGGTAGCTATGGGCGGGATAAAGGGGTAGCTATGGGCGGGATAAAGGGGTAGCTATGGGTGGGATAAAGTGGAGTAGCTATGGGCGGGATAAAGTGGAGTAGCTATGGGCGGGATAAAGGGGTAGCTATGGGTGGGATAAAGTGGAGTAGCTATGGGCGGGATAAAGGGGTAGCTATGGGTGGGATAAAGTGGAGTAGCTATGGGCGGGATAAAGGGGTAGCTATGGGCGGGATAAAGGGGTAGCTATGGGCGGGATAAAGGGGTAGCTATGGGCGGGATAAAGGGGTAGCTAAGGGTGGGATAAAGTGGAGTAGCTATGGGCGGGATAAAGGGGTAGCTATGGGTGGAATAAAGTGGAGTAGCTATGGGCGGGATAAAGGGGTAGCTATGGGTGGGATAAAGTGGAGTAGCTATGGGTGGGATAACGGGGTAGCTATGGGTGGGATAAAGGAGGTAGATTTGGGTGGGATAAAGTGGAGTAGCTATGGGTGGGATAACGGGGTAGCTATGGGTGGGATAAAGGAGGTAGATTTGGGTGGGATAAAGGGGTAGCTATGGGTGGGATAAAGGGGTAGCTATGGGCAGGATAAAGGGGTAGCTATGGGTGGGATAAAGTGGAGTAGCTATGGGTGGGATAAAGGGGTAGCTATGGGCAGGATAAAGGGGTAGCTATGGGTGGGATAAAGTGGAGTAGCTATGGGTGGGATAACGGGGTAGCTATGGGTGGGATAAAGGAGGTAGATTTGGGTGGGATAAAGTGGAGTAGCTATGGCTTGTAGCGAGGTAGCAAAGTTTTAGCGAATCGGCAATAAAATAGGTCTTAAAAATTTTAAAGTCAAGTTGAAAAGCTTTGGTAATTAGAAGTAGGATAGGGCACAATCATTTATACTGAGCTCTGCATAACAATTCTATTAACAACATAAACATGCCGAAAACACTAGTATTATGCAGCGAATTTAGTATAAGCGCAACACAAACTATCTTTGCATAGCAATGATGAGATACAATAGCACCTGACTCAAAGGTACTAAGCAAAGTAGGAAAATTGATTAAAGAGAATGACAGACGCTAAAAAACAAGCAGGATACAAATAAGCAATAGGCAACAAATACAGCTGAAAAAAGAGTTAAGAAACACAAAAATGGGAATCAAAGTAACGACTATCGTTATGTCGTTATTCCGTTAATGCACTAGAATTAGCGATAAAATATAAACAGCAACTTATCTTCGGTAATAGGGAAGCATATTTTTACGATAAAACAGTAGGAGCTATAACTAAGGATTCTAGGAAGCAGTGCTCAAAGCAAACTAGTGGACTCCAATCCTGCCTGAGCAGTGCCCGAACTGGTTCCGGCAGCGGCGCCGCCGCTAAATCCCACATTAGTAAATCCCATGTCAATCAATGGATTAGTTTCGCTATTATCACTGCTAGCCGTGCTCAATCTTCTAGATAGTCGACTGTCCGACTGTCTGTTCACAGCCGCCGCAGCTCTAGACCTCTGCTGTTGCTCTCGCACTCTTTCGTCAACCAGAGACCGCAGGGAGGTCAGTAGATCGCGAAACTGCTCGTACTCGCGGTGGCCGAATGGCAGCGGATTGCTCACGCAGTGCTCGTACAGGGCGCAGAGGCTGCGCAAAGATTCGTCAATGTTTACCTCGGCTAGCGCGGTTTTTTTCAGATTGGCCAAATACGAGTCCACGGACTGGTGAACACTGCGACGGAAGCCCAGCTGGGCCAGGTGCTCTACCTGGAAAGCATTTTCAGGTTCTTTGGTTAGAGCGTCGGACTCATGACTTGAAGGTCGGGGGTTCGTATCTTGACCCCACTAGAACCATTTTTGCCCTTCAAGCAGACGTTTAAAATCTGCACAGCTTAATTTTACTCTGCCGTTAGGATTAGCTGGGGTAATTGAGGCTGGATGTGGCGTCCCACAGTCCATGGACTGAACAGCCGTAAGCAGCGCAGCGCAATAGCTGCGGCTGTGCTGTCGGCTGCACATCAGGTGAAATCAATCATTGTTATAGTTAATTATAAATTTTCCGTATTCTTTTTAATACTTATCTGAATGCGTATGAAGTCGATGGACTGAGTTCGAACTCCCGACCTTTTTGTAAAAATCCGAAAGCTTTTAAACATCGGGATCCACTCTTAGTAAAAAACTGAAAATAACTAATGTCTTATAACAAAGAACACTGGAAGCAAGGCCTGTGGCATTAGGACAAAGACCTGAAGGATGAAGAGTGGCAAAAAAAATATTTTTTTCGAGAAGGACAACAACCAGAATTAGAAAATAGGTAAATGAAAATTTATGGAATTAAGCTCTTGGTCTCATTGAAGACAAACCATGGGAGAACAAAAAACTACGATAAAATACAGAAAGAACAAAAAGCAGCATTAAACGCACCGTTTCCTGGAACTCATCCGCAGCTTTCAACCTGAACACATAATGCGACGCAGCCTTCTCCGCCACTTTTTCGCTGAACAGATCCTTGAAGCAGTCGTTAAATACAGTCGGCACACGCTGAATATCCCGATTGCGATTCACTAGTTCGCCAACTCGCTGACGCACAGTTGGCGTCGCCCCGGTTGCTATTGGCAACGGAGCAGAAGCAAACATGATCTGACGAGAACGAGCGCGAGTAATCTGACGCTTCACAGTCAGAATGACAAACACTAGCACAATGATGACAAAACTGATGATGATGAACACGATTGAGATGACCAGGCTGCCAGAACCGCCAGCTGACTGGCCTTCATCCTTTTTACCAATGTCACCTTTGTCACTCATAATCTTATTGTCAGGGACAATGGTTTTATCTCAGTTGAGTCAGCGTTTGGTTTAATGCTGTGGGACAAAAAAACTAACTAAAATAATATAAAAATAAAATTGCCTAGTGTTAACTGCTGCATGCTACACATAGCGAGCCAATTGTGTTTTGAGCTATGCTTTCATAGACATTTTACTTAAAATATTAATAGTTATTGTTATTAATACCAAATTTACAATACTTGACTTTATAAAATGAAAACATAAAAACATGGCTGGGAACCAAATAATGGTCATCTATGATTAAAATGCAAATTTTTAGCAACTGCTAACTCTTGTGCACATTACTTTAATCTTAATCAAAATTATGACTTGACTTGTGCATTATTGCTCTCTATTAAAGTAGATTACATGAAGCTGCCTTAGCAAAATTCGATTTTGTGATCTTGTGTGGCTTCTTGGTTACAGCAGGGCTTGTCTTGTCAGTAAATTTCTCAGTCAGTTCCTCACCAATAATTATAATAACTGAACAGCACTGATGGCAATGCTTACGTAGGCATTCAATCCTTGTGAATAAAGAAAATAAGTCAAATTTACTACAATACATAACATAATGGTGTCTGGCCAATGGGAACATTGAGAATGAGCAGAACAATCAGACAGCAACGCAAATTGGCATGAAGCATTAAGAAAAAATGTAGCATTAAGATATAGATTCACACAATATGGGGGATAAATAATGCTTATTGGGCAGGTAGGCAGAAGTAAGAAAGAGAAATCAGCAGAAGAGAAGTTCCAACCTTACAGATTGCTGGCCCAAGAACACTTTGTGTTCCATGTGACCCACACACACGGTAGGGAGCTTCTAAGCCAAACTGCTAAGTTACTAGGTAGTGACACAACATAAAATAAAAAAGCAAAATATAAGACATGTTAAATCAGAACAGAAAAACAATTGTGAAGTCTGTTTGGACCCACTTTATATTTTTGTTCAAGTCTAAGATGATGAGAAAACAAATATATTGTCATTGAACATGCCATATAATATTTTATGCACTCAGCGATATTTCATTCTAGAAAAATTCCTGGGGATTTCCCGGTTTTCCCAGATCTCCCGGGTAGGGGTCAAAATTCCTGGGGATTTCCAGGCCTGGAGCTACCCTGAGAAAGATAATTATCCCATTCTTTGAAAATTATCTGTGAAAATCCTATGAAAATTAAACAAGGAGGAAAAATACTACAAGTCAGTCTACAATTTAGTAATTTTAGAAACTCAATTTAATTTTTACATTTACTTGCCCATTTCTGATTAAAAAAGAAACTTCTTGAAATTCTAAAACTTGTAAGGCCAGGCACATTTTTAATAAAAAATAACAATGTAACAAGTGTTGTAGGGATTATTAATATTATAAATATAAATACTATACAATATTATTAATAAATCTCATAAATTCAGCTTCAAAGTTGTATTGATTTGTGTTGGTTTATAGATTTTGTTGTTGTGGTCTAGAGACAGTTTTACATTACATTGCTGTTCATTTTTGCCTTAATATAGTAGCCATTAATAACAAATTCAAAATTATTTGTCAAATTTATTACTAATTAATTATCTCACTTAGAGATTTCAATTAGAGATTTAGATTGTGAAGAGTGAGTGAAGAGAGTGAAGAGAGTGAAGAGTAGGCCTACTGAATATTTCTTTTCTGTATGTTGTAAAGAAAAAAGAGCTTAACACAGCATTGAGTGAATGCTGGTACTGTCAGTGTTTTGGTTTACTTGAAGTAAGTTGAAGAATGGCTTTACAATTCCTAAAATTTAGGCCTATTCTTTCAATTAGGCTTCTGTCCCATTGTCCATAGTTCCATGACATAAAGGCTCCCCAGGACTCTGGAGCATATAGCACAATGCTTTCTATCATGGCTCTGCAAAAGTGTATAAGTTGTTTGAGGTAAACTGCTCAAAGCCCAGATAATTTTTAAGAAGCATTCTTGTACACTACACCTGCTATTAAGTTTTTTAGCATGATAGTACACTGTTCCCTTTGTGTTCATGTGGACGCCTAGGTATTTCCATTCCTCGGGACAGATTCAACTAGGCAACCCTTTTTGTAGGGCAAAAATAAATAAAAAAGAGCCCTACCATACAACATTATAAAAGCTAGGCCTCAAAGCCTTGGCTAGGCCTAGACCTAAATGTAGCCTTGCCATGGCCATGACTAGTTTTTGACTTAGCTAGACCCTAATAATACTTGATATGAAATACAAATAGTGCACTTGTACTATTTTAGAAATCAAAGCACAAACAAAGACATACAGGTGGTTGTTATAATAGCTATTCAAGCCACTTAAAAATGCTTTAAATTCATATTCTCCTAAACGTTACAATTCGGCATATATGACAACAAATTTGCCTAGATAGTACGAGGCTCGTAAGATAGGCCTAGTTCTTCAAATTTTGGAGAGACTAAGCATTATGAATGAGTAACTCAAAGCTTTATTTCATCATTTCAATGGGATCAGTCCAAAACATGTCGAACGAAACTTGTGCCATACCATTGTCCATCAAACATTAGTTAGAAGCACAAAAAAAAACAAAAATGCCTGTGTATTATTAATAGGCTTGCAGCTTTTTGCTAAAGCTGAGCTAAAATTTAACTAACTTTAACCTTCACTTTAACTAAAAAACCATTAAAGTAATTTACATAGAAAGCAATTTTTGAAATTTTTCGAGCCGTCAACCTCTAGTAGACGTCCAGCCCTGGCTGGCTTAAGCACAGCGATGACAGACCTGTTTTAACAAACGATTAGATCGATAAATTTAAACAAGTTTTCTTCGCAGAAAATTGAGCTTAGATAAACATATTTTATACACTATGCTTGAATAAATAAACAAAAACTGCGTTTATCCTTTGCGTAATAAGCATATTTAAATTTATCCAGCCAGGAAGCACAATAAATTTGATGTTCATGTCTTTCATTCAGGTCATGCCTTTACACGACTTAAGCTGGAAGTTGTGTAGCTCCGTTAAAATCGCTCTCAAGGTTTTTGAATTGAACAAGATTAAACGGTAGCATTTTATTGCGAAATCTGCACTTTTAAGGTTAAGGAAAAAACACAATTGGCAGTCTTTACCCCCTTTGTAGCTTATTTGTCGATCTGCTAATTTTTCCTATTGCAGCTCAAATAGCAGCTTCGGCAATGCGTGGACGGGGACACCCGATCTTACAGGATGAGCAGCAGAATCTCAGGACCACTAGGAAAACTTAATTTTATAGACTAGTAGTATTGTCTAGTTTCCTTGCAGAATCTATGCACCGGCTGCGAGTAGCACAGCCAATGACGCTAATGCACCGTTTCGGCTGACGTACGTGACGTCGCCAGGTGAGTAGCAGCACCGAGCGCCTGAATGAAGAGGAAGCCGGACAATGTGGGGGAGCGCCCCGCGGGTCTATGACGTTTTCTAGCCGGAAATTTGCGAGCCGACATTTGCTTTGCTAACATAGTATAAAATCGCCACGATGATTAGCTACATGTGCATTACATTCGAATTCTAGAGTCTGTGCTACAGACAAAATTTCTCGAATCGAATTCCAGAATCGGAAAAACAAGATTTTAAAACCGATTCTAAAAACAGAATCGACAAAATGGAAAGTACCGAACCGAATCTGAAAACGGAATCGGGAATATGATAAGCCTAATAGCTATTTTTAATAGTATACACGTTAGACTTTGCAGTACATAACGATATTAGAAAGAAGTTAATTTTTTAGTTTCAATTCATTTTATATTTAATGTTTTAGCAGCGGAATATAGCTCATATTCAATAATTTCCTGTTTATTTCTGTATGAAAATACTGAAAAAACAAACAAGACTTCAATTTGGAATATGTAAATAAAATCATAAATCATTTTTATGTGACGTTGTCACTTGCTGAAGCTAATATTAATTCCCAACCTGCGTACTTATTTGGGCCGTTTAACTTATGTCATTTAACTATCAACAACTTTTGCGGTTTCGTATAATTATTTATAATTGTTAGAGTACTACTGTAAGTAGACGCCAATGCACATCACGCCACCCTAGCTTGTTTTCTACGCGTGTTTCAATGTTAACTACCCCGGCCAATGAGCGTGCGAGCTTTTTCTGACTAGATTTATCGATCGCTCTGTTTATTCTGCGGGCTAGGTTTTTTAACTAGGGCCCCCGAGCCCGCTCGCGCTCGCTCGTTACCCCTCACTCCTCTGGAACCTCTCGTCCCGGCCACTGTTATTCGTCCTGTCAATTACTTCTCTACTAACAGTTATTGCACTTGTCGCATTGTTACCATTGAGCTCCTGCGCCTGACCAAATCATCCTGCTTGTCGTATGTCCCAGTGCGAATAAACGAGATCAATATAAAAGTGCTACCGCTACATTGACTTACGAGGATTCTAACTACAATTGGGATTGAGTTTCGCCTGACTCTGTTGCCAGTTATTTCGTCACATTTACATTCCAAACTGTTATCGATATGAATTAATGAGTTAAAACTAATATTGGCAGGATTTGGACCAAAAAGAGGTAAGAAATGTACAAGGCAATAAAAAAATAAAACATACAACTAAAAAACAGCGCAAAAGCTACACAATCGTTAGACTAACGATCGCTACTAAAAAACTACAACATCGGTTTTTGTGTTAAACAAAAAAGACACGACAGCGAATAAAAATATTTTGTTGACGATTTATAAAAGTTTGGACGCAGAGCAAGAATAATGGTCAAAATAAAAAAGCTAGTCCCGGACTAAGCTGTCAATCCAGATAAAAATAATGCAATAAAGTATAAAATAGTGAAAACAAAAAACTCGCAGTAAGCTGTGGAAGTACTATTTTGTAAAAAAAGGAACCGAGATTCAATTTATGCAGCTTCTCTGCTATAAAATATATACTTAATGAGTATGAGTAGTGAATAAGGGATATTATGTCGTGCGTCAAAGCTGGCATAACGGTGTTAGTTTTGTTTTATCCAACTGGAATATGATGAAATCTCAGAACTGGATGGCAACCAGCTTCTTGGACCAGGCGTCGGCAGACTCGGCGCAGTCCAGCATGAACTTGGCCACGTTGGCTCTGGGCATTGAGCGATCTTGAGCCTCGGGAACGTATTGCCCTTCGGCTGCTTTCAGCTCCCTCTGCTCGTCCATCGGCTTATTAGTAAGGCCGGGCGGTTTCACAACAGTGTAATTTAGATCGCCGCAGTTCTCAGTGAGGTAACACTCGGCTCGCCAGAAGTCGTCCATATTGCGTCCGATTAGTAATGGTTTAATTAGCATTTCAACAAACTTCGGATGATCCGGGTGATAGACGGTGCACTGGGCGGTCAGCAGGACTAGGCGAGACACCTTGGCTGAACGCATCGCAGCAACAATGGCCGGAACAGCGTTGGTCATGAGGTCGATGCGAAACATGCTGACAGTGGCACCAAGCGCAGACATGATCACATCGCAGCCTGAGTTAGGGCGGTTGGAGAGTCAGCGCATGTAGCATGCTTTGTAAAAATAAATTCATTTAGCTTGCTCTTTTTGTAGCTTCTAGCACTAATTTTCTTTGGTGTCAGCGGTGGGATACGATCTCACGGAGTAATGATAATAAAAATCGATGTAAAATCGTACGTTTTAGCCTCTTGATAGCAGCATGAACGAACCGTTAGGCCGAACGAACCGAATGACCTGGCTAGAGACGAAAATATTCGTCTCTTAGCTGAGTCGAGAATGACACTTAAAACACCCCTAAAACAGTTTTTTCTCTTTCTGATGCATGGTGACTTAGCGACTGAAGTAAAAGAGAAATTTTCGCTTCTTGTCAGTGACGTCAAGCCAGCGATCGATCATGCAATTAGGGATTTTGCAACCTGAGGGATAGTTTGACAAGTGACTGTACACATGCAAACCTGTAAAAGCCTCAACCAGCAGCTTCTGGTCCTCGGTGCCCGCAGCGGCGCCCATGTCGGCCACCTGTTTCACAGTCAGGCCGGACTGCGCCAGCCGCTCGGAGCCCAGCTTGTCCGGACTGCGAACCACGGCGACAACTTGGTGACCTCGGGCGAGAGCTTGGTCAACCAGCAGCAGCCCGGTGGGTCCCGTGGCTCCCAGGATTGCTAGTTTGAGCGGCATTTTTTCGCTTTTGTATTTCCAGGAAATAATAACCAAACGAATTACGAACGCATATAACTGAGCTTGAAATCTCCACGAAAATATATTATTTTAGAATATATTCGAAGTTGAAGTGAAGATCTGCAAAACAAAAGCGACTAATGAATTACCATCGAACAGAATTAAGGAGGAACAAAAGTACATTAAATAAAGGGAGCGGGTAATGGTGGGGTCTGTCTAAGCGACTACACATTGGTTGGAGTGAGAGGGTGAGAGTGGGGTCTTAGCGTCCGTACATTGGTTGGAGTGAGAGGGTGAGGGTGGGGTCTAAGCGTCTGTACATTGGTTGGGGTGAGGGGGTGAGGGAGGGGTCTAAGCGTCTGTACATTGGTTGGGGTGAGAGTGGGGTCTAAGCGTCTGTACATTGGTTGGAGTGAGAGGGTGAGGGTGGGGTCTAAGCGTCTGTACATTGGTTGGGGTGAGGGGGTGAGGATCGGGTTTAAGCGACTGTAAATTGGTTGGGGTGAGGGGGCGAAGTGAGTGGGTGAGGTGTTGTATTTCTTAGGGCGTTTGTACGTAGGATTTATATATACAAATGAAAAAGCAGAAGGTAACTCAAGCTTTTTTAAAAAATCAATAGAGATGAACTTTTATAATAAAGCGATGAATATCAAATTGAAGCGGCATTAGATTTTTATCAACGCTTTCATAATTCGTAATAAATAAAGCCTGAAAACGGGCTATGATAAAAAAATAAGTTCATAAGTCAAGTCAAGAAGTGGAAAATTAGTACAAAAAAATGATTGTTTACCATTTTAAGCCGATTTTTATAGCAGGAAACTCATCGTGACAGGTAAAGCACCAAAGAATCAAAATAAGTTATAAAAGTATAATACAGATTGGTCTTGATTGTAAACCGCTATATATATTTATATATATATATATAAATTGGCGCAAATGAGTGTAGAGTGGAACCAAAAGATTAGAGAATGGGTCCGCGTTAATCAGAGCATTTAAAATCCTGATCATTTTTTCTCAAATTTGGCTAAAAATATTTGGTGAATCGATTTAAACTTGAAAGTATAGAATTCATAATTTTTTTTAGATTAATTAAGAGATCAGATGCTAGGTCTACAAGGTTAACTGTAGGGCTCAAAGTGTAGAGTGGGATCAGAACTTTAGAGACAGGGATCAGTAGTGTTGAGACTGGGATCAGGCGTGTAGAGAGTGGGATCAGAACTATAGAGAGTAGGATCAGAACTATAGAGAGTGGGATCAGAACTATAGAGAGTAGGATCAGAACTATAGAGAGTGGGATCAGAACTATAGAGAGTAGGATCAGAACTATAGAGAGTGGGATCAGAACAGAAGTGTTGACAGTGGGATCAGAACAGAAGTGTTGACAGTGGGATAAGAACAGAAGTGCTGACAGTGGGATCAGAACAGAAGTGCTGACAGTGGGATAAGAACAGAAGTGTTGACAGTGGGATCAGAACAGAAGTGTTGACAGTGGGATCAGAACAGAAGTGTTGACAGTGGGATCAGAACAGAAGTGCTGACAGTGGGATCAGAACAGAAGTGCTGACAGTGGGATCAGAACAGAAGTGCTGACAGTGGGATCAGAACAGAAGTGCTGACAGTGGGATCAGAACAGAAGTGCTGACAGTAGGATCAGAACTATAGAGAGTGGGATCAGAACAGAAGTGTTGACAGTGGGATCAGAACAGAAGTGCTGACAGTGGGATCAGAACAGAAGTGCTGACAGTGGGATCAGAACAGAAGTGTTGACAGTGGGATCAGAACAGAAGTGCTGACAGTGGGATCAGAACAGAAGTGCTGACAGTGGGATCAGAACAGAAGTGTTGACAGTGGGATCAGAACAGAAGTGTTGACAGTGGGATCAGAACAGAAGTGTTGACAGTGGGATCAGAACAGAAGTGCTGACAGTGGGATCAGAACAGAAGTGCTGACAGTGGGATCAGAACAGAAGTGCTGACAGTGGGATCAGAACAGAAGTGCTGACAGTGGGATAAGAACAGAAGTGCTGACAGTGGGATCAGAACAGAAGTGCTGACAGTGGGATCAGAACAGAAGTGCTGACAGTGGGATCAGAACAGAAGTGTTGACAGTGGGATCAGAACAGAAGTGCTGACAGTGGGATCAGAACAGAAGTGCTGACAGTGGGATAAGAACAGAAGTGCTGACAGTGGGATCAGAACAGAAGTGCTGACAGTGGGATCAGAACAGAAGTGTTGACAGTGGGATCAGAACAGAAGTGCTGACAGTGGGATCAGAACAGAAGTGTTGACAGTGGGATAAGAACAGAAGTGCTGACAGTGGGATAAGAACAGAAGTGCTGACAGTGGGATCAGAACAGAAGTGCTGACAGTGGGATCAGAACAGAAGTGCTGACAGTGGGATCAGAACAGAAGTGTTGACAGTGGGATCAGAACAGAAGTGCTGACAGTGGGATCAGAACAGAAGTGTTGACAGTGGGATCAGAACAGAAGTGTTGACAGTGGGATCAGAACAGAAGTGCTGACAGTGGGATCAGAACAGAAGTGCTGACAGTGGGATCAGAACAGAAGTGTTGACAGTGGGATAAGAACAGAAGTGCTGACAGTGGGATAAGAACAGAAGTGCTGACAGTGGGATCAGAACAGAAGTGCTGACAGTGGGATAAGAACAGAAGTGCTGACAGTGGGATCAGAACAGAAGTGCTGACAGTGGGATAAGAACAGAAGTGCTGACAGTGGGATCAGAACAGAAGTGCTGACAGTGGGATCAGAACAGAAGTGCTGACAGTGGGATCAGCTCAGAAGTGTTGACAGTGGGATCAGAACAGAAGTGTTGACAGTGGGATCAGAACAGAAGTGCTGACAGTGGGATAAGAAGTTTTAGACAGGGATCTAAAATAAATTAATCAAATTGATAGTAAAATTTTCTTAAAAAATAGAATCTTAGGGCGCTGATCAACTCAGTAACAAAGTAAGCAAGGACTGCATCTCTTTTAGAATTGAACGGCCACCAGCTTCTTGGACCAGGCGTCGGCGGATTCCGCGCAGTCCAGCATAAACTTGGCCACATTGGCTCTGGGCACAGACATCTGGGTTGGCTTGGGCACATACTGGCCTTCCACAGCTTGAAGCTGGCGCTGTTCAAGCGGATAGTTAGAGAGGCCGGGTGGTTTGACAACAGTGAAGTTAATATCAGCGCATTGCTCAGTCAGGTAGCATTCGGAGCGCCAAAAATCGTCCAAATTTCGGCCAATAAACAGCGGCTTGATGACCCATTCGACAATTTTAGGATGCTCGGGTCGATAGACGGTGCACTGGGCGGTTAGCAGGATTAGGCGGGTCACCTTGGCTGAACGCATCGCAGCGACAATGGCCGGGACAGCGTTAGTCATGAGGTTGATGCGAAACATGCTGGTGGTGGCGCCCAGCGCGGAAAGAACTACATCGCAGCCTGCGAAATAAATGATGAAGCTAAAGCTTGTCAATTCAGCTTTGCTGTCTGTTGGGAAAGTGGGATTTGAGACATGAATTTGGGATCTGGATCTGAGACATGAATTTGGGATCTGGATCTGAGACATGAATTTGGAAAGTAGGATCTGAAATATGGAAATCAGGTTCTGAGGTTAGAAGGCTGGGATCTCAAAGTTGGGAGTTTGGGATCTGAAGTTTGGAAAATGGGATCTGAAATTAGGACAGTGGGATCTGAATTTAGGTTAGGAGATGGGATCTGTATTTTATCTAACTAGACAAGGAACAAACCTGTAAAAGCCTCAACCAGCAGCTTCTGGTCCTCTGTGCCCGCAGCGGCGTCCATGTCGGCCACCTGTTTTACAGTCAGGCCGGACTGCGCCAGCCGCTCGGAGCCCAGCTTGTCCGGACTGCGAACCACGGCGACAACTTGGTGACCGCGGGCGAGAGCTTGGTCAACCAGCAGCAGCCCGGTGGGTCCCGTGGCTCCCAGGATTGCTACTTTTAGCGGCATTTTTACTAGACGTACTTCTCGTTGGACGAAAATGTCAACTGCAAAGCAAATTTTTAACATGATAAAAAACGAAGTATACACATTAGTCAGGCTGGGTAGGGGTGGAGGGGTCGAAAGTGGCGAGTGTACACTCACTCTTGGTAGGGGTGGAGGGGTCGATAATGGCGAGTGTACACTCAGGCTGGGTAGGGGTGGAGGGGTCGATAATGGCGAGTGTACACTCAGGCTGGGTAGGGGTGGAGGGGTCGATAATGGCGAGTGTACACTCAGGCTGGGTAGGGGTGGAGGGGTCGATAATTGCAAGAGTACACTCAGGATGGGTAGGGGTGGAGGGGTCGATAATGGCGATTGTACACTCAGGCTGGGTAGGGGTGGAGGGGTCGATAATGGCGAGTGTACACTCAGGCTGGGTAGCGGTGGAGGGGTCGATAATGGCGAGTGTACACTCAGGCTGGGTAGGGGTGGAGGGGTCGATAATGGCGAGTGTACACTCAGGCTGGGTAGGGGTGGTGGGGTCGATAATGGCGAGTGTACACTCAGGCTGGGTAGGGGTGGAGGGCTGTGCTGTGCAATGCTGTGCAATTGTAGCTTTTGCAAAGTCATAACCCCCATCTTTTAGGTAAGAATTATTTTATAGATGCACTTACACTAAGAATCAAGAAACTAGTTGCAGAAGAGATATAAATAACGAACAAAAATACAAAAACAAATATCTTTTTCAATCCAAAACCACTTTGTCCTCGAAGCGTCGCGGAACACACTTATTGTGCCAAGTGAACGAATCGCAATGTCGCCTATTTTTATTGAAGGTACAATCCATACTGATTAGAATTTTTGTCAATCACACTACTGCACACAATATCGCAGAGAATTAATATTAGAAGCAGTTTGTTAAATTTCATGATCAAAATCGCTACGTAATTTCCGTATAACAAAAAAGTAACATTTTTACTGTGCTTATTTAATCTAAGTTAATTAGACAAAAATAAATGCGACCCAGCTAATAAAAAAACAGATTACCCGATATATATAAATACATTTTTGAATTGCAATAAAAAACTGCATTTTCCTGCATAAAAAGGCCAGCAATAGGGACACACACAAAGAGGTGGAAACTAAATTTAGTCCAAATGCAGCGCACACAGCGACAAAACAAAGGCATAAAAAACGCAGGCCAAAAAACTGCTGACAATTGTTTAAGTCTGCAATTCAAAATTAAAACCTCAACCAAACAGAACGAAATTTGCCTCTCAACTTTAACTAACAAAAAGATGGTTTAATTCACAACGCATAAAATATGTATTTTTAGAATAAAAAAATGTAACCTAAACATTTTTCAACTGTTTATAGGTTGCTTTAGTCAAAAGCTTGGTCATGGCGAGGGTATAGGTTGGGTAGGGGAAGTGTTCACCAAAGGCGGGGTAGGGATTGAGCGGGTCGATAAGAGCTGAGGGCGGGGTAGGGATTGAGCGGGTCGATAAGATCTGAGGGCGGGGTAGGGATTGAGCGGGTCGATAAGATCTGAGGGCGGGGTAGGGATTGAGCGGGTCGATAAGATCTGAGGGTGGGGTAGGGATTGATCGAATGGATAAGAGCGAGTGTACACCGAGGGCCGGGAAGGGTATGAGGGCGTTGGTATCTGCAAGCAGTGGCAGGTTACTAAAGCTTAACTATTTTCCTTGATTCGTGGCGTTGGGTGCAAATCAAATGGTTGGCATGAGTTATCTTCAATTCAGAAAATGCTCCAACTTTTGAACCACTTAATCCGAGTCGGACTCGAACTTCTTGCTCAGATTGCCAGAGTCCGTGGACATGCGGGGCTTCTTGTTAAATCTGTCTTCATCGCCGTCTCCTCCGCCGAAGCCAGGTCGCTTGAAGCCGCCACCACGTCCTCCGCGGTCACCGAAGCCTCCACGACCGCCGCGACCACCGAAGCTGCCGCGACCGCCACGGCCGCCGCGATCACCGAAGCCGCCGCGACCGCCGCGACCACCGAAGCCGCCACCGCGTCCGCCACGGCCGCCGCGGTCGCCGCCGAAACTGCCGCGACCCCTGAAGCCGCCGCGTCCACCCTCGCCGGGGGCGCGATCTTCGCGATATTCCAAACGAGCTGTTCGACCGTCGAGGGAAAGCTCGGCGTTATCCGACATCGCCTTGGCGGCGGCTTCCTCCTGTTGATAAAAAAGTGCTATCGATTAAGAAAAGAAAAAGCAGCGATAAGGAACTTAGGGTTATGGGGGTCGGTGGCAGAGCGGTTAACGCGTTTGCCTCTCGCACCACGGTCCCTAAGTTCGATTCCACGGCGAGGCCACATTTATTTGGGGCGCAGCCGCGGAGAGAAGGCTTGGGGTGTTGTCGTGCAATTTACGCCCTTGAGGGCCAACCTCCAAGGTACAGTGAAGTGTACATCGAAGTGACGATGAGACAGTCAGGGCAGATGTACACACCTGTGTGAGCGTGTGCCTGCGTACAGTATCTGTGTGCGTGTGTGCTCAGGAGTCAGCGAAATGGGCAGAATTGCCTCCACGCTGGCTGCGGATCTAGTGCAACCAAATGCCCGCAGCCCTCTTGCAATTATTATTATTATTAGCTTAGGGTTATGGTACACAGAGGCACACACTCACACAGGTGTGTACATCTGCCCAGACTTTCTCATAGTCCGACAGTATACGCTTTCACTGTGCTGTGCCTTTGAGGTTGGCCCTCAAGCCTTCTCTGCGCAGCTGCTCCCCAAATGAATGTGGCCTCGCCGCGGAATCGAGCTCAAGGACATTGGTGTGCGAGGCGAACACGCCAGTAGGACAAGAACAGGTGAAGGAAATAACATGTGAAAGGAAAACATTAAAAGTAGAAGCTACTAAAGAGGGAATCCACCCTGACTATTTTCAGTGCTGCACCCGAACGGAGCAACGCAAGCACACGAAACTCAAGAACATGGGCCAACTTTTATTTGCGCATGCTCTTCAGAACTTCGAGATATTCAATGTTTCTTGCCGAAGGTCAGATTTTTCCCATAAACGCTAGTGTACTTTACGCACCCCTTCACACGAGTTAACACAGCGCCTCAGTGCGGCCTTGCCAGGCCTTCAAAATTTATCAGCATGTCACACGAATGTGCCTGCATCATCTTCGTTGGTCACCTAACTTTACATACCTCTAGACGGACTTCTGGACCTTGAAGGGCTACAACAGGTGGAAATAGGCCACTATGGACACCCTGATGCGAATTTTTACAATTTCACTGATCAAGCCAAAATATTTGGCTCAGCTGAGGAATGAAGAGACACGATTGAGCTGATAGTTAAAAGAGACCATTTAAATGAACTATAATATGACAAAAATGAAAAAAGCACATGAAATCAGGCACTATAAAGATCTCGGGCACTCACGTTCTCAAACCGGACAATAGCGAAGCCGCGACTTCTTCCTTCAGGATCCTTCGGAATGAATAGGTCGGTGGACTCGGGGAAGTGCTCACGCAGAGAATCTGGGGTAGCGCTGAAAGGCAAGTTGAACACGCCAATAGTGCTAGTCGGCTTAGCATGGCTGGCAGTCTGGGCCGGGCCGCCTCTCTGTTCAACAAACTTGACGCCGATCTGCCGGCCGTCCATCTCGCTGTCGCCGTTGAATTTGTCGAACGCCTCGGCGCAGGCCTCGGCGGTTTCGAATTCAACAAAGCAGCCGCCGAATTCTTGGCCAGGCCTAGCCTTGGCAGCGTAGCGAACGCCGCCGGGGAAGGCGGTCTTGATGGCGTCCGATTCGCGGCCGCAGGCGTTGGCCGGCAGGTTGCTAAGCAACAGGGTCCGGGTCTGGCCGCGTAGGTTGGAGCCGACGCTATCACCGCCAGTAGGCTTCGGGCTCTTCTGCTAGACAGTGGATAGAGTTTTCTTTCAGGTGCTTTATCCTTCTGCATTACACAAGATTTTTTTGTCTGAACAGTAGTGCCTCCCAAGGGGGGCTTAGTGTGCTAGTCTTATATACTAAAAATGAAATCTTGCTTGCATGTTTCTGATTCTAAAATCTAAATATACTGACAGATATTTTTTAAGAAACGTGTAAGAAAAGGCGTTTTCTAAGAAATACGTGTAACAAAGGACAAATATTCTAAGAAAGATGTTCGATTTAGGATAAATTATAAAAACTAATACTCATAAAGAAAACCAAAAACACCACACAAAGGACAAGACTAACCTGGTTCTCTGGTTTAGCCTTGACCGGGCCATCAGCTGTTGAATCTTCTTTGTTGGCCATATAGTAGCTGGCCTTGATTGGCTTGCCGGCTAGCACGTGACCGGACAGGCCCTCCAGCAGGGTCTGGGCGGCGGCTACGCCAGCCAATCGGACGACAGCTTGGCCTCGGTGCTTATTGCCGGCACCTTTCTTAATCAACAGCCTAGCTGAGATGAGCTCATCAGCGCGGCCGCCTAGCTTTTCCTTTACCAGATTAATAAGCGAATCTTCATTTGTCTCGAACGGCAAGTTGGATACAAACAGAGCAGTAGTGTCCGTATTGCCAGGCACCTTCTGGCTACCAGCCAATTGCAGCAGGCGGTCCGGCTTGCCAGCCAATTGGCAGGCGGCCAGCTGGCGACTCTTGTAAGGCGCGCCCTGGCATTTGGCCAATGCGGCAGAAGCGTCCTGACTGGTCGATAGGCCCAGGATGGCAACTGGCGAGTCCAGAACAGAAGCGCTTACGTAGGCTACGCCACGTTTGCTCAGATAGTTCTTTAAATCAGACACACTAGTGTGAGCCTCCAGATTGCCTAGCAACAGGTAGTGAGCCGCCTTAGCAACTGGAACTACGGCACCGTTCAAAGCAGCGACGGGTTTCTTTGCGGCTGGCTTTGACACTTCCTCCTCATCGTCTTCCTCGTCATCTTCATCATCTTCATCGTCTTCATCATCTTCATCGTCTTCATCATCATCATCATCGTCTTCATCATCATCGATGTCCATTTTCGATTGCTTAGCAACACCAGTCAGACCCTTAGCAACGGGCGTCGCCGTGTCCTCTTCGGAGTCTTCTTCGTCCTCCTCATCATCGTCATCCTCTTCGGAGTCTTCTTCCTCGTCAATTGAAGCTTTCTGTTGCTTAGCAACGGCTGCTTGTTTCTGAGCAACAGGTTTTGGCTCCTCTTCAGATTCATCATCGCCCTCATCATCCTCATCCTTCTCCGAATCATCATCGTCTTCGCTAGCAATAGGCGCGTTTTGCTTCTTATTCGCTGGAGTCTGTTTCTTAGCAACCGGAGTCTGTTTCTTAGCAACCGGAGTCTGCTGCTTCGCAGTTGGAGTTTGCTTTTTGGCTGCTGGAGTCTGCTGCTTAGCAACCGGTGTCTGTTGCTTAGCAACCGGTGTCTGCTGCTTAGCAACTGGCGATTTGGTCGCCTTAGTCGGCGACTGCTTTTTTAATTGGCTGGGCGGCACCGCTACCGGCAGCTGTTTGACGCCGCCATCGCTGTCGTCCGTATCGTCGCTGTCGTCAGAACTGGCTGCCGGAGGAGGTGCTGATTTCTTTGTCGGCGGTGTTGGCTGAGGCTTGCCAAGCGGCGACTTGGCGCCAGATTTGCCCTGCTGTTTCTTGAAGACCATGGCTTTTGCTGTTTTTGTCTATTTCTTTAAAACTTTTTATACTAATATTGACTTTAACTGTTATGACGCTTCAGAACTGAAATTGTTTAAAAAAAATTTCTGCAGAACTGTTGATTCAGTTATACTGTTGATGCAAGGTGATACAGGAGAGGGAGTTAAACATGTGATACTTATGGCATATTAGAAAAGCGGAACAAACTATTTAACTTAAACTAAAATTGCTCACACTATACCAATAAAGTCTTGTCTTAATTACTATTTGATAACAACAGAGAGATAAAAAATTAAACAAATAATACAAAATTGAATATCTTTATTTGTTGTTTATTAATAAGTTAAAAAAAGATTTTTTTAAACCTGCAAAAACTAATAATTTTCTTCCACTTCAGGTTAGTTTTAAAAAATATGAACAGAACAGCCCTGTAAAAAATTCGGCTGCTTCTTCGGCGGGTTTTTGTGTAAAATAGGAGTGGAATCTACCAAAATCCCCCCTATCTCGCAAGAGTTAAAGAAACCACCCAGGAAGCAGCCGATGTAACCGTAAATTGTGCGGAAACCGCCGAAGAATCACCCGAACCAGTGGCCCATGGGACAACCAGAGAATTATTTACGGGCGATTCCTCGGCGGTTTCTGAGCATGGAATCTTCCGAACTGGAGGATTCTTTGGGTGATTCCATTTCGCCACCAAGAAGCACCGAGAAAATGCCCAGTTGGGTAGATTCTAAGCATGGAATCATCCGATTAATACGTTTCCAGCGTACGGCTGTTTCTTTTTCTGGAAACACCGCAGATTCCAACTGGAATCACCCAAAGAAACATCCCTATTTTTTAGCGGGAGAATAAATTTTTATTTTCCTTTGTATCATTTTAAATGGACACAATAATGGAAAAACTGACAACAAATAATCAGAAAAATAAGTAATAAATAGTTTGAATTTTTAAAGTTAAGTGTAAAAATGAATTAATACACTTGGAATTATTGTGGAAAAAAGATACAAAGCACCAACAAAAATGTAAAGATACAGCTCCTGCTAATGAGAGTTACAACCCTTCAAGTGGTTTATCAGACAAAATAATAATGCACAGAAAGATTGTTTTGTTTAAAATAAACTGTAGCAGCAAAAACTCTTTGAAATTTCAATTATTTAACAGCTTCTTTGAAAGAGCAGAAAATCTGGATAAACATTTCATAAAAAACCACAGCATTCTTTATCATTTACATACAATCTAAAAATAGGTTACTGTCCTATATATCACAAAAATATAGCGACAAAAGGTAAAAAGAGAAGTTTGTGCAAATGTTTTTTGAAGTATAAAGTCTAGAACAGAAAAACTATCCAAAAATAATTAGTTTGAATATACTTTAAGAAACAGTAATGAAAATAAAATTAACAAGTAAAAATATTGGAACTGTTAAAATAGTGTAGTGAGAAGTACTTCAATCCGTGGCGCAGACTCAGAGTAAAATGGCACCAATCGAAAAACCGACCAATAAATAATCATTTCAACTGGAAAGGTTTGGAGCCTCATTTTATCCAAACAGAAAGACGTAAAGAAATTGATTTCAGTAGGCTAAAGCTAGCATAAAAACCTCATTAACTGTTTTAAAACAAAATCGGATCATTTCAGCTGGCTAAGCCGAGCGTGGAGAGCCTCATTTTCATTTTCTTAAAGCAAAAAACTGGGCACATAACATTTTGAACAGCTAGTTTTAGCGTAGAGGGCCTGGTTTTTCAGCATTTAGCGAAAAGTTAATGTCTAGCGTAGAGTGCCAGGTTTTTCAAGAAAAAAACGGATCACTAAATATCATTTTAATCGGGCTAAATATTGACCACAATATATATTACAAGCTAGGCATAGCGTAGATTGCCTTATTTTGTCTAGCAAAAAACTGACCAAAATATATCATTTTAACTGGCTAAGCCTTGCGTAGACAGCCTCATAGAAACGCCTCTGCTCGGACTTTGAAACTCGGGCGAAACTTTCGCGCTCCTTTGGCACACTGCCTAGCCGTTTGCCCAGGCTAAATAGAGCCTGAGCTCCGTCGCTAATGATCGGGATGCGATCAACGATGCCCTCCCATAGAAGGCCGCGAGCGCAGATCACATCGCAATGATCCCAGTGCTTAGTAGCAGACTGAGCAGCCGCAGCGATGGAATCAGTGTACCAGATTCCAGTCTTTAATTGATTCTGCTGCGGAGGCGGATCGGTAGTCCATGACTGAGCTGAAATCGTCACAGGCAGTTAATATTAGTAATAATAATAATACAAACTGCAGGAGGGCTGCAGGCAAGGACAAATCATCTGTGGACACTAGACCCGTAGCCAGCGGGGAGGCAATTCTGCCCATTCCGCTGACTCATGAGCACACACGCGCACAGATATTGTACGCAGGCACATGTGTGTACATCTGCCCTGACTTTCTAACCATCAGGCAGTGTACATTCTCACAGTGCCTCGGGAGGTTGGCCCTCATCATCATCGCCCCCAGGCCTTCTCTTCGCGACTGCGATCAGATTCAATGTGGCCTCGCCGCGGAATCGAACTTAGGGACCTTGGTTAACCGCTATGCAACACCACCCTCACAGACAGGTAGGTTAGACCTGGTTTTAAAAGGGCTAGAGTGATAAATATTTATTTGTCTGACCAAAAAACCCAGAACCTACCAGTAGACGTTTTGCCCACACTCCTAGAACCGAAATCGTCTTGAGTGGACAAACTGATCACCGACCTGGGCAGTTGGGCGTCAGTGGGAGCCAGCTGACTGGCTAGGGGCACCAAGCCGTCGCTAAGCAACCAGTCGCGCTGTTTAGACCAGCCGGGCGGCACGGCGGGTCCAGTGAAATTGCGATTCAGCATATATAGGTAGGGCGCAGCCATGAAAGTTTTCACCTGTAAAGGAGGGAGGTTGTTGTTGTGTATGTTTTTGTAACTTCAGGCTTGTAAACGAGAGGTCTGGGTTCAAATCCCGCGCACAATAGCTGCGACAATCCCACTTTCTGTAATAAATCCGGCCCTACTGGGGCTAGTCGGTCGATATTGATTTTAATAATAATGTAAACGAAGCTATGCACCTGAGTAGATGTTGAGCACACAGCTGAGTAGCTCAAATAGTAAGTGTTTGGATAGTCTGGCACCAACGCGTTGAACCTTTCGCACGACTGCAGCGTGAGGTCGTAGGCCAGATTGTCTTCGCCAAGTAGGAAGCCGCTCTCGGAAATGCGCTCACGCAGGCGATTGAACTCAGCGAAGTCGTCCTAAACAAGAGCGCAGGTGAAAAAGAGGATAGGTGAACGGCTGACCAATTTGAGAATGTTTGCCTATAAGGATAATAAATACATATAAGCATGTTTGAAGATCTGGGATTTTAGCCTACAAAATATGTGGATTTGGGATTTTAGCGAATCGCCAATGAGGATCTGGGATTTTAGTGAATCGCCAATGAGGATCTAGGATTTTAGCGAATCGCCAATGAGGATCTAGGATTTTAGCGAATCGCCGATGAGGATCTGGGATTTTAGCCTGAAAAATATGAGGATTTGGGATTTCAGCGAATCGCCAATGAGGATCTGGGATTTTAGCCTGCGAAATATTGGATCTGGGATTTTAGCCTACAAAATATGAGGATCTGGGATTTTAGCCTGCGAAATATTGGATCTGGGATTTTAGCCTACAAAATATGAGGATCTGGGATTTTAGCGAATCACCAATGAGGATCTAGGATTTTACCGAATCACCGATGAGGATCTGGGATTTTTTTAATCAGCAATGAGGATCTGGGATTTAGCGAATCACCAATGACCAATAGACAAAATTTAAACCAATTAAAATGAGGATTTCGGAGATACACTAGGATATTTAACATCTACGTTAGGAGCCAAAAGTAACCAAACCTGTTGCAAGCCGAAGTGCTCCAGCTTCCAGATGAGCATGCGTCGCCTTTCAGCGACAGGGAATCCAACAACGGCTCCGAGTGTGTCAATTATGCTAAGCAGCGGCACTAGGCTAGATAGACCAAACAGTCCAGTTTCTAAGCTGCAACCGGCCAGGTAAGCAGCCGTAGATCCATTCATTGGCGCCATGATACAGGTGACAGATTTAATCCAAGAGGCATTAGTGCCGCGACCCCAGTAATCCAATTCTAGCAGGTGCTGCAGTAGGCGTATAGAATTACCGCCAGCTGAATGGCCAACAAAATGCAACGGACGCTCCTGGCTCCACCAGGGATAGAGCGGCTTGCCAGTGAAGTCGCGGCCGTTTCTAAGAAAGGAAGGCAGGTTAATAATATTTAGGCATTTGATGCATTATTTGTTCTGCCTTGGTAAGCTAACTCAAATCTGATTATTTTGTCTTTCTATTTCTGTCTTGCCTCACAATGTACTAATAATCTTGCTTGGTTGGTCCTCAAGGTTCTGAGGCCTACTTTGCCTTGGTCCTCAAGGTTCTGAGGCCTACTTTGCCTTGGTCCTCAAGGTTCTGAGGCCTACTTTGCCTTGGTCCTCAAGGTTCTATTGTCCCCATTGCCTTGGTCCTCAAGGTTCTGAGGCCTACTTTGCCTTGGTCCTCAAGGTTCTATTGTCCGCATTGCCTTGGTCCTCAAGGTTCTAATGTCCGCTTTGCCTTGGTCCTCAAGGTTCTATTGTCCGCATTGCCTTGGTCCTCAAGGTTCTAATGTCCGCTTTGCCTTGGTCCTCAAGGTTCTGAGGCCTACTTTGCCTTGGTCCTTAAGGTTCTAATGCCCGCTTTGCTTTGGTCCTCAAGGTTCTATTGTCCCCACTGCCTTGGTCCTCAAGGTTCTAATGCCCGCTTTGCTTTGGTCCTCAAGGTTCTATTGTCCCCACTGCCTTGGTCCTCAAGGTTCTAATGCCCGCTTTGCTTTGGTCCTCAAGGTTCTATTGTCCGTTTTGCCTTGGTCCTCAAGGTTCTAATGTCCGCTTTGCCTTGGTCCTCAAGGTTCTGAGGCCTACTTTGCCTTGGTCTTCAAGGTTCTATTGTCCCCACTGCCTTGGTCCTCAAGGTTCTAATGCCCGCTTTGCTTTGGTCCTCAAGGTTCTATTGTCCGTTTTGCCTTGGTCGTTCAAGTTCAATGCGCCAGGCTTTATTTTTAGTCGTTGCCGTCTTAAAGGCTTATTGCGTTTAGTGCACAAAATCTCTTGCAGCTATTCAGTCTTGGTGGACGATGCGAGCCAGTCTTGCGATCGCAAGGACACTAATCTACGAGCATTCTATAGATTTTAGGTTAGTAATCTGGAATCGGAAGTTAATAAGGTTAAAACTGACCGTAAATGATTGTGCGTCTTGCTATGCTCTTCTCCGTAATCGACTATGCAGCCAACAATCTGGGCAAATAGTTCGCATGCTCGATCATGATAAGAGCTAACTGGACCAACAGAAGCTTCTAAAACCAACAGGCCGTGAAAGTTGGTCTCCTTGTCGATAGCAGTCTCCCAATAGTGCAATCTACCTTTCGGTGTAAGCATCTCATCTGGTCCAAAGCCAAACAGGCCGTGAACCAGCACCACGGGCGGTAGGGCGCAGTCTCGCAGCTGATTTAAGGTTGGCCGCACAGGTGTCACATCTGTAAGCGGAGGAGGCTCACTAGCCAATCTATGACCATTTTGTTGTTCGTCATTAGGCTTCACTGGCGACTGATGATGCTGAAGATCGCCGCCGAACAGTCTGTCGGCTTTCTGTTTAATCTCTGAAAAGCTTCGACCCATCGATGACAAGATCGGTATGTTACCGGTTCGTCTATTAAATTGTGACGCCGATCCAGCAGCGGTGGCTGCTGGCTCCTGAGTCGGACCATCACAATTGTGACTCTCTATTCGAGTGAAGCCTTGCGCCGAGCACTCCGACTGAGTCCGGGTGCTGAACAGTGCACGCCTCTCCGACAGCGGAGGCGGCGGCCGAGGCGGCGCAACTCGAGTAGCCCAGGCTGGCTCGGAAACTGCAGCCTCACCATTCGTAACAGCTCCATTTTCTTCTTCTGTCGGGCCATGGTGTGGCAACGAGTCTCTCAACTGGTCAATGCTAGGAATTTGATTATTAGGATCATTCGCTGTGCCATTCTGCGTCAGTGCTGTCTCATTCACAACTACTAAATTGTAATCAGCGGACCAAGCATCAGGTCGCGGTGGAATCGGCGGATGAAAGTGCCCAGCAATAACGTTTTCTTCGGTTGTCTCCATTATATAGGCTTCTTGTCAACCTATCCAGTGATATCCAACCTACGCCAGTAACGATTCAATGCCAATAACGCATTAGGTGTCTATGAAATAGGCTGAAATTAAAAGAAATGTAATAATTTTATTGTTTAAATTAAGAAATTAAATTAATTGAACAGTAGTTTAATTACTAACTATTTTTATATGCTATCAGAATGAGAAATCAGAACAGCTATAAGGAACTTTAGGTAGTTTGCGCACCTAGTAGGAAAAATGTTTCTGTCCTCAAAAGGTCACTTGAATTCCCAACAGCTTCAGCTAAGCTAGCTTTAAAATGTGAACCAGCATTAGCTAAGGTAGACGCTTTGGTGAGTGTGTTGGTTACCCCAGTCCATGGACAAAGCTGTTGTACACAGCATTTAAAAGTGCCACGCAATAGTTGTTGCTATGACATGGTTCTGATTGGGTTAGGTAAGAATTCCATTTCTTTTCGTTAATTAATCTAGAAATTGCAACGAAATCAGTTTAATCTCCTTGCAATCTGATGAAAGCAATGAAACAGTTCTGGAATACGAAGAAAATATCCCTAAAAACAAATGTATATTTACGCCTGACAGACAAGTGCATACAAAATTTCAATTGTTACAAGTTAGAGTCAATAGAGTATTGTTTTTATTTTACAGAACAATAAATAATTTAATTTCGGATTTTTACAAACAGCTGCAACTTTACTTTTACTGAGAGAGAACATGCCAATTTTCTCTAGTAAACTAGTTACACAGCAACAAACAAAACGTAATTTTAAATATACTCGTAAATTGACTGACAAAAATGCAGTACTTAACTTTTTTGTTTAGTTGGTTAGCACAGCGACGACTTTTTGTAACTAAAAATAGGCTAATCAAGTGGTACGCCTAAACGGCAGGTTTACAATGTGACAGCCACGTGGGTTAGCGACTGTCAGTTTAATATAGCGTTACATATTACGGTGATACTGAGAGCCTCGACTGCCAAATAACAAATCATGGTTGCACGTGACTATCAAGGTCACATCGAAAGGTAACATCCGAGATAATGACAAACAGGCGATACTCATAGCGGCATAAAGACCAAGAGGTTATTTAAAATAACCACATATACATTTTTCTGTATCCCCAAAATATCCCCTAATGGGATATCTGATGATCTGCCCTATATGATGAGGCAACTTCCATAATCACAAAACATCGGCATCGTGTAGATTTTTTTAACGATTCTCGTCGGGGTGTCTGGTTGCAAAATCGCATCATGCAATCATGTCGGCTATTATTGTTGACTCTACTGTACTGATTATATTGTTAACTTATACACCTGTGAACCAATATGGATTCGTCATAGAGGTTTATACACAGCAATGATAGTTGTCTCTGTCAGCAAGGGTCTTCGACAAAAATCGCTGAATATCTCGACGATGCTGACTCGGACGGCTTTGAAAGTTATTTGATCTAAAGGGCGGAAAGTTTTTGATCTAAATAGTGGACTTTCACGAAAATAGGTCATTTGGTTTAGGAGCTGTCGTGAAATAGGCAGTGGATAATTGAAATAACCTTCGTGTTCTTTCCCCAAGGGTGAAACAGCGTGGTCTTCCTGCTGTTAGAACTTGAAGCCCGCCATTAGGCAGCCATGCTAAATAAACGATAGCCCAGCTTGGAGCAAACATCGGTCCTGGGCCCCAAGCCGCACGCTGTGAACCTCCAGTCCTGCTGGAAAGCTGGGCGTCTAGCCAGGCAGCCGATGGACATGGCCTGACTGCAGGACAGCCTAGTGGCAGCAATCAGCTCTCCATTGACTGTGGACACCTGGCCAGCGACGGCGCAGTTTCCGCCAATTAGCAAACGATCACAAGGTGAAAATGCGGCGCACAATGGAGTGAATTCTCTAGACGGACCGTAGTTATCAACAGTCGGTTGCCAGGCAACAGTGGCCACAGGTTTAGTCAGATTGGCGCTATGCCAAATGGCTAGGCGCGGGCCGCCGCCGCAGGCGAACCAATCAATGCTGTCTGGCCGACAGGCTAAGCAGGTTAACCAGTTGCCAAGGCGCGGCCTAGCCAGCACACAGTCTCCAGGGCTAGCCGCCGCCGGCTGGAAACTGGCACGAATTTGCCGCTGACGCGTGTCCAACAGACGGACAAAGCCAGCTTCGTCGCTAATCAGAGCCGAGGCGCCGGCGCCGGCATCCGCGGAGTTGGCCGCTGTACAAACGCGCAGAACTGACGTCGACGAGTCAGTGTCCCCGGCATTGTCTGGCGGTGAAAGTGTACTCGTAACTAAGTCCGCGGCGAGGCCACAATTATTGGGGTATCAGCAGCGGGCAAAAAGCTTCAGTTCCCCAGTGCTTCAGTTCACCAGGATATGAAAGGGCCACTTGCAACAGCTGGAGTATACAATACTACTTCAGGGTGTGTGACGGTCCCCCAGTACACATCATTTGATAGATCTGGTCTAACTATTCTAGGTGTCATTTCTTACTGGCTGTTAAATATTAACCAATAGGTATCCGTGTGTGCGTGTCTCCCCACATCTCCTCGAAGGTTCTCACCGAAGCTCCAGGTTCTAATTAGTCTGCCACCGTGGCCCAGATCAAAGAGCCGGACAGAGCCGTCGCTACAGCCAACAAACAATTGTTGACCTTCGTTTGACTGGCCGGCAATTGAATTAGCAGACGAGGCCAGCTGAAGGTGCCAGCGAGGAGCCGGACTAGAACCCGGGTTGACGTCATCTTTTAAGAAATCGCTCCAGAGATAGCCAAATATGCCATTAGCGTAACCAGCCGCTAGAAAGCCATTGTTATCACCTGCCTTAGCAACGGTTGCTAGGCTGTAAATACCGCTACTAGTTTGAACACGGACAGTTCTAGCAGGCGATAGCAGTGACTCAGTTGTGGCCATAGACGAATCTAAACTGCCAGTTATTTCAGTTGGCTTATCTGTCTGAGAATTCGATGACTCAGCGAGGTCGCACAAAATTACATGACCAAAATTAGTCGAATAGGCGACATAGTTTGAGCAGGGCGACACGGCGTGACTATAGAACAGAAGATGAGCACGCTGGGTATCAGAAATGACGTCATGAGCTGTCACAGAGCCTTGATGCAGAGTCGGCGGTTTCATTGCGCTTTTGGAAAGAAATTACGCTGCGAAAATAAAAACGAGTTTAGCCTACTTAAAATAAGTAGTTTGACAAAACTTTGTAAATGTAATTGAAATAACCATATAGATTTCCACATTTTGACACCTAACCTCGCTTATTTCGGTTTTTAAAAAGCTTAATCTTCTTTAGAAAATTAAGACCCTAATCTGGATGTATATATCTATCTAATTAAAATGTTGATGCCGATACTGCAGACTGTTGCACGCATAAATAGTTATTTCCGACTAATAAAACTAAGACAAGTGAGCCAAGACAGAAATCGAACACACAACGTAAACTTTATTTATTTATTCAATTAGACAAGAACAAATAGAAAAATAGGAGAACAAATTTATAGTATTTTAGAGTAATAAAACAAATTAATTAGCCTTAGTCAAGCATATTATCTATTGGGTCAATAAATAGTTAGATTTTGTGTACAAGATGCCCGATTTGGTGATTTAAAGCGCAACAAGAAGCAGGATAAGTGTCGGTGCTTTTATATGTAAATTAGAGTGTCTAATCGATTTTTATTTAAGCGACATTATTATAATCTCGATCAGATCTTTTCGAACTAAAATAGCCTCCCGTGTCTGCAGAATCTCGAACGTCGATACCGGCTGACGGATTTGAGACAGCGGCCAGCTCCAGTGACTGCTGCGTAGGAGAGCTCGGGCCCACATCCTCAACGGCTACTTCCTCCTCTAGGTCAGCTGGGCTGCTTCGGCCAGACTGAATAGGGAGACGGAGAGCTTCTGCGTTAGATCTAAATACAAAGAACTACAATCCGTTCTGTTTATTGTTGGCTTCGTGAACTTCGCCTAGAGGTCGGAGTTCGAATCTTAACTGAATGCTACTGAGTACGACACTTAATTTTTCCTTGCTTCAGCCAATGGCTGCGTACTGTCCATGGACTGGAGTTCGAATCTTAACCCAATTAAAAGAGTCTCTGTTGCTGAGTAAGATACTCAAATTTTCCTTGCTTCAGCCAATGGCTGCGTACTGTCCATGGACTGGAGTTCGAATCTTAACCCAATTAAAATAGTCTCTGTTGCTGAGTAAGATACTCAATTTTTCCTTGCTTCAGCCAATTACTGCGTAATGTCCATGGACTGGGTTCGAATTTTAACCCAATTTAAAAAGTCTCTGTTGCTGAGTAAGATACTCAATTTTTCCTTGCTTCAGCATCTGGCTGCGTACTGTTAGTGGAGTTGCCGCCACAAATAGTTTCTTATATGGGCTGAGATTCGAACTTCCAACCTCTGAGGCTACAAGCTCCCTACAAGGTTGGCCTACAAAACTACTGCAGAAACGAGGGGTCGAACTACAATTTAAAAGATCTAAACAACGCCTGAAGGGCTAAAGAAGCTCTGCTAGAAATTAGTTTTTGCAAACACGCACAAACACAAATATAGAAAACTGATCCAGCAAAAAATGCAGCAGTTGTAGTCCAATGGATGGCATCCGATCTCTCGCACTCGTTCCGGGCCCTCGTGGGAGCCACCGCCGCTACTGGGCCAGAATTTTAATGCAGCAAACTGTCTCTATCCTTTTAGACTGAGTTGGATAACTGCAGCTAGCTGGCTAGTACAGTTTAGGCTATATTATATATAAAAACTACTCTCATCCGGTTTTAGTTGAGGAGGGGGCGGGAGTAAGGGAAAAAATTACGATCACAGCTCAAATAACTAGTCGGCAGCCGACACGACGGAAATGTTAATCGGGATGGCAGATGGAGATTGCCGGCGACCCTCCCACCCTGTCCTCGCCTGCTCAGTTACCCAAGCCACTCTCACTCATCTATTTGTGTCTAGCAACAGTGTCAAAGCTGAACAGAAGCGCGGCAGAATTTCGGCGAGTTTTTTCTCTGGTCCGTTGGATAGGATAATCACACTGAGCGGCTTGGCGAATGTCCGTGAATGTGTGTGTGTGTGTGTGTGTGCTCTGATGCGGCCTACTACTAAAAAAAGCTGAAACGCATATTTTTTCTTCAAAGCCAACAGCATTGAAATGTACAGTGCCAGGCTAGGGCCGAGAATCCGGTTCGGAAAGCCTTGGAGCTATTTTACGGCCAGTCAGTTTCATTATTTTTTATCATTAACTTTTTCTGACGCTCTCGTGGGGCTTAGAGACAGATAGTCTACCGGGGATTAACAGCAATTTGCGCCCCCCCCCAAAGCGCAGTTCTCCTTCTACTGAAAAGAATATTCAGCAAGTAGCTAACGCCAGCAAATTTTTTATTTTTGATCTTAGCTCGTCCCAGCCTTCTAAACATGACCAACATCTGAGCCTTCCAGACATGACCAACATCTCAGCCTTCCGATGACCAACATCTCAGCCTTCCAGACATGACCAACATCTCAGCCTCCCGATGACCAACATCTCAGCCTCCCGATGACCAACATCTCAGCCTCCCGATGACCAACGTCTCAGCCTTCCAGACATGAACCAACATCTCAGCCTTCCGATGACCAACATCTCAGCCTTCAGATGACCAACGTCTCAGCCTTCCAAAGATGACCAACGTCTCAGCCTTCCAGACATGACCAACATCTCAGCCTTCCGATGACCAAAACCTCAGCCTTCCGATGACCAACATCTCAGCCTTTACATGACCAAAGTCTCAGCCTTCCAAACATGACCTACATCTCTGCACTCCCTTCATGGCCAACTTCTCAACCCTGTATGCATGATCTCAGCCTCAGCCCTCTGCGTGACCAACATCTTAACCTTGCCTGCATGATATAGATCTCAGCTCTCCCCTGATTTGAATCTCAGCTCTACGTGACATTGGTACTGGTCAATGTCATAACTCATACTACAGTCCAGTCTCAGCTCAGCCCTCTCTTATCTTGATCACTCTAATAAATGAGGTAGCCATAAAAGTTAAACACAAGCCTGTCACACAGATTTCCAATCGAATTGACACACATCTAATGAGTAGATGAGAATTGGTTGAGGATCAAACTAGAACTCTGATACACAGAACTAACAGAGAAGCAATATGGTATGTCAAATCAATGCTACACTTCATTTTGAGCAGACAGAGCAGAACAGTTGAATTAGAAATTATAAACTACAACATGCTTATGCCATATTCAACTAGCTAATCGTATTTAATTCACTTGTCTCAATTGATCTAGTCCACCTGTCTCTAGCCCTTTATTACCAGATGAGCTCGCGAATCACTGCCACCGCACGGAAGTCGCAGTCCTAGGATGCCGCCGCAGCAACCGCTGCCGTTGTCGCGGCCAGCAGGTTCGGCCGGGCCAATGGCTGCAGCGCCGCGAGTGTTGATTGACTCCAGCTTTGGCTCCAACCTCAGCGTCTGGATGTCAGCCTGATCGACTTCGGCGAATTCTCGCCCAGTAGTCTTCTCTAGGCAGTTGAGCAGGTGGTGATGCTGCCGTTCGAATGGACCCACGGAGGCAACAGAGGGAGCGGTTGCATCATCCGTCTGGTTAGCCAGAGCTGATGCTGATGCGCTGCAGCGCAGTTTGCTAGCAATGAATGCGGCCCCGGAAGTGGCTTTGGCCAGACGAATTCGGGCTAGCCGCGATTTCTGCGCGCAATTTTGAGATTGAAAAGTTAATATTGAGAAAATATCGGGTATAGGCTAAAGCATCGACTGAGGATTAAATGTACAAATTCTGGGTCAGATTAGACTGAAATGAGGGAAAAAACGAGATAAAAACTGAGAAAAATGAGTAAGATCAAAGACATAGACAAATGTCTGAGATTAGAGACTGGGATGAAGATGTGAGATTAGAGACTGAGATAAAGATATGAGATTAGAGACTGAGATAAAGATATGAGATTAGAGACTGGGATGAAGATGTGAGATTAGAGACTGAGATGAAGATATGAGATTAGAGACTGAGATAAAGATATGAGATTAGAGACTGAGATGAAGATGTGAGATTAGAGACTGAGATAAAGATATGAGATTAGAGACTGGGATGAAGATGTGAGATTAGAGACTGAGATGAAGATATGAGATTAGAGACTGAGATAAAGATATGAGATTAGAGACTGGGATGAAGATGTGAGATTAGAGACTGAGATAAAGATATGAGATTAGAGACTGAGATAAAGATATGAGATTAGAGACTGGGATGAAGATGTGAGATTAGAGACTGAGATGAAGATATGAGATTAGAGACTGAGATAAAGATATGAGATTAGAGACTGAGATGAAGATATGAGATTAGAGACTGAGATGAAGATATGAGATTAGAGACTGAGATAAAGATGTGAGATTAGATACTGAGATAAAGATATGAGATTAGAGACTGAGATGAAGATATGAGATTAGAGACTGAGATAAAGATATGAGATTAGAGACTGAGATAAAGATATGAGATTAGAGACTGAGATAAAGATGTGAGATTAGAGACTGAGATAAAGATATGAGATTAGAGACTGAGATAAAGATATGAGATTAGAGACTGAGATGAAGATATGAGATTAGAGACTGAGATAAAGATATGAGATTAGAGATTGAGATAAAGATATGAGATTAGAGACTGAGATGAAGACATGAGATTAGAGACTGAGATGAAGATATGAGATTAGAGACTGAGATAAAGATATGAGATTAGAGACTGAGATAAAGATATGAGATTAGAGACTGAGATGAAGATATGAGATTAGAGACTGGGATGAAGATATGAGATTAGAGACTGGGATGAAGATATGAGATTAGAGACTGAGATAAAGATATGAGATTAGAGACTGAGATAAAGATATGAGATTAGAGACTGGGATAAAGATATGAGATTAGAGACTGAGATAAAGATATGAGATTAGAGACTGAGATAAAGATATGAGATTAGAGACTGAGATAAAGATATGAGATTAGAGACTGGGATGAAGATATGAGATTAGAGACTGAGATAAAGATATAAGATTAGAGACTGAGATGAAGATATGAGATTAGAGACTGAGATAAAGATGTGAGATTAGAGACTGAGATAAAGATGTGAGATTAGAGACTGGGATGAAGATATGAGATTAGAGACTGAGATAAAGATATGAGATTAGAGACTGAGATAAAGATATGAGATTAGAGACTGAGATGAAGATATGAGATTAGAGACTGAGATAAAAATATGAGATTAGAGACTGAGATAAAGATATGAGATTAGAGACTGGGATGAAGATATGAGATTAGAGACTGAGATAAAGATATGAGATTAGAGACTGAGATAAAGATATGAGATTCGAGAATAAGATGAATTTGAGACATTAAGGACTGAGATAAGATTAACGCACGAGGTTAAACAGTTAGAGACTGAGATAAAGGTGTGAGATATAAGAAATTCAATAGGATATTAGATTTAAGATCAGATTTTGATTTGATTCAAATTTTATAAAGAAATAATCGAAGTGAGATGAGAGAGAAGCAAAAACACAAAGCAAGCTCCGAACCTTCTGCGCCTTGCGCTTATCCGCCCTCTGATTCTGATGATAGATGCGAGAGAAGTTGCTCACTATAACTGGTACAGGCAGAGCAATGACCAGCACACCAGAGAGCGAGCAGACGCCGCCAACTATCTTGCCAATAATAGTGGCTGGCACAATGTCACCGTAGCTGCAGTTAGTGGCGATAGACAAAAAAACAATAACACATTATAACACATTAAATTGTCAACACCCTTGCAGACCATAATAGATCGTATATAAAATATAACTACCACCAGTTCCTAATGAACAGCTACCTTCAGTTTCTAAATGAACAGCTACCATCAGTTCTAAATGAACAGCTACCTTCAGTTTCCAAATGAACAGCTACCATCAGTTCTAAATGAACAGCTACCATCAGTTCCTAATGAACAGCTACCATCAGTTCTAAATGAACAGCTACCATCAGTTCCTAATGAACAACTACCTTCAATTCTTAATGAACAGTTACCTTCAGTTCCAAATGAACAGCTACCTTCAGTTCCTAATGAACAGCTACCATCAGTTCCTAATGAACAGCTACCTTCAGTTCCTAATGAACAGCTACCATCAGTTCCAAATGAACAGTTACCTTTAGTTTCCAATGAACAGTTTGAACTTATCAAGATTGAGGATGAAATTTCATTAAAGGTAGAAAAGCTACCATTTCTGTTCTTGGACAAATCAGGCGAATGATAGCTGATAAGATAGACCATGACTAGAAAAGTCCCATGGGTAGGTAGAGAGACAGGCAGGTAGACAAGACAGTATGCCTTTTGGAATGGAAATACCATAGTAGTACATGCACGATGCGTAGGAGAAGAAAACTTTAAAATTCACCTTGTCAGATCGGGAATGGCCAGGAATTTTTTTCCCACTTTATGATTTTTCTCTTTAGAGCCACAGAAGATAAAATCAAACTTACCCAAGCGTTGTCATAGTAACAATAGTGTACCAAAACGAGGCCGGAATAGACGAGAAGCCAGTATTGGGCTGGTTCTTCTCTGCGTAGTACATAATTGTGGCGAATATGATAACGGCCATAGACATAGAGAACAATAGGAAGCCTAGCTCGGAGGCGCAAGACTGCAGCGTGTAGCCAAGAATTCTCAGGCCCATCGAGTGGCGAGAGAATTTAAAAATGCGAAACACACGAAATACGCGCAGTGTGACGAATGCGCCGCTAAGGTCTTTGTTGTCGGGCATAAATAAGCCGATGTAGTAGGGCAGGATGGCAACCAGATCTATCACACTCATCACTGCTCGGGCCTGAGGAAGATTACAGAATAATTGCAGTCTTCTATTTTATTCTTACCTATTCATTCCCCTATCTTATTCTCACATTTTCCAGTCCGAATCTCATTCTACCTTATTACATTCCTTTCTTTTCCTTTTACTGACTTATTCTCACCATTTTCACCTCCACATTCCCCAATCCCTTCGTATCTATTTCGTCTTTATTCCCTCCTCGCCTTTATTTACTTTTTAATTTCATTCTTTAATTTTTATTACCCTCGAAAAATAGTAAGCCATGACAATAATCTCAGGAGTAATCACCTGTTTAAGCCTCTCAGGAGAGGCAAAGAGCCTGGCCACGTATTCCAGCGTGAAGATGAGCACACAGGCTGTGTCCAGACAGAAGAATGCGCTAGAAAACTGATCGCCGCAGGACGGATTCGACCTTGTGCCGGGTTCCACCCCGCACGGAATAGTTTCAAACACGTTGGCCAATACGGACACGGCGATAAAGAAGCCTGTTACGTAATAGACTACTAGGGCCGCAGTTGAGGAGTGCGGATTTTCAAAAGCGCGCCACAATTTCTCACGAATAGTGCTGTGCGGCATGCACTTTTCGGCGTCGGAGTCTTTATCGTCAAAGATTCGTTCGGCATTTTCCCGCTTACGATCGCGATAATCTTCGTAGCAACAATCGCCCATTACTTCGGTTGCGATGCCAAAGAAAGCGAGCTCCTCTTCGTAGGCGGCGATGCATTCCGACCTAGAGTATAAAAATTAACATTTTTTCATTGAATAACTTGTCATAATTTAAGATGTGCTGAAAATCCTCAAGAGTGCTGAAGGATCTGGGAAATATCTAAGGCGCTGATGAATCTGTGAAATATCTAAGGCACTGATGAATCTGGGATATATCTAAGGCACTGATGAATCTGGGAAATATCTGAGGTGCTGATGAATCTGGGAAATATCTAGGGCGCTGAGGGATGTGGGAAATATCTAAGGCACTGAGGGATGTGGGAAATATCTGAGGCACTGAGGGATGTGGGAAATATCTAGGGCGCTGAGGGATGTGGGAAATATCTAAGGCACTGAGGGATGTGGGAAATATCTAGGGCGCTGAGGGATGTGGGAAATATCTAAGGCACTGAGGGATGTGGGAAATATCTAGGGCGCTGAGGGATGTGGGAAATATCTAAGGCACTGAGGGATGTGGGAAATATCTAGGGCGCTGAGGGATGTGGGAAATATCTAAGGCACTGAGGGATGTGGGAAATATCTAGGGCGCTGAGGGATGTGGGAAATATCTAGGGCGCTGAGGGATCTGGGAAATATCTAAGGCACTGATGAATCTGGGAAATATCTGAGGCGCTGATGAATCTGGGAAGTATCTGAGGCGCTGATGAATCTGGGAAGTATCTGAGGCACTGATGAATCTGGGAAATATCTAAGGCACTGATGAATCTGGGAAGTATCTGAGGCGCTGATGAATCTGGGAAGTATCTGAGGCGCTGATGAATCTGGGATATATCTTAGGCGCTGATAAATCTGGGATATATCTAAGGCACTGATAAATCTGGGATATATCTAGGGCACTGATGAATCTGGGATATATCTAGGGCGCTGATGAATTTGGGAAATATCTAGGGCGCTGAGGGATGTGGGAAATATCTAAGGCACTGAGGGATGTGGGAAATATCTAAGGCACTGAGGGATGTGGGAAATATCTAAGGCACTGAGGGATGTGGGAAATATCTAAGGCACTGAGGGATGCGGGAAATATCTAAGGCACTGAGGGATGTGGGAAATATCTAGGGCACTGAGGGATGTGGGAAATATCTAGGGCGCTGAGGGATGTGGGAAATATCTAAGGCACTGATGAATCTGGGAAATATCTAAGGCGCTGATGAATCTGGGAAATATCTAAGGCGCTGATGAATCTGGGAAATATCTAAGGCGCTGATGAATCTGGGATATATCTAAGGCGCTGATGAATCTGGGATATATCTAAGGCGCTGATGAATCTGGGAAATATCTAAGGCACTGATGAATCTGGGAAATATCTAAGGCGCTGATGAATCTGGGAAATATCTAAGGCGCTGATGAATCTGGGAAATATCTAAGGCGCTGATAAATCTGGGATTTATCTAAGGCGCTGATAAATCTGGGATATATCTGAGGCGCTGATAAATCTGGGATATATCTGAGGCACTGATAAATCTGGGATATATCTAGGGCACTGATGAATCTGGGATATATCTAGGGCACTGATAAATCTGGGATATATCTAGGGCGCTGATGAATTTGGGAAATATCTAGGGCGCTGAGGGATGTGGGAAATATCTAAGGCACTGAGGGATGTGGGAAATATCTAAGGCACTGAGGGATGTGGGAAATATCTAAGGCACTGAGGGATGTGGGAAATATCTAAGGCACTGAGGGATGTGGGAAATATCTAGGGCGCTGAGGGATGTGGGAAATATTTAAGGCGCTGAAGAATTGATGAACAACCAGAGCACTTGCTTCAGAGGTTAAGCTACTGAATAATAGAGAAAATAGCAGAACAATTATAAGAACGAGATGAACAAAAAGAAGATTTTAAGCGCCACATGCACGCTAACTTTGAATCCAATATGAATGAGAATGAATGAATGCCTCACCTAGGATGTGGGAAATATCTAAGGCACTGAGGGATGCGGGAAATATCTAAGGCACTGAGGGATGTGGGAAATATCTAGGGCGCTGAGGGATGTGGCCGTGGGAAATATCTAAGGCGCTGATGAATCTGGGATTTATCTAAGGCGCTGATAAATCTGGGATATATCTGAGGCGCTGATAAATCTGGGATATATCTGAGGCACTGATAAATCTGGGATATATCTAGGGCACTGATGAATCTGGGATATATCTAGGGCACTGATAAATCTGGGATATATCTAGGGCGCTGATGAATTTGGGAAATATCTAGGGCGCTGAGGGATGTGGGAAATATCTAAGGCACTGAGGGATGTGGGAAATATCTAAGGCACTGAGGGATGTGGGAAATATCTAAGGCACTGAGGGATGTGGGAAATATCTAAGGCACTGAGGGATGTGGGAAATATCTAGGGCGCTGAGGGATGTGGGAAATATTTAAGGCGCTGAAGAATTGATGAACAACCAGAGCACTTGCTTCAGAGGTTAAGCTACTGAATAATAGAGAAAATAGCAGAACAATTATAAGAACGAGATGAACAAAAAGAAGATTTTAAGCGCCACATGCACGCTAACTTTGAATCCAATATGAATGAGAATGAATGAATGCCTCACCTAGGATGTGGGAAATATCTAAGGCACTGAGGGATGCGGGAAATATCTAAGGCACTGAGGGATGTGGGAAATATCTAAGGTACTGAGGGATGTGGGAAATATCTAGGGCGCTGAGGGATGTGGCCGTGGGAAATATCTAAGGCGCTGATGAATCTGGGAAATATCTAAGGCGCTGATGAATCTGGGAAATATCTAAGGCGCTGATGAATCTGGGAAATATCTAAGGCACTGAGGGATGTGGGAAATATCTAAGGCACTGAGGGATGTGGGAAATATCTAAGGCACTGAGGGATGTGGGAAATATCTAGGGCGCTGAGGGATGTGGGAAATATTTAAGGCGCTGAAGAATTGATGAACAACCAGAGCACTTGCTTCAGAGGTTAAGCTACTGAATAATAGAGAAAATAGCAGAACAATTATAAGAACGAGATGAACAAAAGGAAGATTTTAAGCGCCACATGCACGCTAACTTTGAATCCAATATGAATGAGAAAAAATGAATGCCTCACCTAGGATAATGCAGTTTTCCAGTCCGATAGTAAGCCAGAATATGCCTAAACATATCCGGATCTCTGTCAAAGAAGTACTTGCCGGTACTGTCGTCAAGAAAATACTCCTTCTCGTCGCTACCCAACAGTGTGTTGGGATATTTTTCCAAGGTGTTGCGCCAGGTTACAAACAGACGACCAGAGACAACAATTGAGAGCTTCTCATCCGATCTGGGAAATTTTCAGGTAAAAAAGTAGCATTGCAGGAATGACGTAGGGCACAAACCAGCCCAACACATGCAAGTAAAAAGGAGAGCATCTGAAATTATATTATTATTTTGGTACTTAAGAATGATCAGGATTAATTACATTATCCCATATTCTGAAGTTAATCTGGGGGTAAGCGGCTGAGCAGTAATGCGTCTTTCTCTCTGAAACAGGTTACACAGGTTACAGCTGTGGAGACAAGGCTTGAGGGCTTGTCGTGCAGTTGACCCCTTTCAGGGCCAAGGCACAATGAGAGTGTACACTGCCTGACTGCGCAATGCCTGTCAGCTTTAACTAAACTAACCTGTGCTCTCCTGGCGAAGTTTGCAGACTTGGCGGCGGCGGCGGCGGTGGCATGGGATGCTGCGCCACCGGCACCCAGCCGATGGCCGCCGCCCTAGCGAATGGCAGCCAAGCGGCAACAGCCGCCATGATGCCGAAGCCGGTCTAACTATGCGGCGGCCGCTGCCGCTTAACTGAAGGAGCTGCGGCTTTTTAACTGAGGGCGCCTGAAACAGTGACGGAAAGAGGTTTATATGTCGAAGGACATTTTATCAAGGCATTTTTAAAGTCTTCTTTTATTTATGTATTCTATGTTTCTACTTTTTCAAGTCAAATATCGAGCTATTATCGCTTGCAAACAAGCTGACATTTTGTAAATAACACAATTTTCACGCTAAATAACTAAATTTAGCTTTTTATCTAACTGCCTTTTACGATTGGCCAATGGGATAAACCTATGATAACAGCAGCAGTCTAATATATACTAGCCCTTCATAAAGTGTATTGCATATTCCACACAATCTACTGACAGTAACAACAAAGATAGAAACTATCTTCCTTCTTACAATAGGTAAGCCTGGGACAAGGTATAATTCAAATGTTTGGATATGATATCAAATGCAATTAAGCTATGGTTGTCAAGGTTTCAAAAGCATTTCCACAATAGAAAAATGATATGTTTCTATTTTTTTGTTTTCCTGTTTTATGTATTAAGGCTAACAAATTTTTTTTCGGGTAAAAAAACGTTTCCCCATTTTCTAGGATGGAGGTCGGGACCCAGATTTTGTCTGCAGAAACTGTACAGATTGCTCATATTTCCTCAGACGTTTTTTGAATATCTTACACAATGTCTTAGGTAATGTGGCACTTAATGTAGAACTTATAGTTGCCGATAATGGTATAATGTATATATTGCTATATTACAGTATATAGTGTTTTTAGTGAAACTAGAAAATATCGTGCAAAAATTCAGAGACAAAAAGAAGAAGTCTAGTGACTTCAATTTAGATATTTAATTTCATATATACATTATCAGGTTGAAATTAAATTGCAGAAAATTACTGAGTTATCACATTTAACTTTTTCTATACTTAGATGTACATTTTATTACTAGTACATAGGTAAATTAGTTTATAAGACTAAATTTAACCAGTTTGTTAAAAATTATTTTTTATCTATATTAAAAAAGGAAGATTGTTTAAGTTTATTGTCATGGCTGCAAAATAGCCTTGATGTTGAATTTTGTTTTGTAAAAAAGCTTCACTATTTAGAATTTGCCCATCAGCACATTTGCATTTCTTTAAGGCTACTTTAGTTTAGCATGCAAATTTGTTTGTAATAGTCATTAAGGCTTTATATTTATTGCATGGTATAAAGTAACTAATTCTTTCTACAATTGCAATTGCAACTAGCGATCAAATCAGAAGAAGCTAAATAAAGAAGAAATAAAGGCACTTGAGTCTTTTAATTACTTTTTTATCATAGTGAACTCAAAGTGAGAAAAAGGCTCAGGGGACCAAGGGCAGACACGTCTTCATCATGGTCCTACCCTTGGCCTGGCCAAGATCTGCCATTCACCCCAAACAGCTCAACCAGATTGTTTCCTTGCCAAGGAACAGGCTCATCAGGGTGTTTTAGTTGTAAATGCCAGTGCAAAAGTCTAACTGAATCAGTGAATAAACCTTCTATTGATCTATTAATACTTAATTAAATACTGTCTTGCAAGGCAGAAGACCTGTGTGATGCTTGACTTTGTTCTGCACAGTGGTGGTTCAGATAATAATTTATAGATAATATTCTGTATTTCTAGGAATTCTATTACATCTCAACTTTTAGAAGCAATAGTCAAATCATTATATTTGACTGTGGTTACAGTAGCAGCAGCTGTCCAAAGCAATGTCACTTCAGCTACAGGCTATGCTAAATATTTTGTATTAAAGGATCTGCATTAAAAATTGTACATGTGGTAAGAAGAAATAAAAACAGCTATTTGTTAATTCAGGTAATAAAATGTACATTGTTTGTTTTTATCTTATCATCTAATTATATTAGGATTGTTTTATACAATCCTAAAATATCCCAGTGAACTTTATTGGACTAGACTATGGCTGCAGCTCAGGGAACCTTTAAAGGAAGATACAAATATTAAGATTCAAGTCAAGCTACAATTGTATGGCATATAGCTTATACTTTCAATGCTTTTCACTACAGGGCCTTCCACTAATTCAAGGCAGTACAATATAGTAATTGGATTGAGTGTCTACATTTTGCTTTTTGGTGATACCTGAAGGCTACAATGTATCACTCAATTAAAAGTTACAACTCAATTGAGCTCTATTGAACTGGTTACAGATTTGGCCCAGTGTTGGAGCTATACATATGCAACCCCTTCAGAATCTCAGCTGGCCATGCAACTTAGTTTTGAACCAAAAATATAACATATACTGTGACAAACTAGTTTAATAGGATTTAATACACTTTAAATTGAAATACACTTTTCATAGAAAATAGAAATGTGAAGCATTAAAAAGAATGCACATTTAAAAATCACAATTATGACCAACTTAAAAATCTGATAGCAGCAGAAAACATAGTAGAAGAGAAAGAAAAAATCTGCATAGAGAAGAAAAGAAGAAAAAACTGAGAACATGGATATGTGAAAATTTGACCAAAGAAATTTTATAAAAGTATATCATATTAAAATACAAAATAACACAAAGTTACAGAAAAAAAAGAAAACGAAATCCTAGTTAGTTGTCTTTTTTTCATGGAGCACAGATGATTCTTAAATATGCAACTTAATTTTCCTATAGCTCCCTAATTGCAACTTTGTTCTCTCTCAAATGTAACTTTCTCTCCTAGCAACTTAGTTTATTTGCTTTAAGACATACATATTACTTTATTTATGACTTAAAACTTATTTGTTTATCTGAATTTTTATATCCTTCTCTTCTATTTTTGTTTATTTTTCTCTATTCTCATTTCTCTCATTTTGTTTTTTTCTTTTTTGTACTCTTTTTTTTTTAAACTTGTCCCTTGATCTCTCTTTTATTTTTTTACTTTTTTGCAACTTTACTTTGCTTGGCTCTCTATTAACTGGGCAATTTGGCCACATTGGCCAGGTGTTGTGTATGAACAGTTGGAGCCAACAGGGGTGTTCCAAAAGTCTTTTCCCTTTTGCTCAGGGTGTAGAGGTCTGATTGCAAAGCGGTTTTTGATGGTTTATAGATCTTTTTTCTGTGCTTCTTTTGAAACCAAGCTTAGGCCTATGCTAAACAGAAAAGCTGTTTCTGAGATATAGGGGCATTGGCCATAGACACCTACCATTAGGCTTACCAAGATTGATTTTTGTGCCTAAAACCACAGATACTATAATAACTATTATAGTACAGTTAAACAGATTATTATAGTATCTGTGCCTAAAACCAAGTCTTGTGTTGTGTTGACTTTAATTTCGAAGCTTAAGAAAAGAAATGTTAGCCATAATCTTGACATGATTTTTTTGAAACATTACAATAGTCTTTCAGCAAGTTTTGTGTTTTCAAAAGCCTTACTTCTTGTCAACAAGTTTGCTGTCTCTTTTGACATCTGGAGTTTGGATCACCTCCATGAATGCCCACAGTGTTGAAGCACAGCAAGCTGCAATATTTTCACTGTGGAAAAATTGTCTGTTGGCTATTCAAATTCATCAAGCCTTTGTCACTGTATACCAGGATCAAGCAGTGACTTTTTGCACCATTTGCAATTGGATTGAGCACTTTGAAGCAGGTCGAGAGCAACTGAGTGATCAACCTTGCTCCGGCCACCCTACTTCTCCATTCATCAGACCTTGCCCTTCGCATCAGGACACTTCTGAATGAGGTTGCAGGGATGACAATACAGCTGATTTCTGATTGTCTTAATGCTCCCACAACAACTGTCTACCAAGTTCTAATGGAAGAACTAGGTCTGGTGAAGCTTTCTGCTTGCTGGGTGCCTGACTCTTGAGTGACTCCATGCTGCCTGCCGAGACTTTCACACCAAGAAGATTATGCTCACCCTCTTTTTGATGAGTATGGCCCCATCAGCATTGACTTCCTGCAGCCTGGCACCACTATCAACCTGGAATGCTACATCTAGACCATAATGAAGCTCAAAAATGATATCAGCAACAAGTGCAGGATAGGGCAAAAACCAAAAATTGTTCTACAAGACAATACATGTCTGCACACTGCTGCCAAAACCCTGGAAGCCATGGCCAAGCTTGGGTTTGAGACCCTGGAGCATCCACCATACAGCCCTGACTTGGCTCCCTGTGACTATGCCATCTTTCCTTCACTTAAGAAGCATCTCAGAGGCCATGTGTTTGCTTCTCAAGATCATCTGGAATAGGTTTGTCACTGCATTCTGTTTCAGATGGCCTGTGCGGAATTCGCCTCTGCAATTGATGCCCAGTACCACTGATGGGAAAAGTGTGTGACCCTTGCTGGTGGTTATGTGGAAAAGGCCTCCTACTAATCTGTAGACAGAGCTTTGGACTTTTGTGAATCTTCCTCTGATAGACAAAGCCATATTTGATACTGACGAAGCAGTCTATGCAGTAACATTTTCAAATGCTGTTGTTGGCTTGCTTTTGTTTGTTGTTTCTGTAAACCTTTCACTAGATCTCCATAGTAAAACTCCTAGCATTTTGTGAAAAAATTCTTACCAAAGAATCATAGAAAAGGGTTCTATAAGCCATTGAAAACTGCTTTGCAATCAGACCTCTACATCCTGAGCTATGCTCAAAGGGAAAGGACTTTTGGAATACCCTTCATACAAGCAGTCTTCCCAAGGGTAATGTATCATCAACCGAACAGTGTATCTTCAAAACTGAACAAGAATTTTGACTCCTTTCTTGGTCTCGTGCAAGACAGAAACAAGCTATTGTGTTTCACAGAACAAACTACTTTGAAAGTCAAAGAAATTATCTACAAACTGAGGCATGATGTGTAATGAAGCATTAAGAGAAAAGAAAGATATTGATGTTTCAGTAGAAATTTGTATTGCAAAAACATAATTTTTTCAGTATGTACTTTAGATGAAGATTGTATATGGTTGCTTGCCAATTAAATTACCATGTAGTTATTTATAGAGCACCAAAAATGCTTTCAAATGACATAATTCATGATAGATCACTCCTTAAAATAAAATTAAACCACTCACTCAAATTGCAAAACCGAACATCGAATTCTCCATTTGGTTTGAAGATACATGAAAATCATTTATCAGTTTCAGATAAAAAGCTGGAAAACTTTTTCCTATTTGACAAAATAACAAAAGCAGATACTTTTAAGAAAGATGTAACTGTTTTCTATAACTTGGCTTTTGATTTATCATCATATCTTAAATAGAAAATCTGTAGCTTAGGTTTGAAGTTAAAAAAATACACATTCTTGTTTGGTTGATGATACATTAGGCCTACCCACCCTATGGCCCAGTGAGTAATCTTACTACATGTCACCAAGGCTTTGCACCACTCAAGGCATTGCATAGAAAAAAAGAAGACCATTGGACCAGATTTATCTAATAAACTGTAATAGTTGAGAAAATACCATATCTTTTCGTTTAAATTTTATAGTTTTCATAGAAACAGATCCCAATTGTCGGATCGAGTCACAGATTTCAGGAATTGAGAAGGGAGAAGAACAATGTGTTCAATGTGATTCCTGCAATTTGCAATTGAATCCGAGCGCAGAGGTATTCTACCCTAATCCAGAGAATGAGACGCTAGGATTAAGAGAGAGCAGATGTGATAAGCTTTTGACAGACTACTTGCCCAACCCGCTTAAGCGCGAGCAAATTTTAGAAGCCCAACGTGCAGACCCCGCGATTCAAACCCTAAGGGAATGGAAGCGCGAAGGCCTAGCCAAACCCCCATTGCCGAGTGACGCAAGCCCCGAACTGAAGCAATTGAGTAAGTCATTTGAAGCTATGACTATTGAGAAAGAGTTGTTAGTAATTAAGGAGGAAGGTGAATGGAAAGTTGTTTTGCCCAAGTCCATGGACAAGCTAGCATTTAGCGATCCGCATGAGAGCCCACTAGCAGGACACCTGGGTAGAGACAAAACCATTCAAAGGATGAAGCAGAGATTCTGGAGACCTGGATTGGTCACTTCAATTGAAGGATTGATTGCCCAGTGTATCCCCTGTCTTGAAAGTAAGAAAGGCCATTACATCCAAGCACCCATTCAGTCCTTTCCAGTCAATGAACCGTTTTTCCGTCTTCACATTGATTTAATCGGACCCATATCTAAAGAAAGTAGGAGAGGACACCAGTATGTGTTAACTGTGGTGGACAGCACTACCAAATATCCCTTCGCTTTCCCAGTCCATACCCAAAGGTCAGACACCGTAATAAAATTACTGCAGGAGAGAGTATTTTCAGAATATGGCCAATGTCATTGGATCCATACAGATAATGGAAAAACTTTTACCAGCAAGCAATTTAAAGCGTTCTGCGATCTGTACAATGTCAAGCACACTTTTACAACCCCCTATCATGCCCAAAGCAACGGTCTAGTGGAACGATTCAATAAGCAGATTAAGTCAATCATCACTTGCTTGATTGAAAAAGACCACAATGACTAGGACTTAATGATTCCCGCCGCTTTGGTAGCCATGCGCACAAGTGTGAATAAGACCACTGGCTACAGTCCCCATTTCCTGTTATTTGGGAGAGAGGCTGTATTGCCGATTGACAATCAGATTAAAGAATTTAAGTCCTTTGCAGATTACCCGTCCTATGTTGCCAAACATGCCGAAAGACTGAGAGTAGCAGGCGAAATAGTTAAAAGGAAATTAGAGAAAGTAATTACTCAGCAAGAAGAAGAGGTCAAGAACAGTAAGCTGCCTAGAGAGATTCCAATAGGAAGTCTAGCTTTAATTAACAATCCGCAGTTAGATAGCGAAGAGTCTCATAAATTCCATCACAAGAAGAGATCCGCTTATAGAGTGTTAGAACAATTTTCAGATGTAGTGTTTAAAGTGCAGAAAGAAGAAGAAGGTGAATTAACAGGTAACATCCTATTAGTGCATAGAGACAATCTGACTCTAGTGCTGAATTCTATCAAGGAAGCAATAGTTAAGGGAAGCCACCCCAGCGCCGCGAACAGAGAGAAGGTAGCAGACAGGAAAAGTCAGCCTAAAAGGGAAGGACAATCAGTTAAGGGAAGCCACACAAGGAGGAAAACCGAAGAGAAGCAGGTAATTCTATCTGACTCCGAATCGGAAGACGAAGAGAGACTCCTGTGGCATTGTGACAGTAGAAGCAAAGATCATGAAATCAGAGGAAGCATGCTGGATATTGGAGCCGAAGTGGAGGTGGATGATGCAAGTTGTCAGTCTGACAATGTAAACACCGAAGAGGAAGGAGAAGGCGAAAGTGAGGACGAGAACGAAAGTCTAGAGAGTATTAGCAAGGAATCTGTCACCTCAGATTTAGACTCGGCATGTGAAGACGAGGCGATAGCTCCGCATACCTACAACACGAGAAAATGTGTTAAGACCCCAGTCAGATTTAATGATTATTTGAAAAGACTAACCACAGCGATTATGTGGTTCGGCAGTATAAATTTCTAAAAGCAAACAAGTAGTTGCACAATTGGAGGAGAAAAGGGCTACACAATAGACATAAAGGAATTTGAGTCAACCAATAGGAATTGTTTTAGAGGGAGTAAATTAGTCAAGCCATCATTGGTCAGCCATTGTAGAAAGTAAAAATCTGTGTTAGCCAATAAAATGTGGGGTGGGACCCCTGTTTCTCACCTATATATAGAAGACCCCTCGGGAGCAGAAAAGGAGCAATTAAGAGTAGAAAGTCACTCGTTCTGAGATTGAATAAGCCATTTTCCGTAAAACATGGAAGTAGACAAGTTCAATGATCAAGAGTTTGATGAACTCCTGGCAGCAATCACTGTTGATCTGCCATCAGTAAGTTCTGAAAGTGCGAGCCCGACGGAGTCCATCTCCGCAGAAGCAGAACCGCCTGCTGAGGACCAGCACGAGGCTCCACTACGACAGCGCACCAGGCCAAGCTTGGTTGGTACAGCATGTACTGTGAAGAGACCAGCCACTAAGACCATTGAGTCGGTCCCGTCCAAGAAACTACAGCCCACTGTGTCTAGGCTGCCAGTTCCAGCTCACCCAGTGGCTCGTGAGAACGTGCTGAAGGGGCAAATTGCGTCTGCCGTTGTGGTACCCGCCACCACCCTAGCTCGGTACCCGCCAAATGCAAGGACATTGATCGCGCTTGCTGCAGCCGAGGCTGATCCTAGCGGGAAGACAGGCCTCGGTGCATCGCTCCAAAGCTGCCGCTGCAGCCAGTGCAACAGCAGCCGCCGCCACTGATGCAGCAGCCGGTAACCCAGCCCAAGCAGCTGACACCGTACAAGAAGTGGTCGCCATTTCAATGGCTTGGGCAGCAGCAGCAGCAGCAGCAGCAGCAGCCGCAGCAGCCACCGCAGCAGCCACTGCCACAGCAACAGCCACAACAGCCGGTTGTGTCAGCTCCGCTGCCGCAGGTCACGGGTGATCAGCCGACAGAAGACGGGCCTGGAGGCAACTTCCCAGCCGTCATCGGGACATTGCCCGAGGCTAGGCAAGACCACTAGAAGCGGTTGATTCAAGTAATCAAGAAATACTTCGTGACGGTCGCGTACGCAAGATTGGACAGACCGCTCCCACAGCGAGAATGAGTCCGCCCTGTCCTGCAAGTGCTACACACGGAGTTCGGCGAGCTCTACGCCATCGCAGCCTGGCGACGTGCAATTCAGTATGCGAAACATTCTATAACAAATAATACTTATGACTTTAACTGTGTGCTTTTAAACATCGAAGTTAAGTGGGCGGGTAACACAGTTGGTTGGCCGCGCCATCAGCCTGTTCCTGTATCAGCAAAATTCTAAGTGCGACTTATGTTTTACAATTCAATTTTTCTCTATCTGCGTCATCTTATGCATCCATAAAATTTATGTTTTATGTTTCTCATTCATGTTATATTGCGCTCATCTGTTTCTTTAGTGTATGTTTTTTTATTGGAAAAATAAACTTTCACTTCATTCATAAATTTTAATTAGGGAAGCCAGTTGTAATAGTTGAGAAAATACCGTATCTTTACGTTTAAATTTTATAGTTTTCATAGAAACATAGTGTTACCAAAAAATTTGAATATTTGTTTGTATGATGCTCTTTGTTTTAATTATGTCCGCTGCCCCAAGAAAGCAATATATATACGAGCAACTTTAGACGGGAAAAGTTAACTTGCGTTCTTCCCGCAGTTCTATAAGCAAACTGTTTCAAGTGAAAAGGTTGTTATTGTTCATTTAGTTGAGAGCTACAAGCTGGAAATTATATGCCATAAGGAAAGAATTTGTATTGAAATAAGATATTTAGGTTGGATCTAACCTAGACAGTAAAACCCAGAAGGGATTGAATTATAGCAGATATTGCAGAATAAAATAGAGGAAAACTAAAGGAGTAATTCCTAATAAGAGAGAGTGTGAGATTGGACACCCTCCGATCCACTGGTAGCCTTTGTCGGACTGAACTTAATAAAAGACTGTGTGTCACTAACATAAATATACATAAGAGTTATTTGTGTGAATCAGATTAAAATAGTGTCTTACCGCCTGGACACTCACATGCTACCATAGAGTTAATAAATACTCTAAATAACTAATTATATGTGTTATACTGGAAAATTATAGTAACGTGTTAAACGTAAGAAAGTAAATAAAGAGCCCTCCTACAACTTAGTGACATTTGCGAATAATTAAGAAAGGGCCCTCCCACAAAACATTGAGATTTGTTGGGTATTTACCCAGGCCCAACAGTGTATACATGTACACATAATATTATAATATAATATATTGAGAATCTTATAGACATAGGCCTAATCCTTAGTCTCAGATGATTAAAGGCAGGGAACAACTAGAACAGATTGACTGATCAGTAATAAACTTAATAAGAAAGACTTCTCTTAACAACTTTGGCGCCATCACAAGTAAAGTAAATAAAGGAGTAGCCTGGCTTGGCAACAACACAACTTAAGTACAATTGTTTGCAAGATAGCCTGATTAGTTAATACTGAATAGCTAGAAATTTAATAAATAGAATATTGCTTCGGTAGGTTATTATAACCGTTTGCGATAGTAGATAAAAACTTCATAACTGAAATCTAAGTCATGAAGAATAAGCAAGAACCAAAATAGAAATTTAGATTCATGAGTAAGATTCAGAAACCAGGAGCTAGAAATTAGAAAAAAAAATTAACCAGGCATCATCAGCGAAACATTTAGCTTATTAAAGTACTTGCTTTAAGTTGCCTGTTTATTCGGGGATTAGCGCGACTAGCGACGTTATAACAATAGCAAAAGTAAAAGCAAAAAGAAGACAAAATCGTCCGACGACGAAACTCGCCCGTCAAGAAGTGTCACTGTTTTAAAATTATACGTTTAATATAACAATTTTTACCATATAAGCTAAACAAATATTTTAATTTAGTATCAAGAAATTTGGTTATTAAAAAAATAAGTTTCCTGTTTACTTCTAATAGCTACGAAAACGATTTTTTAGCTGCAGTTGCATTTGACTCTTTAGTATTTAATACTACAAAATTACAAAAATTGCCAATTAAGTGAATATGAAGGCAGTCCTTTTCCTTGTCATAATCTTTGACTGTAAGTGCTGGTGAATCATGATGCCCCAGAAATCTTGTGCCTTTTGCTTAAATACTTTATTTACGTTATAAGTTTTCGATTTTTTGTTTTCTTTTATATCATTGTAGCGATCAATCCATCAAATCTCCAGCGCAGTTGGAAGCTAAAGTATGAGTCACTTGTCAAATTTGAAGTCCAAGTCCACTGCAGATGAAGCAAGCGATGCTGAACCACCAATGCTTAGCATGCACAATCCTGGCGATTTCGTATATCATGGAGACCGCTCTGAAGGCTGCAATCTAAAAGACGGTTTTGGCTGCTTCACTGACGGAAAAATCAGCTATCATGGTCAGTGGTCGAACGGTCTGCCAAATGGACTTGGTTGCTTAGCAACTGCAAGCTATGTGTACTACGGCCAAATTCGTCGGGGTCGTATTGAAGGCTTCGGTCAGATGGCTTGCAATGATAACAGTGGTGAGTTGCAGGGTCACAATTAGGCCAAGGGCTATAAAAATCCTATCAATGAGTTAATACGGATTTAACTACAATTTTTTTCTTTTTTTTAAACCAATATGGTTTCGCCGTAGAGGTTCGCGCAGAGCAATGGGGCTTGTTTTTGTCACAAAAGTTTTCAACAAGAATCGCTGAATATCTTGACGATGCTGACTCTGATGCTGATGGCTTTGAAAATTAGTCCATTAAAGGGCGGAAAATTAAATGGTAGACTTTGATGAAAATCTATCATTCGGTTTGGGAGCTATCGTGACAGTAGGCAGCGGGTATTTGAAATGGCCCGTAGTCTTTTCCCCGGGGCGGAATTTAGTCCCAGTGTGGTCTTTCTACTGTTAAAGCATTCAGTGCACACTCTCTACACAAACTCTCTGCACTGCACATCGGTTCAGATTTGGCAAGCATTCAAATTTCACCAGCTTGTCGACCACCTGTGTCTTGATCGTCTGGCCTGGAGCTTGATATTCCCACTGATAAGATTTAAGAATAAGAAAATTTTCAGGATGGATGTGGCACTGGCATATAATTTAGTGTCAGCTGACCTTCAGTCAGCGACTAGGGCATTCTGCCCATTCCGCTGACTCCTGAGCACACACTCACACAGGTGTGTACAACTGCCCTGAGTTTCTCATTGTCAGCCAGTGTACACTCTCACTGTGCACTGTTCCCTCAAGGGCGTAAATTGCACGACAAGCCCACAAGCCTTCTCTCCGCAACTGCATCCGCATATGTGGCCTCGCCGCGGAATCGAACTCAGGGGTACGAGAAGCCAACGTGTTAGACTGCTCTGTCCCAACTCTTGATATTCCCATTGTTAACTCCGCTCAAACACGCATACGCAGGCAAGAGCGGCAGCAGCAGGGTTGTCAACTTTGCCGGACAGTTCAGCAATGGCTCACCGGACGGTCCGGGCGTTGCCGTATTTTACAATGGTCGTGAAGAGAACGCTGGCGTCGAAGACTTCGGTCTGCCTAGACGGGAGGGCTTCTTCCGCGGAGCTCGAATGCTGCGTCAGTCGCTACAGCCGCAGGCGGTGTCAACGGCTGTGCATTGCGCTAAGCGCGCGCGGGCCATTGCAGCCACCGGCGGCGGTTGCGGATGCGACGAGAATCGTCGAGCGCCTCCGATAGTTTTTGTCAGGTTGCCGGCGTGAGAGGCCATCATGTGAGATAGTATACGAGAGTATTTACTAAACTTTTTATGGCTTATTGGGCCTTTTGTTATGCAAAGTTATTCTTGAATATTGTGGCCTGTATTTGCGGTTGTACTTATGCCTCAACTCTTATGCCTCAACTCTCTCATGTCTTATATCATCGCTCTTTGCTTGTTTTATTTCTCTTGTCTCATAGCTCTTATATTTCATCCTATATGTGTTCTGTCTTTTCTCTTGCGTGTCTCTTAATATCTCCCGTGAATATCTTATCTCTCTCCAGTCTTATCTCTCTCCAGTATTATCTCTCTCCAGTCTTATCTCTCTCCAGTCTTATCTCTCTCCAGTCTTATCTCTCTCCAGTCTTAGCTCTCTCCAGTCTTATCTCTCTCCAGTCTTAGCTCTCTCCAGTCTTATCTCTCTCCAGTCTTATCTCTCTCCAGTCTTATCTCTCTCCAGTCTTATCTCTCTCCAGTCTTAGCTCTCTCCAGTCTTATCTCTCTCCAGTCTTATCTCTCTCCAGTCTTAGCTCTCTCCAGTCTTATCTCTCTCCAGTATTATCTCTCTCCAGTCTTATCTCTCTCCAGTCTTATCTCTCTCCAGTCTTATCTCTCTCCAGTCTTAGCTCTCTCCAGTCTTATCTCTCTCCAGTCTTAGCTCTCTCCAGTCTTATCTCTCTCCAGTCTTATCTCTCTCCAGTCTTAGCTCTCTCCAGTCTTAGCTCTCTCCAGTCTTATCTCTCTCCAGTCTTATCTCTCTCCAGTCTTAGCTCTCTCCAGTCTTATCTCTCTCCAGTCTTATCTCTCTCCAGTCTTATCTCTCTCCAGTCTTCTCTCTCCAGTCTTCTCTCTCCAGTCTTAGCTCTCTCCAGTCTTATCTCTCTCCAGTCTTATCTCTCTCCAGTCTTAGCTCTCTCCTGTCCTGTCTCGCCTGTCCCATATGTCCAATTCCCTGTCACCTTTTCGATATTTCCCGCTGTCGTCTCACGGATCTAGTTTTTTGTCTGCGATGCGCAAGAAAGTAGGAAATCAGGTGTGTGCCCTCAACTGTGCAATTTTTGAAGATGATTTTGATTTTACTATTTATCTAGTGGTTAGCCAATTTTTTTATATCCTACTTTGATCTATGGCCTATATCGTGCTTTCTTCCCTAAAGACTTTTGTCTTCTGTCCTGCTAATAGGCTAATTGTCGCAAATTTCATTTTATGCTATTTTTCAGGGATGATATTTAGGATTTAAATCTAATTTGTCACGCGAATTCCAGCTCTCAGATATAAAAACCATGTTTCCATTTTAAGTAGATTTCTAATTTCGTAATTTACGTGTTTCGAGACAATAAATATTTCAAAATTTGTCGACAATTATGTTACAACTAAACTTAACATGGAAACTATCTCATAGTCTATTTCTATTGGAGTATGTTAATCTTTTTGTTTTGCTGATTTCTAACAAAAAATACAGCAGCTCAAGAGGGGACGTTAATTTGAAACGAATCCCAATGCGCTTTATGTACTACTGTTAGCCAACTTAGGAGAACGTTGCCAGACAACTTTAAAGGTCCCGTTGTAATTAAGGTGTTTTTACACCTACATCTGAATTTAGTAGGGAAGTCTATATACGGCTAAATGCTACGGTTATACGACCTGAACGGGGGCACAACGCTTCTGGGAGATATCATCATTGCTTTAAATTCATAAATCGAGCTCGTTATAGGTGTCACAATTCATTTCAATTGTATACACATGCAGCTGCATGTTGAACGCATGCTGATTTCGCATTCGAGTTGCGAATTAGTTGGGCAGCGAACAAGCAAAGTATGTACTCGCACAGCTTCCAACGACGATAAAACCTAAAAAATGTACACCTAACTGTAAACATGCCCGCAGGTATGTTGAATGCAGATCGAGTTGTCAGCGGATCATCTTTCTGCAATTAAGGCGTTTTGTCGTCAAGTTTATTACCGCGGCCAATACACAACGTGCAGTCAGCTAACCTAAACGCTTGTAAAGCACGAACTAAGCTTATCATATCGGGCAATCATCACATTGACAGCCATTATTAAATATAGCCTATAATTCTGGTTAAGCCACACAGGCGTGGATCTGTTCTGTTCTTTCGCTGACTAACATACTCGACAAAGATATAGCAGCGATGCTCCTGCTGCTAATAGCAACACTGACTCTGTTTGCTTCCGTAGCGAGCACTGATTTGTCAGACGACAGTGTCTTGATTCCTGGAGATATTACTTTGGGAGGACTATTCCCCGTGACTGATAATAGCAACTGCTCGACCATCAGCTTCGATAGGGGCATCCAGCGTATGGAGGCGATGATACTCAGCCTCAAGGAGGTCAACTCGGACAAGCGTTTGCTGAGATACGGCAAGCACAAGATTACTCTTGGTGCTCTGCTGTTGGACACCTGCTTTGACACTAAAACTGCCCTGCAGAAGGCTATCAGGTTTGTGCCCAAGTTGAGCTGGAGCAGCGATGGCAACTGGCCGAGCGTAGCGGATTTCTTCTGCCCAAAATCGAATTCGGATGCCGCCAGGAAGCCGGCGGTTCGCGTCGGTTCGCCCATCCGAGGAGTTGTTGGGCCGACCTACAGCCATATTACGATGCGTATTGTGCAAATTCTGAGCCTTTTCGATATTCCAGTTTTGAGCTACGCAGCGTCAACGCCTGAGCTAAGCGATCGCACCTTATTCCCTATGTTTGCTCGCCCACTGCCTTCAGACAGTGAGCAGGGGCGAGTTCTGGCGGACATTGTTGCTCAATTCAAACAGTGGAACTTTATAATTACAATTTCTAGCGAGAGATCATTTGCAGATCTTGCACTGAGATCATTTCAAGAGAGCGTTAAGAAACGTGGAATATGCATCGCACAGCACTATCTTCTGTCGCGAGACGCCAGACCTCGACAGCTCGAAACGATTACGCACGCTCTGAAGTCTCTATCGAAAGATTTCATTGTAGTACTTTTTCTTCCATTTGAATCAGTCAAAGTGTTTATTGAAGCAGCCAGGCAAGCTGGAGTTTCACCTGGCAGGTTTGTCTGGCTGTCTATGGACCTGGGACTGTCGGGAAATGAGGGATTCGCATTTGAAGGCAACTCGGAAATTTTCAATGGCGCAATCACAATTCGATTGGATGTTCCTCAAAAGCCAAATTTTGATAAATATTTCACATCACTGAAGCCCAAACTGCCCCGAATGGTTAATGTTTCAAGTGGGCCTAGATTCGCTTATTTCAATCGCTACTTTGATCAGTTCTGGCAGCAAAGGTTCAACTGTACACTTGAAAAAAGTCGCAATGCTTCAAATATTGTTTCGAAATCAGAGTGCAGCGACAGCTTGCGCATCGACCCAGGTCTTTTCCGTCAGCAGTGGAAAATCCAGTTTGTCAGTGACGCTGTTTTTACGTTTGCGCACGCTCTCGACAAGATTATCGACCGTGTCTGCTCACCTCAGGACCCCAACTCCGATACAAAGTCCAGCGGAGCATTTGAAGAATGCGTGAAGAATGTCACGAATTTTCCTGGAAGCGATCTGTACGACATCATCGTGTCAAAGAATAACTCCTTTGTTAGTAAGCACTTTTAAAAGCTTTTTTAAATGTCGCGAAAAATAATTATAGCGTAAAACTAACTTCATTAAAACAGATTGTTGTGGTGCTTCAAATGCTATCGGAAATCAACCAAATAGGCTCAGAATTTATGGGATTAGTCCAACCAATTCATGGGATCAGAATTCCCCGGGATTTAACACTTTTAGAAATCCCAAGTTGTGCCATTAATTTGCTGACAAATTTGAAGAGTAAATAGAAGCTGCATACACGTATGTCATCTCTGTGGCAGTTTTGTCTGAGCGAATAATTTCCTTAATTACGAGCGATGGGTGCTTTGCAGCTTCTGGTTAATGGCAGAGCTTAGAGCAGAAAAGCTACCGTTAACTGTACAACAATCCGACGACGACAGAATTTTTCTACGTCACTGACGTCCATGCAGCGACGTCGATGGCAAATGGGAACTTTTACAAACGAACAACATAGAAAAAACTTTGGTAGATGCAGAATCAGCTTAAAACGCGAAAGTCGATTGAAGGTTGGTGCAATGTAAAACTTCCTATTTGCGATCGACGACTCTGGACGTCGGTTGACGTCGGGAAAGTCTGCCGACTTTGGATTGTTGTACGATGAGCCCCACGAAGAGTTCCTTTCATCTTAGGAGACAGCCAGCTGTTTTTTTGGGGCCAGTCAAGTCTCAGAGTCAAGGTGTTCAGAGTTGAATTTCAGGCATGCGGTCTTGCGTTGTTGTGCTGCAGCCGTACATGCATACTATAGCAGTTAAAATAATTCTTACATGGGGTAGTACAACGTCGCTAGAGGTTCGCTATTCGTCCTGGAATAGACATCAATGCACGAGCTTGTACACCTGGAAGGTTGTACCTGAGATTAGTGCTTCATAATCTAAATCGCGAGAGGTCCAGAGTTCGAATTTACCCTAGACTTGAGCAAGCCGCTTTAAGTCTAATTAATGCATCAAGCTCTCTCAGCTGTGAAGAGTATGCCAAATTTGAATTTTGGTATGCTTGTTGGTAGCCTCAGTCCACGGACTGTACATCTGTACACAGATTTAATGATACACAGCACAATTACAGTATTAACTGTTCCAGTAGAGGGAGACAAACAAGGGAGACAAACGGGGTGCTGGAATTTCATCGAGTTGGATCATCGAGTTGGTTACATAACAAGTCTCCATGTCTTTGCTCTGCAACTTCGCCTCAAATTAACTGGGCTTTGCCGTTGATGCGAGCTCAACTGCTCTTGCTGCGAAGATCAGATTCAATATCGCTTAAGACTCAGCAACTTCATCGTCTTTCATCAAACGTTTTACTTCCAGATCAAGCTGGCAGCAGGGTGGAGTATCATCCTAATGGCGACGGAATGGCGTCCTATACAATCTACAACTACCAGCGAAACTCGAGCTCTGGTTGGTACGAGCATGTACCTGTGGGCAAGTGGAGCAGTAGCTCTGGTCTCAGTTTGAATGCTCAAGATATTGTGTGGCCTCGAGGCGGCAGCGAACCTCCGACCTCCAGCTGTAGTGCGCCCTGTCCTGAAGGCAGTCGAAAGATGAAAGATTCCTCATATAAGGACTGCGATTGTTGGGTTTGCGTTGACACCGCACGGCCAGCAGGTTGAAAGCCTGTTCTAGTGAGACAATTGCCAATAGTGAAGCTGAGCTGCTTGACAATCAACTAGCTCACTTAAAAAACCTTTGTGTTAGTAAAATATCAATTTTTCACTACTTTAATTTATTTTAAGCGCAGCTAGTAGATCACACAAGCTTAAGCCAAATGTGCATGTGTGGGACAGCCAGATCAGACTACAGTTTGTTGGTCCGGGAAAAGAGAATTGCTCAGGTTCAATATTCAGAGTTCTTCAGTCTTAATTTATTCAGTTACTAATTTACGATTTTTTAATGGACTTTTTTTATCTAATTACTATAATAAATTCGTCGTCCAAAATATTCGTAATGCTTCAGACTGCACACTATAAATCATGCACACCATAAAACCGCAGTGTTTTAATAAAGTCGCATCAGAACCAAGTGCCATCAAAACTGTACTTTAAGTTGTGTTCAATATCAAAACAACAAATCAAAATTTAATAATGAGGTTGCACGTGATAATTAAGAGTTCACAGCTCGCTCATTTAAGCTTAATAAAAACAAAAATAGTAATAATACTAAAACGCAATTTACAGGCCACGCAGTGGCCCGAAAAATGGGAAAGCGTCAAAACGCGCGCTTCAGGGCTAGTTCGCGGACATGCTTCGCTCCGTCAGCCTGGCGCGGAACGCACGCGTCGGAGAAGTACAGGTCAATGTAACGATCGATCGTCCCTGTCCGCGCCTGCGCGATCCCTGCGGAGTTCACAGAAGCACATCCTGCAGCGGCTCAGGGCAGTAGGCTCCAGCCATGGTCATGTGCCCAGCCAGCCGCAGGTGCCGCTGTCTGAGAAGTTCGGAAGGCCGCGTCAGTCGCGCTCGCTAGTACAAGTAGTCGGTCGTCTCGCTTCCTGGGCCGCGGCGGGTGCCAAACGCAGCGCAAAGCAGGGCCGCATGTGTCGCGTTGAGCTGTCCCTCGAGCGCCTCCGTCAGAGTCCAGGTCTCCGAATTATAGAGCAGCACGGTCTCTCAACGACCGCCTGGAAGAGCTGCGACCTGGCGCTGTCCGTCAGCGCGCCCGAAGGCAGCACCGTCTTGTCAAATCGTCGCTCACGTCCGGCACTAGTCCGCCGAGATAAACGAACTGGCGGCACCTCGAAAGCGGGATCCCGAGGCCGCTGTCGTCTCCGAGCAGAATCTCGGCCGGCAGATTGTGCGGCACCGTCAGCACCTCGGTCTTCTGCGCGTTCACGATTTGACCGACTCTCGCCGCCGCCTTTGTCAGGCCATCCAGCAGCCGTTGGGCGCCTTCAACCGTCTTGGACAGTAGCGCGATGTCGTCTGCGTAGCCAAGAGCGCAGAGCCTATTCTGGGGGTGCCGCCGGCTCGTGCGCCGGCGCAGCAGAAGCCGTTCTCCGGTCTTGAGCACCCAGTCCATCACAAGTACGAGTAAAAAGGGAACCAGAGTGTCCCCCTACAGCACTCCCGAGGTCGTGCTGAACAGGTCCGACAGGCCATCTGGCGGCACGACCGCAGCGATGGTGTCGACGTACAGCGCCATGATGGCGGTATAATGAGCTGCTGCGGCATATTAATTGTAGGCCCGGAGCACCAGGGGCAGCGCGTCACGTACCACCGAGTCGAAAGCCAGGCGAAAGTCCACGAAAAGAGCAACCAGGATTAACTGGTGGATGTGCGCTTCTTCGATGATGCGGCGGAGGGCCAGGATTTTCATCACAGTGCTGCGGTGGGGCCGCAACCTGTTCTGTTCGTACCGCAGGTACGGGTCCAGCACAGGCTGTAACCGTGCTTAAGCATCCGTTTGAACAGCTTCGCAGCACAGGACATAAGCAAAATCCCGCGATGTTCCTCCATCCGTGTGGTGCCCGACTTCTTCGGGATTCCGACGATGTGGGCAAAAGTCCAGCCGCAGCTATTGCGCTGCGCATCTGAAGACTGCGTACAGCTGTTCAGTCCATGGACTGGGGAGACGCCACACACACCTTCAATTATCCCAGCTAATGCTGGTACCCATTTAACAGCTGGGTGAACTGAAGCACTGCAGAGTTAAGTGTCTTGCTAAAGGACACAAATTGTTTCAGTAGTGTCGGGAATCGAACCCCCGAACTTCAAGTCGTGAGTCCGACGCCCTTAACCACTAGGCTATACAACCTCTACCTTAATTTCTAAAGGTCAGTGGATTTGAAAATTTTCCGAATTTCGGATTATATATATATATATTATAAAAAATATATAATATATATTTATGTATATATAAAATTATATATATATTTTATATTATTTACGTTATATATATATATTACTTCATTTGTCCTTGGGTCCGACAACCGCTCCAACTCCGCCGCGACCTCTGCTGTCCGCTGACGTGAAGTACAGCGTCCAGCCCCCCGAATCCTCACGAAGACCTGGTTCAGCAGTTATTGATACCTCTTGCAGCATACCCAGGTCCAGCTGGCCAGGTTAGTGGCCAGTTGCGCGAGCATGCCCCTGCGCCAGGTTGATTTAAGAGTTCGGCAGTTGAACGTAGCTAGCTTTAGTGCACGATTTGTCACAGTTGTGACCCGATGTTGGTGAGTCTCACGATCCCCTGCGCCACCTGGCAAAGCCGTAGAAGCAGGGGCTGGCAGTTCTGCTGCATTGCCAGCAGCTCGACGGAGGTAACCTTTCAGTCGTCCACGCTCATGCGAGGACGACTTCCTGTCCTCCCGTAGTTGGCAGCCGCAGCACATGCAACAGCAAGGTGGTCGTCCTTACCTGGACGAGCACCGGCCTAATGGCCAGCATCGCCCGGAGGTCGCGGCATATTTGCACCTTAAGCTTATTCTTAAGCTTAAGCATTTTAAGCTTAAAGAACATCAAGGTTATAGAATGAACCGTTAATGGATGAAAAGCTATAAGTCTATGTTACCAAAGCAAGTAGTTTTCGTCGCGAAAACCAAAATTGCAAAACCTCGAATGATTATGCCTAGTCACGTGGCACGGCTTACAGCTGCATGGGTTTGCGATTATTGCTGTGCGCACAAAATGAGCTAAATGACCGGAGCGGCGGAACTGCTGTAGCTTGTCTATAACAGTTTTTGGGTAATAAAAAAATGGGCATGTATTGTGTTATTATCGTATTATGGTATATGGTATTATAGTATTATGGTATTATGGTAATCGAGGACTTCGTGAGAAAAGAGAATTTTTGACTACGTAGAAATTTCAATGAGTTAAATTAATTTCGGAGAATTTTTACGAGCTTCAAACGGGTTTAAACAAATCCCTTTAATTTGCACCACATATAAAACTGCTAGGACGACTTATTATGCAGAAATAGAACAGAAACTTAAATAGTAAACCAGTATTAAGATCTATATAAACATTAAAAACTTGTTTACAATTTGTTCGATTTAAGAAGAAATTTTTAGGCTTACTTTACATACGACACTACTTAGTTCACTAGATTAAAACTCGGCCGCTCAAAGCCCCAAAGACAAAGTGAACTAAGCAACATAGATCCTACTTGAGCTTTAAAAGCCCTCTATATAATAACCTAAAGTGTGCGTTTAAAATAAAAAATGTTGAGCAATTTGTAGGTAAATATGAATAAACAATTTTGTTTAATAGTAATTTTTTTTCCATTTATGTAGTCATACATGTGTTAGGTTAGGCGATAGGCCTAGGCCTAGCTAAGTTGGCTCCCAGGTTTTAGGCATTTTAAGCTAAATTTTATACGTATATCTTAATAGCAATGATATTTCTTGCCCCACATTTAGGGGAACGGTTGCCTTCCTCTTAGCTGCATTAATTTAGACATGATTGCTGTCACTGGCTATAGCATGCACTGAGCTGAAGTAGTAGGCCTAGGCCTATGATATGACTATCAAGTATAGGCCTAGTATAGTGAATAAAATAGGCCTATGAGAACTCTTAGTCAAATACAAGTCAATAGCTAAGGCAAACTAATGGCAATATATTTAAAATAAATGAAGACAAAAAGACCTGAAATTGCTAGGCCCTAGGCCTATTCTATTTTTTTATTAAGTTTCTACTATATAATAGTATATATCAGTGTATTAGTATTGCATGGCATGGCATATAGGTTGTAACTTGTAGCTATATAAAAGCAAAAATGAGGCATAACTTATATATATATCTATAAGTGCAAATAGGCCCCCCTACAGTGCAATGCTGCATATATAATTTATAATTTGCAGCAAATTTTTCAGCTACTGTTTTGACCTAGGCCTACTTTATATTTTTAGTCTAATCTAATGTTGAACCTAGACTGGTAGACTAGGCCTAATAATCTAATATAGGCCTAGTATTAGTAGTCGACAATGTCAATGACAATGTAGCTTTATTTTTTATATAATTAGGCCTATGTTCCATAGTCGAGATCATGTCGTTTACGCCGGAGATCTCCGGCGTAAATCTGGTTTGGGATTGGAGGCTGGTGTAAGTGCTTGGCGTAAGTATAGGCCAAAATGTGCCTTGGCGTAAGTGCTTGGCGTAAGTACATGGCATAAATCAAGTGGCGTAAATGTTAGCACAAATGAGATCATTCACGATCAAATGTATCACTATAGAACATAACACATTTGCATTAATTATGATGTTAAGGAGCAGCATTAAAACAAAGTTCATTAAAATATTGCAGTTCATATAAATGAGATAGCAGAATATCTATTGTAGGATAGCAAAAGTTTTTTTAGCTTTAAGATGCTTACTTTGATACTTGATTCAGAATTTGCAACTTGTGAGATTTTTAAACAGTTGCAACTTCTGAATTTAATTAATCACAGATTAATTGTGAATCATCTATTCTATTACATGCTGGTTAGAGTGAGATAGACATCCATGTAATAGTCAAGGGCAGCAAGCAAGGAGGCCGATAAAGAGACATGGATTAACAAGAATTGTGAAGGACCTTTTTTGGGTGGCGTAAGTCAGAGGGACCTTTTTTTGGTTGGCGTAAGTCTGGCGTAAGTGCCAAAAAATGTTGGATTTTTTCTCCGGCGTAAGTCCAGCATGATCCGGACTATGGCGCTATGTTATATTTTTTACTTAGGTTAGGGCCTAATGTAATGGCTTGAGGCTAAGGTCAAGTACTTAGTTTTATTTTAATCGTTAGTTCTAGTTTTGTGATTGGTTAGTGCCTTGTAGTAGTTAGATTATATCTATATGCCAAAAATATAGAAAACCTGGCATGCTAAATATAATTGGAGGACTCAATGCTAACAGTTGTTTTGGTAGTATTTTGTATTTTAAAATTTAGTTTATTATTATATTAATTTAATACAACTGTGGAATGGCAAAAATTGGCTTAACTACTGATGCCAATTTATACATTTTCAAATTGTTATTATAATGTTATAAATAATCTTGTGTTTATTTGAATTGAATGCTAAAATGATACTAATTACAAATACCAAAAGTAGAAATATATCACTGTCATATTATTCCAAACAACTAGATACCATTAAAACTATATTGCCATGTGATAATTTTTGTTAGCTCTCTTTAAAATCTGGAAGTTCCTAGATATGTTCAATGCAATTTCTGTTTGGGTAAACTAAATAACTTTTTTCTATTAGCTTTGCATAAAGTCATAAAGTTAGCTATAAAATGTCCTATGCACTGATTTTTTCAGATCTAAGCTAAACTGCCAACTAACAAAGGGCAAAAAACAATTTTCTCCTGCACTTGTGACTGACCTAGCTCAAGAAAAAACAGCATGAAAAACAACAACAAAAGCCATCGCCAACTACGCAGTAGTGGAAGTGTTGCACCTCCAGTCAAACTGGATGGGCCTGTTGCAGCCACTAAGAAGATCAATAAGAAGCAGGCATCCCAGGCAAAGATCCAGGCAGATAAGGTGCCTACCAGCAGTGGCAAGCCTAGGCAAGCAGAAAAGAAGCCAATAGTTGCTGCAAAGCTCAAAACAAATGCACCCTGGCAGGTCTTGCCCAGGTCTAGTAGAAACACAACAGTGACTCCACCAATCATCTCAAAGCCAAAGCTCTCAGTGGCTGCTGCTGTTGCTAACACCCGCAATAGTAAGCGGCGTCATCCAGCTGGCGACTTGAGGCACCTGGAACTGGAGCAGAAAGCAACAGATTCTAATAGTGCACCTGTGCCTACTAAATCTAACAAAGGTGAGAACTCACCCAAGTCACCGACTAAAGCTGCTAAAAACACTCCCAGTTCCACAGCAGCAGCTGCTGTTATGGCAAAGCCCAACAATACCGTTAGCAAAACTGATGCTAAAAGTAAATCTAGCATATTTCAAAGCAACAATAGCACATCCACGAGTTTCTGCGACGAAGCTGTATCAACTGACTCAGAATCGCAGCACACCCAAGTTGACGCCTGTATTGAAGTATCAGCTTGCGCTTGCAGCGAAGCGGAATTCGACAGTCATCAAGATGCGCCGCCAACGCCGCCGGTTGTTATGCCAATGGAGGCGAACTTTTTCCAACAGCCAATTCCACCGTCGACGTCAAAACAGCCGGAGACTAGTAGTGGCAGTATAAGCATCAGCAGCAGTCAGCCAGGTGTCAATGTTCTAAATGTGGTTCATGAAACTCCCATAGTTGATTTAGCAGCTGAGGCTGCTTTGCAGCGCAGTCAGAAACAGCAGCAGAGACAAATTCAGCAGCAGCAGCAGAAATTGTTGATTCAGGCCACTCGCTCTCAGCAGACGGCGCCAATCAGTAGGAATGCGCCTAATTCGCGCTATTATCGCAAACTGCAAGACTCTGTGCCGCCACCAGCAGCGGCAGCGGTGGCAGAACCTCCAACTGGCGAAAATATTTATCGTCACGGCATTCGAACTTTGACTGCTCCGGGCGACGCAATTCAAGCCCCTCTGCAGCAAAATCCGACGCCAGCCCAGCAGCATCAGCAGCAGCATCCCTTAGTGCACCTGAGCAAACTCGCACTCAGGCTTCCAGTAACAGCAGCTGGGCCTTCAACGGCTCAATCAGTGAATGGCAATGAATCTACAAGGCCGAAGCATACAGTGTCGCCTACAACTCCGCTACTGCCTTCTCCGGACAAAATTTCTAACCCGGCTGTTGCAGCTGCTAAGGTGCCGACACCGCCGAAACTGCAGCGACGCAAAGCGGCTGTCCCGGCGCCGCCTACTGAAATCGACTGGGCCGGTTTTCTGGCTCAACAGCCACAGCAGCCGCAACAACAGCAGGGTGAGGAACAAAGCCTACTCGTCACCGTTCTAGACAAAGACTGTTCGTCATCTTCCAATGCTGCTAGCGAGTTGACAAACAATCGAAGAAAGAGAAAGTGCGACAAGCCAATGCGAATCGTGGCTACACAGCAGCAGCAGTTGTCTCCGTCGTTGCCAACGCCGCCACCACCTCAGCAGCCGTCCACGGAATCTTCTGCTGCCGACGCTCAGACTGATCAGGAGCCGTCAATCAGCATAAACTTCAACGTGATTCCTCCTCTATCTGATAGTCAACAATCTTCTTTATCTTCGCAAAATTTGTCAGCCCTGTCGCATCAACAGCAGCAGCCTATTCAAGTTGTTCAAGTTTCCAGCGCTGATCTCTTAACTTCTAGGAGAGGCGATTCTTCTAGGCAGCGCAATCGATTTCAGCCAACAGACAAGCCGCTTTCCTCCGATCCAAAAGTTTATTATCCATTTAAAAGAAGGCAGCAGGCAACGCCGGAAGAAGTGAAAGAGCAGGAGCCGAAGCAGAAGATTCAGTCGCCTCCGCCAGTTGTCGCTGCAGTTAAAATTGTGCCTTCCGTTATTGTTGCACCTGTGGCGCCTGCCGCTACCGTACCCACTGTGGCTACTATTAGCGCCTCCGGTCGTCCACTCTATCGCCGACTAGACGCTGAGTTATCTCCGCATCTATTCAAAGCGTTTGTGGCAGCAACTGCAGCAAAAATTGAGCCACCTAAAGAGAATGGCTCAGCTTCTAAGCCAGCTGAGGCGTCCACCGCTGCGAAGAAACCGCGACGGGATTCTTCATCGCCAATTCGTCGTGCTGATTCGGGCTCCGCCAATGTTGCTGCTAATACTACTACTACTACTGATACGACTTCTAGCCCTGCCGTAGCGCCAGCTAATAGAAAATCGCGTGTCAGCACTCGGAGCAGCTCGGCAGAGGTTGATAATAAAAAAGTTTCCGAAAATCAGCCGGTGTTGCAGCGCAGACGGACCGCAACGAAGGGGTCGTCTTGAAATCTATTTATTTCAAACTGTCTATTATTTCAGACGAATCAAAAAGCAAATAGCTATTATTTATGTAAATTATTATCTGGACTATCTATTAGTTTTTTGAAGTATAAAATAAGATTCTTTATAACTTTCATCCGAAGTTAAAAAGTTTAGTTTTTCAGAATTTCAGATTTTCGAATTCGGTCATTTCTGTAGGTCAGCAAATAATTTTTTTTCCGAATTTCGGATTCGGTAAACTCTGTAGGTCAGAGGGATTAAAGAATTTTCCGAATTTTGAATCGGTAAACTCAAACTTTATCAGATTATTCAATGGTCAAACATCTCTTTTATGTCGTTATCTTCTATTTGAAATAATAAGCTCTTGTGTCTATGGCATAAACAATTTCGCATTTTCACTAAGTCTTAAACTACTCTTTTAATTCACGTGTTAATGCGCAAGCAGTCACAATACTGTCCTGTAATGCACATAATTATCTCTAAAAAATTAGAGTATACATTTGCGTTTTGTAGCTTAGAATTGGCTTTCTCGTAATCTGCTTGCCATCAGTTTTGTTAAACTTTTCTGCTGACTTTTTAGCTTGTTTTTACTACTCATAGTAGAAACAATAGGATCTGTAGACAGTAGGTTTTACTTCATTTTTATATAGCTGTAACAATCAATGTATTGGAATGCGTTAGAAGCCCTTGTACCATTTTCAACAATGCCTCCCTGTTTTTAAAAACTTCTGCAGCTACTTTGCTCTTTTCAGTTCATTTAAAACTACTACTGCTTAGCGAATTTTGGTATCTTCATTCTTTGCTTTTTGTCAGGACTCTATGTAGTTGTTGTGGTCGTATTCATTTCTCCATACTATTATCTAATGGTGTATCATTCTAAAATTTAAATAGTTACTTTGCAAGTGTATAGTCTCGCTTTGTAAATAATATAGCGTACTGACACTAAAGTGTGTCTTCAGATATATATCCTTACAGTACTTCTTATGCTAGTTAACTATTCTTCCTAGCTGCTTAGCTATATATGTGTCATTTATTGTATATCATTTATACACATATGCAATGCATGTAATAATTATTCTATTTGATAACAAAATCCGGCGTTTTTATTATAAAATACACTTACTTCAGTTCTTCAGTGTCCCTTTTGCTACTTCGATTTAAATTGTACTGTTTTGTTATTTCATTAAAATGAAAGATGAATAACAGTAACGTGTGTCGTGCTGGGAGACTGGACTGTCCAGTCCTTATTAGAATCCAGGATTAGAATCCAGACCTTATCCTCAGTCGCAAGGATAATTTATGAACTTTTATTTACGAAACGTAATCGTAAATTTAAATTAAATTTTCAACTCCTGTTTCTAAATTTCAGCTTGAACGAGGCTCTTCTATATATATATTTTTTAAGCGCCTAACCTAATTTTTGTGCAATATTTTATTTTATTTTCTTATAAGAAACATCATACTTTACTGTAAGTAGTCAGTTTTAGGACATCTAAAAATACTAGAATTCCTAAATAGAATGCCTCAATTACTAATGCGTAGTCGATTAGGGAAGCTGTTGCCGTTGTCGCTGCGTCACTATCGTACAGCGGGCTACGTTTATGGTCATCGAGAATCGACACCTGTTAGGCATTCTATTGCTCATGATCGTCAAATATTATTGTCTACAATTGGTTGCCATCCGGTTGCTAGGCGACTAGTTGACCTATATAGGCGTCACGGGCATCGTCAGGCTATGCTAGATCCGCTTGGCTTGGCTGTCTGCGAACCGGACAGCGAATTGGCCAGCCTATTGGCTCAGATAAATCAACAGGAAGCCCTGTCCACTGAGTCTAGACCGGCAGATTTTGTATCCGCCCAGTCTGCTACTCCGCCGCCTACTCTTGGTGATTTGGCTAAACAATTGGAAGGCATCTATTGTGGCCAGTTGACTGCTGAGTTTGAGCACCTGGACGATTGGTCAGAGCGACAGTGGTTTGCTAAACGCTTCGAGGCCTGTCGTGAGCAGATTAATCCAACCAGGTATTTTTTAATACTATTTGTAATTTTGCTTTTTTATTAATCACAGTTATCATTTTTTTAATTTTCTACGTTCTCTTTTTTAACATATGAGTCATTTACTAATCATCTGAGTCATGTGGTAGTTTGAGTCATGTACTGGTCATTTGAGCCATGCATTGGTCGATTGGGTCATTTACTGGTCATTTGAGGCACGTACTGATCATTTGAGTCATGTATTGATCACTTGAGTCATGCACTAATCAATTAAGTCACGCACTGATAATTTCAGTCATGCAATAATCATTTCAGACATATACTAACCATTTCAGTCGTGTACTGGTCATTTGATACATGCGCTGATCATTTGAGTCATATACTAATCACTTTAGTCATGTACAATCACTTAAGTCGTGTACTGATCATTTGAGCCATTTACTGATCACTTGAGTCTTACTCTCATTTGGGTTATAAATCGATCATCTACTGATTATTCAGTCGTACTTTTTTCATTGTGTTGAGCAGATAAATTTCAAGATCGGTAAAGAATATAGAATATTGAAGTGGATCCAATCCCGATGCTGAAATCCCGCAGAGACGAACTGGTCCGCATGGCTGAAATCATGTCCAAATCTCAAATAGTTGACGAATTTCTCGGCGCAAAATTTGGCTCAGTGAAACGCTACGGCGGAGAAGGCTGCGAAAGTCTCCTAGTTGCTATGGAACGCCTGATGGATGTGGGCTGTTCCCAGGCCGGCCTACGCAACATGATCATCGGCATAGCGCATCGCGGTCGCAACAATCTACTAACAGTACTATTAGACTTGCCCGTGTATTTGTACTTTAGAAAGATGCGCGGTTTAAGCGAATTTCCCGACAATGCTACGGAGATTGAAGGCTTCACTGGCGACACATTCTCGCACTATTTCCAATCCGTTGAGAAGAAATATGGCAATAACACAATGACAGTATCTTTAATACCGAATCCTTCGCATCTGGAAGCCTGTGTACCTGTGGCTGTTGGAAAAACTCGATCCAAAATGCAGCGCCTTCTCGAGGGCGACTATCGAGAAGGATCGACTGGCGATGCTAATACTACTAATGCTACTTACAGCAGTAGTAGAAATGGCGACCAAACTTGCTGCGTACTGATTCACGGCGACGCCTCAGTGGTCGGTCAGGGCATTGTCTACGAGACTCTGGCCATGGCCGAGGTGCCACACTATAATATTGGCGGCACCATTCACATTGTAGTTAATAATCAGGTCAGTCTGTCTTGCCTTGCACTGGGTCACACTCACTACCTCATTAGCTAGTTATCACTCATCTGAAATCTCTAACCTGCCTAAGTCTCATCTCATATTTAACCTGTCTAAGTCCCACCTTTAGTCTCTAGTCTGACTGTCAGTATATAATCTCACCCTCAGTATCTAATCTCACCGTTAGCATCTAGTCTCATCATCAGTATCTAGTCTCACCCTCAGTATCTAGTCTCACCCTCAGTATCTAGTCTCAACCTCAGTATCTAATCTCACCCTGAGTATATTTGTCTCACCCTCAGTATCTAATCTCACCCTCAGTATCTAGTCTCACCCTCAGTATCTAGTCTCATCATCAGTATCTAGTCTCATCATCAGTATCTAGTCTCATCATCAGTATCTAGTCTCATCATCAGTATCTAGTCTCATCATCAGTATCTAGTATCATCATCAGTATCAAGTCTCCCCAACAGTATCTAGTCTCATCATCAGTATCTAGTCTCATCATCAGTATCTAGTCTCATCATCAGTATCTAGTCTCATCATCAGTATCTAGTCTCACCCTCAGTATCTAGTCTCATCATCAGTATCTAGTCTCATCATCAGTATCTAGTATCATCATCAGTATCTAGTCTCACCCTCAGTATCTAGTCTCACCCTCAGTATCTAGTATCATCATCAGTATCTAGTCACACCCTCAGTATCTAGTCTCACCCTCAGTATCTAGTCTCACCCTCAGTATCTAGTCTCATCATCAGTATCTAGTCACACCCTCAGTATCTAGTCTCACCCTCAGTATCTAGTCTCATCATCAGTATCTAGTCACACCCTCAGTATCTAGTCTCACCCTCAGTATCTAGTCTCATCATCAGTATCTAGTCTGACCCTCAGTATCTAGTCTCACCCTCAGTATCTAGTCTCATCATCAGTATCTAGTCTCACCCTCAGTATCTAGTATCATCATCAGTATCTAGTCTCACCCTCAGTATCTAGTCTCACCCTCAGTATCTAGTCTCATCATCAGTATCTAGTCTGACCCTTGAATTGGCATTAGAAATATTTACATTTCAACTCAGGTTGGCTACACCACACCGTCGGATCGTGGCTCGAGTTTCCGTTATTGCACAGACGTTGGCAAGAGTCTAGCTGTGCCAGTTATTCATGTCAATGCCGACAATCCTGTGGAGGTTTATCGCGCGGCTAGTTTGGCCATAGACTATCGACAGGAGTTTCGTCGCGATGTGTTTATTAATCTGGTTTGCTATCGACGCTGGGGTCACAATGAGCTTGACGAGCCAAGCTTCACCCAGCCGATAATGTACAAAGCGATTAGATCTCGTCAGTCTACTACGGATAAGTGAGTTTATTTAATATCTTTTTAAAGCACTTGGTTAGGTAACTCAAAACGTCGAGAGTTCGAGTCTAAGTTCTACAACACCCTGAATTTGAACTTACGGATTACTCCCATTTTGGTCCCATTTCTAACTGTATTCACCCTGCATCATCCACCCAGGTTTGTCTCCGTCCTAGACTCGGATCAGCAATCCCAAGTAGCCGCCTCCTGCGCCCAATGGCGCCAGCACCTGTCGGACCAATTAGCACAAACCGAATCTGTTAAAATCGAGCGCTACGTTCGCAGAGGCGATTGGGGCAACGTCGCACCGCCAGAGAGGCGACTAACAGTCTGGGACACCGGCTTTGACACTGAACAGTTGAAGCGAGTCGCTGAGGCATCCGTGGCAACCGCTGATTCGACTTTTCAATTGCATCCAACTCTGATTAAAGCGCACGTTGCTAAGCGACTAGAGCGCCTAGCAACTGGAATGGATTGGGCGACAGCCGAGTGCCTGGCTATCGGATCCCTGATGCTGCAGGGTAAGCACTGTCGCATCAGCGGCCAGGATGTTGGCCGGGGAACCTTCAGTCAAAGGCACGCTATGCTGGTTGATCAGCAGCGTGGCTGCATCGATGTCCCACTAAATCGACTGGCCGGAGCTAGCGGTCGCCTAGAGATAGCCAATAGTATCCTATCTGAGGAGGCCGTGATAGGATTCGAGTTCGGCATGGCTATGGATCAGCCGGACCGGCTCTGCATCTGGGAGGCGCAATTTGGCGACTTCTTCAATGGCGCCCAAATCATTATAGACACTTACATTGGCTCATCCGAGGCCAAGTGGGGCCACCAGAATGGCCTGGTGCTGCTTCTGCCGCACGGCTACGATGGGGCGGGACCCGAACACTCCAGCTGTCGTCTGGAACGCTGGCTACAGCTGACTGACTCTAGCGAGACTCAGCCGGACACTGATATGGTCAATATGCAGGTATGAAGTGCAAATCTTTTCTAAAGTTTTACCCCCAGTCACTTCATTTTTAACGAAATTCTCACCCCTGATTCTCATCCATTTCTCAACTCTGATTCTCATCCATTTCTCACTCTGATTCTCATCCATTTCTTACTCTGATTCTCATCCATTTCTCACTCTGATTCTCATCCATTTCTCACTCTGATTCTCATCCATTTCTCACTCTGATTCTTATCCATTTCTCACTCTGATTCTCATCCATTTCTCACCCCTGATTCTCATCCATTTCTTACTCTGATTCTCATCCATTTCTCACCCCTGATTCTTATCCATTTCTCACTCTGATTCTCATCCATTTCTTACTCTGATTCTCATCCATTTCTCACTATCATTCTCATCCATTTCTTACTCTGATTCTCATCCATTTCTCACCCCTGATTCTTATCCATTTCTCACTCTGATTCTCATCCATTTCTTACTCTGATTCTCATCCATTTCTCACTATCATTCTCATCCATTTCTCACTATCATTCTCATCCATTTGTTACTGTGGTTCTCATCCATTTCTCACCCCTGATTCTTATCCATTTCTCACTCTGATTCTCATCCATTTCTTACTCTGATTCTCATCCATTTCTCACTATCATTCTCATCCATTTGTCACTATCATTCTCATCCATTTTCTCACCCCTGATTCTTATCCATTTCTTACTCTGATTCTCATCCATTTGTCACTATCATTCTCATCCATTTGTTACTGTGGTTCTCATTTATTTTCTACTGTGATTCTCGTTTATTTTCTACTGTGATTCTCGTTTATTTCCTACTGTGATCTCATCCATTTCTCACCCTGACTCTTTACACCAAGGTCGTCAATCCAACCACTCCGGCACAATACTTTCACCTACTCCGTCGCCAAATAATTGGTCGCAACTTTCGCAAGCCGCTGATAGTTGTCAGCCCCAAGACTCTGTTGCGTCACCCGGCCGCTATCTCCAGCCTGGACGAACTGGCACCCGGCCGGCACTTTCAACACGTGCTGCCGGATCAAACAGTTAGTTTAAATCAGTTTTATAAGACTCTTTGAATCTACAAGACTACAACTCCCCCAAGTTACTAATGTTTTTAGTGCTCCTCCTAATGTTCGCAATCTGATTACTTCCTTCCCTCCAAATTGCGCTCACCTCTAACGTCTTTAACCTCAATATGCACGCGAGGCAAAATTTTTATCGTCCTAAATGTTCACTAACCGCTTAATTTCTTGTCCGGCAAATGTACACTCTAAGTCCCCCTCATATGTACATTCACAGAACTTTCCCAGCCCCTAAAATTTACACTCACCGCTAACTTCTTTGCTCCCCTCAAATGTACACTCACAGCTAAATTCCCTACCCCCTCAAATGTACACTCGCCGCTAACTTCCTTGCCCCCCTCAAATGTGCATTCACAGCTAAATTCCCTACCCCCTCAAATGTACACTCGCCGCTAACTTCCTTGCCCCCCTCAAATGTACACTCACAGCTAAATTCCCTACCCCCTCAAATGTACACTCGCCGCTAACTTCCTTGCCCCCCTCAAATGTAGACTCACCGCTAAATTCCTTCCACCTAGAATTGTACACTTTTCGCCTACTTCCTTTCCCCGAATGTATATTCGCCGCTAATTTAATTGATCTGTTGAAAAAAATGCTAAGGTTAAAAATGTCTTTATTTCAGATCTCGGACAGCAAAGTGGCTCGCGTGATCCTATGCTCCGGCAAGCACTATTACGCTCTGGATGAATATCGAAAATCAAAGAGCATATCAGATACGGCCATCATCCGGCTTGAACAATTGTCACCGTTTCCTCTGCACGATGTTCACGCTCAATTAGCCAGGTATCCGAGCGCCAGACAGATTGTTTGGAGCCAGGAGGAGCCCAGAAATATGGGCGCCTGGTCCTTTGTAGAGGCTCGGCTGCGAAATCAGCTAGGCTTGACCGGCCTGTGCTACGCCGGCAGGAAGGAACTGGCCGCCCCAGCGGTTGGCATTGGTTCGCTGCACCGGGCCGAGGTTGAGCAGCTCATGCTGGACGCGTTTCGTTAATAGATATTTTGTTGCCTCAGAGGCTAGAGGAAAAACAACAATATGGTTCTCTGTAATTGTGTGCTCAACGTTGACGTTGCCAAAACGTTCATAAAAAATTATTATTAGAGTTTTTAACTGCTGATTTCTTATGTAAGATGACAGCTGTAAGAACTAGATATTTAAGGTTTAAGAACTAGTGATAAGAGCTGTGAGAACTAAAGATAAGAGAGCTGTCAAAACTCGAGATGAGAGCTGTGTGAACTAGAGATGAGAGCTGTGAGAACTAGAGATGAGAGCTGTGAGAACTAGAGATGAGAGCTGTGAGAACTAGAGATGAGAGCTGTGAGAACTAGAGATGAGAGCTGTGAGAACTGGAGATGAGAGCTGTGAGAACTGGAGATGAGAGCTGTGAGAACTGGAGATGAGAGAGCTGTGAGAACTAGTGATGAGAGCTGTGAGAGCTGTGAGAACTAGAGGTGAGAGCTGTGAGAACTAGTGATGAGAGCTGTGAGAACTAGTGATGAGAGCTGTGAGAACTAGTGATGAGAGCTGTGAGAACTAGTGATGAGAGCTTGGAGAACTAGAGGTGAGAGCTGTGAGAACTGGAGATGAGAGAGCTGTGAGAACTAGTGATGAGAGCTGTGAGAGCTGTGAGAACTAGAGGTGAGAGCTGTGAGAACTAGTGATGAGAGCTGTGAGAACTAGTGATGAGAGCTGTGAGAACTAGTGATGAGAGCTGTGAGAACTAGTGATGAGAGCTGTGAGAACTAGAGGTGAGAGCTGTGAGAACTAGAGGTGAGAGCTGTGAGAACTAGTGATGAGAGCTGTGAGAGCTGTGAGAACTAGAGGTGAGAGCTGTGAGAACTGGAGATGAGAGCTGTGAGAACTGGAGATGAGAGCTGTGAGAACTAGAGATGAGAGCTGTGAGAACTAGAGATGAGAGCTGTGAGAACTAGTGATGAGAGCTGTGAGAACTAGAGATGAGAGAGCTGTGAGAACTGGAGATTAAAGAGCTGTTAGAATAGATATTAGAGAGCTGTGAGAACTAGATATTAGAGTTCTGAGAACTAGAAACAAGAGACCTGTGAAAATGAGAAATAGTGAGTCATCTTGTTTTAGAACTAATTAAATTGGTCTTTTTGCAAGCTTCAAGAATCCTAGTAGCTCGTAGATTTACTGAACTGCATAGTTAGGAGTTAAATTCACTCCCCGAGCTTTGAATCTACAAAAGTATTATTAAGAAATTCATCAATTTTATCAATTATCGAATTCTGCTATTTTGATTGTCAAAAACAATTATAGTCAGCGATATGTTATACGCTCGCGCCCAGTAATTAAAAATAATTTGCTACCCTGCACTCACTCAGTAAAAATTGTCGCTCTTTTAACGTCATATAGCTTTATTGCAATACGATTTTTTCTGCTTCCTGTTTGCCTTTGTAAGGCTGATCAATATAGGCTAGAATCGCTAGATTATTATTATTTTTTTTTTTTGGAAAAAAACTAAACTGATTCGAATGCTTGATTTGTAGCCATTGTTTTAGACCATTGGCTTTAGTTTTTATGGGTTAAGTGTAATTATATCTATTTCTCAGGTTCGTTTATTTATTGTTAATAATTTTCTTTCTCCTGATTTTTTTTTGATCAGTCATAAATCATTTTGTTTTATTATTATTTTACATTAAAATCGTTCTAAAAAACAGCAACAATATTTTGGGTACCATTGCAAAGAAAAATTATTAATTGGGTCATGAAATCCGGTCGTTAATTGCACGACAAGTACTAACAGTTACTAATAATAGTTCTTGTGATTTTGATAGTTCAAGCTTCAATACTGTGATAAATAAATTTGGAGATTTCACTTATTATGAGACAATATGTTAGTTAAAAAAATTTTGCACCCTTTGCAATATTAGTTTTAAAATTCGCAAGTAACATTGGTGCCGGTTTATTTTTTAATTAGTGCGTCGCATGCTAATTAAATTTTGCTTGCAAGTTTTTTGTTAGTAGTAGTAAAAATTTCGGTTTGTCTTTTGTACGAGTATTTCTTATTTTTTAATTCTGTTTCTGTGTTTTTTATATTAATTCATTTAATCGAAACTGTAAGTACAGAATGACCGACAAGTAGCAAATAACACTAGGGTAGCTAAATGACCCTGGGGTAGCCTAATGACCCTGGGGTAGCCTAATGACCCTGGGGTAGCCAAATGACCCTGGGGTAGCCAAATGATCCTGGGGTAGCCAAATGACCCTGGGGTAGCCAAATGACCCTGGGGTAGCCAAATGACCCTGGCGTAGCCAAATGACCCTGGGGTAGCCAAATGACCCTGGGGTAGCCAAATGACCCTGGGGTAGCCAAATGACCCTGGGGTAGCCTAATGACCCTGGGGTAGCCAAATGAACCTGGGGTAGCCAAATGACCCTGGCGTAGCCAAATGACCCTGGGGTAGCCAAATGACCCTGGGGTAGCCAAATGACCCTGGGGTAGCCAAATGACCCTGGCGTAGCCAAATGACCCTGGGGTAGCCAAATGACCCTGGGGTAGCCAAATGACCCTGGGGTAGCCAAATGACCCTGGCGTAGCCAAATGACCCTGGCGTAGCCAAATGACCCTGGGGTAGCCAAATGACCCTGGGGTAGCCAAATGACCCTGGCGTAGCCAAATGACCCTGGGGTAGCCAAATGACCCTGGCGTAGCCAAATGACCCTGGGGTAGCCAAATGACCCTGGCGTAGCCAAATGACCCTGGGGTAGCCAAATGACCCTGGGGTAGCCAAATGACCCTGGCGTAGCCAAATGACCCTGGGGTAGCCAAATGACCCTGGCGTAGCCAAATGACCCTGGGGTAGCCAAATGACCCTGGCGTAGCCAAATGACCCTGGGGTAGCCAAATGACCCTGGCGTAGCCAAATGACCCTGGGGTAGCCAAATGACCCTGGGGTAGTTATGACCCTGGGGTAGCTCATGATCCTCAGGTAGCGAATTTCTATTTCGTTACTATTTCGTTTTCTATTTCGCTTTCCTATTTCAGCCAAATCCTACTGAGAGAAGACAGTTACTACCTAATCAATCATTTTGACAACATTGTCATTTTCCACGCATTCAATGTGCACAATTTAATTATTTGATTATCAAAAAAAGTTCTGTGTCTGAAAGGCACGAGACAGAAAATTAAAGTCCTTTTATTTTGCCACTGTAATTAGTTTTCTATCTAATATTCTATGGCAATATGGAGAGCTGCGGTGCTAGCGCTAGACGACTGAATAGTCACGATGCGGCTTCTACTTTAATTAGTCCTGGTCCACTTAGCGGCAGCGAGAGATCGCAAAACGGACAGCAACAGCAGCAGCAGCAACAGCAAATATTTTCTGTCGGAAAATTACTAGCTGAGAAATCTGAAAACGGCGTGGCTCATTTTAAAGTGCGTTGGAAAAATTTTCCACCTACTAGTGACACCTGGGAGCCCGAGACTAATTTAACTGCTGTAGCCGATATGGTGCAGGAATTTCGCAGACGAGGTCCTTCTAGTTCTGCTACTAATACTACTAATAGTACTAGTATTATTAGTAGCACCGCAGCTAGTGCAGCGACTAGTAAATCGACTGCAACTATTGTAGCCTCGACTGTTGGATCAGTAGCTACTGCCAGCAACGCGATTAGTACTACTTCTACAGCTACTACTAGCAGTAGTAACAATAATAGAAAGCGAAACGCCAGTCGACGCTGGGACGTTGTGCCGGCTAGCGAACTGGTAGCTTCCAAGACAAAGTTTTATAATGATTTGGAAGCCGGCAGAATTGATATTGGGTGAGTTGCTATACAACTTATGTTCTGCTTTAAGTTCACTTAAGGGTCACTTAAAACAAAGCGGCAAAGACTAAACTAGAACTAGAATAGTAGAGACTAGAGATTCATAACTAGCCAAGTCTAGCGACTCAACAGTAGTAAAATCTAGTGACTCAATAGTATCCCAGTCTAGAGACTCAACAGTAGTAAAATCTAGTGACTCAATAGTATCCCAGTCTAGAGACTCAACAGTAGTAAAATCTAGTGACTCAATAGTATCCCAGTCTAGAGACTCAATAATATCCAAGTCTAGAGATTCAATAGTATCCAATTCTAGAAACTCAATAGTATCCAAATCTAGAGACTCAATAGTATCCAAATCTAGAGACTAAATAATATCCAAGTATAGAGATTCAATAGTATCCAAGTCTAGAGATTCAATAATATTCAATTCTAGAAACTCAATAGTATCCAAATCTAGAGACTCAATAGTATCCAAATCTAGAGACTCAATAGTATCCAAATCTAGAGACTAAATAATATCCAAGTATAGAGATTCTGTAATATTCAATTCTAGAAACTCAATAGTATCCAAATCTAGAGACTCAATAGTATCCAAATCTAGAGACTCAGTAGTATCCAAATCTAGAGACTCAATAGTATCCAAATCTAGAGACTCAATAGTATCCAAATCTAGAGACTCAATAGTATCCAAATCTAGAGACTCAATAGTAACCAAATCTAGAGACTAAATAGTATCCAAATCTAGAGACTCAGTAGTATCCAAATCTAGAGACTAAATAGTATCCAAATCTAGAGACTCAATAGTATCCAAATCTAGAGACTCAGTAGTATCCAAATCTAGAGACTCAATAGTAACCAAATCTAGAGACTAAATAGTATTTAAATCTAGAGACTCAGTAGTATCCAAATCTAGAGACTAAATAGTATCCAAATCTAGAGACTCAATAGTATCCAAATCTAGAGACTAAATAGTATCCAAGTATAGAGATTCAATAGTATCCAAGTCTAGAGATTCAATAATATTCAATTCTAGAAACTCAATAGTATCCAAATCTAGAGACTCAATAGTATTCCAGTCTAGAGATTCAATAATATCCAAGTCTAGAGATTCAATAATATTCAATTCTAGAAACTCAATAGTATTCAAATCTAGAGAATCAGTAGTATCCAAATCTAGAGACTCAATAGTATCCAAATCTAGAGACTAAATAATATCCAAGTATAGAGATTCAATAGTATCCAAGTCTAGAGATTCAATAATATTCAATCCTAGAAACTCAATAGTATCCAAATCTAGAGACTAAATAATATCCAAGTATAGAGATTCAATAGTATCCAAGTCTAGAGATTCAATAATATTCAATTCTAGAAACTCAATAGTATTCAAATCTAGAGAATCAGTAGTATCCAAATCTAGAGACTCAATAGTATCCAAATCTAGAGACTAAATAATATCCAAGTATAGAGATTCAATAGTATCCAAGTCTAGAGATTCAATAATATTCAATCCTAGAAACTCAATAGTATCCAAATCTAGAGACTCAATAGTATCCAAATCTAGAGACTCAATAGTATCCAAATCTAGAGACTAAATAGTATTCAAATCTAGAGAATCAGTAGTATCCAAATCTAGAGACTCAATAGTATCCAAATCTAGAGACTAAATAATATCCAAGTATAGAGATTCAATAGTATCCAAGTCTAGAGATTCAATAATATTCAATCCTAGAAACTCAATAGTATCCAAATCTAGAGACTCAATAGTATCCAAATCTAGAGACTCAATAGTATCCAAATCTAGAGACTAAATATCCAAGTATAGAGATTCGATAGTATCCAAGTCTAGAGATTCAATAGTATCCAAATCTAGAGACTAAATAATATCCAAGTATAGAGATTCTGTAATATTCAATTCTAGAAACTCAATAGTATCCAAATCTAGAGACTCAATAGTATCCAAATCTAGAGACTAAATAATATCCAAGTATAGAGATTCTGTAATATTCAATTCTAGAAACTCAATAGTATCCAAATCTAGAGACTCAATAGTATCCAAATCTAGAGACTCAGTAGTATCCAAATCTAGAGACTCAATAGTATCCAAATCTAGAGACTAAATAATATCCAAGTATAGAGATTCTGTAATATTCAATTCTAGAAACTCAATAGTATCCAAATCTAGAGACTCAATAGTATCCAAATCTAGAGACTCAGTAGTATCCAAATCTAGAGACTCAATAGTATCCAAATCTAGAGACTCAATAGTATCCAAATCTAGAGACTCAATAGTATCCAAATCTAGAGACTCAATAGTAACCAAATCTAGAGACTAAATAGTATCCAAATCTAGAGACTCAGTAGTATCCAAATCTAGAGACTAAATAGTATCCAAATCTAGAGACTAAATAGTATCCAAATCTAGAGACTCAGTAGTATCCAAATCTAGAGACTCAATAGTAACCAAATCTAGAGACTAAATAGTATTTAAATCTAGAGACTCAGTAGTATCCAAATCTAGAGACTAAATAGTATCCAAATCTAGAGACTCAATAGTATCCAAATCTAGAGACTAAATAGTATCCAAATCTAGAGACTAAATAGTATCCAAATCTAGAGACTAAATAGTATCCAAATCTAGAGACTAAATAGTATCCAAATCTAGAGACTCAATAGTATCCAAATCTAGAGACTAAATAGTATCCAAATCTAGAGACTAAATAGTATCCAAATCTAGAGACTCAGTAGTATCCAAATCTAGAGACTAAATAGTATCCAAATCTAGAGACTAAATAGTATCCAAATCTAGAGACTAAATAGTATCCAAATCTAGAGACTAAATAGTATCCAAATCTAGAGACTAAATAGTATCCAAATCTAGAGACTCAGTAGTATCCAAATCTAGAGACTCAATAGTATCCAAATCTAGAGACTAAATAGTATCCAAATCTAGAGACTAAATAGTATCCAAATCTAGAGACTAAATAGTATCCAAATCTAGAGACTAAATAGTATCCAAATCTAGAGACTCAATAGTATCCAAATCTAGAGACTAAATAGTATCCAAATCTAGAGACTAAATAGTATCCAAATCTAGAGACTCAGTAGTATCCAAATCTAGAGACTCAATAGTAACCAAATCTAGAGACTAAATAGTATTTAAATCTAGAGACTCAGTAGTATCCAAATCTAGAGACTAAATAGTATCCAAATCTAGAGACTCAATAGTATCCAAATCTAGAGACTAAATAGTATCCAAATCTAGAGACTAAATAGTATCCAAATCTAGAGACTCAATAGTATCCAAATCTAGAGACTCAATAGTATCCAAATCTAGAGACTCAATAGTATTCAAATCTAGAGACTCAATAGTATCCAAATCTAGAGACTCCAAGTTATAAAGTCGGAAGAGATGAAGTTTAGAAACTGAAAGTAGCGGAGGCTAATGGCTCATTGTTCGAGACAGACTAGAGACTAGAATCAGACGAATTCGTAATTTCAGCTCCAACGATCTCTACAGTCGAGTCAAATGTCGACGCCGAGCCAATGGCGACAGCGAGAGCGCTGCCTCAGATTTAGAAGACGATGACGACGCCTGTGCATCCGCCGCCGCCCCCGCTGCCACCGTCTCTTCAGCAGCTACAGCTACATCTGTTGACACAACTTCCTCCGATCAGAGTTTGTCGATCGCCGACCAAAAATCAATAATTGACGATCAGCCGATTGTGACGAATCAGGATAGTCTGGAAAAGCCTTCTCCGTCAGCGGTTGTCGCTGTTGAAGATGAAGAAGTTGACGACGATGATAACGATTGCCAATCGAATAACTCAGATACTGGCAGCTGTTTCGCCGCCAATTCGGTCGGCTCCTCCAGCACTGTTGAAATGGACGAGAGTCGGCCAAATCGCATTGTTGGCCAGACAGTTCTGAGCGGCTCCTCAGAAGCTGCCGCAGCCTCCGCCGCCGCCGCCGTGGCGCCAATGGCCAATAATTCAGCCTCAAGCTGCGATTCAGGTTGTCCGGTTACGCCGCCGAAGAATCAGCAACAGCAGCAGCTGCAGCAGCAACAAAGGCACCAGAAATCTTTACTTAACGATCTGCTATTATCAGCTAAGAGGCAACGGTTTCATCGCCATTTGACTCGCGAGCATAGGCCGGAACAGAAGCAGCAGCTGCTACAGCGGGAAAAACAGAAGCGGAAGACTGCCAAAGCAGACTATGCCGACACTGACGATGAAGAGAATCTAAATCATTTTGAAGGTGAAGATCTTGAAGAAGAAGAAGAAGAAGATTTTGAAAGTGACAACGAGTTCTGCGATAACTCCGACTATGGCGCCCGGCCCGATGACGACGCATCTTCAGTCAGTATTGAAGGCGGAGTGTCTAGCCAGGTGGAGCTTCTTCGAGCTCACCTTGCCGGCGAATCAAGTCGCATTGCGTCATCGATCGTCTTGCAGAGGCGGCACAAGCAGACTGCGGCGCCGCTTGGCTGGACGGCGCTGTGCCAGGCCGTTGAACGCGGCGACTGGCCGGCTGTGCAGCGCACTTTAACTCTGCTCGGCACTAGGCTGAATTCGGCCAGCTCTAAACTGTTGTCATCTACAACTGCGGCAGCATCCTCGGCTGCGGAGAGGCTGACGCCTGATAGCATCCAGCGGCTACTCTGTCTCGCGGCTAGTCGAGGCCACGCTCGCCTGGTTGACCTGCTGTTGAATAAGGCGCCGCTGTTTTGCCGCGGACAGGTTGGTCAACATGAGCTCACTTACTCACTCATTTATTCTCTTAAGGCTCATCGATGCCATCAAGCCAGATCAAAATGCTAGACTGTACATCCTATATCACTCACCCACTCACTCACTTACTCACTCACTCACTCACTCACTCACTCACTCACTCACTTACTCACTTACTCACTCACTCACTCACTCACTCACTCACTCACTCACTCACTCACCCACTCACTCACTTACTCACTCACTCACTCACTCACTCACTTACTCACTCACTCACTCACTTACTCACTCACTCACTTACTTACTCACTCACTCACTCACTTACTCACTCACTCACTCACTCACTCACCCACTCACTCACTTATTCACTCACTCACTCACTCACTCACTTACTCACTCACTCACTTACTCACTCACTCACTTACTTACTCACTCACTCACTCACTTACTCACTCACTCACTCACTCACTCACTCACTTACTCACTCACCCACTCACTCACTCACTTACTAGCTCACTCACCTACTCACTCACCCACTCACTTACTCACTCACTCACTCACTCACTCACCAACTCACTCACTCACTCGCTCACACACACACACTCACTCACTTACTAACGCACTCACTCACTCACCCACTCACTCACTCGCTCACACACACACACTCACTCACTTACTAACTCACTCACCCACTCACTTACTAGCTCACTCACTTACTCACTCACCCACTCACTTACTCACTCACTCACTCACTCACCAACTCACTCACTCACCCACTCACTCACTCACTCACTCACCCACTCACTCACTTACTCACTCACTCACTCACTCACTCACTTACTCACTCACTCACTCACTTACTCACTCACTCACTTACTTACTCACTCACTCACTTACTCACTCACTCACTCACTCACTCACTCACTTACTCACTCACCCACTCACTCACTCACTTACTAGCTCACTCACCTACTCACTCACCCACTCACTTACTCACTCACTCACTCACTCACTCACCAACTCACTCACTCACTCGCTCACACACACACACTCACTCACTTACTAACTCACTCACTCACTCACCCACTCACTCACTCGCTCACACACACACACTCACTCACTTACTAACTCACTCACCCACTCACTTACTAGCTCACTCACTTACTCACTCACCCACTCACTTACTCACTCACTCACTCACTCACCAACTCACTCACTCACCCACTCACTCACTCACTCACTCACCCACTCACTCACTTACTCACTCACTTACTCACTCACTCACTCACTTTCAATATTCCTCAAGCAGTCCCCGTGAATCACTAATTTTCCTCCCAAACCTCAACCATTCCCGCAGAATCTCGACGTAAATTTTCTCTCCCCTGACCCGTCGTTTGGCGCCGCCACTCCTCTAATGCTGGCCGTCGACTGCGACTCCCTAGCAACCGTGCACCGTCTTCTGTCAGCTGGGGCCAATCCTGACTTCGCCGGCGCCAGCGGCGCCAGCTCTAGCTCGGCTTTGCATCGCGCCATTAGAAATCGTCGACCAATTTTAGTTGACGCCCTCTGCTCTCGCGGCGGCGCGAATTTCGGCTCCGACACGTGCGACGGTTTGACGCCGTTAAAGTTCGCCAGACGCGCCTGTCCGCAGAGTGCGGCCATTCTACAGCGCTACGTAGGCCAGCTGTGCCGATCGATGCACGACCTGGTGACTGATCACCTGGGCCGGCTGGGGTTCGACCCGGCAGCTCTGCTGTTTGCACCCCAATATGTGAGACCCGGTGCATCAGAAACCGCTGACACGGGCGGGCCTAGCGGTGAGTTTCGCGGCTGTTTTTGTTGCTATGCGGTTGCTAGGTCAATAATAAATTACAATAACAATTGCAATTGGGCTGTAGGCACAGGTACATCATTTGTTGACACTAGACCTTCAGCCAGCGAGGAGGCAATTCTGCCCATTTCGCTGACTCCTGAGCACACACTCACATGTGTGTACATCTGCGCTGACTTTCTCATCGTCAGGCAGTGCACACTCTCACTGGCCCGCAAAGGGCATAAATTGCACGACAAGCCCCCAAGTCTTCTCTCCGCTGCTGCGCCCAAAATTAATGTGGCCTCACCCCGGGAATCGAGCTCAGGGACCTTGGTGCAAGAGGCGAACGCGTTAGACTGCTGTAAAACCGTCTGCTAGTTATTATTTAAAGTCGTATTTTTCGTTACAATTTGTTATATGGTTGATCGTCTTTATATCTTAACCGAGTTAATAGTTGCTATGCAATTAAACCTGTTGTTTCTATATGGTTGTTAGAGAGTTGTCACTGTGTCGCTAGTCACTATGCTATCTCTAGCTTGACAGAACCTCCTTGAAACTTCTGCAGCCAATCGCACCTGGTCTATGACCTTTCAACTGCCAGCCGACGAAGCCGCTAGTCCAGGCCATGCCCTGGCTCTCATCCACTGCTGCCAGCAGCCCAAATCACAACTCCTGACTAACAGTCATCATCAGCGTCAGTTGCAGCACACTTCTGTCACGGCCGACCAGCCGTTGAGTTTGCACTGCTGGCTAGCCGACGGTCCATGTCACGTGACCGGTGTGTTTCTCAATGGCCAACGCCAATTATCTCTGTCAGTAAATGGCGACCAATTCCTAGTTGGTTTGAACGGTTGCGTCGAAGGCGAGAACCGATTGCAGTTGACATTCGCGCGCTATCGCCGGTCTAGTCAGCGACTGGCGAAGCATCAAAGCAGCGTCCGCGATCCGGCTGCAACTAGTATTAACGATCTTCGTATTGGCGTGTTCGCTATGCGAATAGTTGAACGCGGAAAGCCTTGACACTTCTAGCTAGATTATTACACTAGAAATGAAACATTAACCTGCTAATTGGTATTAAAATTATATAATCAATAATAGTTTAACCCAATCGGCCATTTTAAATCAATTAATTGATTCTAACGTATTTTGATAGCTGAAATTCAATCGTTCCTGGGCGCCGCCTCGCTTCTTTTTCTTTTGGTCTGTTGTTTGTGACAGTTTTTAATATGCGAAATCCCATGCAAAACTAGAATACAATACTCTGTGTGCTACTGTCCTGTTAAGTAATATTTCATAGTATTATTTTTTTACTGGTCATTGTACTGATTCAACAAGCTATGTTCATATTTAATTACCGATGTCGACTTCTAAAATGAAACAAACGGCGTGACACTAATTACGTGATAATTAGTTTTTCACAAAAACTTCATTCTGAAGGTCAACTTATTCAGAATGACCCTATGAGTTTTAGAATTACCCCATGAGTTATAGAATAACCCCATGAGTTATAGAATGACCCCATGAGATAAAGAATGACCCTATGAGTTTTAGAATGACCCCATGAGTTATAGAATGACCCCATGAGTTTCAGAATGACCCCATGAGTTATAGAATGACCCCATGAGTTATAGAATGACCCCATGAGTTATAGAATGACCCCATGAGTTATAGAATGACGACATGAGTTTCAGAATGACCCCATGAGTTATAGAATGACCCCATGAGTTATAGAATGACCACATGAGTTTCAGAATGACCCCATGAGTTATAGAATGACCCCATGAGTTATAGAATGACCCCATGAGTTATAGAATGACCCCATGAGTTATAGAATGACCCCATGAGTTATAGAATGACCCCATGAGTTTCAGAATGACCCCATGAGTTATAGAATGACCCCATGAGTTATAGAATGACCACATGAGTTTCAGAATGACCCCATGAGTTATAGAATGACCCCATGAGTTATAGAATGACCCCATGAGTTTCAGAATGACCCCATGAGTTATAGAATGACCCCATGAGTTATAGAATGACTAAATGAGTTATAGAATGACCGCATGAGTTTCAGAATGACCCCATGAGTTATAGAATGACCTCATGAGATAAAGAATGACCCTATGAGTTTTAGAATGACCCCATGAGTTATAGAATGACCCCATGAGTTATAGAATGACCGCATGAGTTTCAGAATGACCCCATGAGTTATAGAATGACCCCATGAGTTATAGAATGACTAAATGAGTTATAGAATGACCGCATGAGTTTCAGAATGACCCCATGAGTTATAGAATGACCCCATGAGTTATAGAATGACCCCATGAGTTATAGAATGACTAAATGAGTTATAGAATGACCCCATGAGTTATAGAATGACCCCATGAGATAAAGAATGACCCTATGAGTTTTAGAATGACCCCATGAGTTATAGAATGACCCCATGAGTTATAGAATGACCCCATGAGTTAGTTATAGAATGACCCCATGAGTTATAGAATGACCCCATGAGATAAAGAATGACCCTATGAGTTTTAGAATGACCCCATGAGTTATAGAATGACCCCATGAGTTATAGAATGACCCCATGAGATAAAGAATGACCCTATGAGTTTTAGAATGACCCCATGAGTTATAGAATGACCCCATGAGTTTCAGAATGACCCAATGAGTTATAAAATGACCCCATGAGTTATAGAATGACCCCATGAGTTTCAGAATGACCCCATGAGTTATAGAATGACTCCATGAGATAAAGAATGACCCTATGAGTTTTAGAATGACCCCATGAGTTTCAGAATGACCCCATGAGTTATAGAATGACCCCATGAGATAAAGAATGACCCTATGAGTTTTAGAATGACCCCATGAGTTTCAGAATGACCCCATGAGTTATAGAATGACCCCATGAGTTATAGAATGACCCCATGAGTTATAGAATGACCCCATGAGTTATAGAATGACCCCATGAGTTTCAGAATGACCCAATGAGTTATAGAATGACCCCATGAGTTTTAGAATGACCCCATGAGTTATAGAATGACCCCATGAGTTTCAGAATGACCCCATGAGTTATAGAATGACCCCATGAGATAAAGAATGACCCTATGAGTTTTAGAATGACCCCATGAGTTATAGAATGACCCCATGAGTTATAGAATGACCCCATGAGTTATAGAATGACCCCATGAGTTTCAGAATGACCCAATGAGTTATAAAATGACCCCATGAGTTTCAGAATGACCCCATGAGTTATAGAATGACCCCATGAGTTATAAAATGACCCCATGAGTTATAAAATGACCCCATCATCCCACAAATGTAATAGTGGCACTATTATATTTCCCCGCGAGTCAAGGATTAACCAGATGAATTTAACAATGACTCCACAATTTTAAGAGTTGTGTTTCAATGACGAAATTAATTACATATTGTACAGTCAATCTATTGACCCGCATTGATACAACCTACAAATATTAATCCTTAGCTACTCCTCCGTGCATTTATTATTGATCCTCGTTATTATTTAATAAATTCGAATGACCCATCGCATGAGAAACACCCTTACTCCACTGTTCAATTGTATCTATATTCAGATCTCATTTATTATATTAGCGTCAGCGCATATTTAATTATCATTTCTTGTGTGTTATGATATGGTTCATAACTAGTAACAGGTATATTGTGTACTCGTGGATAAGATAAGTTAAAATAGTTGTTACTCCTAAAATCTAAAGCTGTGACATCAGATCTGCCGTGAACTCTAAAAGTACAAGTTTTTTAGTCGATCTCTCCATCTGTAAAATATCAATTATAGTTTTTCTTTATTGTGTTAAGTTACATAAATTTTGTATTCTTTAAATATTTAAAGCATTAAGTAAATATTTTTTATCTGAACTCTCAATTCGCGTCCTTTGCTACGATGTTTGTTTGCTTTAATTCTACACCAGACAAACAATAAATTTCTGTTTAAAAAACCGACTTTCGCCGATTAATAGGTCAATTCAAAGCATTATCCAACACCATTGGCCTCCCTGCATCATTGAATTCCCTGCGTCATTGACCTCCCTGCATAATTGAATTCCCTGCATCATTGACCTCCCTGCACCATTGACCTCCCTGCACCATTGACCTCCGTGCTTCATTGACATCCCTGCATCATTGATCTCCCTGCATCATTGAATTCCCTGCATCATTGACCTCCCTGCATCATTGAATTCCCTGCATAATTGAATTCCCTGCATCATTGACCTCCCTGCATCATTGAATTCCCTGCATCATTGATCTCCCTGCATCATTGAATTCCCTGCATCATTGACCTCCCTGCATCATTGAATTCCCTGCATCATTGACCTCCCTGCATCATTGAACTCCCTGCATCATTGACTTCCCGCATTAAGTAGCATATAAAATCGCTTTATTTAACATTCAATATTACACGTCCTCGCACATTAATTGTGTCTACGATTTATAGTATATTTTTAGTTAAACTACTGCTTATTAAATAGTATTATGAGTAGTATTGTGATGCTTTTAATATAAGCTAGTGCCTTGCAAGTGTTTTCTGTATTCGAAGTTGTCAATGCTGTGTTTTGCGTCCAAGTTTGTTTTGTATAGAATTGAAGAGCAAAAAAATATAATTTTTTGTTAAACTAGTTTCCTGTTATTTATTTGTAAACTGTTTAAGACGAGCTTAATTGATTTTTCAAATAAGTATTTTTCATGTTATTATATATATAAATTACTTGACAGTAGCATAGTGTATACATTTTCTCCATGCAACGAAAGCTTTTAGATTTCGTTAGCCAATTAATAGCAATCAATATATAGGATTCGAACTTGTGACTGTCGTTCCAAAAATTATGCGCGTTTTTTATATATTTCTCAACTAAAATCCTTTTTCTACTACTATTAACAGTTTATAGTTTTTCTCTGCCAAACAATTTATAATGCCAGTAATAACATTTTATTCAGTAATAATAAGTTACATGGGTAATTGTTTGTTATTTAATTTTATTTGCAAGCTAGCTCTGCGATGGCGCAAATTTATCATTTCATATTTTCTTTGTAAATTTGTTTCTCATTGTATTTTTTCCGAGCTAAAACGATTAGTGCTGCCTGATGCTAGCCCGTTAAGAAGGCTTTTGTTTACTTTGGCTAATACTTTGCTCCCCACCCCACACCCGACGAGATTTGCAATCTGAACAAATTGTTTGTGTTACTGTCAATAATAATTTCGAGAGCAGGCAGTTGAAATTCTGCCTCGATAAATGTTACGCTGTTTTGTTATTTAGGCATTTTTCGCCTCTGAACTCATTCCAAGACTTGTCCCTCTCTGGTCATTCCAACTTTTGTCCTTCTCTGGTCATTCTAATTATTGTCCCTCTCTGGTCATTCCAATTCTTGTCCCTCTCTGGTCATTCCAACTTTTGTCCTTCTCTGGTCATTTCAAGGATTTGTCCTTCTCTGGTCATTGCAATTATTGTCCATCTCTGGTCATTCCAATTTTGTCCTCTGGTCATTTCAAGGATTTGTCCCTCTCTGGTCATTGCAATTCTTGCCCCTTTCTGGTCATTCAATAATTTGTCCTTCTCTGGTCATTCTAATTATTGTCCTTCTCTGGTCATTCCAATTATTGTCCTTCTCTGATCATTCTAATTATTGTCCATCTCTGGTCATTCCAATTCTTGTCCTTCTCTGGTCATTCCAATTTTGTCCTTCTCTGGTCATTTCAAGGATTTGTCCCTCTCTAGTCTCTAGTCATTCCAATTTTTGTCCTCTGATCATTCCATAGATTTATCCTTCTCTGGTCATAACAAATCTTCCTTCTTTGATCATTCCAAGGATTTGTCCCTCTCTGGTCATTCCAAGGATTTCATTGAAAATATGTCTATGACGAGCTCATTTCAGAATTTGCCCCACATTTGTTATTACAAGTGTTATCCCTCAACAATTGATTTGCAAACTACTTACAGCCCGTACTACTCGTAGGACCTCTACCGCCCGTCTGTACTGCACTTCAGCAGAGTGAGACATTATATTTAGCCATGCCTAGCGACAAAGTGGCCAGGTGGGAGGTGCCTCTGAGCGACAAAGTCTATGTTGTTGAATTCGAACACGGAACAACAACTGGTGGCAGGGCCATCTTCATCAATGGTCGGGTGAGTCTGGATTATTTAGTTTAACTTAAAATCTTCCTATTTCGTAATATCATGCTTCACAAATCCCTATCTACGAAACGTCTCGAAATTACCCAAATCCCCTATTTACTTACTTCCAATGCTCCAAAATTCCCCTTTTCCCAACTTCCCATTGCATCCCCTTATGCCCACTTTAACAATTATTAAGCTAAAAATGCCAGCTGACTAGCATAATAACCTCATCTGTCACAATGTCACAATTGTAGTGCATTCGTCGCGAAGAATTCATGTTTCGCTTAGTTGGCTCGGAAGACTTCAAAATCAACGACACTCACTGCGTAATTCGCATCGACGCTGTAAGCGGCTTTGCCTACGAATACTGCCTGTATGTGAATGGCAAACCGTTGGAGAAATTCACTGAGAACCAGTCCAAAGTGCTCAAATGCTGGCTTTGCCCTGTTGACGGCCGGATGACCCGCGTTGTGCTGGAGAAAGACACCTTGGATGTCTATGTCAATGGACAGCCGGTCGAGACTGCTGTAAGTAGGATCTACCCTAATCCCAGGTTTCTCGCGATCCCTCCACCTTTTATGATCCCATCGCTGCTAATAATCCCTAAGTAGCTAATGATCCCCATGCTGATTATAATCCCCGAAGTAGCTATTGAGATCCCTGAGTAGCTAATGATCCCTAAGTAGCTAATGATCCCTAAGTAGCTAATAATCCCTAATTAGCTAAGAATCCCCGAAGTAGCTAATGAGATCCCTGATTAGCTAATGATCCCTAAGTAGCTAATGAGATCCCCAAGTAGCTATTGATTCCTAAGTAGCTATAGATTCCTAGGTTGCTCAGAACCCGACCAGGTGGACTATTTAGACTCAATCATTGAAATTTCGCCAGGGAGAATTCACAGACGATGGCACAGAGACGCATTTCAACGTAGGCGGCCACGCTTGCTACATCAAAGCAATGTCCAGCGGTCACAAACGCACCGGCCTGTTACACGCACTAATTATAGACGGCTGCGAGATTCCAGAAGCTGCTGTGGATCAATGGTGAGACTTTTAATGCGTTTGGTAACGTTTTTTTTTACCCGCGCTAAGATTCGAACTCGCGACCTCTGAGTGCAGGAGCTCGTAGCTCTAATCACGTGGCTACAGCCCCTCTACTTGTTGATTTTTTTCGCAAAATATTAACTTTATTCGACTTTCAGATTCCTAAATGACAGAAACTAAATTGTGAGTGTACTCAAGCTTTTATGAGAATAATTGTTGTATTAAATAAAGCAATGATATTTGTCAGCTTTGCTGTACGTGGTCGATAGCTGTCGTATTTATCACTAATTGTTTCTATGCCACTGGAATCGCTCATTATCCCGACATTGTTTATGATCCCCAGATTATCAATGATCAGCATTCTCAACATTATCAATGATCCCCAGATTATCCCCACATTATCAATGATCCCCAGATTATCAATGATCCCAGATTATCAATGATCCCAGATTATCAATGATCAGCATTCTCAACATTATCAATGATCCCCAGATTATCAATGATCCCAGATTATCAATGATCCCCAGATTATCAATGATCCCAGATTATCAATGATCCCCAGATTATCATTGATCTCCAGATTATCAATGATCCCAGATTATCAATGATCCCAGATTATCAATGATCTCCAGATTATCAATGATCCCAGATCATTCATGATCTCCAGTTTGTCAATAATCCCCTGATTATCACTGATCCCCAGATTATCAATGATCCCCAGATTATCACTGATCCCCAGATTATCAATAATCATTTTGTTGTTAATAATCCCCACCCCAGATCATAAATAATTCAGAAAGTCGCTAATTCACGTCTATGTACAAACTTTATTAATGTGATTATATTATATAAGCGTGTAACATTGGTTAGCTTAATTCTTATTGCATAAATCTTCTAATATCCATCTCTAGTAGGATTAGTAAATATCACATATGCGCTAATCAGCTCTGTTGGTGCTTATAAAATCCAAAGCTTTTAATTTTTTATTTCAGTCTTTGAGAGCAGTCGGAAAACAATTTCGGACCAATACTAAGGATCAGTGATCTGCCTTCTGACAAACTTTGCAAAGTATCATTCTGACGATTAACTTGACCTAAAGATGCGCTTATCCTTAACATTCTTTCAATTTTTTCTGACCTAATTTAATTTTTTTAATTGCAACCAAACTTGACAAACGTTTTATATACAATTAAGTTAATATATATTATCTTAAAGTGTTTAAAATATTAAAATGAGTGACTTCTTACGCATACAAGAACCGTCCTAACACACAAATCCCACACCTCAAATCCTACCACATAAATCCCGCACCTCAAATCCTTCCACACAAATCCCGCACCTCAAATCCTTCCACACAAATCCCGCACCTCAAATCCTACCACACAAATCCCGCACCTCAAATCCTACCACACAAATCCCGCACCTCAAATCCTACCACACAAATCCCGCACCTCAAATCCTTCCACACAAATCCCACATCTCAAATCCTACCACACAAATCCCGCACCTCAAATCCTTCCACACAAATCCCGCACCTTAAATCCTTCCACACAAATCGCGCACCTCAAATCCTTCCACACAAATCCCACACCTCAGATCCTTCCACACAAATCCCACACCTCAGATCCTTCCACACAAATCCCGCACCTTAAATCCTACCACACAAATCTCACACCTCAAATCCTTCCACACAAATCCCGCACCTCAAATCCTACCACACAAATCCCGCACCTCAAATCCTTCCACACAAATCCCACACCTCAAATCCTACTACATAAATCCCACACCTCAAATCCTACTACATCAATCCCACACCTCAAATCCTACTACATAAATCCCAGACCTCAAATCCTACCACATCAATCCCACACCTCAAATTCTACCACACAAATCCCCCACCTCAAATTCTACCACATAAATCCCACACCTCAAATTCTACTACATAAATCCCACACCTCAAATCCTACTACATAAATCCTACGCCTCAAATCCTACAGGCTACCACACAAATCCTACACTCCTTAGTTCGGCACCCTGAATTATGCAACAAAAGTGACTTAATAAATTTAATAAATAGGCTTTTTATAAAACAGCTTTATAGATTTCTCCGGCATTTCGATTTGCTTTTTTGTGTATTTGTAAACAATTTAATTACTGAATCAAGCAAAACATTCCAATATTGAAAATTTCGATATTTCTTAGACATTGCAAGCTATCTTTATATTCTAGTTGTTTATTTTAATCTTTCAATAATTTGACAATTCGACAGGAACTGATATTTTACTTGTGAAACATTTATATAATTATTTCCTTGTCACTTCTTACACTTCTTAATTTCTAAGTCAGTAGTCATTCTTTGTTTCCGTCCAGTGTTAGAAATGGTTACAAACCAATTCCTTAGATTTAGTGTGTCGTTTTTTTCTGTCTACATGTTTTTTAGGCTTTACTAAAAATGTTTTTATCTATCTCGTAAATACTCTCGTTTATTAGTTTACTATCGGCTATTAGGAGTTGGAAATAAACTTAATGAACAAAAAACCAAGTATAGCTGTCAATCAGCCATTTATGTTTGTAGTTGCAGTTCTTTATTATCCTAGAGTTAAAACATATTTGAAATAACCTGCCCTAATTGGGACAAATGTGCAGCCGACAGCACAGCCGCGGCTATTGCCCATTTAACAGCTGGCTTAACTGTAGCAATGCAAAGTTTAGTGTCTTGCTAAAGTACACAAATTGTTCCAGTGGAGTCAGGAATCGAACCTCCGACCTTCAAGTCGTGAGTCCAACGCTCTAACCACAAGGCTACAACCTCCGTAGCTTTATTATTATCTTGATGTGCAGTGAGAGTGTACGCTGCTTGAAGATGATTTGGCATTTTTTGGCATTTCTGATTGCAGAGTTTACAGCATCCGAAAAAGATTATTCTAATAAAAAAACTGAAGGAGCGAAGTAGCGAGTTAATATGTCAACTTCGCCAATCGACACACCGATAGTCCAATCGAATGAATCAATCGCGGACGAAATAATCACCAACCAGTCTGACTCGGCGCCAGTGCCGGCTAATGAGAAAACTCTTAACCTTGGCAACCAATTGGTCGGCGGCAGCGGTGGCAGCGCCCGAGCTAAATTAGTTTGGCAAGCGGCCAGCATTGTGGCAATCAGCGCCGCCGTATTGAAACTATCGGCAGCCTGGAGTCTGGCCACTTATTTGGCTGCTGTTGTTGGCCTTGTACTTTTATATTGGAGCTACGATCCGCGCCAGGAGCGCAGGGCTGAGACTAATCGATCCAAATCTGGCGGTAGAAAAAATCAATCCAATATTAGCGATCGACGCCTGCGTCCGGATAATGCTCTATTCGCCACGCTGGGCGTCACTTGCGATGATTTTCTACAATTCCAAGCTATCACTGACAGATTTGGCACCTTCCAGGAGATTGTTGAAGCTTGCCGAGCTACTCAACTTGAGTCCTTTAATTTAATTGTGGCCGTGGATTTTTCTGCCTCTAACGAATGGCAGGGCAGGCGTACCTTTCATGGCAAGCCGTTGCACAAGGTGTGTCGTTTCTTACAAAATTTCTGAAGTCTTCAGGGGGATGAGTGATTAACAGTAGAAAGACCAGGTAGTATCACTCAATTCGGGGGCGAGTGGGTCAGCGGCTAACGTCGCTGCCTCGCACTCCAAAGGACGCTAGTTCGATTCACCCTTCAAGTCACGATTAATTTCGGGACTTGTTGGGGGGTTTGGACAGTAGCGACCGGCGGAGGTGCACCATATTTCGTGCAATCAAAGCTTGAAATAATAGCTTCGCTCCTACCTTCTGTGTGCCTGTTCTGCGTTGTGTGAGTTGTGTGCGTTGGCGCTGGGGCGTGAGACCTTGCGGGGCGTGCCGCTCCGTCGCTTGTGCGACAAGTGCCCCGGGCCCCCCTGCAAATAGATAGAGATAGATCACTCAATTCAATGAAACACCTTTCAGTATCACAAAACATCGGCATCGTCGAGATATTCAACGATTCTCGTCGAGGTGTCTGGTTTCAATAACCACCAATATAAGCATAATTTTTCTGTTCACAAAACTGCATCGTCTAACCATGTCGGCTATCATTGTTGTCCATATTGTTTTGATTTTATTGATGTCCTTGTCACAAGAGTCTTCGACAAGATTTGATCTCTGAATATCTCAACGATGCTGACGTTGGACGACTTTGAAAGTTAGTTCATCGTGAAGAGCAGAGAATTTCGATATATTTTGAGTGGACTTTGACGAAAACCAGTCATTCGTTTTGCGTGCTATTGTGAATTAAGCGGAGGTTATTTGGAATAACCCCTTGGTCTTTCCTCGGTGGGGGAATAGCGTGCTCTTTCTACTGTTAACGCGTCTGCCTCTCGCACCAAGGTCCCTGAGCTCGATTTCGCGGCGAGGCCGCAATTTACGCCCTTAAAGGCCAATCAAGAGTGTACACTGCCTCACTGTACACTGTACACTGAGAAAGTCAGGGCAGATATATTCCCAGATATGAGTGCTTGTGTGTTCAGGAGTCAGCGGAATGGGCAGAATCGCCTCGCAGAATGGCTGCGGGTCTACTGTCACCATTTTATGCGCTAAATGTCCACAACATAAAATCCATTAAATGCTACTAATCCCCGTCAGGTCACAACCACCGCAGTGACCGGCATTCTCGGCTCCTCAGTTAGCAAACAATGGAATCCCTATCAGAAGGTCATCGGCGTTCTAGACCAGACTTTGACAGCGTTTCTACCTCCGGGCGCCGGTGTGTACGGTCTGGGCTTCGGTCACGATCCGTCGGCGCCCGGAGCTCCGGCCTCATCGGTGTTTAACCTTGTTAGCGAATGCGGCATCGCCCAGTTCACCGGTAGGTCTCAGTTTCGCAGCCTTCGCGACCTGCTGACAGCCTACAATAAGCTGGCTGCCTCCGTTCCACTCGGCGGACCCACCGACCTGTCCGGCGTGATCAGGCGCAGTGTTGACGTGGTGCTGCAGTCTGGCAATACCTACCATGTCCTGGTGATTGTCACTGACGGACAGCTGAGCGGCAATCCGCAGGTAAGATTCGTTGTTAGATCCTATAGATACCCGACTCATTGGGGCCTGACCAATCAGAACCCGACTCATTAGGGCCTGACCAATCAGAACCCGACTCATTTGGGCCTGACCAATCAGAACCCGACTCATTGGGGCCTGACCAATCAGAACCCGACTCATTAGGGCCTGACAAATCAGAACCCGACTCATTAGGGCCTGACCTATTAGAAACCGGTTCATTAGAGCTTCATCAAAGCCTGACCCATTATAACTTGACACCTCAAAGCCTGAGCCATTATTACCTGACACACAAAGCCTGACCCATTAAAACCTGACACTCAAAGCCTGACCCATTATAACCTGACACTCAAAGCCTGACTCATTATAACCTGACACACAAAGCCTGACTCATTATAACCTGACACACAAAGCCTGACTCATTATAACCTGACACTCAAAGCCTGACCCATTAAAACCTGACGCTCAAAGCCTGACCCATTATAACCTGACACACAAAGCCTGACCCATTATAACCTGACACACAAAGCCTGACTCATTATAACCTGACACACAAAGCCTGACTCATTATAACCTGACACTCAAAGCCTGACCCATTAAAACCTGACGCTCAAAGCCTGACCCATTATAACCTGACACACAAAGCCTGACCCATTATAACCTGACACACAAAGCCTGACTCATTATAACCTGACACACAAAGCCTGACTCATTATAACCTGACACACAAAGCCTGACTCATTATAACCTGACACTCAAAGCCTGGCCCATTAAAACCCGACACTCAAAGCCTGGCCCATTGTTACCTGACATAACATGACCACCGCAGGACAGCATTGATGCCATCGTAGACGCTAGTGACCACCCACTCAGCATCGTTGTCATCGGCGTCGGGGATGGACCCTTTCACGACATGTGCGAATTCGATGACAGCCTTGTGCGCAGAAAATTCGACAATTTTCAATTCGTCGATTATCACCGAGTGACAGCGAAGGCAAAAAATCCTGAGCAGTCTTTGGCCCTGCACTGCCTAATGGAGATACCGGACCAATATAAGTCCATTGTTCGGCAAGGATATCTAAAACAAGCATAAGTGGGAATATTTTTGCTTTTCGAGATTCTTCTTATTAGAAAAGATTCAAGTAGAAACGAAAAAGTAACTATTTAGCGTTAAATATTTTTAAATCGTTACATATGTTCCGATTTTTCGCTAGTTGGCTTTCCCGTTACTTCCTTTCCGTTTAAAGCGATTTGTATTGTAATACTCTTATTTTTAACCGATGGCAAATAATGAAAAGTCGAGAATACACACTATTTTAAACCTGCCATATTTTATGAGCCATAACTCTTTACTGGTTTTTCTGCTACTTCTAATTTTACTCTTAGGCGCACAGTCGTTTTCCTCGTTTAATATTCGCAATTTGTGTGGTTGAATTTTTATTCCTTTACAAAGCATTTTCTTTCTACTGTTAGTAGTGTGTGTGTGTGATATCGTTGGTTTCGGTTCTATCTATTCTTTATTTTATATTCATTCGTCTACTTAAATATTATGTTAATAATATAGCAATTTGATTTTCTGCACAATGACGCTTTTCTGTTTTCACAAGATGGTAAATATATACTTTTTTTAAATGACAAGTACATATATTTATGATGTTTATATACCTTTTTTCTGGCTGTTGACAAAGACCTTTTTAGACTTGTTATTTTTTTCTATGGACCAATCGTATGACTTTAGGTTAAGTCTTGAATAAGTTTAACTTATTTAACTTGTTAACGAAACTAATTAACAAATCCTTTTTTATTAACTCGTATATTTTTATTAAAAAATTTAAGTTTATTAACGAAAGTTAATTAAGTAACGTCAGTTAATTTTTAAACGAAATGTACTTTCTTACGAAATTTAATTTAGCAACGGAAGTAACTATTAACGAAAGTTACTTGTTTAACGATAGTTTGTTTAGTAACGAAAGTTTATTTTTTATCTATTAACGAAAAGTATTTTAAACGTAAGTTTATTTTTTATCTATTAACGAAAAGTATTTTAAACGTAAGTTTATTTTTTAACGAAAGTTGATTTCTAATCTTAAGTTACTTTTTTAAAGAAAGTTACTTTTTAACTGTAGGTAACTTATTATCGAAAGTTAATTTATTATCGAAAGTTAACGTGGTAAGTTCTTTTAACGCTATTTAATTGCCAATCAAACAAATGAAACGAATTCCAGACGAGTTCCGAGCCGCGGCCCAATCAGCAGTTATCAATCAGTAGCGAAGCAAAGCCGGCAATGAATCAAGGCATAGCCCAGAGCCTGCCCAGCAAGGGCATGGTACTATTAGCTGGCAATTCGCATCCGGAATTCGCTAAACTAGTCGCCAAGTACTTATCAGTGCCCCTAGGCAGCGTGTCTGTCGGGCCCAAGACCAATCGCGAGACTGGCGTCGAAATTCACGAAACTGTGCGCAGTCGCGACGTGTACATCATCCAGACTGGCTCCAAGAATGTCAACAACGACATCATGGAACTGCTAGTTATGATGTACGCCTGCAAGACCTCGGACGCGCGCACAATTAACGTGGTCATGCCCTACCTGCCCTACTGTAAGCAGAGTAAGATGAGAAAACGCGGCGCCATTGTAAGCCGATTATTGGCCACCCTGTTCTGTCGCACCGGCCTTAATCGAATGATCACAATCGATTTGCATAAGAAAGAGATTCAAGGCTTCTACAATGTGCCAATTGACAATCTGAGGGCCTCCTCATTCTTAATTCAGTACATCACTAGCAATGTGTCGGATTATCGCAATGCGGTCATTGTGGCCAGAAATGCGGCCGCGATGCAGCGGGCCACGTCTTATTCGGAGCGGCTCCGACTACCGCTGGCTGTCATTCACGGCGAGGAGCATTCGGAATCTGAGCGAGCCGACGGTCGCAACTCGCCGCCGTTGCAGCTTAACGGCGACGGCGACGGACCCGGAGTCGACAGTGGCGTCGGCATTGTCGGCGGCGCCGTTCGAATGTCGGGCGACGATAAGAGGTGAATTTTGTCTCTTGCTTTTCTGCTTCCTTCTCTGTTTTGTTTCAGGATTTTAGGTCATTTTTAGTTCAGGATTTTAGGTCAGTTTTAGTTCAGGATTTTAGGTCAGTTTTAGTTCAGGATTTTAGGTCAGTTTTAGTTCAGGATTTTAGGTCAGTTTTAGTTCAGGATTTTGGTCAGTTTAAGTCCAGGATTTTGGTCAGTTTAAGTCCAGGATTTTGGTCAGTTTAAGTTCAGAATTTTGGGTCAGTTTTTATATGTATATTTAGGATCTGTTTTAGGTCAGCATTTCGTGTACCTTTTAGGCTAAGATTTAGTACGTGTAGAGACTTTTAGAAGTGACTTCTTGTTAGTTTAATATAAGAAACTATATATTGTATTTCTAAAACAAAGACTTACTTTAAGCCAAAGTTGTGAAAAATAGCAAACAAAAAACAACAATTGTTGCAGCGGGCAGCAACTGCAACTGTGGGAGCCGCCTCAGCGGTAAATAATTTAGTCCGAAAATCGGAAATCGCAATATTTTTCTTGTGTTTACACATATTCTTTCTCAAAACTGAATGCCGCTTGCGATGACGTAATAACATAGCAGTAAACTGCTTTATGTGTCTCTACAAGAACGCAGGAAACGAATTGCTTCTACTGTGGTTTGGTATATTAACAATAGAAAGACCATGCTGTTTTTCCCCTGGGGAAGACCACGTGGGTATTTCAAATACCCACTGCCTACTTCACGATTGCTCCCAAACCGTCAAAGTCCACTTCGAGCGTCCATGGACGTCCACGTCAGCATCGTCGAGATATTCAGCGACTCATGTCGAAGACCCCGGTGACAAGGACACCTAACATTGCTCCGCATAAACCTCTTCAGCGAATCCATATTGGTTCAATATTGCAATAGTTATGCCTATATTGCTGTTTTCTGAGATTTTTGAAGCTGTTTCATCGGATAGAGCGAAAAATTTGGGAAGAAAATGGGAAATATGGGTTTTTGAAATTCGCCACAGTCCTTCTACTGTTAATAGAAGTCATTGTTGGTGCAAATATTTTATATTTTACGTCCGTGATTTTCCTTAAAAAATATACTTTCTCCCGTCACCTTCGTTACCTGCCAGAAAATTTTCCTTTCCCTGTGACCAATTAAGTGACTTTCTCATTCCCTATGACCACATTCAGCAATGTGTCATTCGCAATGATCACTTTCGGTAGTATACGATTCCCTATAACTATTTTGGTGGCTTCCCTATTCTCAATGAGTTTTTTTTAATTTCCCATTTCTATGACCATTTTCCGTGACCTACCATTCCCAATGACCATTTTCCGTGACTTATCGTTCCCTGTGACCATTCTCTGTGACCTACCATTCTATATGATCCTTTTCCGTGACCTACCATTGCGTATGACCATTTTTCCGTGACTTACCATTCCCAATGACCATTTTCCGTGACTTACCATTCCCAATGACCATTTTCCGTGACTTACCATTCCCAATGACCATTTTCCGTGACTTACCATTCCCAATCTCAATCTCAATCTCAATCTCATCTCAATGACCATTTTCCGTGACTTACCATTCCCTATGACCATTTTCTGTGACCTACCATTCTATGTGATCATTTCCGTGACCTACCATTCCCAATGACCATTTTCTGTGACCTACCACTCTATGTGATCCTTTCCGTGACCTACCATTCCCTATGACCATTTTCTGTGACCTACCATTCTATGTGATCATTTCCGTGACCTACCATTCCCTATGACCATTTTCTGTGACCTACCATTCTATGTGATTATTTCCGTGACCTACCATTCCCAATGACCATTTTCTGTGGCTACATCGTTCCCTATAACCATTTTCTGTGACCTACCATTGCCTATGACCATTTTTCCGTGACTTAACATTCCTAATGACCATTTTCCGTGACTTACCATTCCCAATGACCATTTTCCGTGACTTACCATTCCCTATGACCATTTTCCGTGACCTACCATTCTATGTGATCATTTCCGTGACCTACCATTCCCAATGACCATTTTCTGTGACCTACCACTCTATGTGATCATTTCCGTGACCTACCATTCCCTATGACCATTTTCTGTGACCTACCATTCTATGTGATCATTTCCGTGACCTACCATTCCCTATGACCATTTTCTGTGACCTACCATTCTATGTGATTATTTCCGTGACCTACCATTCCCAATGACCATTTTCTGTGGCTACATCGTTCCCTATAACCATTTTCTGTGACCTACCATTGCCTATGACCATTTTTCCGTGACTTAACATTCCTAATGACCATTTTCCGTGACTTACCATTCCCAATGACCATTTTCCGTGACTTACCATTCCCTATGACCATTTTCTGTGACCTACCATTCTATGTGATCATTTCCGTGACCTACCATTCCCTATGACCATTTTCTGTGACCTACCATTCTATGTGATCATTTCTGTGACCTACCATTCCCTATGACCATTTTCTGTGACCTACCATTCTATGTGATCATTTCCGTGACCTACCATTCCCAATGACCATTTTCTGTGGCTACATCGTTCCCTATAACCATTTTCTGTGACCTACCATTGCCTATGACCATTTTTCCGTGACTTAACATTCCTAATGACCATTTTCCGTGACTTACCATTCCCAATGACCATTTTCCGTGACTTACCATTCCCTATGACCATTTTCTGTGACCTACCATTCTATGTGATCATTTCCGTGACCTACCATTCCCTATGACCATTTTCTGTGACCTACCATTCTATGTGATCATTTCCGTGACCTACCATTCCCTATGACCATTTTCTGTGACCTACCATTCTATGTGATCATTTCCGTGACCTACCATTCCCAATGACCATTTTCTGTGGCTACATCGTTCCCTATGACCATTTTCTGTGACCTACCATTGCATATGACCATTTTCTGTGACTTTCCATTACGTATGACCATTTTCCGTCGCTTACCATTCAGTATGACCAATTTCTGTGAAGCGCTAGAGTTTTAGACTGCTCCAGCGTTATTTTTACTAGAAACACAGCTCTCTTTAAATTAAATGGCTGTGTTAAATTTAACAACTGCAATCAATAACATTCCGCTAATATCTCTATTAGAATTCAATATACACGACCTCATGATTGTTTCTATAAACAATAACAGCTTGCTCTGCAACTAAACAGACTATTGCTTGCTCGTCAAAAAATTCTATTGTGTAGGCCTAATATTGAGCCGCGATTGATAGAACTTTGTTCTTTTGAAATACGCGCGTAACAAAATCTATCATTACTAAAAACCTGTAGTGTTAATGGCAAGCACTGTTGCACTAATAGTTTGTGATTTGAGCAGTTTGTCGCCAATCAGAGAGTCGTGTTGTATCAGCACGATGTAGTCTCACTGCTCTCACACTACCCTTTGTACTGTACCGTCTTTCGAAATTGTTTTAATTATGTTTACTGACTTGAGCTTTTTTGTTCTCATTTCAGACGATCCAGGCAGGACAGTACTCGCTCTTCTAGGTGAGAGATGTTTTTAACACCTAGGATCTAGCCTACATGTATCGAAATTTCTTTATTTGCTTTTTTATTACCTAAGATTTTAGGAAATTTTTATTTATTGTTCTTTTTATAGAATATTAACAAACGTAATTAACCAAAAATGACAACAAATTAATCGTCGACTGGTTAAGGTTTAAAAGTTTATTTAGCTTCACCAGCTCTTAGCCAGTTACGGCCTGTAAAGCTCCCTTGGACCCTTCTAACAGCTCTATCTGCACCATGTCTCATCTCACTCCTGCCCTGTCTCATCTCACTCCTGCCCTGTCTCATCTCACTCCTGCCCTGTCTCATCTCACTCCTGCCCTGTCTCATCTCACTCCTGCCCTGTCTCATCTCACTCTTGCCCTGTCTCATCTCACTCTTGCCCTGTCTCATCTCACTCCTGCCCTGTCTCATCTCACTCCTGCCCTGTCTCATCTCACTCCTGCCCTGTCTCATCTCACTCCTGCCCTGTCTCATCTCACTCCTGCCCTGTCTCATCTCACTCCTGCCCTGTCTCATATCACTCCTGCCCTGTCTCATCTCACTCCTGCTCTGTCTCATCTCACTCCTGCTCTGTCTCATCTCTTAAGTGTCGATGTGTACCATTTATCATCTTGATTCTTCCCCTTCCTTATACCTACCATGCCTCATCTCTCTCCTGTGACATCTCTCCCCGTCTCATCTCTCTCCTGCCTCATCTCTCCCCTGCCTCATCTCTCTACTGTCTTATCTCTCTCTTGTCTCCTCTATCATCCCTTCCCTGTCTAATCTCTCCCTATCTCATCTCTCCCTATCTCATCTCTCCCTATCGCATCTCTCCCCTTTCTCGTCCTTCCCTGTCTTATCTTTCTCCTCTATCTTCGGTCCTGTCCTCTCCAGCATTCTTATTTTATTCAGCGAGTCGAATAGATTTTGCTAATCCAATATTTACCTTTGCTTAAACCCCGCGCCGCAGACCCGGCCAGTACCTTGGCGTGAACTACTTCCCTCTGCCCATGGCCAAGGAGAAGGCCCCAATGAATCTAGTCGGCGACGTCTCCGGCCGCATCGCCATCATCGTCGACGATATGATCGACGACGTTGAACAATTTGCCGCCGCCGCGGCCGAGCTGCGTGAACGCGGCGCCTTCCGCGTCATCGTCATGGCAACGCACGGCTTGCTTAGCGCCGACGCCGCCTCTAAAATAGACGCCTCAGATATTGACGAAGTTGTGGTGACCAACACTGTGCCACACGAGGTGCAGAAGATGCAGTGCCACCGCATCAAAACTGTCGACGTCTCGGTGCTGATCGCCGAGGGTATCAGACGGATTCAAAATAACGAGAGCATGTCCTATCTGTTCACGCACGTGTCCTGCGACGACTGATGAGCTCGTCTGTGCTCATTTGCGGTTCGAGAAAATAAACAAAACTGTTTTACGATCTTAATTAAAATCTTATTGAACTTATGACAATATTTTGTGGATCAGCTGTTAAAATTTAATTTTAGAAAAACTTTTTCTTAATTAAAATCTCATTTCTCTCAGAAGTTTACCTTTAATTTCAGGATTTTCCGTAGAGTCTGGCATTTTTAATTAGTCTTAGATTTTCCAGGAAATTTCGCTCCAATTTCCGGCAATTCCCTAAAAAGCTCGGATTTTTATTTTTGTCTTGGGATGTTGCTTGATTTGAGTAATAATTTCCCTTAAATACTGGAGTTTCCTTTGAATTCTTAGATTTCTCTTTAATAGTTATATTCCAATTTAATCGGGAGATTTTACTCCGAATTCGGAGAATCCCCTAACTTCTAGGATTTCCCTTAAATACTTGGATTTCCTTTGAATGCTGGGATTAACCTTAAATAATTGAATTTCCCTTAAATACAGAGATTTCCCTTGAATACTGGGATTTCGCTTGAATAAGGGGATTTCCCTTGTATACTAGGATTTCCCTTGAATAAGGGGATTTCCCTTGAATACTTGGATTTCCATTGAATACTGGGATTTCCCTTGAATAAGGGGATTTCCCTTGAATACTGGGATTTCCCTTAAATACTGAGATTTCCCTTGAATACTGGGATTTCGCTTGAATAAGGGGATTTCCCTTGAATACTGGGATTTCCCTTGAATGAGGGGATTTCCCTTGAATACTGGGATTTCCCTTGAATACTGGGATTTTCTCTTTACTGTTAAGATTTCCCTTCAATTCTTGGACTTACAAATATTTGAAGAATGTTTTTAGGCATTGTATTTTGTCGTCGTGTTTCGAGATTCACATTGTATAGTAGGTTTTTTTAACTTCGAAACTAAATATTTCACTTGGATTACCAAGGGATTCCCTAGGTAGTTAGTTACCAGGAATGAGAAATAAAGAAATGTTTAAATAACATTCAGGTGGTTCTGAGGACTGAAACTCAATAGAGACACTTCAAGTAATTGTACTTTTGTAATTGATTATTGTAAGCAACTAACCCATTTATTTATTGATTTGCAAACACTTTTTCATCCTTCTGTCCCATGTTTGCATGTTCAATTCTTTGCAATATTGGCAATAGTCTCAACAATAGTGACTACTTAAATTCTTTTGATTACAAAGACGTATATTAACCACCTGTACGTTTCCTTATTCGTGGAAAATCATTGTTAAGAAACTATTTAGTTAGGAGTCCTTTACAATATAAATATACACTGAATTCGGATACTGCTATTTTGGTCAATTATATATAGTACCGATGAGCAATTTTACATTTGTAATTATTAAAAGCCTGTTTTTCACTTCAGTGAATAATGAGCCTGCTGTGAGTAATGAGCCTTCAGTGGTCATAGCCTGCTGTGAGTAATGAGCCTTCAGTGGTCATAGCCTGCTGTGAGTAATGAGCCTTCAGTGGTCATAGCCTGCTGTGAGTAATCAGCCTTCAGTGGTCATAGCCTGCTGTGAGTAATGAGCCTTCAGTGGTCATAGGCTGCTGTGAGTAATGAGCCTTCAGTGGTCATAGCCTGCTGTGAGTAATGAGCCTTCAGTGGTCATAGCCTGCTGTGAGTAATGAGCCTTCAGTGGTCATAGGCTGCTGTGAGTAATGAGCCTTCAGTGGTCATAGCCTACTGTGAGTAATGAGCCTTCAGTGGTCATAGCCTGCTGTGAGTAATGAGCCTTCAGTGGTCATAGCCTGCTGTGAGTAATGAGCCTTCAGTGGTCATAGCCTGCTGTGAGTAATGAGCCTTCAGTGGTCATAGCCTGCTGTGAGTAATCAGCCTTCAGTGGTCATAGCCTGCTGTGAGTAATGAGCCTTCAGTGGTCAGAGCCTGCTGTGAGTAATGAGCCTTCAGTGGTCATAGCCTGTTGTGAGTAATGAGCCTTCAGTGGTCATAGCCTGCTGTGAGTAATGAGCCTTCAGTGGTCAGAGCCTGCTGTGAGTAATGAGCCTTCAGTGGTCATAGCCTGCTGTGAGTAATGAGCCTTCAGTGGTCATAGCCTGCTGTGAGTAATCAGCCTTCAGTGGTCATAGCCTGCTGTGAGTAATGAGCCTTCAGTGGTCATAGCCTACTGTGAGTAATGAGCCTTCAGTGGTCATAGCCTGCTGTGAGTAATGAGCCTTCAGTGGTCATAGCCTGCTGTGAGTAATGAGCCTTCAGTGGTCATAGCCTACTGTGAGTAATGAGCCTTCAGTGGTCATAGCCTACTGTGAGTAATGAGCCTTCAGTGGTCATAGACTACTGTGAGTAATGAGCCTTCAGTGGTCAGAGCCTGCTGTGAGTAATGAGCCTTCAGTGGTCATAGACTACTGTGAGTAATGAGCCTTCAGTGGTCAGAGCCTGCTGTGAGTAATGAGCCTTCAGTGGTCATAGCCTGCTGTGAGTAATGAGCCTTCAGTGGTCATAGCCTGCTGTGAGTAATGAGCCTTCAGTGGTCATAGCCTACTGTGAGTAATGAGCCTTCAGTGGTCATAGCCTGCTGTGAGTAATGAGCCTTCAGTGGTCATAGCCTGCTGTGAGTAATGAGCCTTCATGATTCATATATATTTAAAATATTCATACATTCATATTCTGGTAGCCCTACATAGCAAAAAGTCTAGGAGAAATATATTTCAATGATTTTTAATTTATGGCGTTATTTTATAGTTTATAGTTTATAGTATATAGAATAGCTTTATATTTTATAGTTTCAAGGATAATATCTTATTGTATGATTTATGATCTTTAAAAATTGAGAAAACAAAGTCGGCACAAAAGACTTAGTGCATTCAATCGTTTTGTTTCGATCATATTGACATTGATAGCGGTAGATTAGAGGGCAGTAAAAATAATGAAATAATTAATGTGCTGATTGACTAATAAAAACTTTTGATTTCGCTTCGATGGTTTAAAAAACGTTTGAACTCAAATTAAGAGGAGTTTTTTTCTTTAAAATGCAGTTCTTTTCATAATAATCACAATGATAATCACTGAATCTTGTTTGCAAAAATATAGTATTTCTACTATAAGTAGTCTAGCTTGCGTGCATGACCTTACAAGACAGATTCTTGATTTTAACTTTTCTTACTTGATTTTTAAGTTTCTTGCACTTGTACGCGTCTATGAGAATGCGCACGCCTGCAGTTGCTCATCGACCGGTTTCTTAGAACTGTTGCCAAATCTCTGGTTGAACTCGATCAGCTGGTTGGCCAGTGAGCAAGCCTCGGACAGCGTGTTGATGATTAGCACTGTGGCATCCTACAGCGAAACCAAATTAGGTAGATAAGATAAATGTATGTACATTTACATGACTCCCGAAGTAAGAACCATTGCATGTGATTTTTTATTTACATTTATGTATTATGTATTTTTTAATACGATTCTCTGTCTTCATGCTGCTAATCCCTAGTATCCTCCTGCGATTCTCTAGTCTCTTGCTGCGATTCTCCAGTCTCCTGCTGCGATTCTCCAGTCTCCTGCCGCGATTCTCCAGTCTCCTGCTGCGATTCCCCAGTCTCCTGCTGCGATTCTCTAGTCTCCTGCTGCGATTCTCTAGTCTCCTGCTGCGATTCTCCAGTCTCCTGCTGCGATTCCCCAGTCTCCTGCTGCGATTCTCTAGTTTCCTGCTGCGATTCCCTAGTTTCTTTAGTTATCTAGTTTTCTGCTGCAAATCCACAGCCGTCTAGATCTTCGTTATGAATTAAACCCCTTCAGCTAAAGAACCAATTAATGCTTCCCCAACCGGCGCGTACAATCTCTCACCTGAGAGTGTGCCGCGAAGCAGTGACAATAGTGAGTGCCGCTAGAAGTCTCCATAGTTACGTAGGCGAAATTAGATCTCCGCGTGCTGTCCTGACAGGCCGCGTAGATGTCCGTGATTTTGTGCTCCGTGATTAGCCTCTGCAGCGGAAATAAACCATTGTCATTTTATATTTCAAATACTGCGATTATCAGTGGTTAGCCTAGGAAGCTTGTAGACCTGTGGCTAGAGCAGCGTACTCATGACTAAGAGGTCCTGTTTTCGAATCGCTAGCTCAAGGAATAAACAGTTTATCGTTCTCAAACCTGGCTATCCGGATTGACAAATTTAACGCCCAGGTAGCAGATTGACAGGCAGATCTGAGGCAGTTTGAGTATTTCGGCGCTCTTGCAACGAAAATTGCGCATTAGGCGATAAATTTCGGATGTGTCAGTGTGATCCAACACCGGACTGAAGCCCAGGTACTGAAAGGTGCGCAATTTGATGGATGGAAGGGATTTGATGGGCAACAGAAGGGATTTGATGGGCGACAGAAGGGATATGATGGGCGACAGAGGGGATTTGATGGGCGACAGAGGGGATTTGATTGGCGACAGAAGGGATTTGATGGGCGACAGAGGGGATTTGATGGGCGACAGAGGGGATTTGATTGGCGAAAGAGGGTAATTGGGGAGCGACAGAAGGAATTCGGAACTAAAGCATGGATTTTTACAAGTGTGTACATTGACTAGAGAATAACCAAAAATGTAGCATATGTACACCGAAGCAGAAAGCCTTTGTTATTTAGTCAACGATGAATTATTGTCTTACTTTAAAAACTGAGACATTCTCACCGAAACATTGTATGACACGCGGCCGCCCAGCAGCACCTGTGGATGATGCGGCCAGCCTGGCATCAACTCGGGTTGAAATTTCGGCGTCAACTTTTCTGTCGACCTGTCGCTATTGTTTTTTCTTGGCCGCCCCTGCCTGACTCGCCTCTCCGGAGCGCCCGTAGACGGGTTAGATTCTTGCTCAAAGATCAGCGAGCCGCAGCTACCACCAACTTTGTGATTTTCTTCCGCCTTCCGGATAAGAACACTTCTGTGACCAGAAACTTCACCGTTAAGCAAGGGCTGCTGCTGCTTTTGCTGTTGTTTCAGTTGGCATGGCAACGGCATCATCAGACCCGCTGGGGACGATCTTAGGCGAGCCAAGCAGCGCAGAATCCGGCGTCTATGGCCGAGCTTACGGATGTTGTACTTCTGTTAGCGGGATAATTGTGGGATTATTAATGACTCTGTTATATCGTTGTGTAGAAAAATTGCTTGGTTTAGCTATTGCTTGGTTTGCAAAAAAATGCTTTTTTACTTTCTTATAAACATCGAAACATTTACGACCCCCATGCATAAAATTAAAGCACGTTGCTATTTTTAGAATCCTTCTGTGACGTCAGAATAAAATCTATTTATAGACTCTTAGAGCCGGTTGAGAAATTCTATTTTTAGAATCCGCAGCAAGTATGTTATTTTTAGAATAATAGAGAATCAGAGATTTAGAATAACGTTTTACAGAGAATGTACTCTACTAAATGAACTCACCGAACTCAGCTCGGAGTCCGTTACGCCAGCCAGACAATCAACTAGGCAATGACGCAACTCGTTGAAGTCACTAGCTAGGTGCTGCTGAAGACACAATCGTTGAAGAAATGTCTCCACGGTGGCGGACGCTGCTAGCGAAGCTGCAACTGTTGAAAATCAATGAGTAACATTACATGTTTCATATTGCAGTTAGAAGTCTAGAATTTGTGTCTAAAATATTTGACGAAAACCCACCGGTTTCGACTCCCTTTGGCAGATCCAGCACAGCCATCAGAATGTGGCGCCTCTGGCCCGGGCATTTGATTCCCATCTCTTTTAGGTCTGTCTCGTCGATGACGTCATTCTGAATCGAAGTCAATCGAATCATGACACGAAAAGTTGGAAGATTTTTTCAGCAGATTGACGCCAATAAACCCCAATAAAAATAAACACTCACAATGAAACTGGCGCAATCGAATCCATGATTTATCATCAACGGAATTAAATCTTCCAGGCGATTCAACGCTGCCCAATCTTCCAGGCTGATGAGAAAATCCAACAGAATTATAGCCGCTGCTGATGACGCCGACGAGGTTTGACTGCTCGCCTTGGTGCCGCAGGCCGGGCTTTGAAGCTGGTCGACGAATTCCGAGTCGGCTGGCTGCGGCGAAGATTCGCGAGAAGTTGCCGACAGCTGCTGCTGCTGCTGCTGCTGCTGCTGTTGTTGTTGCTGCTGCTGCTGCTGCTGCTGCTGAATCAGCGAGATCCAAGATGACCGATTCGGATCCATAGATGCCAGGATGGAATCGATCTTTGGAAAAAATAGTAATGAAACAAATTTTAATAATATTTGGAGGAAGACTGTACGCACTATTTAGTGACAGTCGACCCGCAGCCAGCGAGGAGGCTGTTCTATGCAATGCGCTGAATCCTGAGTACACACTCGCACTTTCTCATCGTCAATTAGTGACACTCTCACTGCGCCTTGGAGGTTGGCCTTGGAGTTTGCACGAAAAGCCTTCAAGCCTTCTCTCCGCGGCTGCGCCCTAATTAAATGTCATGGCCTCGCTGCTGGAATTGAGCTCAGGGACCTTAATTGGCGCGAGAGACAGACGCGTTGACCGCCCTGCCACAACACCCTAAGCGTAATTTTTATCGATGGAATGATATCTATTTGATGAAGAATACGAGATGGAATTCTAAATTTTAGATGGAATGAATGTTTCTTTTGTCAATTTTGCTAACGAAGGTATGGTAAATAGATAAATATATATAATTAACAATATATTTTTACTCTCTTATAGACATCGAAGCATTTACGACCCCCGTGCGTAAAATTAAAGCACGTTGCTATTTTTAGAATCCTTCTGTGACGTCAGAATAAAATCTATTTATAGACTCTTAGAGCCGGTTGAGAAATTTTATTTTTACGAGCCGTAGATATCATGTTTTTTTAAATAATAGAGAATCAGAGATTTAGAATAATGTTTTACAGAGAAAATACTATACTAAAATGAATGTTTAATTTAGAATTAGAATAATGAGCATTAGAATTAGAATTAGAATAAAAATTAACATTAACTTAGACTTAAAGGTTACCGAATTCTTGAAAATAAAATTAAAAACCTGCTAATATATTTTTGCTGTATCAATAATAGCGAATTGGGATTTTGAATAATCAAGATTACTGACAACTGGGATTTTAAAAAATCGAAAATTTAAATATCGTGAATCCAGATTTTAAATAATCCATTTTTTAGATTCTTTCTAATTTAAAATGAAATTACCGAACTCAGCTCAGAGACCGTTAAGCCAGCCAGACAATGAACAAGGCAATGACGCAGCTCGTTGAAGTCCTGATAATCTTCTAAAGAATCGCGATTTCTAAGAATCAAAATAATTAGCATTTCTAAGATCGGGAATTCTTAAGAATCGAAAGAATCAGGATTTCTATGAATCTATAGAATCGGGATTTCTTAGAATCTAAAGAATCGGGAATTCTTAGAATCTAAAGACTCGGGATTTCTTAGAATCTAAAGAATCGGGAATTCTTAGAATCTAAAGAATCGGGATTTCTTAGAGTCTAAAGAATCGGGATTACTAAGAATCTAAAGAATCGGGAATTCTTAGAATCTAAAGACTCGGGATTTCTTAGAATCTAAAGAATCGGGAATTCTTAGAATCTAAAGAATCGGGATTTCTTAGAATCTAAAGAATCGGGATTTCTTAGAATCTAAAGAATCGGGATTTCTTAGAATCTAAAGAATCGGGAATTCTTAGAATCTAAAGAATCGGGAATTCTTAGAATCTAAAGAATCGGGATTTCTAAGAATCTAAAGAATCGGGAATTCTTAGAATCTAAAGAATCGGGATTTCTTAGAATCTAAAGAATCTGGACATAAAGGAATCTAAAATTTCGATAGTCGGGATTTCAAAGGAGCATTATGGCAGTCGGGATTTTAAATAATCGTAATTAGAAATATAGGGATTAAAGTCACTTACCTCCGCCCAAACTGTTGATCGATCCATTGCTCATTGACTTAGTCAATGCTGCAGTATTTGTGTTCAAATTAAAAGTTCTTTTAGAATATAAAAGTAATAAATTAGAGTAATGCTTTGTATCAGCTTGCTAGTAATTCCTGGCCCTCTCACAAGCGCTTGCCTTTAAATAGCTGCTACTGTTTTTGCTGGAATGCAATTTCTTTTAAACTGGATACAACAACCAATGCCTGTTTCCTGCATATTCCTTCAAGTGCGCAAAAAGATTGCAAGTCAGAAAGAAGTGGTGAACTGAATAGGGAAAATATTTATAATAATCTCTTTCCTATAACTGAGCTAAATGTAGTTGAAATTCTTGCCGACTTTTTTTACTTTACATTACACCCGAGAGCAAACTGCCTGCAAGCATTTGTATAGCAGCATGGCCCATTTATACGAGTATTAGGAGCGATTATGTATAGTCGGTTCTATGCACGCCGGGTCTCTGTAATTGCAGCTACATGCATGGTAAAGTCTGCAATTCATTTAATCATTCGCATGAATTTGTAGCTCTGGCACGAAAAAGAATATTCTTTTCACCCAGTATATCAATGATTACGTAACTATAATTGCTATAGAGACGGTTTAACTGACAGCTCCGAATTCGTCCAGTTTGGAGAAGAGGGAGTGGGAGAAGCTAGTTCTATAAGTGTTTTCTCACTCACTTAAAAACTCATCGATGTTTTTACACTGCTGACGAGATAAAACCGACTTAGGAGAAAATGAGCCAGAGAGGGAGAATAAGGAGAAAGAGGAAGAGTGGGAGTTTGAAAGCGAGAAGCGAGAGAAGAGAAAAAGGAGAGAGACAGAATGGAGAGAAGGGAGAAGGGAGAAGGGAGAGAAGGGAGAAGGGAGAAGGGAGAGAAGGGAGAAGGGAGAAGGGAGAGAAGGGAGAAGGGAGAGAAGGGAGAAGGGAGAAGGGAGAGAAGGGAGAAGGGAGAGAAGGGAGAAGGGAGAAGGGAGAGAAGGGAGAAGGGAGAGAAATGAGAAGGGAGAAGGGAGAGAAGGGAGAAGGGAGAGAAATGAGAAGGAAGAAGGGAGAGAAGGGAGAAGGGAGAAGGGAGATAGGAGAGAAGGGAGAGAAGGGAGAGAAGGGAGAAGGGAGAAGGGAGATAGGAGAGAAGGGAGAGAAGGGAGAATGGAGAGTAGAGAGAAGGGAGACAAGAGAGAAGGAAGAAGGGAGAGAAGGGAGAAGGGAGAGAAATGAGAAGGAAGAAGGGAGAGAAGGGAGAAGGGAGAGAAATGAGAAGGAAGAAGGGAGAGAAGGAAGAAGGGAGAGAAGGGAGAAGGGTGAAGGGAGAAGTGAGAGTTGAGAGAATAGAGAAGGAAGAGAATAGAGAAGAGAGAATGGAGAGAAGAGAGAAGTAAGAAGGGAGAAGGGAGAAGGGAGAAGGTAGAGAATGGGGAAGAGAGAAGAGATAAGGGAGAGAAGAGAGAAGGGAGAAGGGAGAAGGGAGAGAGTTAGAATCGAAAAGGCCACATGGCGAGTGTTGATTAAATTTGCAACTTTGATAGTCGCGGCTCTCATTAGCATATTCTAATTAACTGTTGGCAACCAAATTCAGCTATTTTACGCCTTTCTAAAGAAAGAAATATAAAATTTATGCGAACCAATGCAAATTAGCGTTTGTTGCCAGTTGGGCGAAATAGCCTGCAGTAACACGAGACCGGGCTTACCGATTGTGCCTTCTTTGCACCGGGTCAAATTTCTGGCTTCCAGCAGGGTTTGTTGCACGGCTTTTTCTGGACAAGCTCCTAAGCGTGGTGATATTTTCTGTCACACAATCTTCTTCTACAGCCAAGCGCAGGAATTTATGTTTTTCTGTCTTTGCTGGCGCGTGATTTCGAAGCATACATGCCGGTCTGATAAAACATATGGGGCACCGGGAGAAATCCTTCACTCTTTGCTAATCCGTCACAATCTACTCCTCACCCACTCTACTTCTCACCCAGTCTACTTCTCACACAGTCTACTTCTCACCCAGTCTACTTCTCACCCAGTCTACTTCTCACCCAGTCTACTTCTCACCCACTCTACTTCTCATCCAGTCTACTTCTCACCCATTCTACATCTCACCCAGTCCACTTCTCACACAGTCTACTTCTCACCCAGTCTACTTCTCACCCACTCTACTTCTCACCCAGTCTACTTCTCACCCACTCTACTTCTCACCCAGTCTACTTCTCACCCACTCTACTTCTCACCCAGTCTACTTCTCACCCAGTCTACTTCTCAACCAGTCTACTTCTCACCCAGTCTACTTCTCACCCAGTCTACTTCTCACCCACTCTACTTCTCACCCAGTCTACTTCTCACCCACTCTACTTCTCACCCACTCTACTTCTCACCCAGTCTACTTCTCACCCATTCTACATCTCACCCAGTCCACTTCTCACACAGTCTACTTCTCACCCACTCTACTTCTTAGCCAATCTACTTCTTAGCCAATCTACTTCTCAGCTAATCTTATTTTTGGCTTGGCGGGAAAGATTGAGAGGGTTTTGAAGGCGGATGATTGTGAAATAGTTTTGTAATTTAATGGTGATTTATTACGTACAGTAATCAACAATGAACAAAGAAGACTTTCGTGAAAAATAGAAAACATTAGGTAAAAATGATATAAAATAAAGTCGTTGGTAATGTACGAGCGTATTTCAATCTTTTTTAGTCAAACTAGTAAGGAATTACTGCAAAAAACTGGAAATATGCTTAATATTTTACTGCAAGTAGTGAAAGTAGCAACGGCGCTCAGGTTGCTGTTCTATACTGACAGCTGTTGAAAATAAGGATTATTTTAAATATAGAAAATAATTGAACATATAAAACAATGTCTTCAATGTTACTGAGCTAAAATTAGAATATTTAAAAGTTCAAATAAAAAAACTAGTTTTAAGTCCATTTCTTTAATTTATTTTTACAATTTTTAAAGTAAAAAATGAAGTAAAAATGTAATGTAAAGAAAAATTGTAAAAATGGTGGTTTTTTGTTTTCATTTACTTCAAGACGTGACTTAAAAGATGGGACTTGAAATCAGGATTATAAGAGTTAGAAATCTGAAAGTAGCAGCCTAGATTGAGCCCCAAGGCCAACTTTGTGTAACTAGGTAACAGCAATGAGGGCAAAAACCGGAAAACAGAGGTTAGATGAAGACAAGCCTAGGGCCCACCACAGACCAAGTAATATAACTAGACTGCGCACAGGGGAGAGAGGGGCGTGTCAGTTTTAGTGTAGAAAAAATGGGTCCCCCGCAAAACCTCTATCTAGGATTCATATAATGCATGTTCTCAAAAAAATTAGCATATATTATTTTTTACTTTTCAAGTGGATAAAATGTTAGTTTCAATAATGAAAAAATTGACAACGAAAGAGAAATTATTGACGAAAACAGCGACAAGAAAAACAAAATAGCTTGTAATTAAGTCAGCATTAAGCATGCAAAAGTTCAGTTGGCAATGGCTTACCAAAAGAAGATTAGAAAAGTCCAACAGAAGGAAATTTTAGCACGCAATATGTTCACAAGTTAAGAAAAAAGCTGTTCTCAGCAGTTTCTGCCTCCTTAAAGACTTGACAGTGGAGAGATCCTTGGCTACCTTTTTCATGCGCACGTTGATGAAAAACTGGCTGAGAACTCGAATTAGGTGCAGCTTGTGGGATTCAATGCCGATGCTGGAGACAGCTGAATGAGAATCCAGATCACCGAATAGATTGGCTGACAGCCAGAATCTCCTGGATGGCGAGTGCGCTCCGAAAGCTGCAGTCATAAGAGGATCGCCGGTTAACATTCGGAATGCATCAGCGCTGGGAAACACAAGTCATCCGCGGCCTTCGCTATTCGTTGAATTCTTTTGCAGGGCGATGGAGGACGGAAGGTGCGAATCACCGCAATCAGATAAGCTTGAGCTGCCAAGCAGGGCGCAACGACACGGTGCACAGTCCAGGATCTTCAGCACACTGCGAACCACAGAACTTGCCTTCACAGGAATCCCATTCGATCAGCTTCTCAAGCGACATTTCATCTGCCACCACATTACAGTAGGCAAATGCTTCTGCACCAGGCGAGTTGCTTCGTCTTGAAAGCTCTTGGAAGGATGATTCGCAAAATCCGGGGAGACATTTGACATTTGATGTCCATCGGCGAAGTGTAGCAGGATGAGGAAGTTGAAAGTATTTACGGACATACTGGTACGCCTTTGCACTGTAAAAGTGCAATGTCGAGGCAAACTTCTTTACTTCAGGACAGAATTTCTTTGAGCGCAGATTCTTCTGGGACACCAAACTGTTAAGAAGAGAGTTGGATGCCAGAAAGTTCAGTCGCGAAGCCTCAGCTGAAGCAGTGATTTCGCCTTACTTTTTAAACGCGAATTCTTGGACCGCAGACGGCGAATGCTTCCATATTTTCTCTCCAGTTGCTTGCGCGCAAGTTGCAAAGATCGGGTCATGACTTTAAAATCGTCACTTGCCTGTGTAAGCCTCCTGTACCGGCGCCGAAGATTTTTCAAAGCCTTCACTTTCTTGCTAAACAGCTCCTTACTGAGGGGTCGTTTCACAAACCCTAATTTTCACAACGTCGCAAGACAAACTTTCATAAGCCCTAAATTTCATAAACCCTAATTTTCACAACGTCGAAAAACCGTGCACAGAATTTCATAAGCCCTAAATTTCACAAGCTCTAAATTTCACAACGTCGAAAACAAAAGTTGCTTCCGAATTCACAAGCCCTAAATTTCACAAGCCATAATTTTCACAAGACTGTGACGTTATTAAAATGGCATTGTGTGACGAAATAACTGACAGACAGAGTCGGTCGAACTCAATCCCAATTTTAGTTAGAATTCTCGTAATCAGTGTAGCGGTAGCACTTTAGATTGATCTCGTTTATTCGCACTGGGACTTACGACAAGCAATGATTGGTCAGGCGCAGGAGCTCAATGGTAACAATAACTAGTAGTGAAGACGAAATTGATAGGACGAATAACAGTGTAATTATCAGTGGCCGGGACAGGAGGAAGGAGCAGTGACAGGAGCAGTGACAGGAGCAGTGACAGGAGCAGTGACAGGAGCAGTGACAGGAGCAGTGACAGGAGCAGTGACAGGAGCAGTGACAGGAGCAGTGACAGGAGCAGTGACAGGAGCAGTGACAGGAGCAGTGACAGGAGCAGTGACAGGAGCAGTGACAGGAGCAGTGACAGGAGCAGTGACAGGAGCAGTGACAGGAGCAGTGACAGGAGCAGTGACAGGAGCAGTGACAGGAGCAGTGACAGGAGCAGTGACAGGAGCAGTGACAGGAGCAGTGACAGGAGCAGTGACAGGAGCAGTGACAGGAGCAGTGACAGGAGCAGTGACAGGAGCAGTGACAGGAGCAGTGACAGGAGCAGTGACAGGAGCAGTGACAGGAGCAGTGACAGGAGCAGTGACAGGAGCAGTGACAGGAGCAGTGACAGGAGCAGTGACAGGAGCAGTGACAGGAGCAGTGACAGGAGCAGTGACAGGAGCAGTGACAGGAGCAGTGACAGGAGCAGTGACAGGAGCAGTGACAGGAGCAGTGACAGGAGCAGTGACAGGAGCAGTGACAGGAGCAGTGACAGGAGCAGTGACAGGAGCAGTGACAGGAGCAGTGACAGGAGCAGTGACAGGAGCAGTGACAGGAGCAGTGACAGGAGCAGTGACAGGAGCAGTGACAGGAGCAGTGACAGGAGCAGTGACAGGAGCAGTGACAGGAGCAGTGACAGGAGCAGTGACAGGAGCAGTGACAGGAGCAGTGACAGGAGCAGTGACAGGAGCAGTGACAGGAGCAGTGACAGGAGCAGTGACAGGAGCAGTGACAGGAGCAGTGACAGGAGCAGTGACAGGAGCAGTGACAGGAGCAGTGACAGGAGCAGTGACAGGAGCAGTGACAGGAGCAGTGACAGGAGCAGTGACAGGAGCAGTGACAGGAGCAGTGACAGGAGCAGTGACAGGAGCAGTGACAGGAGCAGTGACAGGAGCAGTGACAGGAGCAGTGACAGGAGCAGTGACAGGAGCAGTGACAGGAGCAGTGCGCAGGAGAAGCGAGGCGCGAGCAAATAAGCAAGAAAATAAGCAATGCAACAGATTTCACAACACCGAAATTTCACAAGCCCTAAATTTCACAACGCCTAAAAGGCATGCACAGAATTTCATCACAAGCCCTAAACTTCATAAGCCCTAAATTTCACAAGACATAATTTTCACAACGTCGAAAAGCCATGCACAGAAGGCCATGCACAGAAAGCCATGCACAGCACAGAAACTTGTGAAGTTTGAATCAGTTTGATCAGTACAACCGGATGCGCAGTCTAGTTATATTACTTGGTCTGTGGGGCCGGAAGCCAGTTAAAAATCGTTATCAATCACAGCGCAAGCCTGGCCTGGACCGAGCGGCGCTGTGCTAGGCTCGCCTGGCTCGGGGCTGTTGCCAAGAGCTTTGAATTTGAACCACCCTGGAAATGAGAGGTATGGAATAAAAATATCAGACAGAGCGGGGCGCGGAAGCCAGTTAAAAATCGTTAATTGCGAGACTGACTCTCAGAGAGCTAGTCTTTGAGCTCCACTAGGTTAGCCAAAAAGAAAATTAACTGTTTTGTGTTTTTCTTGGTCAGATCTCCAATCACCGAAGTAAGGACCCAAAAGCGACCGCCTCCACCAGCCGTGGTACTGAGGATCGATAGTCGTGAGTAGTTATAGCCTTCTGTCATCGAGACTGCCACAAAACCACTAGACAACACTTGGAGAAACTAAACAGAACTCCAAAGAAAGGCAACCAAAACTTGAAGAGCTTTAAGGATTGGATTTGAGATCAGGATTGGATTAGAGATCAGGATTGGATTAGAGATCAGGATTGGATTAGAGATCAGGATTGGATTAGAGATCAGGATTGGATTAGAGATCAGGATTGGATTAGAGATCAGGATTGGATTAGAGATCAGGATTGGATTTGAGATCAGGATTGGATTTGAGATCAGGATTGGATTTGAGATCAGGATTGGATTTGAGATCAGGATTGGATTAGAGATCAGGATTGGATTAGAGATCAGGATTGGATTAGAGATCAGGATTGGATTTGAGATCAGGATTGGATTCGAGATCAGGATTGGATTCGAGATCAGGATTGGATTAGAGATCAGGATTGGATTAGAGATCAGGATTGGATTAGAGATCAGGATTGGATTAGAGATCAGGATTGGATTTGAGATCAGGATTGGATTTGAGATCAGGATTGGATTCGAGATCAGGATTGGATTAGAGATCAGGATTGGATTAGAGATCAGGATTGGATTTGAGATCAGGATTGGATTTGAGATCAGGATTGGATTGGAGATCAGGATTGGATTCGAGATCAGGATTGGATTCGAGATCAGGATTGGATTAGAGATCAGAATTGGATTTGAGATCAGGATTGGATTTGAGATCAGGATTGGATTCGAGATCAGGATTGGATTCGAGATCAGGATTGGATTAGAGATCAGGATTGGATTGGAGATCAGGATTGGATTAGAGATCAGGATTGGATTAGAGATCAGGATTGGATTAGAGATCAGGATTGGATTTGAGATCAGGATTGGATTCGAGATCAGGATTGGATTAGAGATCAGGATTGGATTCGAGATCAGGATTGGATTAGAGATCAGGATTGGATTAGAGATCAGGATTGGATTTGAGATCAGGATTGGATTTGAGATCAGGATTGGATTCGAGATCAGGATTGGATTCGAGATCAGGATTGGATTAGAGATCAGGATTGGATTAGAGATCAGGATTGGATTTGAGATCAGGATTGGATTGGAGATCAGGATTGGATTAGAGATCAGGATTAGATTAGAGATCAGGATTGGATTAGAGATCAGGATTGGATTTGAGATCAGGATTGGATTTGAGATCAGGATTGGATTCGAGATCAGGATTGGATTAGAGATCAGGATTGGATTAGAGATCAGGATTGGATTAGAGATCAGGATTGGATTTGAGATCAGGATTGGATTTGAGATCAGGATTGGATTTGAGATCAGGATTGGATTAGAGATCAGAATTGGATTTGAGATCCGGATTGGATTTGAGATCAGGATTGGATTGGAGATCAGGATTGGATTCGAGATCAGGATTGGATTTGAGATCAGGATTGGATTAGAGATCAGGATTGGATTTGAGATCAGGATTGGATTTGAGATCAGGATTGGATTCGAGATCAGGATTGGATTCGAGATCAGGATTGGATTAGAGATCAGGATTGGATTAGAGATCAGGATTGGATTAGAGATCAGGATTAGATTAGAGATCAGGATTGGATTAGAGATCAGGATTGGATTTGAGATCAGGATTGGATTTGAGATCAGGATTGGATTCGAGATCAGGATTGGATTAGAGATCAGGATTGGATTAGAGATCAGGATTGGATTAGAGATCAGGATTGGATTTGAGATCAGGATTGGATTTGAGATCAGGATTGGATTTGAGATCAGGATTGGATTAGAGATCAGAATTGGATTTGAGATCCGGATTGGATTTGAGATCAGGATTGGATTGGAGATCAGGATTGGATTCGAGATCAGGATTGGATTAGAGATCAGGATTGGATTAGAGATCAGGATTGGATTTGAGATCAGGATTGGATTTGAGATCAGGATTGGATTCGAGATCAGGATTGGATTCGAGATCAGGATTGGATTAGAGATCAGGATTGGATTAGAGATCAGGATTGGATTTGAGATCAGGATTGGATTTGAGATCAGGATTGGATTCGAGATCAGGATTGGATTCGAGATCAGGATTGGATTAGAGATCAGGATTGGATTAGAGAACAGGAATCGACCAATAGGAATGGCTTACTGAGGCTAAAATTTCTATGGCACCCCGAAGTGGGGGCTCTGCGCCACACCTCCGTCTCCGACTTAGAGTGCATAGCTTGGGCAAAAACGTCTATGGTACAATAATATTGATACCCAAGCTTTGCGGGCGTTAAAGTTATGTTGACTGAGTGCAAAGATAGTTTAATCTCTAGTTTTCACCCATATACGATTTACTTTTTATTCGTCTGTAGCTGAAGTTGGGTCATGTTTAGCGAGCTGCAACATTTTTCTTTTAAATGTAGTGCTAAACCAGCTGCCTGTCGCTAATTTCCCTATCTGGGAAAAGTATTTCATTCGCTGAATTGAAATCAACCCTCTTCCCTGCACTGCACCATTATATTCAATGCATGCACATATGAAACTGCTTATTGAATACATGTACATTCAACCACAATTCAGCCGTGCAATTTCAAGTTAATCGGAACGATCGCGAGTGTTTCGACTATCGGGCCATCTCTGCTGCAATCAAAAGCTAAATATGAAATTCACGTAGCATGGCTGGACGAGGTAAGTGATCATCTTAGTCTACATCAGTATGATCATCCGCACGAATATATGATTCATTTTTCAGTCAGACACTCTCTTGTCTAACAGGTAGACACTCTCTTGTCTAACAGGTAGACACTCTCTTGTCTAACAGGTAGACACTCTCTTGTCTAACAGGTAGACACTCTCTTGTCTAACAGGTAGACACTCTCTTGTCTAACAGGTAGACACTCTCTTGTCTAACAGGTAGACACTCTCTTGTCTAACAGGTAGACACTCTCTTGTCTAACAGGTAGACACTCTCTTGTCTAACAGGTAGACACTCTCTTGTCAAACAGCAAGACACTCCTGTCTAACAGGTAGACACTCTCTTGTCTAACAGGTAGACACTCTCTTGTCTAACAGGTAGACACTCTCTTGTCTAACAGGTAGACACTCTTGTCTAACAGCAAGACACTCACTTGTATGACAGATAGACACTCTTGTCTAACAGGTAGACACTCTTGTCTAACAGGTAGACACTCTTACCTAACAGGTAGACACTCACTTGTCAAACAGCAAGACACTCCTGTCTAACAGGTAGACACTCTCTTGTCTAACAGGTAGACACTCTTGTCTAACAGCAAGACACTCACTTGTCTGACAGATAGACACTCTTGTCTAACAGGTAGACACTCTTGTCTAACAGGTAGACACTCTTGTCTAACAGCAAGACACTCACTTGTCTGACAGATAGACACTCTTGTCTAACAGGTGAACGCTTTCATTCAATGTTAATCCTAGTCGCTAATTCTCTGTTGAAGTGAAACGGCTTTTCTCTTTTGTAACCCTAATTTTTCTAATCTCGATTTCAGTCCGATTTTTAGCAGCCGGAAACATGATTCGAAATCTGGTCTCATGGCGCTCTACAATAGTGTTGTTTAGCCTGCTAGGTTTACTATTGCTCACAGTTCTACTTCTCAAAACCATGGACAGTCGGCATCAAGATCCAATGGAACTGCTACTGCATTATGAGCCGCAGGTGAGAGATGACACTGTTGGCATCAGCAGGCGCATTCATCAGAGCTGGAAGTCGCCCCAGCTGCCATCAGCTAGGGCGGCTCGCTGGGTAGCTAGCTGGCGAGCCTGCTACCCGGATTGGAAATGGAAGCTGTGGACCGATGCTGACAATCTCAGATTGGTGCAACGCCATTATCCCTGGCTATTGGAAACTTATTTGTTAATGAAACAGCCGGTGCAAAGGGCCGATATTGTCAGGTAATTATCTGGAAATTCTCTCCAACTATATCGCAACAAAAACTGTGGCTTTGATTATCACACGATTTCACCTGTTAGAGTTAGACAGTGTTTCACCTGTTAGACAGTGTTTCACCTGTTAGACAGTGTTTCACCTGTTAGACAGTGTTTCACCTGTTAGACAGTGTTTCACCTGTTAGACAGTGTTTCACCTGTTAGACAGTGTTTCACCTGTTAGACAGTGTTTCACCTGTCAGACAGTGTTTCACCTGTTAGACAGTGTTTCACCTGTTAGACAGTGTTTGACCTGTTAGACAGTGTTTCACCTGTTAGACAGTGTTTCACCTGTTAGACTGAGTTACATCTGTTAGACAGTGTTTCACCTGTTAGACAGTGTTTCACCTGTTAGACAGTGTTTGACCTGTTAGACAGTGTTTCACCTGTTAGACAGTGTTTCACCTGTTAGACAGTGTTTCACCTGTTAGACAGTGTTTCACCTGTTAGACAGTGTTTCACCTGTTAGACAGTGTTTCACCTGTCAGACAGTGTTTGACCTGTTAGACAGTGTTTCACCTGTTAGACAGTGTTTGACCTGTTAGACAGTGTTTCACCTGTTAGACTGTGTTTGATCTTTTAGACTGAGTATTACCTGTTAGACTGAGTTACATCTGTCAGACTGTGTTTCACCTGTTAGACTGAGTTACATCTGTTAGACTGTGATTCACCTGTTAGACGGCAGAATTTCACCTGTTAGACAGAATTTTACCTGTGTAACAGAGTTTCACCTGTTAAACAAGATCAGTAAATTGAACAAATAAAGTTTCTGCACATCTTAATTCGAACATATCCTCGCCTAAAAACTGTTCAGATATCTGTACCTGCACAGATATGGCGGCATCTACACCGATTTGGACACAATCTGTCTGAGAAATTTCACCAATCTATTTGAATCAGCAGCAGTTGTGATTTGCGGCATGGAGCATAACAAAGCCAGGCTATTTGAGACAATACGGGGCCATTATGTGCAGAACTCGCTAATGGCCTCTAGACCCGGTCATCCTTTCTGGCTGCGTCTGGTATTGCGGGCCGTCAAAATGGCCTGGCAACAGCAGCAGCAGTTAGACACTCGTCCTGAGTACATCACGGGTCCTCTGCTACTATTGGCTGAGCTGAAGGAGTCAGCCGATAGAGCCGGTATCCAACAAAGAGCCGACGGAGCTGTTAAAATCGGTTCCGACATTCTGATCCTACCAGGACGCTACCTGAACCCATTCAGCTGGTCTGTGAATTCGAATCCGGCAAATTGTCGCGATCTGGGTAACATGAATGCGCAACAGGAGTTGAGTTGTGTGGCCAGCTTTCCGAAAGCTTACGCCATTCAATTTCACACCCAGAGCTGGCTAAATGGGCACTTTTGAAAATTGATTTATAAATATTTTTATTTTTCGTTTAATGCTAATTGCTACTGTTAGTAGACTTTCTACTTTTGGAACTTATGCTTCTTAAAGAAATGATATATTTCTGAAATACTATCCAATGCTTCCTAAAGTACTTAAGAATTAGGATACTGTTGTCCAAATTGTTGATAAAAATTTCTGTATGCTTTCGACTGCAATAAATTATATGAATGAAACGGAAAACTTTTCTGAGAATTCGTGCCTTGTTTTGTAATCCAATTAATATGTAACTATCAATTTTAGTAATAAGAGACAAATTTAGTAATATAGTCGTGACCATAGACATTTAAGCATGAAGAACCGACCATGACTCGTCGTAGATGATTTTGTCCATAGACAATTGGCCATAGACATTATTAAAGAGCTCGAGGTCGCTTTAAATAGTGGGTTATTTCAAATACCCACAATTTTACTTTTTTTAGGATCTCCCAAAATATCCTAAGGTATTTCAAATGCCCGCCGCCTATTTAACGATAGCTCCCAAACCGAATGACGGATTTTCGTGAAAGTCCACCATCTGAATCAAAATTTTCCGCTCTTTACGATGAACAATTTTTCAAAGCCGTCCGAGTCGGCATCGTCGAGATATTCAACGATTCTTGTCGGAGACCCTGGTGACAGGGACAACTCAGATTGCTCTACAAGTATACGTACCTGTATAGAGAAAATAGCGTGTTCTTTCTACTATAATTGGGACCAAAAGCAATGAAAAATGTCTTATCTATGGTAGCCACTGCACGCAACTCAAATTGACCTGCTGTAAGCAAACATTATGGCTCATAATTGGCTTTCACGGCATTGCGTCGTTGAATTTTCGAGTTTGAATTATTGTTTCTATGACAACTGCTGATAATGCGAAGCCAAACCCTGGCACTGGACTACTAGTGCTTGAAGACCAGCGACGACTTTATTCTACAAATGCCGAATTGAGGCAGACTGAATGGAGCCTAAATACTCAAGTAACAACTCAGTTAAACCACTTTTGAGCAATCTTTAGGCACAGTTAAAGATAAGCTTCATTCGTTTAGTAAGTCATAACTTTAAACAATTTCAAAGCTGGGTCCATGGCAATTCACTCTCTCCTTTCACTCTCCCAATCACTCTCCCATTCACTCTCTCCTTGCACTCTCCCATTCACTCTCTCCTTGCACTCTCCCAATCACTCTCCCATTCACTCTCTCCTTGCACTCTCCCATTCACTCTCTCCTTGCACTCTCCCAATCACTCTCCCATTCACTCTCTCCTTGCACTCTCCCATTCACTCTCTCCTTGCACTCTCCCATTCACTCTCTCCTTGCACTCTCCCATTCACTCTCTCCTTGCACTCTCCCATTCACTCTCTTATTTACTCTCTCATTCACTCATATTCACTCTCTCATTCACTCATATTCACTCTCTCATTCACTCATATTCACTCTTTCATTCACTCATATTCACTCTCTCATTTACTCCCTCATTTACTCATATTCACTCTCTCATTTACTCCCTCATTCACTCATATTCACTCTCTCATTTACTCCCTCATTCACTCATATTCACTCCCTCATTCACTCATATTCACTCTCTCATTCACTCATATTCACTCTCTCATTCACTCATATTCACTCTCTCATTCACTCATATTCACTCTCTCATTCACTCATATTCACTCCCTCATTCACTCATATTCACTCCCTCATTCACTCATATTCACTCCCTCATTCACTCATATTCACTCCCTCATTCACTCATATTCACTCCCTCATTCACTCATATTCACTCCCTCATTCACTCATATTCACTCCCTCATTCACTCATATTCACTCCCTCATTCACTCATATTCACTCCCTCATTCACTCATATTCACTCCCTCATTCACTCATATTCACTCCCTAATTCACTCATATTCACTCCCTCATTCACTCTCTCATTCACTCTCTCATTTGCTCTCCATTCTTTCATTTGCCCTTCGTCTATAGCGCTGTACTCTTTGTTTCATTGTCGACTCGTCTAATTGTTTGACTTGGTAAATCAATTTGGTTTATCGCTATCAGTGTAAGACATGGTACTGCTCTCTTGTAAGCTCCTTATCTTTCACACACACTCTATAGAGAATTCTCAGACTACATCATGAAACCTGTTGGATGAACCTCAAGCTGCCACACCATATAACAGCTAACTAGAATCTGATTTGCCCAGCCTTACCGCCTATCGCTACTGTAGCGAACAAGTGTCGTTTCTTAACGGGGCCATTAGCGCAAGCGCTGAAATCTAAAGGCGAATATTTTTTGGACGCAATTTTATTCGTCAGTGTTACATGCGCACTCTATTAAGAAAAACTAATATAGATAGACCTGGACAGATTGCAAGAAGCGAAGCTACACAGCGGATCCTATTTTTATTTAGTTGACCAGTTGGTAATTAATTCTGTGGACGATTTTGCACTGTTCTTAATTGAAACTGCAGGGTAAGTTGGTTATTTGTTTGCATTTTTTCAACGCGCCTTCTATTTTAAACAACAGTGATGTTTCTGAGCACTAAAAGTATTTTAATTCAATTGCTGAACTCAAGTATATAGTGTGTATTTCTATAGTTCTATGTATAGATGATCTAGGCGGTTGTAGCCTAGTTGCTAGGGCGTCGGACTCACAGCTTGAAGGTCGAGGGTTCGATTCCCGACTCCACTGCTACAATTGGTGTACTTTAGCAAAACACTTCACTCCGTATTACTACATTTCACCCAGATGTTAAATGGGTACTAGCATTATTTGTGGTAATTGAGGGTGGGTGTGGCGTCCCCCCAGTCCATGGACTGAGCAGCCGTACTCATCATTCAGATGTGCCGCGCAATTGCTGCGGCTGTGCTGTTGGCTGCACATCTGGCCCAACTGTGGCAGGTGTAATAAAAATTGATGATCTATAGACATACAATATAAATTAATAATTGATTACACCTACCCCAAATTGGGCCAGATGTACTGCGTAAGGCTGTTCAGTCCATGGACTGGGGAACGCCACACCCACCCTCAATTACCAAATATTGACGAGCAAAGTGTTACCCTTTTTGGGGCACCCGTTATATAGCAATAAATGCATTTGTGCCTAGCTTACTGGCTTTGTATCACTGAGATTGGCTCTTTTGTCTATGGTCGAGTGTAGTTCTATGGCAGTGCAGGGAATGGCGATTCTCGACGTGATTCTTTATTGTCGGCTCGGCTGACCATAGCGATACAAAATACTGATACTGTTTTGAAACAATCCGACCTTCTTCTATCTAGGAAATGACAAGCTTCATCAACAGTCGCGGCACCGCACTCACAATCCTTGTCATCACTGTCACTCTGTTTGACACTTCAATGACAGCCGGCGAATGGGATTACAAAAGCCACGGGCCCAGTCACTGGAAGGATATGTTTCCCCAGTTCTGCGCTGGCGACCGGCAGAGTCCGGTCGATCTCAGCGAAAAGAGCTCCTTGCAGGAGCCGCTGATTAAGAAATTCGTATTCAACCAGCCTAACATCAACAGCAGCGTCCAAGTGCGTTTGTATTGGCATCCACTCACACGACCCTTCATCCACTCACCCAACCCTTCATCCACTCACCCAACCCTTCATCCACTCACCCAACCCTTCATCCACTCACCCAACCCTTCATCCACTCACCCAACCCTTCATCCACTCACCCAACCCTTCATCCAATCACCCAACCCTTCATCCACGCACCCAACCCTTCATCCACTCACCCAACCCTTCATCCACTCACCCAACCCTTCATCCACGCACCCAACCCTTCATCCACTCACCCAACCCTTCATCCACTCACCCAACCCTTCATCCAATCACCCAACCCTTCATCCAATCACCCAACCCTTCATCCAATCACCCAACCCTTCATCCACTCACCCAACCCTTCATCCACTCACCCAACCCTTCATCCAATCACCCAACCCTTCATCCAATCACCCAACCCTTCATCCAATCACCCAACCCTTCATCCACTCACCCAACCCTTCATCCACTCACCCAACCCTTCATCCAATCACCCAACCCTTCATCCACGCACCCAACCCTTCATCCACTCACCCGACCCTTCATCCACTCACCCGACCCTTCATCCAATCACCCAACCCTTCATCCACGCACCCAACCCTTCATCCACTCACCCAACCCTTCATCCACGCACCCAACCCTTCATCCACTCTCCCAACCCTTCATCCACTCACCCGACCCTTCATCCACTCACCCAACCCTTCATCCACTCACCCAACCCTTCATCCAATCACCCAACCCTTCATTCACGCACCCAACCCTTCATCCACTCACCCGACCCTTCATCCACTCACCCAACCCTTCATCCACTCACCCGACCCTTCATCCAATCACCCAACCCTTCATCCACTCACCCAACCCTTCATCCACTCACCCAACCCTTCATCCACTCACCCAACCCTTCATCCACTCACCCAACCCTTCATCCACTCACCTGACCCTTCATCCACTCACCCGACCCTTCATCCAATCACCCAACCCTTCATCCACGCACCCAACCCTTCATCCACTCTCCCAACCCTTCATCCACTCACCCAACCCTTCATCCACTCACCCAACCCTTCATCCACTCACCCAACCCTTCATCCAATCATCCAACCCTTCATTCACGCACCCAACCCTTCATCCACTCACCCGACCCTTCATCCACTCACCCAACCCTTCATCCACTCACCCGACCCTTCATCCAATCACCCAACCCTTCATCCACTCACCCAACCCTTCATCCACTCACCCAACCCTTCATCCACTCACCCAACCCTTCATCCACTCACCCAACCCTTCATCCAATCACCCGACCCTTCATCCACTCACCCGACCCTTCATCCACTCTCCCAACCCTTCATCTACTAATTCAACCCTTCATCCACTCTCCCAACCCTTCATCTACTAATTCAACCCTTCATCCACTCTCCCAACCCTTCATCTACTAATTCAACCCTTCATCCACTCTCCCAACCCTTCATCCACTCACCCAACCCTTCATCCACTCACCCAACCCTTCATCTACTAATTCAACCCTTCATCCACTCTCCCAACCCTTCATCTACTAATTCAACCCTTCATCCACTCTCCCAACCCTTCATCTACTAATTCAACCCTTCATCCACTCTCCCAACCCTTCATCTACTAATTCAACCCTTCATCCACTCTCCCAACCCTTCATCTACTAATTCAACCCTTCATCCACTCTCCCAACCCTTCATCTACTAATTCAACCCTTCATCTACTAATTCAACCCTTCATCCACTCTCCCAACCCTTCATCTACTAATTCAACCCTTCATCCACTCCTTCAGTTGACACTGAAAAATGACGGGCACAAGATCGAGCTGACTTGGTCGGACGGATTGAACATCACAATGGGCCAATCAGGCTCGGACCAGATGTACACAGCTGCTCAACTACACTGGCACTGGGGCAGCGTCGATTCACAGGGCTCTGAGCACACTGTGGCCAAGAAATCTTACCCAGCTGAGGGCCATCTGGTGTTCTACAATTCCAAGGACTATCCGAATTTGACCACGGCAGCTAGCAAGCCGAACGGATTAGCGGTTCTCGGCGTGTTCTACGAGGTCTCAAACAACAATAATTCACTGCTCAATGTGCTTTACAACGCTCTGTTAAATGACAGCCTTGTGTACAAAGGTGGTAAGTTTGAAATTGCAACGGATTCTGTTGAATCCGACCTTTTTCCATCAATCTTCCATCATTCTTCCATAATTCTTCCAGCTTATTCCATCGTTCTCCCATAATTCTTCCACCTTATTCCATCATTCTTCCACCTTATTTCAACATTCTCCCATAATTCTTCCACCTTATTCTATCATTCTTCCACCTTATTTCAACATTCTCCCATAATTCTTCCACCTTATTCTATCATTCTTCCACCTTATTTCAACATTCTCCCATAATTCTTTCACCTTATTCCATCATTATTCCACCTTATTCCAACATTCTCCCATAATTCTTCCACCTGATTACATCATTCTTACACTTTATTCCATCATTCTTCCATCATTTTGTCAACCTGCTTCCGAATCCAAACAAAAGGAGCAGCTTGACTTAGAGCAAGGTAAAGACTAAGCGGACTGAAGGCCTTGTTCTAAGTCAAACATTTGCTGTTGAAATGCTTGAGAAAGTGACACTTGGAGTCACACGCAGTGGAGTGCAAATCCCATGGTGGAAATAATTAAATAATTATGCTAATTAGGTGCAGCTCTAGATCAGCTGTCACACATGTTTCATTTCTTTTCCTGATGATTGAGCAGTTGCGAGTAGCATTGATCTTAGGTAACGAAAAAGCTTACCTGTTAGTGTGCCTTCCTGTCAGAAATTGAAAAATGCTACATAATACAATTTGTATGAGTTAAACAAGTTTTTATTAATTTTCCGCTGTTTTTTTTGTTTGAAACCGGGGTTGGTTAGCCCGAACTAGTTTAACTGGCTGCGATTGTTCAGAGAGAAAAGCAGGACTGCTTGGCCTGTCACCACACTGCATTCAATATCTCTTCTACCCCTGTCTCCTACCCCAGTCTCCTATCCCAGTCTCCTACCCCAGTCTCCTACCCCAGACTCCTATCCCAGTCTCCTACCCCAGTCTCCTATCCCAGACTCCTACCCCAGTCTCCTATCCCAGTCTCCTACCCCAGTCTCCTACCCCAGACTCCTATCCCAGTCTCCTACCCCAGTCTCCTACCCCAGACTCCTACCCCAGTCTCCTATCCCAGTCTCCTACCCCAGTCTCCTACCCCAGTCTCCTACCCCAGTCTCCTATCCCAGTCTCCTACCCCAGTCTCCTACCCCAGTCTCCTACCCCAGTCTCCTATCCCAGTCTCCTACCCCAGTCTCCTACATCAGTCTCCTATCCCAGTCTCCTATCCCAGTCTCCTACCCCAGTCTCCTACCCCAGTCTCCTATCCCAGTCTCCTACCCCAGTCTCCTACATCAGTCTCCTATCCCAGTCTCCTATCCCAGTCTCCTAGCCCAGTCTCCTACCACAGTCTCCTACCCCAGTCTCCTATCCCAGTCTCCTACCCCAGTCTCCTATCCCAGTCTCCTACCCCAGTCTCCTATCCCAGTCTCCTATCCCAGTCTCCTATCCCAGTCTCCTAGCCCAGTCTCCTACCACAGTCTCCTACCCCAGTCTCCTATCCCAGTCTCCTATCCCAGTCTCCTATCCCAGTCTCCTACCCCAGTCTCCTACCCCAGTCTCCTACCCCAGTCTCCTACCCCAGTCTCCTATCCCAGTCTCCTACCCCAGTCTTGGCACTAACCGCAAGAGCTGCTCTACCCGAACGCCAGGCTCCGCCCAGGTGTCAGTCGGCAGCGAGTTCAACATGTTCAACGCATTTTTGCCGGCCAACACTGACGATTTCTATCGCTACGATGGCAGCCTGACAACTCCGAGCTGCTACGAAACAGTCCTGTGGACTGTTTACCGCCAAACTGTGCCAATCAGCCCGAAGCAGCTTCAAATGCTGAGGAACTTGAAGTTCGCTGATAATTCCTCCATGGTTGACAATTACCGACCGCCGCTTCCGTTGAACCCAGGACGTCGCCCCGGCACTCCAAGGACCGTCTACCGCACATTCAACGCTGCGATGTCAATCGTCCATCAACCGGCTGCTGTCCTGACGGCCACTATGGCGGTTGCCGTCGCGCTGCTAACAGGAAGTGTGTAACACTTGTTTATTCCGTTGATAAGGAATTAATGTGAAACTGAAACACTAATTAGTACAAAGCACATTACTGTTACATCAGCGGAGAAATGTATTTGCTTTCCCAGGAAAATATGAGCCTGCAGGAAGCGGAGCATATACTTATACCCACCCTGAGTTCTCCAGTGAGTATAGTTATACCCACCCTGAGTTCTCCTGTGAGTATAGTTTTACCCACCCTGAGTTCTCCAGTGAGTATAGTTATACCCACCCTGAGTTCTCCTGTGAGTATAGTTATACCCACCCTGAGTTCTCCAGTGAGTATAGTTATACCCACCCTGAGTTCTCCTGTGAGTATAGTTATACCCACCCTGAGTTCTCCTGTGAGTATAGTTATACCCACCCTGAGTTCTCCTGTGAGTATAGTTATACCCACCCTGAGTTCTCCTGTGAGTATAGTTATACCCACCCTGAGTTCTCCTGTGAGTATAGTTATACCCACCCTGAGTTCTCCTGTGAGTATAGTTATACCCACCCTGAGTTCTCCTGTGAGTATAGTTATACCCACCCTGAGTTCTCCTGTGAGTATAGTTATACCCACCCTGAGTTCTCCTGTGAGTATAGTTATACCCACCCTGAGTTCTCCTGTGAGTATAGTTATACCCACCCTGAGTTCTCCTGTGAGTATAGTTATACCCACCCTGAGTTCTCCTGTGAGTATAGTTATACCCACCCTGAGTTCTCCTGTGAGTATAGTTATACCCACCCTGAGTTCTCCTGTGAGTATAGTTATACCCACCCTGAGTTCTCCTGTGAGTATAGTTATACCCACCCTGAGTTCTCCAGTGAGTATAGTTATACCCACCCTGAGTTCTCCTGTGAGTATAGTTATACCCACCCTGAGTTCTCCTGTGAGTATAGTTATACCCACCCTGAGTTCTCCTGTGAGTATAGTTATACCCACCCTGAGTTCTCCTGTGAGTATAGTTATACCCACCCTGAGTTCTCCTGTGAGTATACAGTTTAGACCCAAATTAAGTTCTCCAGTGAGTACAGTTTAGACCCAAATTAAGTTCTCCAGTGAGTACAATGATAACTAAACATATACTGAGCAATTAAATATTGTCGTGTTTTACAGACTTTATACAGACTTTATTATGCATGTCTACAATAGGTAAATATCATGCAGTAAAATAGTAAAATGCAACGAAATTCTACACTTACAAATTTCTGCACTACAAAGTAGAGTTTTACCTTTTATACAATTAGGTTCAGAACTTTTCAAAACGCGCATTGTTCATGCAAAACATCTTTTAATACACTGGACAATAAGTTCAATCGGAATTTTCTGCTTTGAAAGTATTATACTAACGTATGTCTCAAAACGTTTTAAAGTAAAACGCTTTGTTAACGATAACAATCATGGGGGTTTGATTTTGTTCTTTAGTGAACAGTTTTTCTCCATTTCTCCAGTTAACCCCAGTCTTCTCTCCTACCCCAGTCTTCTCTCCTACCCCAGTCTTCTCCTACCCCAGTCTTCTCCTACCCCAGTCTTCTCTCCTACACCAGTCTACTCTCCTACCCCAGTCTTCTCTCCTACCCCAGTCTTCTCTCCTACCCCAGTCTTCTCCTACCCCAGTCTTCTCCTACCCCAGTCTTCTCTCCTACACCAGTCTACTCTCCTACCCCAGTCTTCTCTCCTACCCCAGTCTTCTCTCCTACCCCAGTCTTCTCTCCTACCCCAGTCTTCTCTCCTGGCTCAGTCTTCTCTCCTACCCGTCTTCTCTCCTACCCCAGTATTCTCTCCTACCCCAGTCTTCTCTCCTGGCTCAGTCTTCTCTCCTACCCCAGTCTTCTCTCCTACCCCAGTCTTCTCTCCTGGCTCAGTCTTCTCTCCTACCCCAGTCTTCTCTCCTGGCTCAGTCTTCTCTCCTACCCCAGTCTTCTCTCCTGGCTCAGTCTTCTCTCCAACCCGTCTTCTCACCTGGCTCAGTCTTCTCTCCTGGCTCAGTCTTCTCTCCTGGCTCAGTCTTCTCTCCTACCCCAGTATTCTCTCCTACCCCAGTCTTCTCTCCTGGCTCAGTCTTCTCTCCTACCCCAGTCTTCTCTCCTACCCCAGTCTTCTCTCCTGGCTCAGTCTTCTCTCCTACCCCAGTCTTCTCTCCTGGCTCAGTCTTCTCTCCTACCCCAGTCTTCTCTCCTGGCTCAGTCTTCTCTCCAACCCGTCTTCTCACCTGGCTCAGTCTTCTCTCCTGGCTCAGTCTTCTCTCCTGGCTCAGTCTTCTCTCCTACCCCAGTCTTCTCTCCTACCCCAGTCTTCTCTCCTACCCCAGTCTTCTCTCCTGGCTCAGTCTTCTCTCCTACCCGTCTTCTCTCCTACCCCAGTATTCTCTCCTACCCCAGTCTTCTCTCCTGGCTCAGTCTTCTCTCCTACCCCAGTCTTCTCTCCTACCCCAGTCTTCTCTCCTGGCTCAGTCTTCTCTCCTACCCCAGTCTTCTCTCCTGTCTCAGTCTTCTCTCCTACCCCAGTCTTCTCTCCAACCCAAGTCTTCTCACCTGGCTCAGTCTTCTCACCTACCCCAGTCTTCTCTCCTGGCTCAGTCTTCTCTCCTACCCCAGTCTTCTCTCCTACCCCAGTCTTCTCTCCTGGCTCAGTCTTCTCTCCTACCCCAGTCTTCTCTCCTACCCCAGTCTTCTCTCCTGGCTCAGTCTTCTCTCCTACCCCAGTCTTCTCTCCTACCCCAGTCTTCTCTCCTACCCCAGTCTTCTCCTACCCCAGTATTCTCTCCTACCCCAGTCTTCTCTCCTACCCCAGTCTTCTCTCCTGGCTCAGTCTTCTCTCCTACCCCAGTCTTCTCACCTGGCTCAGTCTTCTCTCCTTGCTCAGTCTTCTCTCCTGGCTCAGTCTTCTCTCCTGGCTCAGTCTTCTCTCCTGGCTCAGTCTTCTCTCCTACCCCAGTCTTCTCTCCTACCCCAGTCTTCTCTCCTGGCTCAGTCTTCTCTCCTGCCCGTCTTCTCTCCTACCCCAGTATTCTCTCCTACCCCAGTCTTCTCTCCTGGCTCAGTCTTCTCTCCTACCCCAGTCTTCTCTCCTACCCCAGTCTTCTCTCCTACCCCAGTCTTCTCACCTGGCCCAGTCTTCTCTCCTACCCCAGTCTTCTCTCCTACCACAGTCTCCCTTACCCACCAGTCTCCTACTATTTTCTTGCAGCCATTGTCGTAGTCCAGCATTATTTACAATTGGTCAAGAACTTTAGAAGATAGTACACAGATGCTAAGTCAGAAAGGATGAGCAAATAAGATAATATAATTTCATTTGACAATTCGGGCTAATAAATTATTACTTGCTAGAAAGAAAACTAACAGAATTATGGAAATTGCCTTTTTATTTTTGTTTATTTTTGTATTATTTAAAAAACGATTAAGCATAAAAAACACGCCCACACAAACAAGACTGAAAGCAGAACAGCGCAAAATTGTTTGATGTGTGCGCAAAATCTCTTCTGCTGCTGTTGTTCTGTTAAGATAAACAAAAATAACATAAATAATGACACAAAAATATGTGGCTAACATTTGACGGACAAAAAATTAAAACAAAATAGTTAAAAAACACACAGACAAACAGGTGCCAAACTGCACGTTGAATTAAAAAGCCTGGATTTATCAATGAAAGATTAAGAGAGGGACAGGCGGTGTAACAAGGATAAACAGAAACAGACAGAAATTAGTTACACAGAGAGGAACAGGCGTTTACAGGCGTTTAAACCATGCTTACTATTTACGAAATAAATGATATGAAAATAACGCATGGTGCGTAGACACTATGACGTGGCCTGAATGTGTCGATGCAGATTAATATCCTTTATTCTGTGTTAACACTCACAGCTTTAGGAATCATCCGATCGTTAAAAAATGAGTTTTTTGATCACCGCAGAATAAAATATTTTGCACTCACATGTATGCTACTCACAAGTAGCATGAATGGGACTTAATAAACTGAACAAAAGAAAAATATAAAAACCAGAAAGTGAATCTTCCGGGTGATCAATTCGGTGCGTCTGTGAGTGCGAGGATATGCAGCGAATCCATTGTGGTTGGGGAGAACCAAAAATAGAGGGAGCGTGTATACTACGGGTATACAAAATAGAACGAGATTAACACCAGCGAGAATAACAGTTTTTAAGTTGCTGTTTTTTATAACAAAAAGCAAAAAAGAAACAGTTATTATTTACAAAAGACATGACAAAACAAAAGTATTTGTTTTTATTTACTAACAAATTAAATTGTTTTCTGTAAAACTAAGTGAACAGAAAAAATCTACAGAAAAATAAGAATTAATGTATTCAATAACAGCCTAGTTTTAATTAACGTTTTAGCCCTGGAAAGTGCCGTTGTTTGTGTGTATGTGTCAGACAGTGCAGCAGCGCAATTCGCGTCATTTCTATTTTCAAATTCGCGCAAAGGAAACACAGTAAAACAAATAAAATTTTCACTTTTTATCCCACAAGAAGCAGGCAAAGTAAGAGCGAGAAAAAAATAATGCTACAAAAACGATTGCAAGTTAGAAACAGAGAAAATGAAGAAAATTACCTACATAAAAATAATTTACTAGAAGAAATAAAAAGCAAAACCAAATTTTATGTCTTGTAGACGATAACGTTTAAACAGACAAACAGCAGCGTACAAAAATATTAGTACTAAATAGTAATAGTAACATTAATAAATGGCACAAAAAAGCTAACAAAAATAGTAGTATAGCATGAAATAGTGGTTAAAACAATAGAAGCAAAGTTTGATATTGGCTTTGTAAACAAATATAGTATTTCAAATAGCTGCAGCAACATATATTGTGGATGGGGGAGGCATTGGACTGCAAGTTGTCAAGGCGCCTATTGCAATATTTAACGGATTGTATTAGTGCTTAATTTGCAAGTACACAAACACCCTGAACGCACTACTCACTTTCGATGGAAGTTGTTCGTTAAGTAATACGTTGCGCGCGGCTTCAAAAATAACAAAAAACTGTAATAAAATAAAGAAACTAACTAATAAAAATGGAGGGAGAATGTGATTAAAAAAACTGTGAAATGAAATAAGTCCTACTACTTTTAGTAGGCAATGAGAAAGATGTTAACCAGTCTAATTAAACTGATAATGCTTAATGTGTACTTAACAATTATGCTAACAGAAATGACAACATAAATGAGACCACTTCATGCTAATTAGTCTAAACAGTTTCAACAAGCAAGCTAACAAAACTAAGCGTAACAATGCAGCGAACAGAACTAGATGATTAATAACAAAAGAATGTATGAACAATTTGACAATTATAAAATACTTGTCCAGTCGATAACAGTAGTATCAACTCAAACTAGACCGGTTGAATTATAAAACAAAACAAACTGCGAATTTGAAAACAAAATAACAAACTAAAAGCGAATAGCAGAGGGCAAATAGGCATCTAGTGTTTTATTACTCAACAGAAGTTATTTGCTCAAAAAACGTTTTAATATAGTAACAACAGAGAATAGCCATAACGACGGGGAATTATAGTTAAAAAAACAGGCAATTATGGTATAAAAAACAAAATTGTACTAGTTTAGCACTGGTATATGTTATGCTGCTGCAAAAAAGCTGTTTAGCTTTTGTGTCAATATAGAGATGACCTAACAAAAATACTAACTGTAAAAACATAACCGGAAGTTAACTTACTATTTAGTGCTACAAGTATACCACGATAAAACGTGTTTGTTTAAAATTTCGATTATCCTTACAATTAGCTCCAACAACCAACCATTAACCTTAGAAACCAATTAGCAAGGACCACTGTAAGAAAGACGGCACACTTTATCTGTTAGACTATTTAATAGCGAGACAGGACTTTTCTGTATTTTTTCTTTATTTTATTTTTGTTTACTTATCACTAAGCCCAGTAGCAACCAATCAGACAGAACAATTAGCCTATGTCTTGGCCTGTTATATTTTCAATAAACAATAACAAGTTACTCTTATAATGCACTTATAGCTAATTGAAGTGTCCCGCCCTTATTCTTCTAGTGATCCTTGCCAACTAATAAGCTAGACAACTCAGTCCAAACTCAGCCAAGGAAGGTCATACGCGAGCTGGCGTCGCGCACAGTGGGCCTATGGTACTGCTTACCGCCTGGACCAGCGTGCGATTCCGGCCAGCACTGGTCGCAGTAGTAGCGCAGGCAGGCGGGGCTTGCGCAGAACAATGGAGCGCTGCGAACGCGGCAACGATCACAGGACTGGTCGTCCAATACGAATGGCTTCACTTCGACGCGCTTGCTGCCTCCGCCGCCGCCGCTGCTATTAGAAGCGCCGGTAGAATAGTTGCCAGGCGAGGTGGCCGCTTCTAGGCCGGCTAATTGAACAAATCTGGCGCTAACAGCGGCCACATAGGATTTCTGGCTAGCGAAGGCCACACGGCCGGCGCCTTTCGGATAGCGCAGATCCGGATCCGTGTCAATGCCGGCGTAGCAGACGCCGCCAAATTGGCGCTCCATAGCCAGGGCCAGGTCGCGAGCACGCAGTGGGCGAGGTACTCCGCCAATAAAGACTGTCTTGCGCGGATCTAGCGGCTGACGCGAGTCCAAGACAAAGTCCGAATCGGACAGCAGCCAGGGGCGGACTTGCACCTGGTTGGAGCGAAGAGGCGGAGAGAGCACATTGTAGACCGGAGTTTGGCAACCTCTACTCTCCCGTGTCTCTTCTCAACTGGGGTCTACTCTCCTATCTCGCTTCTCTCCCTGGTCTTTACTCTACCGTGTTTATACTCTCCCATGTCTCTAATCTCCCGTGTCTCTACTCTCCCGTGTCTCTACTCGCCCCTGTCTCTACTCTCCCGTGTCTCTACTCTCCCGTGTCTCTACTCTCCCGTGTCTCTACTCTCCCGTGTCTCTACTCGCCCCTGTCTCTACTCTCCCGTGTCTCTACTCTCCCGTGTCTCTACTCTCCCGTGTCTCTACTCGCCCCTGTCTCTACTCTCCCGTGTCTCTACTCTCCCGTGTCTCTACTCTCCCGTGTCTCTACTCGCCCCTGTCTCTACTCTCCCGTGTCTCTACTCTCCCGTGTCTCTACTCTCCCGTGTCTCTACTCGCCCCTGTCTTTACCCATAAGGCCCATAAGGAAAGAACAATTTTAGGCTAAAAACTATTTTTAGAAAAATCGGATTGGGCATTTAGTCTGTAGACTGAAATACCAGTCAGACAGACCTAAGTGATAACCAGATAGATTATAATTATTTTTAGTATTTTTCAACGCATAGGCTGACGAACATGAAGACTAGTAGTAAGTAGAGAGGAGCATTTTTTGTAGACTAACTCAAATAGTCAAACTGTGTGACTCAAACTAATCGCATAGTGCCAGTAGTGAAATAAAAAATAGGAAGCATTATAAATAATAGAGAATTGGTTTCACATCATCATACTAGCTGAAACTTACTGGCTTATCCTTAACAGTTGGCGACGACACGCACCAATAGAATTTGTCACCCTCGGCAATGCACGCGTCCATTAAACGTTGAACACTTGGCTCGTCGTGAAACAAAATGAAACAATAGCCTGCGAAAGGGTGTTTGGTAAATCATGACTTGTCAAGGATGCTTGATGATTGACATACAAAAACGATACGGACGGAAATAAGCCAAGTAAACAAAGACTTTATGCAACTGCAACTATATTATATAAACACAATAGCTTAGTCTACATAGCTTCCTGCTTTTATTATGCCTAAGTCTTCCTCGCTCGAATAACCAAGACCCAGCCACCTGTTTCAAAGCAAACAACGGAAGTCTTGAATAGAAACAGAAGGAACAAAGACTTTGTTTAGCATTGTTGCATAGGTAATCTTGGTTCCGCTTGCGGCTTGTTGAATTCTTTACTAACCTTGCCACAATAGTTGAAACAAGATTCTCTAATTTCAGCAACAGAATCGGTAAAACAAACACTCACCCTTTGGTGGAAAGTAGGCCTGACTCTCCTGTTTGTGCGGCCAGTCGACTGTTAGGCCGCCAAATCGACGAAAAGCGCTGGCGATTTCCACTGGAATTTCGAATTGAGATCGAATTTTAGTTTGTTATATTATACTTTTAAGCAAATTAATCAAATTAACCGACTTGGACATGCATAAACAAGTTTCAGTTTTTATGGGTTTAAAAACGTCCATGTTCTTCGCGCTGAGTCCTACTGCCCGGAGCCGCTGTAGGAGGTATTGCTGCATACGCAGCAGGGCCCATACCGGCGAGGTCAGGCGCGAACCCGGAGGTTCATCGATTGTCTATTAGAAGACGCCAGTGCGCCCGTTCAGGCTAATGGCGCTGTCTTCATCAGAGACTGCGGCCAGGCGTGTTTTTCGACAATGCCCCCCTTTTCAGGCCACTTGTGGTCGGTGGACATTGTACTTATTGTATTGTATTATTGTATTGTTTGCGTTAACTTAGTTTTTGATGCACCCAAATACGAGCTTTTTGGGACAGCTCTACTACAGCCGACTTTTCTCCTGCTAGGCCAAGGGGACATGACCCCAAAGACAGGGGCAACAACTGAGGTGAGGATAACCGGAGCGAACCGAAAGGAAAACTGTAGGCGAGTCATCTTCTTCTTTCTCCCAAACCAAAACCCACCCCCGCTAGGAGGCCTCGCTGTGACCTCAGCCTGACCTGAGCAGGGTGACTGGGAGACAGTCGGAGGGTAGAGAGAAACAAGTCGGGGAGACCCGAGGACGCAGTTAGGCCGGATGGGGGCTAAAGGAAGGGAGAAAGACCAACAGCGAGAGTGAGTCACGGCTAGGCCTAGAATTCTTCACCCACAGCAGGGAGAAAAGCTTACTCATCGTCCGCGTACAGGGTTAACTGGACGCGCGCACTGAGGCCTAGTCTGCCCCGGAGGGTTGGACACGAGGGGAGGGCAGGGGACGCGTGGCATTGGGAAGGGAGAGAGAAGAGAGACCTCGTGTGACCCTGACTCAGCGAGCTATTTCAGGATCTGTCTAGCGTCGAGGCCAGCCAGCTGAGGCCAAGGGAAGGGATATGGGGACAGAATTTTTTTTGGGGAGAAATGGAATAATCAGACGCCCGCAAATCGTGCAAGCGCACGCACCGATGCGACCTCCCCGCCTCCGCATCCCGGATGGGGGAGGCCCGGGGGAAGGAAAACAGGATTTTCTTCCCCTCCTCCCTTGCCCCTTAGCAATATTCCGCCCGCCTTCATTACCTATAGTATAGTATGGCTATTATTACGATTATATTCATGGTCCTGAATAGAACAAGTGTTGGCGCACGCGTGCGTGGGTGCATGAGTCATTCGTTCAGTTCTTAAATACGCATGGGAACCCCGCAGTAACTCCAAACTAGCCCCATTACTAAGGCACACGGGCTGGCAAGTAAGTATGCCCGAACCGATATAGAATAAAGACAGGGACAGAGAGAATTGTGAGGGCCAAGAAACAGAGGGGCAGGACATACAGGCCGTGGCACGCTCGATGGCGGAACGAGAACTAGAACCAGACACAACCCTCCGGTCTACCACACAAGCGCAAGGAGACTTAGCCTTCTTACTTGGACAGGGGAGAAAAAAGCAAGCATTGTCACAACAAGCCCAGTTAGAAATGAACTCTAAGCTAATAGCCATATGATACAGTAAACAGCTGTTTAATAAATTGCAAGGACCTTTCCTACAATTAATGCATTAATTCTGGGTTTAAATGGGTCTTTATTCTCGGCAGGCGGGCAAAGTACTCCGTTAAACATGTTCAGCTGGGAATAAGGCATAAAATGTTGAATAGTCGGTGATTAATCAGCTGTGAGCTGCGGGCAACTGTGTTAATCATCATAATTAGAGACATCAGTCAAGGATCACACATCTAAATCTATCGCAGAACAGATACCGGGTTCACCTGATTAGTCACTGCTACCTACTAGATATCAAGGCTTTAGAAATAAACTATTTTGACTAATAAAAACAACACTTAGTAAACTATGCGCCAACTAAATTTAGATCGTGATAATATTAGTAAATAATCAGTAGAGATAAGCGATTTATAAGTAGATTATTATGGATTATAAGCTTGCTTAGCTGTACGATATTATATGTGTTTTGATTCGATTTTTTACAATTCTTAAAGGCCCGAAATTCGTGGGAGATTGCGCAAATTAATGGCCTAGTTAGTTGTTGACCCAAAAAGTAAGACTGTTAGAAAGAGCTGAAACATAATGGAATCGCTGGAAATAGAGTAAAAGGGAAGTGGGCAGTCTAGAGGGAGCAATAAACTGCTTGACCTCAGTATCGATATTTAGGATTTACGACATCATACTGAAGCTTATAAATTCCACCTGGTTAGCGAATAAAACAAAGATTACCTTCGTCAACATCTGGCGGAAGGCCGCCAACAAAGACTTTGCGGCTGTAGAGTTCCCGGCCGGCGCCAGATGTCGCGCCTCCCGCGGCCATGATGTCCAGATCGAGACAGGTGCGAAGACTCTGCAGCGGATCGCCCAGAGCCCAAGGATCGGCGCTTAGCTGACGCTGGGCAACTATCGGCTGCCTGGTCGACTGGCCCCCAAAGCGATGATACTGCTGCTGCTGCTGCTGATGCGGCTGCTGCTGAAGCTGGGCTGGGGTGTTCCAATCACTGGCTGGCGGCCAAGAAGTCTGCTTAGAAACATGCGGCCGCTTCAATGGGCTAGAGGTGGCACAGTTGGAAAATAGTTGCCAAACATTCTCAGAGTCTAAGGCGGATGAAGTCACATTGGATTTGGCATTTAGTGACTGCTGCTTCTGCTGAATTTGCAGTTGCTGCAACTGCTGCTGCAAAGCTTCTTTTGCGGCTAGATCATCCAATGATGAGATGCTGCTGGCAGCATCAAAGAAGCCTGAGCTATTTGCTGAATCGGCTGAGCAGTCTAGGCTGCTGAGAACACTTTCGAGCAAACAGGCACCACTATCAGCTGAGACTGACAGTGCATTAAAGCTTGTAGATTGAGCATTCATGGCTTTGCTTGACAGCTGAAAAGTGCAGAATATTAATCACTTTTATATTATATTTGTTCATTTTATACTTATATAAAAGTTATAAGTTTTATCTTCATATATTAAAGAAAACTTACAGAAGAGGAGAACCATAAAGTATCCTTGGATAAAAAATAACTACTTTGCTCTTGGAATTAGTTTTCATGATAATGCTATGCTACTAATTATTGATTTGGAATTGTTGCTTTTAAGTTGAATTAATTAATTCTAAAAACATGACACAAATAAATTAACTACACCAAAATGATTAAGCAAGCTGTATTGAGTTACTAATCTCTAGAAGTTACTACAGTTTAAATAATGAATTAACATAAAGTCTACATAGGCCTAGTCATAAAACTATGAATAAGATAGTAAAGCATTAAATATGTCATACTGGTTTGGCTTTTAGAACATAGTCCTCATTTATTTATTAGAAAATTAGCTATGAATAATGATTCATCTATTCTTTAAAATAAGTCTTAAAAGCTAGAATGTAGAATTACTAGATGTATAATATATTTATGTTAATATGTAATTAGATACAGCCTTATAAAAAGTTTACATGATTGTCATGATAAAGGTGTTGCTGCTTAAAGCAATATCGCTTAGGTAGTGCCGCGAAAATAAGAATACTTGCCATCATTTAGCACTTAATAACTAAGTAGTGCTGGCGTAGCTAGGAGGGATGTTTGTGCCTTAACACAATGTCAAATATTGACAGGTTTTGTTTGCAAAAAATATCGTTAATATGTGTGTTTAACTTCTTTCCTACATCAAATTTTATTTACATATATTCTATACCATTCGCAATTCAGGGCGTTGTGTCCTGAATAGCACGATCACGACTAAGTCGCAAAGTAAATGCAAACAATGTTTCGGGACGGGATGTGTGTTGTGATTCGAATCGACGAGATAGATGCCGTTAAGAACCAATTCAATAAAGTTCTGCAAATAATTTTTTGAAAGCTGAAGGGCGCACTGGGGTAAACGTTCGCAACAAAAAATTTAATAAGAACCTCTACACTATCGAGAGAGCGATAAGGGGCCTAAATATTCTAGGACGGCAACTTGATTGGCTGAACTTGGCACATGAATCGCTTCTTTAAATTCTATAAATTCCTTTCCATCGCGCGTAAACAAAACTAAAAAATTATGTTGTGTTTTTGCCTGCGAACAATGCAAATACGCAATATGCAAATAATAAAACAGTTTTTTTGTTAAAATATAATAAGAGCTAACCTTCTAAATACCAAAGTTTACTATTCGACGTGTAAAAAGCGCAATAATTCGAATTTTGACGGCTTTGCCTTGTCAGTCACATCGAGCTAGCTAAAAAGCGAGGCGGCATTACAGATTTTAGACAGGGGAGGTTGGAAAGACGTGATAAATATTCTTACGTTACCTAAAAACTGTTTGCTTGCTAATTGTTATTTAAAGCAAATTTGCAAATTGTCAATGTTTAACATTATTTACCGTACATTTATCTCTCTGCGCACATTATTTTGCATTTTACATTTTCAATGCATGTTATGATGACATTCATATTTTCATACATTCTTTAACAAAAGAAGAAGTTATGATTTACGAATAATAAAAAGTGGCTTTTAATATTTTGATTTAAGATAAATAGCGCACGTCCTGCTTCGACTTTGCATCAAATGCTCGAGTGGAATCATTTTGCGCGCACTTGTATGTATAATATATTAATTACATAAAATACTTATCTACTAGTGCGTTTTGCTTATAAAAAGCATACAGTAACGATATTTCTTCATATATGTTTTAGTTTAACAAATGTGAAGAACTTGTGACAGAAAAATAGAATGTTTATAATTAAGAAAGCCAATTCCACCAATTTTGGGATGACAAAAAGTTCGCCATGCGAGTCAAATAATCTTAGTAATCCAGCAAGTCCATTCATGCGCATGCACAAAAAACACAGCCATACTATAGCTATTGCGTCGGAATTTATTGTCAGAATAGTGGTATTTTATTTACTTAAAAACATTTTGTAACGCTGTTTGCGCGTTTGTATGAATATTTGCTCAAGAATATTGTCAATCAACTTATGATTGAAAGGTTATTAAGTATCAAAACATACAGCACAACAACACATAAATAAAAGTGGTCGATTTGCCAACTTGTTGGTTCTGAAAGTTTCCCAACCTGGAAACAATTAAAATTAATGAGGAAGATAATTAGCATTTTCGCTCTAATTTGTGGATAATTTACCAGCAGTTTCGATTCAGCGAGTATCTACTGGGTGGTAATAATTAGTTCTTTTTCTGGTGGAGAATCCGTTTATTTTCCATCAAGGAGCAGTTAAAAAACTGCAATAACGATTTATACATTGCTAGACTAGGTTTGATTTATTGGTTTTTTGGTGCCGCGATTTACTTCATATGCAAGTATGTAGGATTATATATTGGAGATGACAAATCTACTAGCTGTAAAGTTTATCTCATGTCCAAGGAAAACTCGCAGTAACGAGGAATCGGTAAAATGAAAAAGACAGACTGAACTTATAAAGCAGCAATTGTGCTTACAAAGCGAGAAAGAGAGAAGCCAGCTGAACAAGTACTTTCTTGTTTTCGCGCAAATATCATTCTGCAAATTATTACTGAAAATCAAATAGATACACGTTAAAAGTAGAACTACCAAATTAATTTTGCGCCCGTTTTACTTTTCATACCAAGGGGGGGAATTCATATGTATATATGAATGAGATATATATTTTTAGCTACTCAACCGGATCTAATTCTACAAAAAACGAAGCTCTATTTCTGGGACTACTAAACAACACTGTGTTGTATAGTAGGCCTTGCTCTATTCCGATGGGATAAAAGTACCTGACGCACGATTTCAATAATTTAAATGGTGTCTTTTGAAAAAGCAGATTGAATCGTCGGATCAAGTTTTGAAGGCTGATCAACAAAGTTAAACAAAGTTAAAGGCTGCGTTAACCTGGTAAACTGTTGCTTTTCAGCTTGCAATTTTTTAGCAGTCTGTACGAGAGATTCCCTTGTCGGTTGTCATCAAGGCGATGATATAATAGCAAAAAATATCAGTCCCATCTGACTGCATTTTTTGGAATAATTACGCACCAGTAAACAACGTTAAACAAAGCGAAAGCAGTCGGATAAGAGAACAAAAAGATTAGATCGAGCGTGGCCGGTGTCAGGCGCCAGTTATGATAAAACATTGTTCGTCTGCGAACGCTTGTCCCAGTTCCATTGTCCTCTATCATCACAGACTGCAAGTCCTCCAGTCCAACTGGCGCCTTTTGTTTTTCCGTCCTGGTCGAAGCCGATTTCATAAGTCTACGTCGTTCCCGGCGCTCATTGATCGCAACGGCATTCGTCGTGCGTCGCTCCTGCCGACGCTTCAACAGATTGATCACCATGTACTCTAGCAATGACAGGTGAATGAATGCGATGCAGCAGATGTGCCAAATACCTAAAGCTGTTATGTAGGATACGGGTGGGAGTTTGCGCTCCATGGCCACCGTTTCAGTGAGCAGAGCAAGCAGGCTTAGTATGGATAGAGACACTCGCGCCGGTGCTGCGTTATAGTCTATGGCAAACGACGACCAAGTAATCAGGACTATGAATATCGATGGCAGGTAGTCATTAATCAGGTAGGACAACTGTCTGCGCTTGAGTGTAAAGCTTGCGTGAAGGTAGCTGAAGTTCCTACCAGTGAGCAGTGAGAAGCTGGTCCCTGTGGTGTAGTTGCACAGCGGCGGGTAGTACTGATTCAGGAAGGTGGCTATTTCGTTCGTAAAAGCAACTCCGTCGACTGCGATGCCAGATTCACTGTCCTGATTGGCCCAGTGCATCATTAAGTCATCGGTGCTCATGCCGAAGCTGGTCATCTTCATTGCACAGGTTTGCACATCGAATGGAAAATCTTTAAGATTCATCGGACAGTGCAGGCGTAGCTGCAGTTTCTGACTAAAGAGCAGAGTTCCATTCGGCCACAGCCACAATAGAAAGTTCCTCGATGGTAGGTCGTGTCGAACGATGCTCTTCGCGTTCTGAAAGAAGACGTCCGGTCGCCAGACGCGCTCCAGCAGCTGGCTGAGCACTAGCCTGTCGTTGTGTCCGAGAAAAGACAGACGCCGATCGACCCAGCGCAGATGAAGCACAATCTCAGCTGAGAAGTCCATTCGCATCACGTCGATAGGCCCGAAACTGTCGATGTGGTAGCAAGCGTAGACGTCAGTTGGTCCACCGTCGGCTGGGACAGGGCGAAAGTGTCGATCATAGCGCATCGATTCAACCAGACTGTGCGTGAACGATGTCAGGCTTTCGTTTCTTGACTTCTCCAGCCGGAGAGACGACTGAATGGCAGTCTGCTCGGAGTTGGATTCGTCGCAGTACACAATGTCTGAGCTGCTGAGCAAAATAATTGACAAGGCAACAATGACCGTGTTCAGTCTAGACTTCATCGCTCTCATCGGCCGGGATAATTTTTTGTAACAATAATGAACCTTGTCCTCTAGTTCATGTTCCACAGCAGCAATTTGAGTTTTTATAAAGTTCCGGGGCAGAACACACAGCGGCTATAGTGCAAGGCAGCTATGCAGAGTTTGGCGGCGCAATTTGATTGGAGGGTAACTGTTGGAATTGGTAAGTGAATACTGGGTGAATAGCTTTTCAATCGGCAGTCTTTATTGAACTCTACTTTGTACTCGTATTGTGATCGTATAAGTGTAGCGACATGTAGCATATATTCTGTCTCCATGCCAATAGTCAAGTAGCTTCAGCGCAAAGAATTATCAACCCTATGTAGAGAGCGCTTGCTCAGTTCAATAACTATAATGTATGGTCCCCCATATGGTATAAATGCTCAATTTTAACCTCACGCTACCAGTGCGAATGTATATTATTTTCAAACCAACACAACGTTATTTTATCCATAGCGAGGACTTTAATTTAAGAGACGCAACACAAACATACACAGCATGCGTGCAGTCATGGACGCATTGTTGCAGCATGCTGAACCAGTATACAATACTATCGCCCATAAATTTTTCATAAATATAAACTGCTTGAAGCTTAAAGAAAAAGAAAAAGAAAAGATCAAACGTTTCAAAGCCGGATTTTACCGGCTAAGACCTCGATAGGCTAATGCGCTTCTTGAATACTCTTGAGGCAATTAATCACGAATTGGCGTTTATTGCTTATTCGTTAGCTGCGACGCTAAAAGCGGGTTTGATCGTTAATCCGCCATTTTTGTTAACGCTTACTTGTTTGTCCTCCATAGCTTTGGGTAGTTATAAATACGAAGTTTCTTAAGTGCAGTTTGTTTTTCACAAAGTGAATTTTTGTAGGGCACACTTTTGCCCTTGCAAGCACGTTTAACTATAATATAAAGTTGGTGGACGTTAAACTAGGTGGATGTGCGATGCGTAAATGCAATGCAGCTTGCCATGCTCACTATTTGTACTTTAATGATACTCGTAATGTGCACCTGACTACCTCGATCACGGACCCATGCAGGAATCTTGAGTTGGAACAGCACAAGCAACCGGCTCACTGATTATCAACTAAAAATACTGCCTATGCTCATCCACAGTGGAGCAGCGCGCAACTTGATCAACAGGGCCATGTTCGAGAGTTTGCGACAGAGGCTACAGCTGCACCCAACATCAGACCGGCTGTTTGCGTATGGTTCGATGTAGGGGTGTTCGGGTTCGGGGTCGGGTCCGGTTTCGGGTCGGGTTTTGGTACCGGGTTCGGGGTTCAGGGGTAGGTGTCCGGGTCGGGTTCGAGGTTCGGGGTAGGGTGTTCGGGTTCGGGTTTCCGGGTCGGGTTTTGGCACCGGGTTCGGGGTTTCCGGATTTTTTAATTTTATTTCAGTTTTGCTTAATTAGTATTGCCTTAATATGTGATAAAGCGTCTTTCAGAATCGCGCCAATTCAAAAAAATTACCACGTGAACTAAACTGGCGTACGCATAATGCACTGCACTAAGGAAGGACTTAATAATGGTGATCCAGTAATCATTCTGACGTAAATATGTCATTCTATGAATTTTCGGCCCTGCATTATAATATTCCATAGTGAAAGGAATGATCTATATTTCTAAAGTCTAAACTGTCTTATGTATTTAATTATGTATTATTTTTACCTAGCCAGCTAGTTAAGTAGGTAATCCCACATCCAGGCTAACAGAGAACTTGTAGACCTTTACTAAACAGAGCAAATCATATTAATGATTATCTATTCTCTATATAGCAGGTTCGTTTACTGTCATCCATTCATCCAAAAGTTTCTTAGCGATTTATTTTTCTAGCATATTAGCTCTAGCCTTAGCCTTGCTTTTAGCCTTAGCTTATAATTTATATATTAGGGGCTAGGGCTACTCTGTTGCTGACTACTGACTAGCAGCATGTCTGAGACTATAAGAGCAGATAAATATGAACACAGTCAGGTAGGTCAGAGTCTACCTGACCTACCTGATCTTTTAGATGCTTATCAAAATCATAAGTACTACTGAGGAGTTGAGTAGTGTAGTCATAATGGGGAGAAGAGTTAACAATTGAAAAGTAGAAAGAGGAAAAGGCGGAATACTGGTATTTTAAGACAAGCATACTGTCCTCAACCATGACTATAAGTCCAGGAGATAGTCGGGTAAAGTTCGGGGTCGGGTCGGGTTTTAAGTCCGGGTCGGGTTCCGGGTTCGGGTTTAAGGGCTCGGGTCGGGTTCCGGGTTCGGGGTCAGTGTACCGGGTTCAGGGTATACCCCGAACCCGGAAAAAATGGAAACCCGAACACCCCTAGTTCGATGCAACAACTGGGCCAGGTGGTAATGGCCATCAACCTGTTGACGTTCTGAACGTATCGGGGACTTCACAGTTTAACATCGGCGTCTGTGGATGGGCCTGTCAACATCCCAGGAAAATATTTTTCCAAGAAACGTAGTTTCCCGTCCTTCTACTCATAGTAGTCCTTGCACCGTTGGCATGCGCGGATCTGATTTACCGGCTGAATTGTTTTTTTCAGCCAGAAAGATTTTTTCATCGGGATTGAGAATTCGCAGACAGGTTGGAGATACCACCATCTTCTCGTTTTGAAGCGTTTTGAAAAACGATTTTTAATAGTCCGCTGTCCGTTTTCAAGGCTGGTCTTTGCGCAGAAGCTTCAAAAATGGCTCGGCGATGCCGGACAGATTATTATGAAAGTTCAAATAGAATTTGATTACTCCTAGAAAATATGTAACCGCCTGAGGCTCGGAGGCAATAATAATAATAATGATAATTGCAGGAGGGCTGCGGGCAATGGCACATCATTTTAGTGACCTGACCCGCAGCCAGCGAGGAGGCAATTCTGCCCATTTCGCTGACTGCTGAGAGCACACACGCACACAGATACTGTACGCAGGCACACGCTCACACAGGTGTGTACATCTGCCCTGACTTTCTCATCGTCAGGCAGTGTACATTTCACTGTGCCTTGGAGGAATTGGCCCTCATGAACGTAAATTGCACGACAAGCCCTCAAGCCCCCGCGGCTGCGCCCTAAATAAATGTGGCCTCGCCGTGGAATCGAACTTAGGGACCGTGGTACGAGAGGCAAACGCGATAACCACTCTGCCACCGACCGCCTGGCTCGGAGGCAAAGGTACCGCCTCGATGGCTTCTATGGTAGACTGCATCAGTTGAGGGCCGCTCTCGGAGACAAGTTGCCCAGGAACTAGCTGTACAGAATTCGCAACCCAGTGGCACTTGGAGGCGTTGAGCTTGGCGCCATGGGCCAGCAGTCTGTTCAGAACTGCTGTGAGTCGCCGGTGGTGCTCCGTTTCGTTCCCTAGCATCGTCAAGACGGATGCCGAAGCAGCTCGAAGTGCTGCAAAGTTGAAAGCTCTTCAATCAACTTAAGTTCCTGCTTCCTAGACAAGTAAGTCCTCTGCAAGTCTCTCGCTCAGCAGCTCTGCAATCATGGCCATTTGCCGCCTGCAGCAGCTAGACCTATCCGAGACAAGCTCAACCCAAGCCTCTCAACCTTCCACCTGCCCCGCCTTCACTTCTCCAACGACACGTCGCTCCTTAGTTCGCCTGGCCCGCTATTACCACTAACCTCACGACCTCTGGTCTCGACTCAATCTCCTGGCTAACTCATAAATGAATTAGTCTTCAGCCATGAGGCCCTGCGGACCCGCCCTCATGGGTCATAAGCGTTCTGAAACGCATACCAACAATTTTTTAAGTTTGGAAAGTGGCACAAGGCTGTTTTGCTAATTTTTCGGCTTTGTCGCAATTCAGATAAAAATGCTTTTGGATATGTTCATTGTGACAACAAAGTGGAGCAAGATGCATGCAAAAATCCTTCGTTTACATGTTTTAGAAAAATCAACACGGAAACCCAATCAGAATAATGGGCTTATAATCATCGTATCCTGGTTTACTAGGGCGGGTATACTCGTCAAAAACTGGTAGACTAGCAACTAGCAATATTGACTAGCGAGGTGACTAGCAATAAACTAGTGTGTTTGGTCAAGTCAATAATTTAGTCTATTTAAACCTCGATTAAATTGTGCTTGCATAGATATTAAGGGCCTAGATGGTGGAAATACTTAATAACAGTTTAACATATTACTGTGTTATAGGGATTTATAAATTTAACTAGCTAATCATGTCTACTGCATCTTTAAAAACCTTTATTTGTTTTACTAGGGTATCATGAATTGAATTGCTCAATCTGTAAAGCCAACCCGCTCGTCTTATTAGCTTTACTTTTTTACACATTCACTTTTTACTTACACGAACAGTCACTGAAAATTCTTATTCGCGACTTATTGTCGTCGATCATAAAAACATTGCTTGGATAATCTACAGTACAAAAACATCGGTTACTTTTCGTATCTAAAGACACAACACGTAATATAGTTCAATTAGTGCAATGGCAGTGCAAGCAAATCAGTCAGGGGCTACTGGACAGCCCAGTTCATATCCTATGGCTTCATTGTATGTTGGCGACCTACACCCTGAGGTTACTGAAGCTATGATTTTTGAGAAGTTTTCCCAGGCTGGACCTGTTCTGTCCATTCGAGTTTGCCGTGATATGATAACCAGAAAGTCTCTGGGTTATGCTTATGTCAATTTTCAACAGCCTGCTGATGGTAAGCTTTGAGGATATGATGATGATTTGATAATGATTTGATGAGAGAATTATGATTAGATTTATTATATAATATGCTGACTTAAATTTTATGATGCCAAAACACTTCCATGCATATATTAAACTTAGCAGTTGCAGTTGGTGGCTATCTATGAGCTTGTCTTCAGAAATGTACTATAATGTACTAGGCCTACTAATAACAATTTTGAAAACCTAGCTAGCTATTAGAAGACAATAGGACTATTAACTATTTATTTTGTAACCAACAAATAAAACACTTTCATGCTAGTGAATTTATGTGCCTTAACCTATTGAAATTTAATATATGTTAATGTTGTATTATTATATCAATCTATTTAATTAGCACTGTTTTGCTAACATTAACAGTCATGTGCCAACAATTCTCAATTTATTCACATATTTGCATGCCAATAATGCCTGGCTTATCTGAATAACAGCTTGCTAAAATAGGTTTGCTACTTAAATTAAATACAAACAGTACAATTAAAGCCATATTTGATAAATTTTTAATTTTGATACTATTAAATCAAAACAAATATATCATTCAGTCCTCTACATAATGTAGATAAGCTCTCATGTGCATCTTTTATATCACAAAGCTATTAAATAGTATGGCATGTAGTTTATTTTATTGTGGAATATGTCTTTTAATTCAAGCAAGCTACTATTAGACAAGCTAAGCATTATTTGGCATCAAACTTCAGTTTTTGGCCTACTTCAACAATTTAAGTTTTTAGTGTTGGCAATGTTCTACTTCCGTTTGTTAGATAATTTTTCGTTTGCAAATGACAGATAATGACAAAAAAAGTTTAATGGTAACAAAAAGTCTGTAGTTTGGTCAGACAGTTCTGAAAAGTCTTGGTCAGTCTTTCTTCTTTCAAACCAGGTAAGTGCCTAATCCAGTAGAGGAGGGCACCAAAGCTATTCTTGGGGTATAGACGTTGCCATAAGAATTCTTTGAGGTGGCTTTTGAATAGAGCAGCACACGGGCCATGCATTTGACGCAGCTTTGCCTTTGCAAAATCTTCAGCTACAGAATTTCTGTGCCTTAGCTTCCTATTCCCCCATATTTGTCAGATTTTGCTATAGACATAGATCCAAGTGTCAAGTCACGGCAAAGCCACGTCAGCACAACTTTTTCAAACTCAGAATGCACTTGGGGCACGAATTCAAACAAAAAATTAATATAACAAATGGAAGTAGAACATTGCCTTAGGGTTCCTAATAAAATATAATCATTGACCTTTAAACTTGAAATTTTCCAAAACATAAATATTATTGCTATTGGATAAACACCAGAATTCTGTTTTAAAAAACAATAACCTGTAACAATGCAAACTATAGAACTAAAACTATAGAATTCTAGCCTATGCCAGTATACATGTCATGGCTAGGCATACTTCTGCTTGCCAATAGTATCTAGGCTAGGGCCTAGAGTTTATAAATTGGAACTAAAGCCTCATAAAAACAATCCTTGATTAGGGATCAGAAAAAGAACTATTTAGAAATTTAAGCAGCAACAAAGTCTGATTATAGGCAAAAGTTGATTAGCAGTATTTCAGATTGTGTCAAATATATTGTTGCATATAAGGCATAAATTTGAATTACAAACTAGATCATCTAACTTTTAGCCACTTTGATATACTACCCTTTGATCAGTTCCCATTGAAATATAGGAGATCCCTGAAATAAGTTTCTAAAGTTTTCTTAAAGGGTTTTAGGGTTATAGGGTATTTACGCATTGATAACTAGTATAAATGAAAAAATGGCAATAAAAGTTAACAATTCGAAAGTTTAAATTTAAGGATTTAAAAACCAAAAGTAAAACCCTTTAATTTTAGAAAAGCCAATTTGTTAGGAAGTGTTTCCTTGTTATACTTATTTGCCATTAGTAATCTTAAAGCAAAGAAATGGTTTGATTTATTCACTTATTTATTCATTTAATTCCTGAAGTCAAGACTTGAGAGTCTAAGATTTGTTATCTTATCTGAGCTTGCTTTGGAAATTAAAATTAACTTGTATGACATATATTATAACTATAATTATAAGTATTGCTTTCATAAGACTAGATCTAAGCAATAATTTATTGAGACAGTTGACAATCTTTACCCATTGTCTTGGCAAAAAACCGTGCTTTTTGTTTAAATAGTTTTTATTGAAATAAATGTAATCATTTTGCATTTAAAACTGTAGCCGAGCGCGCTTTGGACACAATGAATTTCGACTCAATGAAGGGCCGCCCGATTCGCATTATGTGGTCCCAGCGAGATCCATCTCTTCGCAAATCTGGTCAAGGCAACATTTTTATTAAGAATCTGGATAAGCAGATCGACAACAAGGCTATGTATGATACATTCTCTGCATTTGGCAACATTCTGTCCTGCAAGGTACGTTTTATAGATAAAGTACTGTATAAATTTACTATAAAACTGAGCATTTACTTAGTTAACCAGCGGCACAGCCCTATATTTATCAAATGGCATCTAAAGTCCGCTTAAAAAACGTACAGCTAATTTACAGTTAGGTACACTTAAACCCTACAAAGTAACACAAAGTAATACGTAAATTCGAACTCCCGACCTATTGTTTTTTAAGTACAAACTCTTCAAAGTAGCTTTCTTTAACACATTCTGCTAATTTCAGATCGCCACAGATGAGACTGGCAACTCTCGCGGCTACGGCTTTGTGCACTTCGAAACCCAGGAGGCCGCCGACCAAGCCGTTGAAAAGGTAAACGGTATGCTTCTAGCCGGCAAGAAGGTTTACGTAGGCCCGTTCATGCCGCGCAAAGATCGCCGACAGGAGGCTGGGGATCGCAAGTTTACTAATGTGTTCGTTAAGAATTTCGGCGACTATTACGACGAGGAGTCATTCCAGCAGGCGTTCTCTGAGTTTGGCGAGATCACTTCGGCGCGTGTGATGGTGAGTTTTAATTGCCTATTGTTTATAGTCGTTATAATTTTATTTGATCCTTCAAGGATTTAGTCCTACTGGTTTTTACGCTTTTTAATCCTTAACTAGTAAGATGTATGGCCAACCCAGAGTAAACTCAATTCGGTTTTATCCACACGCCTACACCGCGTTCATAATTACCAGGTTGACGAGAACGGTAAATCCAAAGGCTTCGGCTTTGTCTGCTTCAAGGAGCCTGAATCAGCCGAGGCGGCCGTCAATGCTCTCCATGGCAAAGAGTTGGACGGCGGCAAGACCCTGTTTGTTGGTCGAGCCCAAAAGAAAGGCGAACGCCTTGCCGAACTGCGCGAAAAGTTCGAGCGCCAACGTCAGGAGCGAATGAATCGTTATCAGACTGGCGTTAATCTCTACGTTAAAAATCTTGACGACGGCATTGACGATGAAAAACTGCGCGCCGAGTTTGTCCAATTTGGCAGTATCACGTCGGCTAAGGTGATGATTGACTCAACTGGTCGTAGCAAAGGCTTCGGCTTTGTCTGCTTCGCCGCGCCAGAGGAAGCAACTAAGGCTGTCACGGAAATGAACGGCAAGATTGTTGTTAGCAAGCCGCTATACGTTGCCCTGGCTCAGCGCAAGGAGGATCGCAAAGCCCACCTGGCCTCACAGTACATGCAACGATTGGCCAGCTATCGCATGCAGGGCCAGCTGCCCAGCCAGTTCATGCCGCAGACTCAGGCGCCTGGCTATTTTGTGCCAACTATGCAGCAGCCGGCTGGCAGGTAAGTGGACCATGGGCTTTGACACATTTATATATTGTAACTCACCTCAGTCAGATTACAACTCACTTCAGTCAGATTACACCTCACCTCAGTCAGATTGCAACTCACTTCAGTCAGATTAAAACTCCTGTCTTTTCTATGCATTAAGTTAAGTATTGTTCTTCATACTGGCTGATTTCTACACGGCTAGGTTCTACAATCCGATGGCCGGCATGGGCATGGGCATTCAGCAACAGCATCAGCGTCCGCATCACCTCCAGCAGCCACAGCCACCGCCGCCAAGGTGGGGCGCCTCGGCTGGCGGAGCCGGTGGAATGCACGGACATCAGCAGCCTGGCGGCGGTCAGCCGATCCGTCCAGCCGCCCAGTTCGGCGCCGCCATGCAGGGTACGCCGCAGGCCGCTGCCGCTGCCGCCGCCGCCGCGGCTGCCAGAGCCGCCGCTATTCAGCACCGGCCGCCGATGCCTTCAGCCTCGGCCGCGGCAGCCGCCGCTGCCGGCATGCGCGGCGGGCCAGGCTCTCGCCCTATCACCAACCAGCAGGGTGGGCCGCAGCAGCCGCCTCAGCCAGGAGCGCGTCCAATCTCCGGAGCTCCAGTTGGCGGGCCGCAGCAGCCGCCTAGGAAGCCGTTCGCTCCGCAGGCGGCGGCCGGAGGCGGCTACCAGCTCGCTAGCGCCGGCGGCGCTGCTCAGGCTCGCAATGTTGTTGGCGGCATGCCACATCAGCAGCTGATGCAGCAGCAGCCGCAGCAGCAGAACATTGGCGGTCAGGAGCCACTGACCACAGCTATGTTGGCCGCCGCCCCGCCACAGGAGCAGAAACAGATGCTCGGCGAGCGACTTTATCCACTAATTCACGAGATGCACAGTCAGCTGGCTGGCAAGATCACCGGTATGCTGCTGGAGATTGACAACGCTGAGCTGTTGCACATGCTGGAGTCGCACGATGCTCTTAAAGCTAAGGTGAGTGTGGCCCTCTAATCTTTTGTGAATTATCATTCTTCCTATATGTAGCCTAAGAGATTCTATGTATGCTTTAAAAAATTCTAATTTAACAGGTGGATGAAGCCGTGTCTGTGCTGCGCGCCCACCAGGCCAAGAATCAGCCGGGTAGTGCAGACAAGTGAAGTCGTTTATTGACCAATTAATAATGACAATGATCTGTAGGCTACAACAGAATTGAACATTATTGCACGCCTACGTTGGTTTCAAAAAGGGTTAAGTCGGTAATTTTTTTCAAAAGTTTATTTTAAGTTATCAGAGTCGTAGAGTTCTATTAACTAAATTGAAAAGGCCATATATTTTACGCTTAACAGTCCATTTCGAATAAATAAGAACAAGTTTAATCGTAGCTGCTAAAATGTTAATCGTACAAAAAGTCCCTGGCACTTGTGTGTGTAGGTCCAAAGCACTAGTTTTTATTGGCATGCGTTTGTGTCTTCTAGCTGCGGTAAGTGGTTAATAGCCGATGTGAGAGAACTATTATTCGAGTATTAACACAAAAAACATGCGCCCGACTAGCTTACCAGCTAACCAGAATAATAATAAATTATTACCCGATTTTAATATATTAATAGTCGGGTGTTCTTATTATTTGTCTCGCTAAAGTTGTTAGCGTTTGGTCGGCGCCTCAAAAAAATTGTAAAACCCATTTAAATACGCAAAAAATTTTTGTTTCAAAAAAATTCCGTTACTACGCGATAATTCGATTTCTCTGTCAACGTGTTTTTTCTGCCCTTTGTTGTCAAGGCGGAGTAAAGTGTGTGTGTGAGAGTTTGTGACTTTGTGTGTTCTGATCTCCTCTTTTTGTCTGCCGCAAAACTGCCTGTCCCTTCGTTATGTTGGAGGCCTGAAGGAGAGAAGATAGTAAAACAGTGGTTTAATACGACGTTTTTAAAGGCGTGTGTTGCTATGGTTTTATTATCTAAATGAAAATCTGTTTTATAATTTTCATTCAATTCTAGGACAACATTGTTTTTCTCTTCCTAAATTTATTACTGAAGAAAACGCCTTGATTATATTTGAAATCTAATTACATTTTTAAGTTTGATTATACCTATTTCTGTTTTGCATTTTGTGTCCTTAAGGCCTCGATTGTTGCTGGCAATTTAGTTTGGACGCTAATATAGACCAGCTTCTTAAATCGCTAAGAAATTAAGGCACCGGAATAGTCGCCTGAAGCTGTAGTTTTCCTTTCTATTCTTGAACACTTTTCATTTGCTTTTTTTAGGGAAATTCGTTAATATATGTATGGCTAACAAAGCTGATTGGTTAGTAAAAGCAGGCAAGCTTTGTCACTGTCACTAGGAAGAGAATATATCTAGGGCATTTTACGCGATAAATATTTGCGAAAAGTACTTCGACGTGCGAGTGCTACTTCTATTTGATTTTTACCTTTTTAGTTTATTTATACATAATATCTATATTACGAGTTATTCAGTTCAGAAAAATCTGCCCGACTAAAAAACTGTTTTACACAAGCGGCCTTCTAATTGGCTTCAAAATTCGTCTATCTAAACTATTCGCGATATTTTTTAATCAAAATAAAAATGCGTCATCACCAGTTTTAACAAAAAACCTGAACCTAAAAATCGCAAAACTATCACAAAGAAATCCAACTGTTACCCAAACTATAATCAACCACGTTTTGTTGACAAAAAGTAAATACACGGCTCGGGTGATTCGTGTGAAAGAGCAGTCAGTGGTTTCCATCTTTTGAAGAAAATTTGCACATTTCTTCTGCTTTTTTATTTCGTACGCTTGTATGTGTATATGTAAAAGCTTTCTGTTTCCTGAATGGCTTCATATGAATCGAGAGTATTGTTATCTATATTTTAATAAAGCAATATATTCACTTACGCATTGAAGGGTCAAAGGTTCGTTTACCGACTCCACTGAACGATTTGTGTCCTTTAGCAAGACACTTAACTCTGCATTGCTTCAATTCAACCAGTTGTTTAAAAGGAACAGGATTAGCTTTGGTAATTAAGGTAAGTTAGTGTTACATTAGCATTAAGTTGGATTATTTATATATTCGCTGTCTATCGTCTATATGGACTCTGGGTCTGTTGCGGAACCATCCACTCTGAGCACTCATGGCCTCATTCTTCGGCCCTGCACTAACTCACTCCTTATTAATTTTACTTATTACTTCCATCACGCCGTGGTCGCGTGCTCAGCCCGACCTTGACCGAGATGTTGGACAGCCAGATCACGTGCCTCGCTTGCTGATCGGTGATAGATCGATTAGAGAGTGGGTGGGTACGGAACTGGGAAAAAGGATGATCATTACCTACAGTAAAAGTGTGCATGCGCAATTATACGCAATGATAATTAATGACAATGACAACAAAGAAAGGAGGGAGCTCGTATATGTGTGTGAGATCTAAAAAGCTGAAATGATTATATGTGCGCAATAATAAAGGAAGCGCTTGACAGTTAGATGAGTCAAAATTCATGGCAGATTGAGGGAGGTGGGTGCGTTTTGATAGAAAAATAAAAATATACTGATAGAAAGAAAAATTTGATTTACACGGGAGAAGGACCTTGACTGCTCAAGATCACACAGGATGATCGAGTCATCGGGCAGGGAAGGGACGCAGGGAACCTATCCAAAAATATTATTGCACTCCCTTAAAATCGCTATCGCACGAACTCTACATCGAATATTTTGATTAGCAAAATGGCTATCTATAAATATGTAGCTTATTCCGCAATGAATTAAATCATTTCTTAGTTTAGTCAAAAAAGCCGCAGTAAAATTTTGCAGGACCTCTGAACGAGAACAGCCAGGCTTATTTTATATTTTGGAGGATTGTACTTATTGTTATGTTGAAAATCGCAGAGTCAACAGCTAGTAGAAAGAGTTAAAAGAGTTAACAGAAATTAAATGGATTGAATTTCGGTCATTATGCTACATCTACATAATAAAGTGAGGTTTTACTGCTATATTTCATGGAAATTCAGAACTTATTCGGGATTGTTCTGGTATCTGCTTTAGCCAGCAATAGGAAGGACCTAAAACAGCGTAAAACTTTAACATATTTATATTTACATATTTATCAGCTCAATGGCTTTGATCTTATAAGAAATGACTTTTAACAAGTTAATTAGTCGCTTTGTTAACCGCTCTACCTATAGCGAGACCAATCTCTAGGCCCTATTCAATGAGAAAGTAAATCGTCGAAAATGAGATTTATTCCTATCTAGATATTTTTCCGTCTTGCATATTCAAACAAAAAGGCATTGCATTTCTTGTTCTCAAAGCATGCACAATTAAATATATATTTTAAATTAACAATTTCTTTTTATATTAGCTTGCTAAGTGTATTACTAATTAACCTTTTTATTGCGTTTTAAAATCACAAAAGCGTCGTGATTATTTTTATAAAACAGTAATAAATAGTTAACAAACGTTTTCACAACCACTTTGAGCATAAGAGTTATATTTCTTTGTTATCATTATTGGCATTTGTACATCGCTAAGCATAACTTAAGAATGAACAACCAATGCTTTTTACATACAGCTAAGCCTTCTCCAACGTTTTAATTCCTATCCTTTGCCTATCTGCAGAAAGAATTATTTATATGTATATGATGTGGCTTATTTATTGCAATATTGGGCTAATTGATTAGGCTTAGAGGAAAACCAAACCCCATTGCATATTACTAACGTGTTCTAGGTTTCTTATTTATGACAATTCCTATAAATCACTTTCAACTTGTGACTTTATAAATATAGTTTTATGTTAATGTGCTTTAGCTACTAGCTTACTTAGCTAGGGCTCAGAGCTTTAGATGGATCACTTTTTAGGCAGGATAAGATCAGCTTAAAAAATAAGGCAGGTATTTCAGTATTTGGTGAGGTTGGTTGTAATTTAAATATGGCAGATATTTTATCCTTTCTATAACTTTCACTTAGGCCTATAACTTAGCTGTATTATTTCTGTAAGTAGGGTAATGTATCATCAACCGAACAGTGTATCTTGAAAACCAAACAAGAATTTTGACTTCTTCCTTGGTCTTGTGCAAGACAGAAACAAGCTATTGTGTTTCACAGAACAACTAATTTGAAAGTTAAATAAATTATCTACAAGCTGAGGCATGACGTGCAATGAAGCATTAAGAGGAAAGAAAGATATTGATATTTCAGTAGAAATTTTTATTGCAAAAGCATACTTTTTAACAACAATTTTTCAGTATGTACTTTAGACGAAGATAGTATGTTGTTGCTTGCCAATTAAATGACCAAAAATGTAGTTATTTATAGAGCATGAAAAATGCTTTCAAATGACAATTCATGATAGTTCACTCCTTAAAATAAGATTAGACCACTCACTCAAATTGTAAAACCAAACATCAAATTCTCTGTTTGGTTTGAAGATACATGAAAATCATTGTTCGGTTATAGATAAAAAGCAGGAATAACTTTTCTATTTGATAAAATAGCAAAAGCAGATACTTTTTAGAAAGATGTAACTGTTTTCTATAACTTGGCTTTTGATTTATCATAATATCTTATTTATAGAAAATCTGTAGCTTAGGTTTGAAGTTAAAAAAATACACATTCTTGTTTGGTTGATGATACATTACCCTACTCTTTATCAGTATTTATCTGTCTTTATCATTCTTTATCACTCTCTATCCGTCTTTATCAGTTTTATATCACTCTTCAATTCCTCTTTGATCGATCTTCAATTCAGTCTTCAGTCCATCTTGGGCTTTACCAGTGGATCTAGAGTTACAGCTTTCCTTTCACTATATTCACCTCTCTTTCTTTGTATCTTCAAATAACTTTTAGACAAACACTTTTAATATTCAAGCTTTCTGAACACTGTCACACAATTGTTTCAAATGTTTTAACACATTGATTTTTTTTTTTTGCCTTTTACTCGTGTATTCATACAAAAAACTCACTCTCCACCTCATCTCTGCAACTTCATTAAAACCTTTATTTTCGGTGTGAATAAACAAATAGGTGCATTAAAACAAATTTTACGTGCACCTTAACAAAATATCTTTTTTTTCGCGGGAAATTGTGTCTAAGAAATGTTCACACAGGGCCTATCTCATAAAGAACACTTATTATTACTTTTTATCTTTGCTAAGTTGATTACTAAAACAGCAAATTAATTTGTATTTTTTCAGTTATATTAATACACATAAATAATGGCACTGAAGCGCATTAACAAGGAGCTACAAGATCTTGGCCGTGACCCACCAGCCCAGTGCTCAGCTGGTCCAGTTGGTGACGATCTATTCCACTGGCAGGCCACTATAATGGGACCATCTGAGAGTCCCTACCATGGCGGCGTGTTCTTTCTCACTATTCACTTCCCTAGCGACTATCCGTTCAAGCCGCCAAAGGTGGCTTTCACAACTAGAATCTATCACCCAAATATAAACAGCAACGGCTCTATTTGTCTGGACATTCTGCGCAGCCAATGGAGTCCTGCCCTCACCGTCTCTAAGGTATGTTTGTTTAACGGTCAAGCCTTGTCATCTTTACATTCTCAATTTAGAGCTAGATTTAGATTTATAATAGTAGCTATTTTATTCAATCTCCATCTTCATCACATGAATGCACATCTTCATTCAGAAATTTATCCCGTGGGCTGGTAGTTGTTAATTTTCAACAATTTTTCAATCATCTGGGACCTCATTTTCATCCCATTATCCAGATCCTCATCTCATGCATTTTTCTCATTATCCTCATTTTCAGCAATTATCTGATTGTCCAGGTCCTCATTTCCAGCATTCATCCAATTATCCAGATCCTAATTTTACATCAATTATCACATTAATCCAGGACCTTATTTCCAGTAATTATCCTATTATCCAGATCCTCATTTCCAGCATTTATCCCATTATCTAGATCCCCATTTTATCAATTATCATATTAATCTAGATCCACATGTCCAGCGTTTATCACATTATCCAGATCCTCATTTTAACCAATTATCCCGTTAATCCAGATCCTCATTTTCACCTATTATCCCATTTTCCAGATCCTCATTTCCAGCATTTATCCCATTAATCCAGATCCTCATTTTCACCAATTATCCCATTAATCCAGATCCTCATTTTCACCAATTATCCCATTAGTCCAGATCCTCATTTCCACCAATTATCCCATTAATTTAGATCCTCATTTTCACCAATTATCCCATTAATTTAGATCCTCATTTCCACCAATTATCCCATTAATTTAGATCCTCATTTTCACCAATTATCCCATTTTCCAGGTCCTCATTTCCAGCATTTATCCCATTATCCAGATCCTCCTTTTCACCAATTATCCCATTTTCCAGATCCTCATTTCCAGCATTTATCCCATTAATCCAGATCCTCATTTTCACCAATTATCCCATTAATCCAGATCCTCAATTTCATCAATTATCCCATTAATCCAGATCCTCATTTTCACCAATTATCCCATTAATCCAGATCCTCATTTTCACCAATTATCCCAATTTCCAGGTCCTCTTTACAGCATTTATCCCATTATCCAGATCATCATTTTCACCAATTATCCCATTAATCCAGATCCTCATTTTCACCAATTATCCCATTTTCCAGGTCCTCATTTCCAGCATTTATCCCATTATCCAGATCCTCATTTTCACCAATTATCCCATTAATCCAGATCCTCATTTTCACCAATTATCCCATTAATCCAGATCCTCATTTTCACCAATTATCCCATTAATCCAGATCCTCATTTTCACCAATTATCCCATTAATCCAGGTCCTCATTTCCAGCATTTATCCAATTAATCCAGGTCCTTATTTCCAGCATTTATCCCATTATCCAGATCATCATTTTCTGCATGTTTCCTACCTTTCAAATCTTCAATTTCTGCTTTCTACCATTGTACTGATCTTCATTTTCCTCATTTATCTCGTCTGTTAGATTAAAATTTTAAGCAGCTGTTAATCAATTGAAGCCTGTTCAATAGCATTGTCATTGTGTATAGGCATTGCATACCTCTACAATAAAAACCCATTGGTAAATTTATCCTGACCAGGTGCTTCTAAGCATCTGCAGCCTGCTCTGCGATCCGAATCCGGACGATCCCCTGGTACCGGACATTGCCCGGATGTACAAAACTGACAAAGAGAAATACAACAACATGGCCAAGGAGTGGACAAGAAAGTACGCCATGGGATGAATGTAAAAAGTTGCAGCCGACAAAAAATAACAGATTTATATAATATATTTATTCCTGACAGTAAAATTGGGACAATTTATGTGTCGTTGCAACTTTCAAAGAAGTAAATATTTATTTTGTTATTATTGTCTACCCGCACGACCATGATCTCAAGCGTAAAACCAAACTATATATTTCTAACTATATATTGGCTGTATGGCAGATGCTTTTAATATATTAACCTATTTATGAGACTCTATTCATTAAGTGGCAGTAGTCATAATCCCAATAATCTTCATAATCCCCACTGAAGGAACTTGATCCCTTCATTTAGAGAACCGGATACCCTTCTCATATCCAAATCCCCATTTCTAGATCCTGCTCCTATTTGCCATATAAGGATCTGATCCCTATTTTCAGACATTTGATTCCATTCTAAAACCCTCCTGACAAAAAGATGAAATTTATTGGATTTCACTGATCAAGTTTAAGTACCGTTTTGCCATGCTTGTCAGTTTTATAAGTGTAGAGCATAATACTAAAGAACGCAATGAAATAATAAAAAATCGAAGTGCTCCGACTCATGTACACATAAAAAGGCTTTGTTGCGTGCGCCAATAGATAAATTAAAGCGAAATAGATAAAACAAACTATCACATTTTTGTTTCTTAAAACGTTTATTCGGAAAAATCCAGCCCAAACAATAACTGTACTGTTTGTGCAACACTGTAATTCAGCTAACTTTACTCCCGATATATTGTTGTTGTTTTTATTTTAAATTCCACTCAAATCTCCTTATATGCGTCAGTAAACCAACGTGCGAAAAAATAATGTTTTACAACCCTATATTTGTTTTTCTGTAGTAAAAGACTAATATTTTCGAATCACGTCATGTCGACTAATGTAACAAAACTAAATAAACTGGAAAATAGTGCTTCTGTTGCCATTTCATACAGAAAATATTTATTTGACTGGAATAAATGTCAAGTCGAAAAAATATAACAAATACAAAGCACTTTGTTTTAATACTACTTCAAAGTATATTTATGCGACGAAAATATTAGTTTTAAATATTAAAAATCACTTAATATTCATTGTCAGTTTCTGTTGTCAGTTTTCTCTTTATTTAAGTCAGGGCTGTAAGCCGCGATTTATTAAACCGACGTATTGCGTATTTTTGGTGGCATGAATTTGTCTGGCTTTGGCCTTTGACGCAGTAATTAGGGTGGTGTGCAGTTCAGAGGCTTTGGCCGACGGCCCGTCTGTACGTGCGGGCGTGCCTGTGTGGCGGTCGGCCAATCGAGAGGAAATTCGGAATGTGGTTTGGTTCTGTAAAAGAACGCATAGGATAAGAGAAGTTTGGGGGACGAGACGAGATAAAACGCTAGGAATCGGCCAATCCGGGGGCTGAAACAATTGGATATGTTGACGTTGCGTCGGGATAAGAAAGTGCAAAAGTCCGGAGCGGGTCTACGATCTAATAGCCGGTCCGGAGTTCTGGTCCGACTCGCCCAGATGCTGTAGCCGAGGTACATGCGCATGTAAAATTCCGTCTCAGCAATGTGGCATCAGTGTGCTTGATGATTGCTAAACTTTTAAACTTTTAACAGCTCAGTATATAATTAAAAAAGCAAAACATTTACCCGTGCAGGTTACGATATCACGTGCAGGTTAGATAGCGATCCATGTGCATTTAAGAACTGCAAATACTGATTCGTGGTAAATGCTTCGGTTCTTAGTCATAGTTAAGGGAATTCCGAATAAATCAGGACTCAATGCGTATATATACAAGTCAATACATGCCTGCTTTCCTGTATACAATCGCTAGTGATTTAAACAAAATGCTTTTTCAGTAAACCCTAGTTAGCAAATATGAATTAGTTTGCGGCAAAATAAAGTAGACAAAAATAGTTGCGCACAATAAAATTTGTCTCTACAAGGAAAATTTTTTCTGCGTGTGTAGTAACAGGGTAATTTTAACTTTACAAACGTTGCCATAATATTTTTTCTAATACGCAGTGTTACGGTTGACTGAGTGTGTTAAAAAGAAACCCTCGGGTAGCCGTTTATTCTTAGTTTTTAATGGCAAAAATATTATTTAAGGAGCTTTTATTTTTATTTTTCGTCGTTCTTGGATGTAAGTATTGTGCGCTTATGTAATATTGTTGTTGTTGTGCAAAGCAACACGTTTTGCCATACTAGAGAAACGCTAAATGACTCCCAATGCGTGATTGCCACAGATTGTTTACATTGTTTCTGAACAGTAAATATAATTAAAAAACTCATGAAGTTCATAAAAACGCGAATGGAATATTAAGTTCCAATATAATTTATTTCATAAATGTTAATAAGTCTATTTTGAAATAGTCTCCATACTTTCATGAACTGCATGTTAATTATACTTACTTAAATTGCTTAGCTCTTAAGCTATAATCTCCCATGTCCAAACAAAAATTTCAGCGTTTGATTTTGCTGAAGCCCGCGGCCGCACGTCCAGCTCAAGATATAGCTACTCTCGCTATTCTTATGGCTCTTCGTACAGCAGGTAGGCATGCAATTAAACTAGTTTATTTGATGTGAGTTCATAATAAGTTTTTTATCTCTTGGTCACCACCAATACATATAAATATAAATTAAATGTCATCTGCATTTAAAAGGCTGGTTGTCTTATTGAAGAAAGTATCTAAATAAGATGAAGCTGAAAATAAAATATTCTTTACTTAAAATTTATTCAAAACTTTTAATCTTTTAAAGTTTATAACTAAAAAACTTTACTTACACAAATAGTTTGCAAGAGCATGCAAAATGAAATTTAGTTTTTTAATACAAGAAATAAAAAGATTTGTGAAAGAAAACATTACAATTTTTTTTTCCAGTTCGACCTACTCGCGCTACACTTACCGCTACAGCAGCAGCTACGATTCTTACCGGGCGACCAGCATTCGATACACGCCTACAACTTACACCTACTCATATTCCTACTATACTGGCCTCTACTATTCTTACTATTACTATACCTACTATAGCTACTACTATGGCAGCACCTGTACGCGCTCCACATCTGGCTCGTATTCGGTGGATTCGTGCAGCTCGCCGACTACAACAACGGCGGCTCCGACCCCGGCTGCTCCGGCGCCAGTCTGTGAGTTTTCCGGAAACATTTGCACAACAGTGCGGCGATGCGTGCATGAATCTAATCTAAGAAATCCATTGTTTTAGCCTGCACCTCAAGCAGCTCCATGACCTCCAGCGTCGGGTACTTCAACAGCCACACCGGCTATGGAACAGTGTCCTACGTCGACTCGATGTACTGCACCTGGTCAATTGTGGCCAATGCTGGCAACACACTGCAACTCAGCTTTGTCACTTTCGCCACAGAGAAGTCCTTTGACCAGGTGCGAGTGTTCGACGGAACCAGCAGTTCCGCCACTTTGCTAGGCACATTCCACGGCACATCTAGCGCCGATCCAAGCTATCCGGGATCCACAATTGTCTACAGCAGCGGTCGTTATTTGTTCGTCACATTTAACAGCGATTCGTCTATCACCAAGACTGGATTTAGTGCCCTTTATCAGCAGGTGTCCGCAGGTAAATCCGCTGTCTGAGTTAAAAAACGGTTTTCTATTAATCTTTTACACGTGTACTCAATAAATAAAATTGGCCGATTCTTTTTAATACCCCAGGATCCGCGGCTTCACTGCCTCCAGCAACAGCGTCAACAGCTTCGACTGCTACCACGGCAGCCAGTAGCTTCACTACCCAGTGTGAGCAAACAGAAATAAATGTTACCTTGAAAAGCAAACTTAAAAAGTTTGAAAGCTTAACTTAAAAAGCAAAATTTTTAATTTAAAACGAAGATTGATAATTTAAAAGGGCTTACATAAAAAATTCAATAGCACAGTTTTGAGAGATAGATAAATCAATCGAAGGGTTTTGAGAGTTGGATAAATCAACGGAAGGGTTTTGACAGCTACAAAAGTGTCACTACTTCTCTCTGTGCTTGTTCACGCTCGCGCGCCCTCTTATTAAACTTATTATCTCTTTACTTTCCTTTCCATTTCCTCTTCCCTGATTGGCTGGCTGCACGTCTTTCTTTCCTCGCCCCCTCCTTTTCAACTCTTACCCTCTGGCCAGTCATTACTCGTGTAACCCTTCTGCCCCCTCCTTATCTCTTGATTAATATACGAGCGTATTAGATACTTGGCTAGACGGCTTAGACCTGCAGTTTTCGATTCGTTCAGTGCCGTAAACACCGGCTCTCACTGCTAAGGCTCAATTAATCAATAACAACAAGAAGTACTTTTATAATGCCGCCAATTAACACATTAGTTTTAATTACTTATAAAAGTACACTAACTTGTTAGTTAAGTACATTGCAGGAACTCAAGGGAGTTTTAGCCTAATCATTGGGCGTTCGAATCACAAATTGAAAGTCAGGGGTTCGTTTCCCGAGTCAAAAACAACCGAAACAGTTTGTGTGCTAATTAGTTTCACACTATACTGCAACCCCACCGTTCAGACTGCTCCGGCCAAACGGTTCTAAGCGTGAATTCCACGAGTCTAATTGTGAGCCATTCGGGCAGATTCGGTCAGCTGTTGCCCTCGCCAACCAGCGGACTAGGCCAGTATATGAACTCCATGAACTGCAGCTGGGTGGTGCCAGGACTGCCCGGCTACTATCTGACATTCTATGTTACTTACATGAATCTGGAGAGCTGCTACGACAAGTTAAGCTTCTACAGAGACATGGGCGGAGTCCGGGTCCTAATGAGGACTTATTGCGACGCCAGCACACCTGTTGGCGCCGCTGCGGTTAACACTGTGCCAGTAACTGGACTAGGAGCTATTGTGATATTCACCACGGACAGCAGTGTCACAAGGCAGGGCTTCATTCTCACCTACGCCTATGTTAGCACCTTCACGAGTGACAGCAGCTGTGAGTTGCTCAGCATTTTTCGATAGTTCTGCTACGAACATCTAAAAGAATTTAAATAATAAAATAAACTTTCAGACATAGGAAATACTTCCCATAGCACCAGCCCAATGGGCAGCGACAGCAGCACAAGTAAGACAGTCCGTTCTATTTAATGTAAAGTTTTTATGATTCTATTATTATCGTCCTGTGACATAATTTCAGCCAACAATGTCTGCCGCAACTACGCCGTGAACATGCGCGGCACAGCCATGGGCTCTTTCACCTGCCCGAATCCGTTTGAACCGTCAGATTTCACACAGTGCTGCGGCTCTGACAATGAGCAGTACTGCTGCAAGCTGCAGGATAAGTAAGAAGAAAATAGTATTCAAACGCCTTAACAGTAGACAGACCACTATATTTTCCACTCTCTAGTTGAATTTTTTGGGAGACAGAAAAAAGAAAAATTTGGGTATTTCACAGTGGACTTTCTACTGTTAAAAGTTTTGCTTATTTCACCTTATAAGTCAATTAATCTTAATCACACCAGGAGCTCGTGATTCAAGGTCACACAGTGAAGAATTTTTAAGCAGGGGTTCGACTATTTTTAGAAACTTTCAGTCGGGGAATCCCCTTCTAACCACCTCAATTTACTCGTAAAAGCAAGTGACTGACCTGCCAGCCAATCAGTCAGGACGTAGAGCTCATGATTCAGAGTCACCATGGGCGTCAAGGGAGGTGAAAGTTTGTAAATATTTTGGTTTTAATTATTTTTAGCACTCCGATGCTGATTGGCTGCATAGTTGGTAGCATCGTCCTACTGATCGTCATCATCGTTGTGTCAGTCTGCTGTTGTCGCAGCTGCCGAGAGACGCAGGCTAAGAAGAGCGACACCAGCACTCAGTGTAAGAACTAAAAAATAACTTTTTGCGCGATAAAACTGCAGGAAGCCACGAATTCATTTAAATTATATCGTAATTCAGTTGTAGTGACCCAGTAAGAAGGCCGGTGTTTAGAGCTTCGCTCTTCTTGCCTTGATAGGTCGGGAGTTCGAATCGCTTGAACAAAAGTACATGCCTTCCAGTAAAGAAAATTACACGTGTTAAAGATTTTACAATTTTTAAATAGAAGATTACTGAACACACTACTAACAGCGGCAGTGGGGAATATTGCTACTTAGATACATTTCGAAGCACATGGCGGTTTTTCTCTCCTCTCAGGGAGGCGCTCCATGAACAAAGCCCGCGCCGTCACCGCCTGGAAGCGTCTTGCCGTCTCCGGTTCGACAGCCTCCCTGGTGCCAGCCGGGGCGACCGAGGTGTCGGCTCGACCTGGTCCCAGCTCCAGGTCCAACGGTCGCTACGCCAACCTGACTGCAGCGGAGACCGACGGACCGACGTTCACGCCGCCGCCGGTGCCGCCGCCGTCCGCTCTGTACTTCGGAGGCGGCGGTTACGCAGGCTACGGCGGATTTGCGCCCGCCTATCCAACAGCGCCGCCGCCGGCCTACGACACGGCCTACCCGCCACAGCCGCAGGCGCAACCGTTTCGCATGTGACCTCCTGACTGCGCCTGATTGGATGGCACTGCCGATTTGATTGGTTGTACAGATGAGATGCCTGTGCCACCTCTAGGAGATACCTGTTTTAGATAACTTTAGATAAGAGATACCTGTTCTAGATATTTCACCTGTAGGAGAGATACCTGTTCTAGATATTTCACCTGTAGGAGAGATGCCTGTTCTAGATATCTAACTGTAGGAGAGATGCCTGTTCTAGATATCTAACTGTAGGAGAGATGCCTGTTCTAGATATCTAACTGTAGGAGAGATACCTGTTCTAGATATTTCACCTGTAGGAGAAATGCCTGTTCTAGATATTTCACCTGTAGGAGAGATGCCTGTTCTTGATATTTCACCTGTAGGAGAGATACCTGTTCTAGATATTTCACCTGTAGGAGAGATGCCTGTTCTAGATATTTCACCTGTAGGAGAGATGCCTGTTCTAGATATCTACCTGTAGGAGAGATGCCTGTTCTAGATATCCACCTGTAGGAGAGATGCCTGTTCTAGATGTCTACCTGCAGGAGAGATGTCTGTTCTAGATATCTAACTGTAGGAGAGATACCTGTTCTAGATATCTACCTGTAGGAGAGATGCCTGTTCTAGATATCTAACTGTAGGAGAGATGCCTGTTCTAGATATCCACCTGTAGGAGAGATGCCTGTTCTAGATGTCTACCTGCAGGAGAGATGTCTGTTCTAGATATCTAACTGTAGGAGAGATACCTGTTCTAGATATCTACCTGTAGGAGAGATGCCTGTTCTAGATATCTAACTGTAGGAGAGATACCTGTTCTAGATATCTAACTGTAGGAGAGATACCTGTTCTAGATATCTAACTGTAGGAGAGATGCCTGTTCTAGATATCTACCTGTAGGAGAGATGCCTGTTCTAGATATCTAACTGTAGGAGAGATACCTGTTCTAGATATCTAACTGTAGGAGAGATACTTCATTTATGGTAGGAGAAATTTATGAACAAATCAAATGAATATGAATACGGGAAAATGCATTCTACTATGCAGCTGTATTTCCTAATTAGGCATTTTGGTTGTCTATAATAACTCAAAACTACTTCTTTTCTTCTATTCTTGGCATTACTTCAAAACTTGAGTCATCTTTCCTAGACAGCGTTTTTCTCGTACCTATCGAACTTATTGACCCTTTTTATTGTTAATGATATTATTGTTCTGAACTTTTATCCACTCTTTTACTATCGCTAGATTTTAGAAATATCTCATGCGTTGCATTCCAATTGAAAAGATGTGGTGTCCCTGGAAATGAGGAATGTCCTTGAAAATGGGGGTATGACCCTGGAAATGAGGAATGTCCTTGAAAATGGTGTGGTGTCCCTGGAAATGAGGAATGTCCTTGAAAATGGTGTGGTGTTCCTGGAAATGAGGAATGTCCTTGAAGATGGTGTGGTGTCCCTGGAAATGAGGAATGTCCTTGAAAATGGTGTGGTGTCCCTGGAAATGAGGAATGTCCTTGAAAATGGTGTGGTGTTCCTGGAAATGAGGAATGTCCTTGAAAATGGTGTGGTGTTCCTGGAAATGAGGAATGTCCTTGAAAATGGTGTGGTGTTCCTGGAAATGAGGAATGTCCTTGAAAAGATGTGGTGTCCCTGGAAATGAGGAATGTCCTTGAAAATGGGGGTATGACCCTGGAAATGAGGAATGTCCTTGAAAATGGTGTGGTGTCCCTGGAAATGAGGAATGTCCTTGAAAATGGTGTGGTGTTCCTGGAAATGAGGAATGTCCTTGAAAATGGTGTGGTGTTCCTGGAAATGAGGAATGTCCTTGAAAATGGTGTGGTGTCCCTGGAAATGAGGAATGTCCTTGAAAATGGTGTGGTGTCCCTGGAAATGAGGAATGTCCTTGAAAATGGTGTGGTGTCCCTGGAAATGAGGAATGTCCTTGAAAATGGTGTGGTGTTCCTGGAAATGAGGAATGTCCTTGAAATTGGTTATGTCCTTAGCAGCCGAACACAACTACTACACAGCGCTATAGATATGCTTCTATTCTCCTTCAGTCCTGCATGCGTGAACCATTATCAGTTAGCTTATTAATCAAAACGAGCTTTGAAAACTGACAGTTTTTATTGTAGTTTGCTTAAAGAAAGTGTTATAACTCACCAGGTGATTGAATGCTGTTTTTTAAAGTTTGCTTGTGCACACAATGGTAATTGTAAGGTGGAAAATTTTACAAAGAGATTTTCGCTCTATTTTACACTGATAGTTTTCTAAAAACTGTATTTTTTGGCCTAACTGATTTCGTTTTGTTATCTACAAACTTATTATAACTTCTGCCACAATAATCTCTTTTGTTGGTGAAATACAGCTTATATGACATTTTGAGCACAACAGAAAAGAGCTACTGCACTGACTATGCTAACCTAAAATCAGACACGGGTCCTACGTCTTTAAAGTGGTTGTGACTGTGATGCAAGAGAAGCGATTAATTACTAAATGAGATTAGGTGATGAGATATTAGAGTAGGTGGTGAGATATTAGAGTAGGTGGTGAGATATTAGAGTAGGTGGTGAGATATTAGAGTAGGTGATGAGATATTAGAGTAGGTGGTGAGATATTAGAGTAGGTGATGAGATATTAGAGTAGGTGGTGAGATATTAGAGTAGGTGGTGAGATATTAGAGTAGGTGGTGAGATATTAGAGTAGGTGGTGAGATATTAGAGTAGGTGGTGAGATATTAGAGTAGGTGGTGAGATATTAGAGCAGGTGATGAGTGATTAGAGTAGGTGGTGAGATATTAGAGTAGGTGGTGAGATATTAGAGTAGGTGGTGAGATATTAGAGTAGGTGGTGAGATATTAGAGTAGGTGGTGAGATATTAGAGTAGGTGGTGAGATATTAGAGTAGGTGGTGAGATATTAGAGTAGGTGGTGAGAGATTAGAGTAGGCGATGAGATATTAGAGTGGGCGATGAGATATTAGAGTAGGTGGTGAGATATTAGAGTAGGTGGTGAGATATTAGAGCAGGTGATGGGAGATTAGAGTAGGCGATGAGATATTAGAGTAGGCGATGAGATATTAGAGTAAGTGGTGAGATATTAGAGTAGGTGGTGAGATATTAGAGCAGGTGATGGAAGATTAGAGTAGGCGATGAGATATTAGAGTAGGCGATGAGATATTAGAGCAGGTGATGGGAGATTAGAGTAGGTGGTGAGATATTAGAGTAGGTGGTGAGATGTTAGAGCAGGTGATGGTAGATTAGAGTAGGCGATGAGATATTAGAGTAGGTGGTGAGATATTAGAGTAGGTGGTGAGATATTAGAGCAGGTGATGGGAGATTAGAGTAGGCGATGAGATATTAGAGTAGGTGGTGAGATATTAGAGCAGGCGATGAGAGATTAGAGTAGGCGATGAGATATTAGAGTAGGTGGTGAGATATTAGAGCAGGTGATGGGAGATTAGAGTAGGCGATGAGATATTAGAGCAGGTGATGGGAGATTAGAGTAGGCAATGAGATATTAGAGCAGGTGATGGGAGATTAGAGTAGGCGATGAGATATTAGAGTAGGTGATGAGATATTAGAGTAGGCGATGAGATATTAGAGTAGGTGATGAGATATTAGAGTAGGTGATGAGATATTAGAGTAGGCGATGAGATATTAGAGTAGGTGATGAGATATTAGCAGGTGGTGAGATATTAGAGTAGGTGATGAGTGATTAGAGTAGGTGATGAGAGATTAGAGCAGGTGATGGGAGATTAGAGTAGGCGATGAGATATTAGAGTAGGTGGTGAGATATTAGAGTAGGTGGTGAGATATTAGAGTAGGTGATGAGATATTAGGGGGGTGATGAGCGACTAGACTAAAAGCAAAAAACTGGAATAAGCATATAAAGTATTGATTTTTTAGTTCAGTTGCTCCTGTAAGGTGCCCAGTGATATTTTACAAACATTTTATTGCAATGAAATGTCACTCCATTTTAAGAAATAATATACAACTGTCAGAAAAAAGTTTTGAAACAGATAAGTAAGAACTTTTACCAAACACCTACATGCCATCGATACGTAACAGAGGTAAGCAAGACTTAAATAAACAATTTAGATTAGAAGGCAACCTGAATACAAATAAGACACGACCAAAACAAACAGTATACCCGCATGGTCATTCAGTAGAATGTAAGTTACATTTTTATGTATAAAGGCAACACGGCAAGGACTTCAGTTAAGGGCCTGACACAACTTACTGAAGCCGCTAGCATTCCAATACTACTACTAACAACAGCAGGCAGGTAAGTAAAAACAATTACAATACACTTCTTTTAACAAGATAAAATGCATATAAAAAGATGGATAAATAAAAACGCTTTGAAAGAATTGAACTAAGTTCAGAATTCATTTTTAGAAGATTAAATTTAAGGAAACAGCAGATAACTATTTTAGAAGCAGAATACCAGATTCTAAGAATTGAAAGATTAAATAGGAAGAGAATGAAAATGAAACTATTATCGCAAGAGAAATGAGATTGTACTTTCTAAAGAAACTGCATATAGTTTTCTAGGAAACATAGAAAAGTAACTTTCTAAGAAAAAGAAGTGAATTAAAAAAACAAAGTAGCTTGCAGGAAATAATTTTTTGTGTCTAAGAAATCTAGATTCGTTTCTAGGAAACCGAAGACACGAAATTAAGAAACGAAGAAACGTTCTAAGAAACGTAAGTTGTCTTTGGCTCCTCCGATTCCAGGAAATCGCAGTTCCATACGTCACAAGAATCGAATTGCGAAAGACTCAAGAGTTCAAGAATCAGCGTCAACAAGATTCTGGAGTGCGGCTGCCAGCGAGAGCTCAGCAGCCGGCTGGACGCGCACAGTCACCCGACGCCAGTCGTCGAACAGGGTAGCCGGTCTCAGACGATAATCAGTTCTGGGCGAGAATAGGCCGACGCTGGCGGCTGCAGCAGACTGATGTTCGCTAATTGGCACGGCCGCTGTTAGAGTTAAGCAGCCAAATTGGCTCAACTGGTGCAGCAGTTTATAGAGGCCAACCAGGCCCAGGGTGGGACCAGCCGAGCGGCACAGAGCAGTCAGACAGCAGCCGGACCGTTCGGCGCAGGCGGATAAAATTCTTCGGAGCTGGGCTGCGTGTCGGCGTGGCCGATAGCGACCGAGATGATCCGACCAATGGGCAGGCAGGATGTAGCTGAGAGTTGGCATGGTAGATAGAGTAGGTTAGAGTTGATAGATTTGGTAGGGTAGAGTAGGTAGATTAGGTAGGGTAGAGTAGGTAGATTTGGTAGGGTAGAGTAGGTAGATTAGGTAGGGTAGAGTGGTAGATTAGGTAGGGTAGAGTATGTAGATTAGGTAGGGTAGAGTGGTAGATTAGGTAGGGTAGAGTAGGTAGATTAGGTAGGTAGATTTGGTAGGGTAGAGTGGTAGATTTGGTAGGGTAGAGTAAGTAGATTAGGTAGGGTAGAGTAGGTAGATTTGGTAGGGTAGAGTGGTAGATTTGGTAGGGTAGAGTAGGTAGATTAGGTAGGGTAGAGTAGATAGATTTGGTAGGGTAGAGTGGTAGATTTGGTAGGGTAGAGTGGTTGATTTGGTAGGGTAGAGTGGTAGATTTGGAAGGGTAGAGTTAGGATATTGAACAAGCCAGCCTCAAGCGGCAGCTTACCGCCTATCCGATGGCGCAAGCAGTTGGTGCTTCAATCCCCTGGGATTTAAGTTCACCAGGCAGGCCCGCATCAGTTTGCGATGCACCAGGTAGGGCACGTTGTGGCCCACAAGAAACACCTGGATCAGAGTGTGGGTAGCAAATTTCATTTTATGTAATCTCCAGTATGCCAAGTAGTAAGAGTTTTCCAATATCCCGAGACCTACCAGCCTATCTACCCGGTCTACCCCTGTATCTACCCGATCTACCAATCTATCTACCCGATCTACCCATCTATCTACCCGATCTACCAATCTATCTACCAGATCTACCAATCTATCTACCCGATCTACTTATCTACCCATCGGTGAGTGGCAGAGCGGTCTAAAGCACGAAGTAAGAAGGTCCTGAGTTCGATTCCGCGGCGAGGCCACATTTAATTTGGGGCGCAGCCGCGGAGAGAGGGCTTGGGGTCTTGTGCAATTTACGCCCTAGGGCCAACCTCCAAGGCACAGTGAAGGTGCACACTGCCTGACGATAAGAAACGCCTGTGTACAGTATCTGTGTGCGTGTGTGCTCAGGAGTCAGCGGAACTGGCAGAATTGCAGGTCTATAGTGTCACCAAATTATGTGACATTGCCCCCAGCCCTCCTGACCAATTTTGTACAAATTTATCAAATTGAAATAATTTATTTAATAAAATTCCATCCAACTGATCCTACCAAGCTATCTATCCGTACTAATCAAACTATCCGATCAACCAGACTAAATTAATCAAATAAAAATCTCACAGCATTCGCTTGTATAAGTCGCATCAACTCAGCGTCCAAATCAGCCAACTGTCGTTCGCTAACAGAGCTACTGCTATTGCTACTGGCAGTAGTGTTAGGCGAAACGCCCAACCTTCTGCACAGCTCCAGAGGAGTCACGCCGCAGGCGCTGTCGGTGCTGACGCCGCCGCCGTCGCCAACTATTTCGGCGAGGGCTCGCAGGATTCGACTATTGCTAGAGGCGGCGGGAGTCGAGGTTGAAATATCGGCGTCAGCTACGGCGCAATGAAACTCTGGCGGCCAGAAACACAATGGAGGTGTCGATTTGGCGCAACCATCGGCGCTAGAATTCAGACTTTTCAGCCAATTATTGTTGGCGAAGCGAAACAATGGCAGCAACTGCTGCTGCTGCTGCTGCTGCGGTGACGGTAGAGGCGGAGGCAGCATCTGAGTCAGCGAGGGAATCGACGACATAGTGGCTTCATCGTCGTTGTTGTCAGCTTCAGCAACAATAGTACCGCCATCAGCGGAGGTGGCGGCGGCAGCGGCTGATGAAAGGATGAAAGATTTAGGGATTAAAGGGATTAAAATATGAAATATGTGACAAAAAGATAAAAGAAAATTCTTACAAAAGTCGACAGCCTCGTTAAAAATGTCTGAACCCGCGCCAGTATTTAGAAAATGCAATCTCTCCAGGCTCCAGTCCCATTTGTATTGCACCTGTTAGGTGTGCGGATGAGTTTATAAGACGCTTTGCTGGCTGAGGTGTTAAACACTGCGGCTAGAAAATTGAGAAAATAGTTTATTCTAGATCGTAGTTCTGAAAGTGCTCTGAAAATCTAATAATAAAATATTTCTTTTCACCTATTCGGATGATCTCACAACCACTTTAATCTCACCTGCTTTAATCTCTCATTACCTACTTAAATCCCTCATAACCTGTTCTAATCACTCATAACCTACTCTAATCACTCATAACCTACTCTAATCACTCATAACCTACTCTAATCACTCATAACCTACTCTAATCACTCATAACCTACTCTAATCACTCATAACCTACTCTAATCACTCATAACCTACTCTAATCACTCATAACCTACTCTAATCTCTTATCACCTACTCTAATCTCTTATCACCTACTCTAATCACTCATAACCTACTCTAATCACTCATAACCTACTCTAATCTCTCATAACCTACTCTAATCTCTTATCACCTACTCTAATCCCTTAGCACCTACTCTAATCCCTAATCACCTACTCTAATCCCTAATCACCTATTCTAATCCCTCATTATCCACTCTAATCCCTCATTATCCACTCTAATCCATCATTATCCACTCTAATCTCTCATTATCCACTCTAATCCCTCATCATCCACTCTAATCCCTCATCATCCACTCGAATCCCTCATCATCCACTCTAATCCCTCATTATCCACTCGAATCTCTCATCATCCACTCTAATCCCTCATCATCCACTCGAATCCCTCATCATCCACTCTAATCCCTCATCATCCACTCGAATCTCTCATCCACTCTAATCCCTCATTATCCACTCTAATCCCTCATTATCCACTCGAATCTCTCATTATCTACTCGAATCTCTCATTATCCACTCTAATCCCTCATTATCCACTCGAATCTCTCATTATCCACTCGAATCTCTCATTATCCACTCTAATCCCTCATTATCCACTCTAATCACTCATTATCCACTCTAATCTCTCATTATCCACTCTAATCGCTTATTATCCACTCTAATCTCTCATTATCCACTCTAATCGCTTATTATCCACTCTAATCTCTCATTATCCACTCTAATCTCTCATTATCCACTCTAATCACTCATTATCCACTCTAATCACTCATTATCCACTCTAATCTCTCATTATCCACTCTAATCGCTTATTATCCACTCTAATCTCTCATTATCCACTCTAATCGCTTATTATCCACTCTAATCTCTCATTATCCACTCTAATCTCTCATTATCCACTCTAATCACTCATTATCCACTCTAATCACTCATTATCCACTCTAATCTCTCATTATCCACTCTAATCCCTCATTATCCACTCTAATCTCTCATTATCCACTCTAATCACTCATTATCCACTCTAATCTCTCATTATCCACTCTAATCACTCATTATCCACTCTAATCACTCATTATCCACTCGAATCTCTCATTATCCACTCTAATCTCTCATTATCCACTCTAATCCCTCATCATCCACTCGAATCCCTCATCATTCACTCTAATCCCTCATTATCCACTCTAATCCCTTATCATCCACTCTAATCTCTCATCATCCACTCGAATCTCTCATTATCCACTCTAATCCCTCATTATCCACTCTAATCCCTCATTATCCACTCGAATCTCTCATTATCCACTCTAATCCCTCATTATCCACTCGAATCTCTCATTATCCACTCGAATCCCTCATTATCCACTCTAATCTCTCATTATCCACTCTAATCTCTCATTATCCACTCTAATCCCTCATTATCCACTCTAATCTCTCATTATCCACTCTAATCACTCATTATCCACTCTAATCACTCATTATCCACTCTAATCTCTCATTATCCACTCTAATCGCTTATTATCCACTCTAATCTCTCATTATCCACTCTAATCCCTCATCATCCACTCGAATCCCTCATCATTCACTCTAATCCCTCATTATCCACTCTAATCCCTTATCATCCACTCTAATCTCTCATCATCCACTCGAATCTCTCATTATCCACTCTAATCCCTCATTATCCACTCTAATCCCTCATTATCCACTCGAATCTCTCATTATCCACTCTAATCCCTCATTATCCACTCGAATCTCTCATTATCCACTCGAATCCCTCATTATCCACTCTAATCTCTCATTATCCACTCGAATCTCTCATTATCCACTCTAATCCCTCATTATCCACTCTAATCCCTCATTATCCACTCGAATCTCTCATTATCCACTCGAATCCCTCATTATCCACTCTAATCTCTCATTATCCACTCGAATCTCTCATTATCCACTCTAATCCCTCATTATCCACTCTAATCCCTCATTATCCACTCGAATCTCTCATTATCCACTCTAATCCCTCATTATCCACTCGAATCTCTCATTATCCACTCGAATCCCTCATTATCCACTCTAATCTCTCATCATCCACTCTAATCCCTCATTATCCACTCTAATCACTCATTATCCACTCTAATCACTCATTATCCACTCTAATCTCTCATTATCCACTCTAATCGCTTATTATCCACTCTAATCCCTCATTATCCACTCGAATCTCTCATTATCCACTCGAATCTCTTATCGTCAACAAAAATAGTCACCAGGTTCGCATCCAGAGCAGCTGCCGCGCACAACGCCGCCACGGGTCCATTCACATCCTTAGCTTCTACGCAGCCAGCACCTTCGCCGAAGTCATCGAGAATTGATCGCCAGCAGCCGACGTTGTTAAGCTCAGCGCAGCTGGCAAAGTAGGCGTCAACAGCTGGCGGACAGATGGCGACTGCGCCTTGGCGAAGCTTCAATCGTCGACTAGTTAGAGACATCGAGTCGCCGTGTTTGGCGCGAACTAACGGCGACTCGCCCAAGAGATCGGAGTGGCTGGTTAGCCGCCTAAGCGCAGATTCGGCTATTTCAATAGGGTAGGCATTGATGACGGCTGTCAGGCGGGCGTCGATGTCAGATGATTGACACTCGGCGAAGGACTGGACACAGATCTAGGATTAAATAGATTTGGACAAATGTAGGGTCGAAAAATACTAGAAGTAATACGAGCACAAGGGATGTTGGCAAATCTTAATCAATTATCAAACTTGGGAAATCCAAATCGATAATAAATAAACCAGGGAAACCCAAATCGATAATCTAACTATAGGGAAATCCTAACTGATACTTTAAATTGGGAAATCCTAACTGATACTTTAAATTGGGAAATCCTAATTGATAACCTAATCGGCGAAATCCTAATCGATAATAAATAAACATGGGAAATCCTAATCGATAATCAAACTATAGGGAAATCCTAATCGATAATTTAACTATAGGGAAATCCTAACGGATACTTTAAATTGGGAAATCCTATTTGATAACCTAATCGAGGAAATCCTAATCGATAATAAATAAACTTGGGAAATCCTAATCGATAATCAAACTATAGGGAAATCCTAATCGATAATCCATCAACTAGAGAAATGAAACCGATAATCAATAAAATCAGGAAATTCTAATCAATAATCAAAATTAGGAAACCTTAATCGACTCTAAAGAAAATATCACTCCAGAGACCAACAAAGATTCCAAATATACTACTCACTAGAATATACCAAGCCAGCGCGTCTATCATGCAATCAGCGTGACTGGCGACCCGAGCAATTTGATCCAGGCCGTCATTCTCGCATGGTCCGTTCTGGTCTTCTTCAACGTCTGAGTCGTCCTCCATTATAACTGGCCGATATAACTGGTGACTATTGATAACTTCATCGTCTTCCGCAAGCGGATTCTCGCCGCTAAACACGTCGCCTGCTTCGGCCGCAGCAGCAGCAGCAGCTGGCGGAGTCAGAGCCAAGAGTTCAGCAGCCTCATCCTGATGCATCAGGCCGATGACGATTCGACGAAAATGCGGCTCTCGCCAAGCTCGATCGCCGGCCAACGGTTGATTGCCGCAGTTCTTGCTCCAGGCGGCTCTGGGCCTCACTAACCAGGCGCGGACAGTCTCCGACTTGCGCAATCTCAAATACAAAGCGTCTCGCACTCGCTGAATTGCCGCGTCTAAATTTCTTCGCTTGCGTTTGAACAGAAAGTTGAATCTACGCTGACAGACGTGACGATCTTTGGACTGATTGGCCAAGACTGCCGTAGACGATGGCACGAATTCGGCTATGAGGTTGGCGGCCGTGTCCGAGAATTTACACTCGCGATCATTGAATACTAGCAGGTAGGCCAGGTGGCAGAACAGCAGGACGGTGTCCTCCTCGGGTGACCAGATGCGGCTAGTAACTGGCGCCGCGCCAGACAGGGCCATAGACAATTGCCGAATTCGTCGACGAGTCGACTCGACGCTAAAATTCGGCAGAGTAGACGAAAACAGCTGCTGCTGTTGCTGTTGAACATTTTCATTGGATTTCCTAACTAATTTACGCGCCTCGCGCGTCCTAGCAGCCAGCGCTTTGGGATTAAGCGCTGTTTGGCGAGGCCGCCAGCTAACATTGGCACAGCCGCGTCGTTTGTCAACTCGCTGCTCGGCCTCGGAGTCGGACTCGGCTGATGGCAGAGCTCGAGTTGAGGAACGGCGCGGACGTCGCCTCGAGGATGCTGTCGCTGATGTTGCAGACGATAGCGTCGGTGAAGGCGCATGTTCGACAATCGGTTTAGTGTCAAACATGTTTATAATATGGGATCGCATATCACCAAACAGAGACAGATTGGTATAGAAATTATCGGCGCTTCTCTTGCCGCTGCTGCTGCTGCTGGCCTCACTAACACCATTAGTGGCAGTCTGTGACGAGGCTTCTTCCTGCTTCTGATCTCGCGGATCAGTCAGGATTCTATGGAATTAAAATGACAGAGAAAAATATCATCTACGATTGAACTAATTAACCTACACAACGACCGAACCCTTCACGATCTCATCAATGATCATACTTAATGACCAAACCCTCCGTGATCACACCAATGACCCTACTCAATGACTGAACCCTCCGTGATCACACCAATGACCCTACTCAATGACCGAACCCTTCATGATCTCACCAATGATCATACTTAATGACCAAACCCTCCGTGATCACACCAATGACCCTACTTCATGACTGAACCCTCCGTGATCACACCAATGACCCTACTCCATGACTGAACCCTCCATGATCACACCAATGACCCTACTCAATGACTAAACCTTCCATTATTACACCAATGACCCTACTCCATGACTGAACCCTCCATGATTACAACAATGACCCTACTCCATGACCGAACCCTCCATGATTACACCAATGACCCTACTCAATGACCGAACCCTTCATGATCTCAGCAATGATCATACTTAATGACCAAACCCTCCATGATGACGTCAATGACCCTATTAAATGACAGAACTACTCATGTTCACACCAATGACCCTACTTGATGTCCAAGCCCTCCAAGCTGACACTAATGACCTTACTGAATGACCGAACCCCATGGCTGACACCAATGACCGTACTCAATAACAGAACCATCCCTGCTGACTCACAGAGCTCTGCTCAGTTTAGACGAGAATCCGCAGGCGCCCAGGTGATCACCGAATGGTTCAGCAAGCAAGCCGTCAATAGTGTCGCCATCTTCGCAGTCGATGAAGCGGACCTTATAATGCGCCCGACTACGCGCATCGGATTCAGTGTACTCGATGGGGGTGTGCACCAGAATCCTGGCCGACTGTCTCCAGGCGCCAAGAACGTCGTCTTCGCGTTGCATTTCAAAGCAGAGCGGAGGATAAGATTTAGTCTCCAGGTAGTCTATGACGGGCTTGCTGAGTCGAGTGTCCAGTAGGGACAGTCGGTTGGTGAGGTACATCATGCTCTGCGGATGGAGTTATTATAATTTAGCTTAGAATTGAATAACCGTATGCCAATAATTAACCGCGAAATAAAATTAGCAGGAAAAACTGCACCTGAAAATGTTGTGTTCTGCATAAATAAACAAATGTTCAGACAACGATAAGAATTGTTGAAAAACGAGAGCACTAGCCAGTGGAACTGAAGTAGACAATAAGGCAGAGGAGAGGAGAGGCGAGACAAGACGAGGGCAGAGGATGAAAGGGTCCTCTCCACTGGAGAGAAGAGAGGAGAGCAGAGGAGGAGATGAGAAGCTGTGAGAGAAGAGGGGAAAAACAGGGGAGGAGAGGAGAGGAGATGAGAGGAGATGAGAGGAGATGAGAGGAGATGAGAGGAGAGGAGATGAGAGGAGAGATGAGAGGAGATGAGAGGAGAGATGAGAGGAGATGAGAGGAGAGATGAGAGGAGAGATGAGAGGAGATGAGAGGAGAGGAGATGAGAGGAGAAGAGATGAGATGAGAGGAGAGGAAAGTTATCCAATCAGACTGAGGGGTCTGTTTTTTCGAACAGCAACAACAGAACAGAATCGTCACAATGAGCGAAAAGCAAAAGCACACTCGCTCACATTATCAGCGGGTGAGGCAGCTTTCTTCAGCCAGTAGAGCAGTCCCATGCCGCTAAGAATGCGGAACGGTTGAGTCCTAGTGAGCACAACGGACCGCGATCGAACCAGCATCAGGGCGCGCACATTGTTATCAGGCAGGGTGGCTAGGGGAAGCCAGCGCAACTGCGGATGCCGCATGTAGCGAACTAACAATGGCGAAGAGCAATTGCCAACGCTTTGAATGGCAATGTCGTATAGAGCCAGAGGCATTCGCATTAAGACATCGAATTTGTGTATCCAACCGGCTGAAGGTACAGTCTTAGGGTAGTGGCCAGTTACGCTAGACGAGTACAGTGGGAACACGTAGCGACGCCAGTCCTCTGTGTCGCTGTACACTGGCGGCAATGTGACCGGCTGACCGTCCAGTTCGATCTGCCAATATAATTAGCATTTCTGTACTAAATTAATTATAAAATTTTCCGCATTGTCTACTTCAAGTAGGTTGACGAGCAATGCAAAAATTTTATTAGCGTACCCATGACAATATTCGATGACCTAATCCTAAATGATGATACATATCACCCAATTCGACGACCTAATCCTCTATGACCATACATTTTAACATAGATGACGTAATTAACCTCTATGACTATACCCATGGCCATGACCCTAATCGATGACTAAACCCTTAATCAACACACGTATGACCATAATCCATGACTTCAATTTTAATGATCATACCTTTGAGTATGAACCTTCAGGAATTTATGAACTACCCATTAATGATTTTATCCCTGCACGCAACGTAAACAATTAAGCATCCCTAGAAGTTAATATTCTGATGAGGAGTTTACTCACAGTATTCCTCGGAAACACGGGCCCCTGATCAACTGGCAGCTTGTAGACTAGATACCACAAAAACTCGTAGACTAGTTGAGCGCGCGAAAATGGACTTATATTAGGAGGCCGAGTCATGTTATGAGGCAGGCAGTCGGCGCCAGCCTGATTGTCTTTGATTTTATCATCTGCCGAGCCTTGCTCTGAAGCGGCATTGTCGGCCTCGCTCAGAGCCTCCGGTTTGGCCGCCTCCGCGCTCGCATCGTCGCGCTGTTGTTGCCGAGCTAATCGCTCGCCTAGCAACTGTTGTAGAGTCTCTGGCTCGTTGGCTATATCAGCCAATGCGTACAACTGGACTAGTTTAGTGGCTGGCTCTTGCTGTGCAACACAGGTGATGTACGAAATATAAGTTAGTTAAGATTTTTTCGCAATATGTCTTTATACCGGTACAAAGGGCCCTATACTCACATATTTGTTCGATAAACACCCCACTGTCAGGTCTTTGTTAGATAAATCCTACACTCTCAGGTCTTTGTTAGATTAGTCCTCACGTCTTTGTCAGAAAAATCCCACACTGTCAGGTCTTTGTTCGATAAATCCCGCACTGTCAGGTCTTTGTTCGATAAAGCCCATACTATCAAGTCTTTGTTCGATAAATCCCACACTGTCAGGTCTTTGTTAGTTAAATCCCACACTTTCAGGTCAGTTCGATAAAACGCCAGACTACCAGGTCTTTATTGAACAAAAAATCATACCGCCACGTCTTTGTTCAGTAAAAATCTAACCGAAGGAATTATTTTTTACAGGTATTAAAATATTAATACCTCTTCGTTCGTAGAAGTTTTGTTCGAAGGAATCCGAATGGAGACCAGTCGCAAACAGCCGCTAGAAGTTAACAAGTCTAAAGTCTTAATCAGCGACTTATGAGCAGTTGTATCAGGACCAAGCGCCTGCTGCTGCTGCAGCTTACTATCAGCTAGAATACAGCTAGTCAATTCAGACAGCTCGGCTAGCAGACAAATTTTGTGCTGAGCGAAATATTGCAAAACACGACTGCGACTAAACAGAAGCGAATTCAAATGCGAATGCCTGAGTCTGCTCGACAATGGCGGCGCCAGGGGCCGCTTAAACTCGCCGCTATTGCTACCTGCGTCTAGGGAGGATCTGGCACTAGCCCGATGCCGCTTAACTGTCGCCTTGTCAACTTCGAGGATTTCCGAGTCGTCATTTACGGCAGAGTCAGTAGAGTAAGCAGGGCCCGAGGCCGTTAGGAATGCTGATTTAAGCGAGATGGCTCGATAGCTGCAATGTCAGATTTAATTAGCGGATGTAAAAATTAAGCATTAGAAAATTAAACTGCTTCTGAATCTGAACTCCGATTTTAAAACAGGGGAAGCACTATCTTTTAAACTCAGAGAAATCCCGGTCCTGAAGCAGGAGAATCCCACTTCTGAAGCAGGAGAATCCCAATCCTGAAGCAGGAGAATCCCACTTCTGAAGCAGGAGAATCCCATTTCTGAGTAAGGAGAATCCCACTTCTGAAGCAGGAGAATCCCACTTTGAAGCAGGAGAATCCCAATCCTGAAGCAGGAGAATCCCACTTCTGAAGCAAGAGAATCCCAATTCTGAGTAAGGAGAATACTTATTCTGAAGCAGGAGAATTCCAATTCTGAACAAGGAGAATCCCAATCCTGAAGCAAGAGAATCCCATTTCTGAGTAAGGAGAATCCCACTTCTGAAGCAGGAGAATCCCACTTTGAAGCAGGAGAATCCCAATCCTGAAGCAGGAGAATCCCAATCCTGAAGCAGGAGAATCCCAATCCTGAAGCAGGAGAATCCCAATCCTGAAGCAAGAGAATCCCAATTCTGAGTAAGGAGAATACTAATCCTGAAGCAGGAGAATCCCACTTTGAAGCAGGAGAATCCCAATCCTGAAGCTCGAGAATCCCACTTCTGAAGCAGGAGAATCCTAATTCTGAACCAGTAGAATTCCAATCCTGAAGCATGAGAATTCCAATTTTGAAGCAGGAGAATTCCAATTTTGAAGCAGGAGAATACCAATTCTGAGGCAGGAGAATCCCAATTCTGAGGCAGGAGAATCCCAATCCTGAAGCAGGAGAATCGCGATTCTTAATATAGATAAAAAACAGAGAATCTCAGATGTTATCTTTATGGCGAAACTTAAAATCTTTAATATTGTTAAAATAACGCAGACCTGATATCGGACTCTTTGAAGCAGAGACGCCGGTTGGTCAGCCAGGCCAAACTGGATCGAGCCTCGGCTAAGGAGCGACAACCGAAAGCTAAACTATTAGCTAAGTCATCAGGCGAACTCGGGGTGTCGTCTGACAAGCACTTGAGCAGCTGAGTTCGCAGCGGTATCGACTCGTCGAATAATTTTAGACGTTTGCGAGAGCAGCCACCGAGTCTATCTACCGTGTCGGTGCCTGCAAGCGTTTTTTGACAATGTAGCCAGTGTCATTATTTAAATCAGAGGATTAGGGAACTAAAATATGGGAGCAATAACAGATTTGGGATTTACTAAATAGGCACACAGAGGCTTAAGGAAATCTTTCAAAAAATGAGGATCCTGGAATCTAGGAAATGAGGATCTGGAAATCTTGGAATTAAGAAATGAGGATCCGGGAATATTGGAATTAAGAAATGAGGATCCGGGAATCTTGGAATTAAGAAATGAGGATCCGGGAATCTTGGAATTAAGAAATGAGGATCCGGGAATCTTGGAATTAAGAAACGAAGATCCGGGAATCTAGGAATTAAGAAATGAGGATCCGGGAATCTTGGAATTAAGAAACGAAGATCCGGGAATCTAGGAATTAAGAAATGAGGATCTGGGAATCTTGGAATTAAGAAATGAGGATCCGGGAATCTTGGAATTAAGAAACGAAGATCCGGGAATCTAGGAATTAAGAAATGAGGATCCGGGAATCTTGGAATTAAGAAATGAGGATCCGGGAATCTTGGAATTAAGAAATGAGGATCCGGGAATCTTGGAATTAAGAAACGAAGATCCGGGAATCTTGGAATTAAGAAATGAGGATCCGGGAATCTTGGAATTAAGAAATGAGGATCCGGGAATCTTGGAATTAAGAAATGAGGATCCGGGAATCTTGGAATTAAGAAATGAGGATCCGGGAATCTTGGAATTAAGAAACGAAGATCCGGGAATCTTGGAATTAAGAAATGAGGATCCGGGAATCTTGGAATTAAGAAATGAGGATCCGGGAATCTTGGAATTAAGAAATGAGGATCCGGGAATCTTGGAATTAAGAAACGAAGATCCGGGAATCTAGGAATTAAGAAATGAGGATCTGGGAATCTTGGAATTAAGAAATGAGGATCTGGGAATCTTGGAATTAAGAAATGAGGATCCGGGAATCTAGGAATTGAAAATGAGGATCCGGGAATCTAGGAATCAGGAAATGAGGATCTGGGAATCTAGGAAGGATGAAATGTGGAGAAACTTTAACTCGATGCCTATTTGATTATTTGGAAATTGAATCAGTTAGGAACCGAAAACTAGACAAAAATTAATTATCAACTTACCGGACTCTTGAGACGTCCTTTTTGGAGCCCTGTTAGTGGACGGAGCGAATCTAGTCAGCCAATAGAAGCGCCTCTTATCACAGACATTCCCATCGACAGAATTAGCCTCATGTGAAGGCTGTTCATTGATTCTACCGACGTGCAGCAAGCCCAGACGGACTAGGCGTCTAATAATTGACTTCTGACGCGTTGAGCCGGTGGTGGCGTTTTCAGCGATGTCATCGCCAGGCAAAGGCAGGCCAGCTGAGCCGGCAGTGCCAGCCAGTTCCAGCACCGACCAGCAGTCATGACTCAGTTTGTCAGCATCAACAACAACACCCAGCTGGCGTCTGCGAATAGATTTGCTAGCTACTAGAAGCACTTCAGCTGGTAAGCAATTCGCCAGATTGGCTAACGAAATCGGACGGCTGACTTCTTTACCGGTGCCCTCCGTGACTTCGAAGGCTTCCAAATCGCTGGACGGCGCCCTGTGTACGATTAGAAGCTAGACAGTCAGGTTCCGAGAGGGTGTTGAATGTTCCAAGATGGTGGTAAATGTGAACGAATGGCGAGAGTCGTTGGTGAAGGGCGAGAGTCGTTGGTGAAGGGCGAGAGTCGTTGGTGAAGGGCGAGAGTCGTTGATGAAGGGTGACAGACGGTAGTGAAGGGTGACAGACGGTAGTGAAGGGTGACAGACGGTAGTGAAGGGTGACAGACGGTAGTGAAGGGTGACAGACGGTAGTGAAAGACGGTGGTTAAAGGGTGAGAGAGGTTGGTGAACGGCAATAGACCCGAGGGTATCTGAGAGCGGCACCTAGTTGCGCAGACGAAATAGGTCTGTTAAAAGTACATGTCCTTCAGCTACTTACCTAGCCAGAGCAGCAAGTACAAACGCTCGATAATTAGCGTCCAATGCCGACCGACTGTCGCCAGTCGGAGGCAAAATTCTTCTAGCCAACCGTCGCCAAAGACAATCCAACGATAGGCCGCGCGAGCCGCCCATCAGCGCAATCTCCTCCAATGCGACGGTGTAAAAGTTTTCCGGTCGAAAATCCGTCACCATTGTGGAATGACTGTCCGTGGCCTGCTTGCAGCTGACGCCGGACTCAACTAACTGGGCCCCATCGGCCACCAGTTCAGCCGCCGGTGCGGCATCGGACATGGCGGCTTCTTTCGAAGCTGGTTGATCAGTGCGTAAGTCACTGCTCTGCTGGAATTCGTGAGATTCAATTGAAAATTTCTCCGGTCTGCTCAGGTGAGTACGGATTCGAACAGGAAAGAAATCCCTAATCGCTAATTAGCAATATTCGGATTCTACAAAATTCTAGGTCTGCAATAAAAATCAAAACTATATATACGTCAAAGTAAAGTGGCATTTAACGATTTTAAATTCTTGGAAATCCATTTTCTTAACTGTGGGAAATCCTGAGTCTAAAGTAGAGGGAAATCCTGATTTTATAAAAAAGCGGAAATCCCAGATCTAAAACAGTAAGACATCATGAGTCTTAACAGAGGGGAATTCCGAGTCTAAAGCAGTGGGAAATTCTGATTTTAAAAGTGGAAAACCCCTGTCTAAAGCAGAGGGAAATCACGAGTCCAAAAAAGCCTGGAATTCTTCTTTAAAACAGTGGAAATCTCTGATCAAAACAGTGGGAAATCCCGAGTCTAAAGCAGTGGGAAATCCCGAGTCCAAAAAAGTCGGGAATCCTTCTTTAAAACAGTGGAAATCTCTGATCAAAACAGTGGGAAATCCCGAGTCTAAAGCAGTGGGAAATCGAGATTTTAATCACTGCTTAGATGCTAAACTCTTAAAAAGCCAAATCATAAACAATAATATATGCTGTTTTGAAGCAATCTGTAATTTCGATGATTAAGCATGGACAGACTAAATTTTGGCACTGTTTATCTAATCTCGACTGTAGCTTAAAGGAAATCCAATATTTGCCAATTCAAGTGTCAGGGATATCTCCAGATTCTATACAAAGGAAAATATAAGCTCAAATTGTTCTCAACTGAACCTAGAGAACCTATAATTAGCTGGAAAACTGTTCAATCGATTATATTACAAGTTGAACTATAATAGTTGGTTTGAAAAATGAAAACGCGACAAATATAAAATTAGCAAAAAACAAACCGGGCGTAGCTACAATATATATGACGCTACTGTTAAAGTTGCTTTATTAACCATTAGTAGTCGATATTTAACTGTGAAAACAAATATTTAATTGTCATCATCATTTGCTGCCAAAGCATGTAATCAAACGTACATGACAGAATGTTTTGTTGTTTATAAGCGGGATTATTTTTATTATATGCTACTATATAAGAACAAAAACAGTAGTATGGTTAACTAGCTCGAACATAGGTAAGTGAGAAACTTACTGCCTAATTATTACATAATATTTTATTCAATGAAAAAGAGAAATTAGCAGATAAAAATGTAATTAACAAAACTGGGTGAAGGGTACAGGCCATTATACTACATTATGTGACATAAAATTTCATTTGACTGACCATGCGAAACACTAGTACAAAATGGCTGAACAACAAATGTTCAACACGTAGGCACAGAATGTAGAAAAGTGAGTACAGTACGTTTTTAATTTATTTTCAATCCCCTTCTTACAAAAAGTTGTTTAGATATTTAGGAGGCAATAGACAGATAAAAATCGCAGGCTCGCATAAATTTCGCGTTGATAATGCGATCGACTCTACTATAAGTAACCGTTCAAAACTTATTAGCACGCCTTCAGGTAAACAAAATACAGTACAAAAGATTACTTGCAAACAATGCCTTACTTATTTGGACTTGTGCAGTGGAACAACTCAATAATAAATGCTATCGTATTCACTCAGTCACTGCAACAAAGTTCAACTCGCACAATAAGTGCTTTTTGAGCGCAATATTAGACATTTTTTCTTTCATCTAAGCTCTGGGAAATCCTGATTCCAAACCCTAAAGTGCAGGAATCCCGATTCCAAAGCTTGGGAAATCCCGATTATAAGGTACGGAAATCCCTATTCCAAAGCTTGGGAAATCCCGCTTATAAGGTACGGAAATCCCTATTCCAAAGCTTGGGAAATCCCGATTATAAGGTACGGAAATCCCTATTCCAAAGCTTGGGAAATCCCGATTATAAGGTACGGAAATCCCTATTCCAAAGCTTGGGAAATCCCGATTATAAGGTACGAAAATCCCTATTCCAAAGCTTGGGAAATCCCGATTATAAGGTACGGAAATCCCGATTCCAAAGCCTGGGAAATCCCGATTATAAGGTACGGAAATCCCTATTCCAAAGCTTGGGAAATCCCGATTATAAGGTACGGAAATCCCTATTCCAAAGCTTGGGAAATCCCGATTATAAGGTACGGAAATCCCTATTCCAAAGCTTGGGAAATCTCGATTATAAGGTACGGAAATCCCGATTCCAAAGCTTGGGAAATCCCGATTATAAGGTACGGAAATCCCAATTCCAAAGCCTGGGAAATCTTGATTCTAAAATCCGAAAATCCCGATTCTAAAGTGCAGGAATCCCGATTCCAAAGCCTGTTAAAACCCGACTCAAAAATCCAGAAATCCAGATTCCAAAGCTTGGGAAATCCCGATTATAAGGTACGGAAATCCCGATTCCAAAGCCTGGGAAATCCCGACTCTAAAATCCGGAAATTTCGATTTTGAAGTGCAGGAACCCGATTCTAAGGTACGAAAATCCCAATTTCCGTAAACTAGAAATCACAGTTTTTAATCCGGAAAACGGAATTTTTTAACATAGGGATATCCCAATAAAAAGCAATCCCGGAGAAAAAAATATGATTAACTCTTAAAAAATATCGACCCTTAATTCAGGAATTTTTTTCAATCTAGGAATCACAACCCAAACGTTTCGTAATTCCTATTTATAAAATCTTATAAAGTATTGAAAATTTCGAGACTAATGTAAGGATGTAAGGAATACAATGTAAGGAAATCTCAGAAAATTTAGAATACATTGAAGGATCTTGTCTTTAATTCAGGATTGTAAAGAAGACACCCATTAGTTGACCAGCAAAGAATAAAACAAGCTTTCTCTAAGCTTTCTTATCGTCTTGCTTTACACCGTTGGCAGTGGAACCCTGCTTATCGAGCCAGTGGCGTGTGTTAGTCTTGCGATCTCTACCAGACAGGCTATTATTCTCGTTGCGCGTCTGCTTCTGTTGACGACGTCCGTGACGGAACCGTTCGGCCCGACGCTTTGCCTCTGACGATGTCGAAGAGCTCGACGAACCAGACGAGCCGTCGTTGTCGTCGCTGCCGGAACCGTCGCTGCTGCCGGATGAAGATGAAGCTGAAGACGACTTCGACGAGGAAGAAGATGCCGAGGATGAAGAACGACGCGACGCCGAAGATGTCGACGAGGACGAAGATGAGGAGCTAGTAGAATTTTTGCGTCGATTAAGCATGCGCTTGGGAGTGGGTTTGGCATTCGGCTTGGCTGTTCGATTTTTGGCCTTCGCTGAAACTGAAGACGCTGAAGAAGAAGCGGAGGAATCCGAAGTCGAGGATGAAGAAGATTTTTCGCGCTTTCGTTTTTCCTTCGCAGCATCAGATGACACTTTGCGACGTCTTTGGCCACTGTCAGTTGGAGATCTTCGGCGAGAAACCGGAGATTTTCTACCACGATCGAGTGGCGATCTTCGACGATTTACTGGCGACCTACGGCGATTGATCGGAGATCCTCGACGCTCAATGGGAGATCGGGATCTGCGTCGATCAATCGATGATCTACGGCGAACAACTGGCGACCGTCGACGATTTGCCGGTGACCTTCGACGATCGACTGGTGACTTAGTGCGATTAGCTGACAACCTAGGACGATTAACAGGTGATCTCCAGCGATCTGCGGCCGGCGACTTAATTCGCTCATTGGGTGACCTGCGCCGTTCTCCAGAATTCCTTCGACCAACAGGGGATCTGCTACGTCGATTAAAAGGCGATTTACGTCGCCGAGCTGGCGATTTTCGAGGCTCATTAGATCGCTTTCTGCGATTATCCGGTGATCTGCGACCGATTGGGGACCTTTTGCGACTAGGTTCGGGCGAGTCACCCCTGGCGTGATTGATCGGAGAGCTAGATCGACGTTTGACGGGAGATTTGCGTCGCTCCACCGGTGACTTGCGTCTCTCAACAGGTGACTTGCGTCTCTCAACCGGTGACTTGCGTCTCTCAACCGGTGACTTGCGTCTCTCAACCGGTGACTTGCGTCTCTCAACAGGTGACTTGCGTCTATAATCAGCCGGTGACTTGCGTCTCTCAACAGGTGACTTGCGTCTATAATCTGCCGGTGACTTGCGTCTCTCAACAGGTGACTTGCGTCTATAATCAGCCGGTGACTTGCGTCTCTCCACCGGCGACTTGCGTCTATTATCAAACGGTGACTTGCGCCTCTCAAAAGGTGAATTGCGCCTCTCAAAAGGTGAATTGCGTCTCTCAACCGGTGACTTGCGTCTATCATCAACCGGTGATTTGCGTCTCTCAACCGGTGACTTGCGTCTATCATCAACCGGTGATTTGCGTCTCTCAACCGGTGACTTGCGTCTCTCAACCGGTGACTTGCGTCTCTCAACCGGTGACTTGCGTCTATCATCAACCGGTGATTTGCGTCTCTCAACCGGTGACTTGCGTCTCTCAACCGGTGACTTGCGTCTCTCAACCGGTGACTTGCGTCTCTCAACCGGTGACTTGCGTCTCTCAACCGGTGACTTGCGTCTATCATCAACCGGTGATTTGCGTCTCTCAACCGGTGACTTGCGTCTCTCAACCGGTGACTTGCGTCTCTCAACCGGTGATTTACGTCTTTCGACCGGTGATTTACGTCGCTCAACCGGTGATTTTTGTCTCTCAACTGGTGATTTTTGTCTCTCAACTGGTGAATTGCGTCTATCATTAACCGGTGACTTACTTCTCTCAACAGGTGATTTACGTCTTTCAAGTGGTGATATGCGTCTCTCAACAGGTGATTTACGCCTTTCGACCGGAGATTTACGTCTTTCGACCGGTGACTTGCGTCTCTCAAACGGTGACTTACGTCTTTCAAACGGTGACTTACGTCTTTCAAATGGTGATTTGCGACTCTCTACAGGTGATTTACGTCTTTCGACCGGTGACTTGCGACTCTCAAGCAGTGATTTGCGCCTTTCGACCGGTGATTTACGTCTTTCAACAGGCGGTTCGTGTCTCTCAGCCTGTGGCTCCCGTCTTTCAACTGGTGATTTTCGGCCAGCAATAAGCGAGCTGCGCAGATCGGCCGGTGATTTTCGACGTTCAATTACTGTTCGCAGCTCATCTCGCGACATTCTATAATCTGTTGACGACTTTCGAAGTTTGTTCGGAGATTTTTCTAGCTCATTAATAGGCGATTTGCGCCTAACAATACCAGAAATAACTCGCCGCTCTACTGGCGACTTTCTACTGCGGTCCATTGGCGACCTAGCGCGATTGTTTGAAGGCCTGCGAAGCCGATCTTCCGGAGATTTATTTCTGCACTCGATCGAGGACTTCATAATGCGATCGGACGTATGTTGTTCATACGACACCCTTGACCGATCCTTACTGGATCGGCGATGAGGCAACTTATCCGGCAACTTATCCGGCGAAGCATCAGGAGATTTCGACGATCTACGCCGACGATCAATTGACACCAGCCGACGCTCTTGATTTGGTGGCGAAGATCGGCGAGCTCGCTTGGCAGCCGAGGCGGACTCCGCCAGATTTTCTTTGTCAGCCGGCTTTGATCGTCGAATTACTCGACGCAGCTCCTCTGCCCCATCGGACGCCTGGCTGCGGCTCCCATCGAGATCTACGACGCGAGGCGAATTCGCTTTGTCGCCACGAGAATCTTCGCCGCTATGTCGACGAAGCCGTTTACTTGCCGGAGAAGCGGCATCGGATTCTGCAGTTGGGTCTGTGTTTATATTGACTACTTCAATACTTTCAGCAGCGGCATTGTCAGCCCGAGCTGCAGGCGTTGATGGCTCTTCGTCGCTTAAGTCAAGATCCCGATTTCTGCGAATGAATGATTGAAGTAAGAATTAGGATGAGATACGCTCAGTGGTCTAGCAAAATATCCTGCGCTACGATTCTAGGAAACTAACTAGATATGGTCCTACGAAAAGGAGAAGCATATTACTACGATTCTACGATCCTACGCTCGTAGGAAAAGCATTTTTGCACCAATTCCAGGAAAGCATTTTGCAACGATTCCAGGAAAAGCATCATGCTACGATTCTAGAAAAATCATTTTGCTACTTTTCTAAGAAACTGTCCTGCTAGGACATTTCGAAACATATTTTTTACAACTTAAAGTTTAAAGAACAATGCTTTAACTTTAATAGGGCCAAACCTTCGTTTAGTGTCCGTGGGTGCTAGAATCTCCAAAATGTCCGAATCGTAATTCTGCTCCAACAGGACAATGTTGGGCTCTTCAATCGATTTTAAACTATCATTTTCTGAGGCCGCAGAGGCCTGACGCTGTCGCTGCTGCTGCTGCTGCTGCTGGGAAGGCGATTTGCTGTGATTGTTAATAGCAGCAGCTTTCGCACCGGGTTTAGATTCTGCCCTGTCGGAACTGAAGGAATGGACGACGCAGTGAGGACCAAATAGAAGTCACATTTATTAACAGTAGAACTATCAACTACCAAGGGGGGGATTCCCCCCCCCCTACAATTTTTTTGCTGCACCCGAACGGAACAATGCAAGCACACGAAACTCAAGAACACGGACCAACTTTTTGTTGCGCATCTTCTGAAACAAGAAACAAGTCGCCGGGTGGTGACTGATTGGTTGACGGACTAGAGGAGCATGTAAAGTAGTTGAGTGTTGCCCAATGTCGAGGCTTGATCAGCGAAAGTAGAGAAATTCGCTTTAGGGACTCCATAGTCGGCTGGTGCCACTTGTTGAAGGTCCAGCAGCTCCGTCTAGATAAAGGTCGGTGACCGCCGAAGTCGGAGATGATGCAAGCACATTCGGGTGACATGCTGATAAAGTTTGAAGGTCTGGAAAGGCCGCACTGAGGCGCAGTGCAAATTTGTGTATTGGGGTGTATAAAATACACTAGCTCTTATGGGAAAAATCGGACCTTCGGCCAGAAACATTGAATATCTCGACGGTCTGAAGATCGAGCTGGCGACTTGTTTCTTGTTTCAGAAGATGCGCAACAAAAAGTTGGTCCGTGTTCTTGAGTTTCGTGTGCTTGCATTGTTCCGTTCGGGTGCAGCAAAAAAATTGTCGGGGGGGGAATTCCCCCCTTGGTATAAAAACGGGCGGCAAAATGGCTTGGTAGTCCTACTGTTAAATTGGCAGGAATATAGTACTCACGCAGACGCAATGACAGCTGCTGATTCGCGATTGCGTTGAAACTGACGCCAATCATCGTCTGTCATTTTTTTGATGCCCCGCGAAGCTGCCTTCCAATGTGGCGGCGTATCGTCGCCAGACGAAGCCGATTGAGAAAAGCCGCGATAGCGCTTGAGAGCAGACGGGTTTGAGGATGTACAGGATGCTTTGTACAGTGTGTCGAAGGTGGCTGGTTTGTGCAATGTACGGAGGGGGGCTGTTGTACAGATGTGGGCTGGTTTGTACAATTTGTGGATGTGGTCTGGTTTGTACAGTGTACGGATCTGGATTGGTTTGTACAGTGTTTGTAAGGTAGGCTGGTTTGTACAGTGTACGGATCTGGATTGGTTTGTACAGTGTTTGGAAGTTAGGCTAGTTTGTACAGTGTACGGATCTGGATTGGTTTGTACAGTGTTTGTAAGGTAGGCTGGTTTGTACAGTGTTTGTAAGGTAGGCTGGTTTGTACAGTGTTTGTAAGGTAGGCTGGTTTGTACAGTGTTTGGAAGTTAGGCTAGTTTGCACAGTGTTTGGAAGTTAGGCTAGTTTGTACAGTGTTTGGAAGTTAGGCTGGTTTGTACAGTGTTTGGAAGTTAGGCTAGTTTGTACAGTGTACGGATCTGGATTGGTTTGTACAGTGTTTGTAAGGTAGGCTGGTTTGTACAGTGTTTGTAAGGTAGGCTGGTTTGTACAGTGTTTGTAAGGTAGGCTGGTTTGTACAGTGTTTGGAAGTTAGGCTAGTTTGCACAGTGTTTGGAAGTTAGGCTAGTTTGTACAGTGTTTGGAAGTTAGGCTGGTTTGTACAGTGTTTGGAAGTTAGGCTAGTTTGTACAGTGTACGGATCTGGATTGGTTTGTACAGTGTTTGTAAGGTAGGCTGGTTTGTACAGTGTTTGGAAGTTAGGCTGGTTTGTACAGTGTTTGTAAGGTAGGCTGGCTTGTACAGTGTTTGGAAGTTAGGCTGGTTTGTACAGTGTTCGGAAGGTGGGCTGGCTTGTACAGTGTTTGGAAGTTAGGCTAGTTTGTACAGTGTTTGGAAGTTAGGCTGGTTTGTACAGTGTTTGTAAGGTAGGCTGGTTTGTACAGTGTTTGGAAGTTAGGCTGGTTTGTACAGTGTTTGGAAGTTAGGCTGGTTTGTACAGTGTTTGGAAGTTAGGCTGGTTTGTACAGTGTTCGGAAGGTGGGCTGGCTTGTACAGTGTTTGGAAGTTAGGCTAGTTTGTACAGTGTTTGGAAGTTAGGCTGGTTTGTACAGTGTTTGGAAGTTAGGCTAGTTTGTACAGTGTTTGGAAGTTAGGCTAGTTTGTACAGTGTACGGATCTGGATTGGTTTGTACAGTGTTTGTAAGGTAGGCTGGTTTGTACAGTGTTTGGAAGTTAGGCTGGTTTGTACAGTGTTTGGAAGTTAGGCTAGTTTGTACAGTGTACGGATCTGGATTGGTTTGTACAGTGTTTGTAAGGTAGGCTGGTTTGTACAGTGTTTGGAAGTTAGGCTGGTTTGTACAGTGTTTGTAAGGTAGGCTGGCTTGTACAGTGTTTGGAAGTTAGGCTGGTTTGTACAGTGTTCGGAAGGTGGGCTGGCTTGTACAGTGTTTGGAAGTTAGGCTAGTTTGTACAGTGTTTGGAAGTTAGGCTGGTTTGTACAGTGTTTGTAAGGTAGGCTGGTTTGTACAGTGTTTGGAAGTTAGGCTGGTTTGTACAGTGTTTGGAAGTTAGGCTGGTTTGTACAGTGTTTGGAAGTTAGGCTAGTTTGTACAGTGTTTGGAAGTTAGGCTGGTTTGTACAGTGTTTGGAAGTTAGGCTGGTTTGTACAGTGTTTGGAAGTTAGGCTAGTTTGTACAGTGTTTGGAAGTTAGGCTGGTTTGTACAGTGTTCGGAAGGTGGGCTGGCTTGTACAGTGTTTGGAAGTTAGGCTAGTTTGTACAGTGTTTGGAAGTTAGGCTGGTTTGTACAGTGTTTGGAAGTTAGGCTAGTTTGTACAGTGTTTGGAAGTTAGGCTAGTTTGTACAGTGTACGGATCTGGATTGGTTTGTACAGTGTTTGTAAGGTAGGCTGGTTTGTACAGTGTTTGGAAGTTAGGCTGGTTTGTACAGTGTTTGTAAGGTAGGCTGGTTTGTACAGTGTTTGGAAGTTAGGCTGGTTTGTACAGTGTTTGGAAGTTAGGCTGGTTTGTACAGTGTTTGGAAGTTAGGCTGGTTTGTACAGTGTTTGGAAGTTAGGCTGGTTTGTACAGTGTTTGGAAGTTAGGCTGGTTTGTACAGTGTTCGGAAGGTGGGCTGGCTTGTACAGTGTTTGGAAGTTAGGCTGGTTTGTACAGTGTTCGGAAGGTGGGCTGGTTTGTACAGTGTTCGGAAGGTGGGCTGGCTTGTACAGTGTGATTATTCTCGTACTGGAGGGTGGCATGTATCAGCAAATCATGTCGCACTCACCATGTGGCCCCGCCCTTTGACTTTGAGTCCACTGTCGTCGGCTCGAGCTCGACCAGAATGTCGTTGGCTGTAGCTGCGGCCGGCGAAACGCTCGGGCGATTCGTTGCGTCGAATTCTGTCGAGAATGCCATTAAATAAAGCCAGATTACTAATAGTAGAATCAAACGCATTATTGCAGCGTAAATAAGAAGCATTTAACTAACCGTCTAGCAGCTGATTGGCCATCATTCGGCGGTCCAGTGAAACGGCTGAGAAATTTTCGGCCAGGCGGCGAAGGCGGAATCTCGTCTGGTCGGACGCTGCAGAGCGGCTCATCGTCAACCAGCCTGATGGAATTTTAATGAGGGGGGAGGCTGCGTTTGTAGCTGCTGGAGTTTCTAACTAGCCCAAACTAGATCTAAATATTTCGTAGCCTAAGTTGACTCTAAACACAAAACATCTAAAACTCTAAATCAATGGGGTGTACTCGTAGTCAGTCCAGCGGTTAGAGTGTCGGAAAAACGACTTGAAGGTTGGAGGTTCGATTTCCGAATCCACGAGAACAATTTGCAGTAATTTAGCAAGACATTTAACAGTAGAACCTCTGTTAACTCTAAATTGCTTCAGTTTACTAAGCTGTTAAGTGGGTGCCAGCATTAGCTCGGGTAATTGAGGGTGGGTGTGGCGCCCCCCCCCCAGTCCATGGACTGAACAGTCGTACGCAGCTTTCAGATGCTGCTGTAGCTGCGGCTGTGCCATCGGCTGCACATCTGGCCCAATTGAGGCAAATGCTATTAATTGTTATGAATTTAATTATTCATAAAAGACTTTTTAACAAATATATATAGGAGGGTGAGCATCTACTTTTGGTCGATGCTAATTCTAGACTAGAATACTAGACTAGAATGCTTTCTAGACTGCATGCTTCACTAAAGTGCCTTAAATCGGTAGGCACATTAATATAGACAAATCAGTTAACATAAGCGGCCCACTCACTCTCCGTCCTCTTTGTCACCGTCTTTCTCCTTGTCCTTCTTGTGCTTCTTATCCTTCTTCGCCTTTTTCTCCTTCTTCTCTTTCTTCTTTTTATCTTTCTTCGCTTTTTTAGCCTTCTTAGTATCGTCTGCGTCGGCAGGCGCCGCTTCAGTGTTGCCATCCGATTGTTTCTTTTTACGAACTGGAATTAATTGTTATGATGTGGTGCTTTGTTAACTATGAGGATACTCAACTCAAAGCAACACGTCAATTAATTAATCAATCAAGTCCCAGTGGCAAAAACAGGATTTTTTTAATTGGAGTGCTACGTAATTAATATTCGTACTAGTAAGCTTTCAAACCCCGTGTCTTATCTCTCCCCTGTCTTATCATTTCCCTGTCTTATCCCTGCCAAGTCTTATCTCTCCCCAGTCCTATCCCTCCCCTGTCTTATCTCTCCCCTGTCTTATCTCTCCCCTGTCTTATCCCTTCCCTGTCTTATCTCTCCCCTGTCTTATGCCTTCCCTGTCTTATCCCTCCCCAGTCTTATCCCTCCCCAGTCTTATCCCTCCCCTGTCTTATCTCTGCCCTGTCTTATCTCTTCCCTGTCTTATCTCTCCCCTGTCTTATCCCTTCCCTGTCTTATCTCTCCCCTGTCTTATCATTTCCCTGTCTTATCCCTGCCCAGTCTTATCTCTCCCCAGTCCTATCCCTCCCCTGTCTTATCTCCCCTGTCTTATCCCTTCCCTGTCTTATCCCTCCCCAGTCTTATCTCTCCCCAGTCCTATCCCTCCCGTCTTATCCCTGCCCTGTCTTATCCCTCCCCAGTCTTATCTCTCCCCAGTCCTATCCCTCCCCTGTTTTATCTCCCCTGTCTTATCCCTTCCCTGTCTTATCCCTCCCCAGTCTTATCCCTCCCGTCTTATCCCTGCCCTGTCTTATCCCTCCCCTGTCTTATCCCTCCCCTGTCTTATCCCTCCCCTGTCTTATCCCTCCCCTGTCTTATCCCTCCCCAGTCTTATCTCTCCCCAGTCCTATCCCTCCCCAGTCTTATCTCTCCCAGTCTTATCCCTTCCCTGTCTTATCTCTGCCGTCTTATCCCTCCCCTGTCTTATCCCTCCCCTGCCTTATCTCTGCCTTGCCTTATCTCTCCCATTTTTTCTCAGGCCCTTTCTTATATCCTTCCCTGTCTCTCCTCGTCTTTCTTATCTCCTCACCACTTAATTGCTCGCTTCTCCCATTTCTCCCCATTCATTTTCACTTATTTGTCCTGTCTTAAATTCTCTCCTTAACATAAAAGGCAAATAGTTTTTCCAAATCTTGCTTTAAAATGTTAAACCACAGGAATTTATTTAAATATTTGTCAATAAAAGAAGAGGGACGTCACTTACTGGGCACCAATTCGCCGCAATTCACAATGCAGACATCTTGAAGAGGACGCTTCTTATCGTTAACCGGTTGATTTTCAATGCGTTTAACAACGTCTTGACCGTCTAGGACTTGGCCAAACACGACGTGCTTGTCGTCTAGATGACTGGCTGGTGTTGTCGTGCTAAAATAATTGAAACAGCGGATCTATGATAGAAAGCTTTAGACTAAGAATAAGATTGCATTTTCAAACACTTACATAACAAACTGCGATCCGTTTGTATCCTTGCCTATGTTGGCCATCGACAATAGAAATGGTCGGTCGTGTTTGAGGATGAAATTCTCGTCTGAAAAATGCCGGTTTTATGTTCAAACTGCGTGTTCCGTTGTAGTTCAATTCCAATAACAATACCTTTATCATTGTTTAGAATTTTAATTAAAGAAATACTTATCTTCTAACACACCTTTAAAGCGTCCGCCATAGATACTTTCTCCGCCGGTTCCATCTCGCTTAGTGATGTCGCCGCCTTGAATCATAAAACCCTTGATGACGCGATGAAAAATGGAGTCTTTGTAGTGCAGAGCTTGCTCCGGATTCTCGCTAGAGACCTTGCCACCTAGAAAATAAAATAAATAATTCATAGGTAACTTTAATAAACTGCTCATTCATTTATCAAGTGTTTCTAGCGCTGACATGAGTCATGACGAGTCTTGGTCTTCCAAACAATGCTCTTTTCAGTAGGTTTCTACCTACTAACTCACCCCTGAACCCTCAGTGTGTCTTCAATGCCCCAACCCCCGAACCTTCAGCGTGTCTTTGATGCCCCAACCCCCGAACCTTCAGCGTGTCTTTGATGCCCCAACCCCCGAACCTTCAGCGTGTCTTTGATGCCCCAACCCCTGAACCTTCAGCGTGTCTTTGATGCCCCAACCCCTGAACCTTCAGCGTGTCTTCAATGCACCAACCCTTGAACCTTCAGCGTGTCTTTGATGCCCCAACCCCTGAACCTTCAGCGTGTCTTTGATGCCCCAACCCCTGAACCTTCAGCGTGTCTTCAATGCACCAACCCTTGAACCTTCAGCGTGTCTTTGATGCCCCAACCCCTGAACCTTCAGCGTGTCTTCAATGCACCAACCCTTGAACCTTCAGCGTGTCTTTGATGCCCCAACCCCTGAACCTTCAGCGTGTCTTTGATGCCCCAACCCCTGAACCTTCAGCGTGTCTTTGATGCCCCAACCCTTGAACCTTCAGCGTGTCTTTGATGCCCCAACCCCTGAACCTTCAGCGTGTCTTTGATGCCCCAACCCCCGAACCTTCAGCGTGTCTTTGATGCCCCAACCCCCAAACCTTCAGCGTGTCTTTGATGCCCCAACCCCCAAACCTTCAGCGTGTCTTTGATGCACCAACCCCTGAACCTTCAGCGTGTCTTTGATGCCCCAACCCCCAAACCTTCAGCGTGTCTTTGATGCCCCAACCCCCAAACCTTCAGCGTGTCTTTGATGCCCCAACCCTTGAACCTTCAGCGTGTCTTTGATGCCCCAACCCTTGAACCTTCAGCGTGTCTTTGATGCCCCAACCCTTGAACCTTCAGCGTGTCTTTGATGCCCCAACCCCTGAACCATCAGCGTGTCTTTGATGCCCCAACCCCTGAACCATCAGCGTGTCTTTGATGCCCCAACCCCTGAACCATCAGCGTGTCTTTGATGCCCCAACCCCTGAACCTTCAGCGTGTCTTTGATGCCCCAACCCCCGAACCTTCAGCGTGTCTTTAATGCCCCAACCCCCAAACCTTCAGCGTGTCTTTGATGCCCCAACCCCCAAACCTTCAGCGTGTCTTCAATGCACCAACCCCTGAACCTTCAGCGTGTCTTTGATGCCCCAACCCCTGAACCTTCAGCGTGTCTTTGATGCCCCAACCCCTGAACCTTCAGCGTGTCTTCAATGCACCAACCCTTGAACCTTCAGCGTGTCTTTGATGCCCCAACCCCTGAACCTTCAGCGTGTCTTTGATGCCCCAACCCCTGAACCTTCAGCGTGTCTTTGATGCCCCAACCCCCGAACCTTCAGCGTGTCTTTGATGCCCCAACCCCCAAACCTTCAGCGTGTCTTTGATGCCCCAACCCCCAAACCTTCAGCGTGTCTTCAATGCACCAACCCCTGAACCTTCAGCGTGTCTTTGATGCCCCAACCCCTGAACCTTCAGCGTGTCTTTGATGCCCCAACCCCTGAACCTTCAGCGTGTCTTCAATGCACCAACCCTTGAACCTTCAGCGTGTCTTTGATGCCCCAACCCCTGAACCTTCAGCGTGTCTTTGATGCCCCAACCCCTGAACCTTCAGCGTGTCTTTGATGCCCCAACCCCCGAACCTTCAGCGTGTCTTTGATGCCCCAACCCCCAAACCTTCAGCGTGTCTTTGATGCCCCAACCCCCAAACCTTCAGCGTGTCTTCAATGCACCAACCCCTGAACCTTCAGCGTGTCTTTGATGCCCCAACCCCTGAACCTTCAGCGTGTCTTTGATGCCCCAACCCCTGAACCTTCAGCGTGTCTTCAATGCACCAACCCTTGAACCTTCAGCGTGTCTTTGATGCCCCAACCCCTGAACCTTCAGCGTGTCTTTGATGCCCCAACCCCCAAACCTTCAGCGTGTCTTTGATGCCCCAACCCTTGAACCTTCAGCGTGTCTTCAATGCACTAATCCCCAAACCTTCAGTGTGTCTTTGATGCCCCAACCCCTGAACCTTCAGTGTGTCTTCATTGCACCAACCCCTGAACCTTCAGCGTTTCTTCAGTACAACAACCACTACTTCGATAGCAACCGGACGTTTAAATACACATAATTTAAGTAGCTCCAAAAGTATTATTCTATTGTCTCAAAATAAATGTAATATATATAAAAATTAAGCAGACACGTACCAAGGCAAAGGCAGCGAAAATTTTCGCAAGTCATTGGTGCCACATCGTTGAAGAGTTCGAAAACTATCCTGTGAACTAAGATTTGATATTTAGAAGTTTGATTTATATAGTAAATATGATTTTACTAACTATATTACAATTAAATTAATCCTTAATGACTGATAAACTTACCTCCCTCCTCATTTGGCAGAGCCACGTCAAAGAAGCAACGTGGCTTGAATTTCCCCATGCAATTTACAGGTAAAGAAGCTGAAATATATTATTAAATGAAAATTTTATCTCAATTTCTTAAAAAAGCATTAAAAAAATCATCACAATCAGTACAATCAGTAAATAAGTAATGCTAACAATAATGATAACAACATTAGTTGTTACCCAGGTACCTCTGGGTAGCTAGTCTCTTATCAGTGTGCTTGCAAAACTGACTATGGTGCAATCAACTAAAGTGTTGTTGGAGCCCTCCCTGCAAAATGCATTAGAAAAACATAGATCTAAAAAAAGTTTTTTTTAATATTTAATCCCCTTAGCAATGAATTTAAACCTAATAAAATTATGTGATACCAATTTGGGCCCCATTGACATCATTTGGCAAAGGAATTATGAAAATCACTTAAGCTATTTGGAAGATAGTTAATTGCAAACAAGCAAGCAAACATTTTAACCATTGTATATTAGCAGATAGAAGAGAATTATACAAATGTAAATGTGTTTCCCTTTGTTGCAAAAAAAGTTACGCAAGTATTACTGGCTAGGAATCATAGTCCAAAAATTTACACTAGATAGAAAATAAGTGCGAAACATTATTATAACTTTATATTAGAATTCTAAATTTTCAGTTTTCTTGTGCTTTTTGTATAAGCAATTATAACAACCTGAACCTATATTAATATTTCTTTTCTTTGCATCAGCAAAGCTAGCTGCACTTGAAATTTGGAACTATTTTTGCATATTAATAAAATTAAAATATAACATATATTGCTTATAAAGCATATATGAACAATTCATATTTTTATCACTAGTAAAACAAAGCCAACCAATAAAACTTAACCCTAATGTCTAGGCATTCTAACCAATGATCTTGATTGGTAGCTTAGTCTTGCAAAAAGGCTAAAATGATTTTTCTTTTGTACTTATTTACCAAGTCTCTAACAAAAAATATTAATTCTCTAAAAATCTAAAGGCCTTGTCAGTGGAATAGACAGACAAGAACTTTTGCATAGTTTTTCCTAAATGAATATAATACTATAGCTATAACCTTTAGTACCCCTAACTACCCAATTTATATACTAAGCTAAGTAAGTAATATTATATTGATAGTACATTTTTTACTTTAGATAGGTGAACTGAAGCCAAGGCATTAAGTATCTTGATCAAATAAAATTAAATATTAATATTGAATCAATATTGTAGCTGGCAAGAAAACTATAATTGCAGTTATTAGTTACAAGTATGTGTATTTTGTATATGTAGGTTTATATTACACAATATTGTAAAATGTAGTAAATATAGTAATAACAATTTTTTTAAGCCCAATAGCTATAAAACAGTTTCAATTTTGACACTGTTAACTGTAAGTTGACACTATTAACTACAAGTGCCCTGCCTTTATAGTCATAGGCCTTACAACATTTAAGTAGTAAAATTACCTTCAGCTTAAGGCCATAGTCTGGATCAAGTAGTACATGAGTAGTACTTGAGTACTTGAGTACATGAGTAATACATACACAAGTAGTACAAGTATTAGTCCCCAAAAATTTGAGCATTCATGGTCTTGCCTGCCTAATTTTGCATGTATATTTAGTTGACATTACAGGACAAAATAAACTTCATTTGACTGCCCACTGACTGCCTATCAATTTCAATATACCTATCAAATTGATGAACTTTATTTAATTTTTAAGCATGAAAAATAAACATTTTAAGCATGCATTCTAACACAAATTTTCTTTGAATCATAATGATCCTGTCTACAGCCCTCAGCCCTTGCAAACAATTTAGCTGCTAGTAAGTGACAAAATGTTAATTTGCTAAAATATAAAATAAACAAAGATTTTGAACTAGAACATTAAGTAAGCAAAATATTATATACTATATGCCTTGCATTCGCAGAGGTGCCAGAGTTAGATAGGCCTACTTGTATAAAATATAAATCCCTGGCTAAAATTTAAAAGGCTATAGGGTAATGTATCATCAACCAAACAAGAATGTGTATTTTTTTAACTTCAAACCTAAGCTACAGATTTTCTATTTAAGATATGATGATAAATTAAAAGCCAAGTTATAGAAAACAGTTACATCTTTCTAAAAAGTATCTGCTTTTGCTATTTTGTCAAATAGAAAAAAGTTATTCCTGCTTTTTATCTAAAACCGAACAATGATTTTCATGTATCTTCAAACCAAACAGAGAATTTGATGTTTGGTTGTACAATTTGAGTGAGTGGCTTAATCTTATTTTAAGGAGTGAACAGTGAACTATCATGAATTATGTAATTTGAAAGCATTTTTCATGCTCTATAAATAACTACATTTATGGTCATTTAATTGGCAAGCAACCACATACAATCTTTGTTTAAAGTACATACTGAAAAAATGTTGTTAAAAAGTATGCTTTTGCAATAAAAATTTCTACTGAAACATCAATATCTTTCTTTTCTCTTAATGCTTCATTGCACATCATGCCTCAGCTTGTAGATAGTTTCTTCAACTTTCAAATTAGTTGTTCTGTGAAACACAATAGCTTGTTTCTATCTTGCACAAGACCAAGGAAGGAGTCAAAATTCTTGTTCGGTTTTGAAGATACACTGTTTGGTTGATGATTATACATTACCCTATGTATGCAAAAATAGCATCAAGATGATTTTATAACATTTTACAACATGGTTAATACAAAACCTGAATTTTCATGTAGGTTGATTAAGTTGCTTGATTATGTTAGTCTCTTACTCTACGTTTTATTTAATTTTATAGCTAGTATAGGCCTAGCGTTGACTGTCAGTGAGTGTACTTTGCTCGAAATGCTTCGAACATCGACGAGCTGTCTGGAAACTCTCATTTTATTTTAGAAGGCTCGAGAAACTGAAATGCAGGTGCTTAAGAAAGTATGTCTATTTAATTTATGCCGAAGCGAAATGAAGCCAAACGAATACAATTCACACTAAGATCATGTCTTTTCATGTGTTTTAATTTTAATAATTAGTAAAATGAACTTACATTTCTTTTCATTTCAAATTTGTTGTTTTCTACAAATAGCCTTTCAAAACAAAATAGAAAGATAGATGCCCATATAGTTGCTCTATTTTTTAAAATTAATATAAACTGCTTACTTTTAATATTTCATAAATAGTTCTATACAGTTCTCTGAGACAGCTAATTTTACTTTTAAAAGCCGTTGGAAAAGTTGATTTGATTAAACCACAACTCAGTATGTAATAATTTACGCTTATAGCATGGTTCTCCTCAGGGGCGTAGCCAGGATTTTTTGGGGATATCGGTCTTGGTTCTATCCAGCGCATCCAGAATAAAAAACATTTAATTCATTTCTTTCGAAGAAACTGATTGCGAAAAAATTTGAGACATCACATTTTGGGGGTATCGGCCGATAAACCGATACCCCCTCGCTACGCCACTGGTTCTCCTCATGTACTCAGGGACTAATAAATACTACTATAAAGAAATAAAGGGAGACAAGGGAAACTTTAAATAGATAGAGTATTTAGTAGTCCCTTATATATTACCAGTCGGTGTTAAATGTCTGCTAAGGTTACGTGCAGTTATACACAGATTAGTTTAGAGAGAAACTTCTAGCTAGAGTTTAGATACTTCTAGAAAGTTGCATAATTATGTTGCTCTCGAACTAAACTAGTCGCGTGGGCTCCAGCTCAAGCCCTGACCGCATCTAACCCACTGCTGCGCACCTGGGCCGGTACAACAATCTAGCTGATCGACTTCGCCGATTTTTAGAGTTCGATAGAAAATTGAAACTCGACTCTGGCAATAACACCGACGTTCAGTGTCAGAAATTATTTTGCATTTTGAATATATTTTAGGTTTTATATGTTTTATCGCGATCTCTCCGACCCCACAACTCCGACGGCGTCACAACTCCGACCTCAACTTCGACCTCACAACTTCGAAATCACAATTTCTCTGCATTAGCCTTTTTTAATTTTAGTACATAACTTAGCACAAAATAAAATATATCTACACATGAAACTTGTCTCCAGAATGATGGACATGAATTCGGATGCTTATAAGAAAAACTTTTTGCTTGCCGCTGTACTTATAATCAAGAAGAATGTAATGGCGGTTTTCAGACAATTACAAACACGATGAAATGACTAGACCGATGCGTTTGAGCTGCACGTTCGGTTCTGTTTCAATGACATATGTTCAATGAAATGAACACTTGATGAATGAAGGAAACATAAATTTGTGTGAGCTGGTACTCAACATCGTCAAGAAAATAAATGTCATACGCGCAAGTTAATTCTTATAACTGAATCTTTGGGATTTATAGCCTTCTTGTTTGTCAAAGCTGATCTGCTGCGGGTTAGCTGGGGCAGTTTGACGGCAATCGGCGGCGGCAGTGCGGGCTGTTCAAATAGAACTTTGATCCGGGGAAGGCAGAACTTGACCAGCTTGCCAGATATGTGATGATCGGCGCGGCCGAAAGTTTTTGAGGCGCCGAAAATTTGCACATAATTTTTGCTGAACTGCATATTGCCACCACCTTTAACACTAACAAAGAAGTGCACGCCAAACGAGGCCGTGTACAGCTGCTCGATGGCCTCGTCGTTCAGGAAGCTAGCGCTGCCGCGAACGCAGTTAATTACTAGTCCAGAGGCCTTGTGCTTTAGGCGAAACAGCAGGTAAGGAAAGCTGCCCCTGAGGTCCAAGATGGCTGGGCTGACTTGGCGAAGGGCTGAACCGGGATGATGCAACAAATTGGCGCGGCACATGGGGTAGTGGTTGACATCGAGGTGACGCAACAAGGGGTAAGGCTGAACCAGTGTGTCTGGATTCATTCTGGCCGCCTAAATTAAACACCTAAGCTTAGCACTTAACAAGATGAATTAAAATTTAGTTGCATCATGAAATTCAGCTTTGTTTTTTTCATTGCTTAATTATGTATAGCACGTTTTGCGTCAAATAATTAAAATATCCTTCGAACTTCACCATAGACGACTCACAATCGTTTTGAAAAAAAATTTATTAACCCCTTGATTCAATGCCTAGCTTGATTATTTGGTCAGTTTTAGAAGGTCATTTATAGTAAGTCCATTCGTGGTTTGGATGATCGCGTAGAGTTTGTATTCCGAATGGCCAGAGATGCTGAACGGTTGTCCCTCGAACCAATGTCCCTGAGCATCCTTGTCCATGAGATGTCACTAGTTGAGATGAGTATGCATTCCTTCAGGGTCAGATGATCGTGCACTCCTTCAGGGTCAGATGATCGTGCACTCCTTCAGGGTCAGATGATCGTGCACTCCTTCAGGGTCAGATGATCGTGCACTCCTTCAGGGTCAGATGATCGTGCATTCCTTCAGGGTCAGATGATCGTGCACTCCTTCAGGGTCAGATGATCGTGCATTCCTTCAGGGTCAGATGATCGTGCATTCCTTCAGGGTCAGATGATCGTGCATTCCTTCAGGGTCAGATGATCGTGCACTCCTTCAGGGTCAGATGATCGTGCATTCCTTCAGGGTCAGATGATCGTGCACTCCTTCAGGGTCAGATGATCGTGCATTCCTTCAGGGTCAGATGATCGTGCATTCCTTCAGGGTCAGATGATCGTGCATTCCTTCAGGGTCAGATGATCGTGCATTCCTTCAGGGTCAGATGATCGTGCACTCCTTCAGGGTCAGATGATCGTGCATTCCTTCAGGGTCAGATGATCGTGCATTCCTTCAGGGTCAGATGATCGTGCATTCCTTCAGGGTCAGATGATCGTGCACTCCTTCAGGGTCAGATGATCGTGCATTCCTTCAGGGTCAGATGATCGTGCATTCCTTCAGGGTCAGATGATCGTGCATTCCTTCAGGGTCAGATGATCGTGCATTCCTTCAGGGTCAGATGATCGTGCACTCCTTCAGGGTCAGATGATCGTGCACTCCTTCAGGGTCAGATGATCGTGCACTCCTTCAGGGTCAGATGATCGTGCATTCCTTCAGGGTCAGATGATCGTGCACTCCTTCAGGGTCAGATGATCGTGCATTCCTTCAGGGTCAGATGATCGTGCACTCCTTCAGGGTCAGATGATCGTGCATTCCTTCAGGGTCAGATGATCGTGCATTCCTTCAGGGTCAGATGATCGTGCACTCCTTCAGGGTCAGATGATCGTGCACTCCTTCAGGGTCAGATGATCGTGCATTCCTTCAGGGTCAGATGATCGTGCATTCCTTCAGGGTCAGATGATCGTGCACTCCTTCAGGGTCAGATGATCGTGCACTCCTTCAGGGTCAGATGATCGTGCATTCCTTCAGGGTCAGATGATCGTGCACTCCTTCAGGGTCAGATGATCGTGCATTCCTTCAGGGTCAGATGATCGTGCACTCCTTCAGGGTCAGATGATCGTGCACTCCTTCAGGGTCAGATGATCGTGCACTCCTTCAGGGTCAGATGATCGTGCATTCCTTCAGGGTCAGATGATCGTGCACTCCTTCAGGGTCAGATGATCGTGCATTCCTTCAGGGTCAGATGATCGTGCATTCCTTCAGGGTCAGATGATCGTGCACTCCTTCAGGGTCAGATGATCGTGCATTCCTTCAGGGTCAGATGATCGTGCACTCCTTCAGGGTCAGATGATCGTGCATTCCTTCAGGGTCAGATGATCGTGCACTCCTTCAGGGTCAGATGATCGTGCACTCCTTCAGGGTCAGATGATCGTGCACTCCTTCAGGGTCAGATGATCGTGCATTCCTTCAGGGTCAGATGATCGTGCACTCCTTCAGGGTCAGATGATCGTGCATTCCTTCAGGGTCAGATGATCGTGCACTCCTTCAGGGTCAGATGATCGTGCACTCCTTCAGGGTCAGATGATCGTGCATTCCTTCAGGGTCAGATGATCGTGCACTCCTTCAGGGTCAGATGATCGTGCATTCCTTCAGGGTCAGATGATCGTGCACTCCTTCAGGGTCAGATGATCGTGCATTCCTTCAGGGTCAGATGATCGTGCATTCCTTCAGGGTCAGATGATCGTGCACTCCTTCAGGGTCAGATGATCGTGCACTCCTTCAGGGTCAGATGATCGTGCACTCCTTCAGGGTCAGATGATCGTGCATTCCTTCAGGGTCAGATGATCGTGCACTCCTTCAGGGTCAGATGATCGTGCATTCCTTCAGGGTCAGATGATCGTGCATTCCTTCAGGGTCAGATGATCGTGCACTCCTTCAGGGTCAGATGATCGTGCATTCCTTCAGGGTCAGATGATCGTGCACTCCTTCAGGGTCAGATGATCGTGCATTCCTTCAGGGTCAGATGATCGTGCACTCCTTCAGGGTCAGATGATCGTGCATTCCTTCAGGGTCAGATGATCGTGCACTCCTTCAGGGTCAGATGATCGTGCATTCCTTCAGGGTCAGATGATCGTGCACTCCTTCAGGGTCAGATGATCGTGCATTCCTTCAGGGTCAGATGATCGTGCACTCCTTCAGGGTCAGATGATCGTGCACTCCTTCAGGGTCAGATGATCGTGCATTCCTTCAGGGTCAGATGATCGTGCATTCCTTCAGGGTCAGATGATCGTGCACTCCTTCAGGGTCAGATGATCGTGCATTCCTTCAGGGTCAGATGATCGTGCACTCCTTCAGGGTCAGATGATCGTGCATTCCTTCAGGGTCAGATGATCGTGCACTCCTTCAGGGTCAGATGATCGTGCACTCCTTCAGGGTCAGATGATCGTGCATTCCTTCAGGGTCAGATGATCGTGCATTCCTTCAGGGTCAGATGATCGTGCACTCCTTCAGGGTCAGATGATCGTGCACTCCTTCAGGAAGTGTTGTCGACCGAAAACCCATCATCGCTCGATTCGTGAGTGAGCTAATTTGGATGCAAATGTTAAAAGCGGAAACGCATAGCTTTAACGGTCTGAGGAGATAGGGTGGGATCTGCAAAGTCCCAATCAGCGAATCTATACCGAATAATTTATTGATGATTGATCGAATGTGTTGCTTTGCTGATCAGTGTAAGGACACGACCTTACAATAATGACAGACGCCTTTCTTGCCTCGTAATTTTTTATAAGACTGCATGATTTTAAAAGCGTTTTTATAAGACTGTTTTAAAAGCAAAACAAAATCATGCTAGAAACTATAAAACCCAATGCGCATACACAAGCAAACGCGAATCATTTTGAGGACTGCTGTTTATGAGAGAACAGTATAAGCAGCCCCTCTATAGATTTCAGTTCTTGTCCAAGACAGGTTTCAATAATAATCGATTTTCTGTAGCAGTTCTTTAGTATTTGAAGCAAAAATTTTTTTGCTGTACACAATCGTTTCTAAAGATAGGGACAGAACTGCATTTTTTCTGAGAGCTACATATGAGTATGAGTATAGCATAATTCAGAGGCCAATTCACAATAACCTTATTGCTGCAGCGTCTTTGCACATGACCAAGGTCAAGTGAAATTTCTATCTCAAGCGTTTCATGAGATTAATAGGCCACAACAGTCCCGTCCCAGCCAGAAACATGTACAACTTATTTGACTGAACTCCATATAATCCAATGAGTGCGTACTGCAGCAATTTACTGCTCAGAATAATGACGATTTTTAGCGAGTCCAGAAATTGATGAGATCAGTGAAAATTAGCATAAAATTAACTCCATCAGCGAAGCCCGCTTCAGAATTTATATGATAAAGAGTTCTCAAATGGGACACACCGTGTGCAGATATCTGCAGAAACGAAATCCCTATTAGCTAGACTGGGATTGCCGCATTTAATGTCGTTTTTGTTTAAACTGTAAAGCCGACCAATCAGAAGACGCTGGAATCGGGGCGTCGATTGTAAAAGCCAGACTGTTTTTAGAAGCCGATCCTGGACGCGATTCTCGCTAGCGAGACCGCTGAATGCTTCGAAATGCTTCCCAGTCCGGTGCAAGCAGCTCCGATGCTAACTCCTGAGTCGCAATTTGGCGACAACTCGCCACATCATCATCAGAACATTCGGCGTCAGAATTCGACGCTGCGGCAGCAGAAGCAGCAACAGGCAGCAGCCAGACTCCGCGCCAGCGCCAGCATGGACTGCGTGCAGTCGCCAGGACTTGCCAGCAGCGTTAGCAACAGCAAATCGATTCGCTCACTCCGCGCCATTGTTGAACGCATTGCGCCTGGCGAGTCCGAAGGTCGCTACGCGACACGACTGAAGCGCTTCTGCGATTCAACCAGCGCGCACGGATTTCACAAGCTGTTCGAGTCGTCTAGCCAGCTGCACCGAGCCGTCTGGCTGCTGATCATTTTTGCAGCTGTAACCGGCTTCACCATTCACCTCAGCTTACTGGTCAGCCGCTTTCTTCAGTCGCCGGTTAACACAGAGACTCGAGTCTATAGCACACCGTTCGTGTTTCCGGATGTCACCGTGTGCTCCACTGGCCATATGAGCAGTCTCCGCTATCGTCAGAATCCGCTAGTAATGTCGGTTAATATGACCCTTCGAGCGCTCATTGCCGATGTCAGTCGTTTTTGGGGGGCCACCAACAATAGCGATGACAGTGTCAATGCCGATCTGCGAAACTCTTTGAAGAGTTTCCTACACGAGCTGAACGTCACGAAGCAGCAACAGGACGCGATCATTCACTGCCAGTACGCTGGTGCCAGTTGTTCCTACCGGGACTTTCTGCAACTGGCTGACCCAGAGTACTTTAGCTGCTTCACCTTCGCGCCATCAAGTCGCAACCTGATAGTCGGCGGCGAAAAGGACGGCGGTCTATCGATCATACTATACACAGGCGACGATAAGAACTTCATTACCGAAGAGGAGTCGCTATCATTCTCCACAGGCTATCGCGTCATTGTACATCCGCCGGAAACTAGGCCAGACACAGCTGATGGATTTTTTATTCAGAATGGCAGCAGTACACACGTACAGCTCGCCTACACCAGCCTCACTGTGCTCAGCAAGGGATCGCGAAAGTGTGCTCGCCCTGGCCAGCTCCCGATCTCCGAGTTTCTAGACATGCACACCGGCCGACTGCTGCGGTATCGGTATAGTGTGTCGGACTGCGCCATGCGACATTGCCAAGCCTACCTAAACAGCACCTGCCACTGCCTTTCTGAGCTCCTGCCAGTACCAGCTGACTATGGACCACAGTTTCGGACTCGCTTCTGCCACCGCGTCTCTGCAGCTGATGTTGTCGACGCCACAGATGGTATGTCGTTAGTCGCCGAAGAGGAGCTTCGATTACGTCGCAACTGTCACGACAGCGAATTAGAGCTCATCCACCGGAGAACAGCTGGCGATCTGGACTCATGTCCCGTGCCATGCGATGGGCAGCAGTACGACCTGCGCCTGACGCAGAACAGATGGCCGGGACACCCTGGCGAGGCTGGCCTGGCCCTTCTGGACCGCGTTCGAGCGTCCATTCGCTTTGCCGAGGAGGACAGACTCGATACGCGGGTTCTGAAAACTATCGAGCGTCGTCTGATGAGTACCACTGGCAACAGTGGCTCTGTTGGTGGCAGCTTTGCTCGCCTGACAGTCTACAGCCACTCGACAATGGGCAGCCGGGTTGCAGAGGCCTGGGCCTATCCGGCTGGAAACCTGTTCTCAGACATTGGAGGCATTCTGGGTCTGTGGCTTGGAGTCTCTCTTATTAGTACGTTTGAATTCTTTGAACTTTTTGCTGATCTGCTGGCTAGCGCTAGACGAAAGTCTGCAGCAACGGCAACGACGGCTATTGTGACAGTCAATGAGGGGGGCATGCTTTAGTCGATTACTTAAAGCTTCGCGATTCAGGTTTTCAATTAAAAAAATTACAATGTTTGCTTTACTAATGACTCACGGTTCAAGACGTTGTTAATGTTGCTTTTGCAATTAAGTGTTCTTGTTGCTCACTTCTCGTTTGTGGCTTAATTAATATGTTAAATGTCTGATTGCCGCATGTTTATACATGTATTTTATACGAACATATTTGCAAGCTATGATCTTGGAATGCAATTGCAATTGCTAGTCCAATAAAAATAGTTTCTTGTGCCCACAATCGCTTGGAACTTACGAGCGTATTTACTGTACCGCGAGCTTTTGCATGAATTTTTTTCCAGACAAGATGAAAAATTACGCACTTAATTGGCTCTCTTATGCACAGCCAATATGGCACAGTCGCAGTTGTCCAGTCCATGGACTGGTGGAGTTTGCCGCACTCCAACCGAATTTCTACCCCCAGCTGATGCTGCTGTCCATTTCTCAGTTCTGTTAATTAATGTCGTTGATTTTCCGCTTGGTTCATATCGTAACTGAATGTGGTAATTAAATATAATACTATAGAATATAAGTTATCGAAGGAAAGAAATATTGCGATTAACTTATTGTAAAATATCATGAAGCGAACAGCAAGTTTAAATCAATGACCACTAAAAGATGGGACACTTTGTTTCTTGGAAAATGTATAAAATGACAGATTTTCACGGAAAATCGCACTAGGGAGATACGACCTTTTCACGACTTTCACATTAAAATGTTGATAACTTATTACTGGAAGCAAATCCTTCGCTTCAGCGAATATTAGAACAGCTGCATTCATAAAAAATAGATCTTCATTTCATTTTCGTCTATTTATCATGAAGTCACTTGTCACTTTCTAATAAATTATTTAAGCGTATAACAATAATTTTCTATAATTATTTTCATGTCTTATTTGGTTGCTATTCTGGTTCATGATAAATTGAAGAAAATAAAATTAGGATCAAGTCTGAACAATTTATGAATAATTATGCTTCTAATATTCTTTAAACAACATGTTTGGAAGGATTGAAAGAACAGCAAATTGGATCTGCCAATAAAAAATATAAACATTTTAATATGAAAAACGTGAAAAATTCGTATCTTTTAAGTGCATTATTTCCTTGAAAATCTGCATTTAATAAATTTTCCAAGAAACGAACTGTCCCGTCATTCTTCTTCTAGTAGTCCTTGGTTTAAAGCTGTATTTAGAAGGCACGTCAACATCGAAAAAATCATTTTAGAATGCTTGATCGGCCTGGGGCCACTACCAGAAAAAAATCGAGGACCAACTTTCGCGCCTCACGTGACTTTTTATTCAGAACCTCGGGAGTGAGGTTCAATAAATTATATTCTTTTTTAAATTAATTTCTGGAGAAGCAATGGAGTAGTTCCAGATTGTGCTAAAGATATGCCGATTCGATTTTCAACCAGTAAAAAAACTATTAAAAGGAAACGCAGTTCTCTTTTGGGTATCATCGTGGCAAAACTTTTTACGAAACTCAACTAGATCGTCCCTAAAGCCAGATACTAGTGAAGGCCTGATTTTACTTTTTCTGACTATTGCAGCTTTGCGCAGCAAATCCACTAGCGGAGTTCGCTCCAGACGGCCCACCTTGATGAAAGGCCTCACCGATGGCGAGCTGTTGCACTGCTGTGCCAGGTCGTTGAATAGACGAATGGTCACATCGTGGTTCTTAGTTGGGTATAGGTACTTGATTATGATGTGTTCGCAACACTTGTTTTTAGGGATCAGCTTGCCGTTCTGCGTTAAAAATAGAGTGAGAGGATTTTGCTGTTGAAAGCCTGCATAGTACCTGCTCGAAACTGGGCAAATTTTGCTCAGAAAATTATGAAACCTAAAGCTAACATGGGATGCATAGCGACTTCCACGAAATGAAGCACATAGTTATGTCCTAAAAGCGTATAATATCGTCTTTACCAAAATGTACAGGCATACTGCTGTACAACATGCACATTACTAGGAACTATAAAGTCTCATTAAAAGCACAAGGCCACAACTTCTGTAGAGGTTAGAGCGTCGGACTCACGACTTGAAGGTCAAGGGTTCGATTCTAAACACCACTGGAACAACTTGTGTCCTTTAGCAAGACACTTAACTCTGCATTGCTTCAGTTTACCCAGCTGTTAAATGGGTACCAGCATCTGATGAGGTAATCGAGGGTGGGTGTGGCGTCCCCCAGTCCATGGACTGAACAGGCCGTACGCAGCTTTCAGATGCGCCGCGCAATAGCTGCGGCTGTGCTGTCGGCTGCACATCTGGCCTATGTAGGCGCATGTGCAATCAATCAAAAAGCACAAGGTTTCACTCTAATTACCTGGTCTTGACGCGGGTGAGCCAGGTGAAACGTGCACGAGCATCGCGTCTGAATAGTTTTTAGGCGCTTATCAGCCACAGTGCCGTCCTGTCTGAACAACTCGAGAGAGATGCTGCGGGGAACAATGAGCACGGCGGAGTTGATTCTGTCAGTCAAATCTAAGAGGCTTTTTTGGTTGCCTATTGTCTGCTTGTCTCCGCAACTTTGTGCCATTGGTTGCAAATTGTTTGCTGCAACTGCTTGACCGATAATTAAATAATAGCTAATAAATTTGTATTCAGCCCATACGAGAGCTAGGCCCAGCCATCAGTTGTTAAATGTAGAATACTCTAGCACATAGACTAAAACTTAAACATTTTAAATTGCACTTCCTAAATTCACTTGTCTATGTATTTCTATTTATAACTAAGAATATTTATTTAGCTAAAGATGAGAAGACAACAAAGATTACAATTACCCAAGATACGTCACTCAATGCAAAAATCTGGTTTTCGCTCTCATCACACACTTTATGCCATAGACAAACATTCGGCCAGCTTCAAATCGCCAAATTCGCATCATCAGCAGCAGCAGCAGTCGTCTCCAGGGGGACAAAGGAGCACCGTTCACGCCGGGTCCCTGAACACCTGAACACCTGAGCTCCAGGTGACAAATTGCTCTACCACCCAGACAAGCCTCCGCAACAACCACCGGACACTTCCATTACCATCACCTGCCGAGGGGGACGAACTACACCTCGTGCGGCGCCTCCGCGGTGGCGAGGCGCCCCAAGCCAGCCGCCGCCGCTCCCACTGCCGCCAGCGACCCAGTGACGGGGAGGAGCCCGGCCATCTACTTCGTGTTCTGCAGTTCAACTGCAACGGCATCAAAGCCCGCTCCACGGAGTTGGCCGCGTGGCTCCACCGCCACAAACCAGCAGCGGCTCTCCTGCAGGAAACCAAGCTCAAGCCGGGGCAAACCTACCACCCATCGGAAGGTTACTGCGTCGCCGCACGTTGCGATGGACTACCCAAGCCGGACCTGCCCCAGACACCTACTACACCGGACCAATCACTACCGTCAGACCAGCCAAGCAGCATTGCCCCAGAAGCCGTGCACAGGCGCCAGCAAACCCGCCCACGGTGCCGCCTTCGGTGGCCGGACGGCAGGGCAACTGAGTGGTGTGCAGGCTGCCGCTCAGGCCGCTCGGCCTGCAACCGCCGCAACGAGCCGTGGCGCTTGCCGCCCCCGCCCCTATCAGAACCGCTGTTCTGACCTGGGCGTGGTCTGAATGGAGAAGAAGAAGAAGAAGTCGTCTCCAGAATTTTTCTTTTCTTTTAATGCACAACACACCAAGGAGAAAAGTTAAGAAAAGTATTATGACATGCGTAATTTGATATAAATTCACTTAAATTTATGAAGTTCAATTCATAAATTTTATGAAGTCTATGATGAAACCATATAGACAATATTATTGTCCTATTGATCAAGCCCACTCATAATGTGTGTGACATTGTACACTTTTGGAGGGGTTTTTCCCAGCCACCAATGAAGCCTGATTGTTGCACGCCTTTACTGTCTATGTCCCGAACCCCGCCAGCTCGTCTCGCTGTCTTACAGCCTTCCCCAAACTGAGTTCTCTTGCTGCCCTAAGTCAGGCGGTCTACTTTTGGACCATAGACATTTCGGGCGTGCACCAATCGACAAAATAATCGATTGCTGCACGCCCCGCGAGACCGCTGGCTATAATATCCGCTCCGTGAGACTGATTGTTGCACGCCCCATCTGTCTGTGGTCCAAAAGTATACAATGCCAGTGATAAACGGCTATTCGTACTGCAAAGTTTTAAACCTCGGGCGCTACGCGCCCTCGGTTAAAAACATTGCAGCACTCATAGCCGTTTATTACTATATCAATTGTGCATTGCCACATATGTGGCAATGCATGTCTACTTTTTACCATAGACAACGTTGTATAGTTGTTCCCCTTCATAAGCCTAGAAAGAAGCTAGAAAGAGACTAACTAGTCTGTGCCTTCGCTACTGATTATATATTTGAGATTACAAAGATGATAAACTGGAGTCATTTGCCTGTTGACTCCCTTGATGGTGCGTCAACAACGCAACTGGAAGTGATAAGCGAATTGAGTCGTGAAGACCATAGTAAGGATAAAGAACTAGAGCGCTTTATCCAGTTCATCACCGACTTTAGCAAGAATGACGACAGCATCGCAGGATGAGGCTTAAAATGATACTAACATGGACAGAAATTTTTGGACTACCTTAACTCTCTTGGTTACCCACTGGACGCTATAGGACGCTAGGGCCAGGATCCAGCGATTTTTTCGCTACATGGTGAAGCGAGAGGTCAACATCATCGACGCGCCTGAATTTGGCAGCGCGAATCGCATGCTTCGCATGAAAGTCCGTGACAAGCTTCAGGCAGAAGTGTGAAGCGATTCGAGCCAATCGAGGTGGCTAACCTCAAGAAGCTTTTTGAGTACATTAATCGGTTTGCGTACTTTTGTATTAGTACTTTTGCGTACTTTTACGCCAATACTCTGAAAAACGAATGAGCAGATCGTATAGTCTATGGTCATAACATCAATGTCTGCGTGTGACAATAAGGAGCGTTGCTAGTAGGCTTGATCTATGTGATAATAAAAAATAGCAGCGTTCATTCATGAAATGGTGCATAGCGCTATCAATGTCTATGGCATAAAGTGTGTGATGAGAGCGAAAACCTGATTTTTGCATTGAGTGACGTATCTTGGGTATTTATAATCTTTGGAAGACAATCAGTTTTTTAGCCAGTACACATGTGTATGTATAGCTACAACATCCAGAACCGAAGCATATCATATCATACAGGGATGTTGGAGTCAAGAAAAAAGTACAATGAAGTTATGCTGAACTGCAGAGGCAATTAGAAATTACCACAGGAAAAAATTCGTTTCTTTTAGTTCCATACCCATTAGAGACAAAGGACACAGAACTCAAGCAAGCAGAGTCACAATTCTATTATATATTATTTTAAGCAATATTACTTACAAGAAATATGTAAACCAGAGTTGAGACGTACTCATAAGCTCAAACCATAAGCTCCCAGACCAAAAATTCCTTATGAGAATGTATTATGTGTAGCAAGTGCAAGATTGAAGTGGAAAACTAGCTCCATTTTTATTTAAGTGCAGTTGGAATAGTGCAGTGACTGTGGTTGGTTTGGGATCCCTGGCCTACAGTACTATTAAGTATAATACGAATAATCACCATAATAATCACACAATCACACAGTACAGTAATAAGTAAGATACAGTACACCGTACAGGCCTGGCACTCCGAAAGGAAAGACACGAATGCAGCGCTTACCGGTCGGAACGCAGGATGACAGGAGACTTCGATTCCGTTTATTTGTATGAAATAACTTGAGACTTCGCAGTAAGAGACCGTCTTTACCGATAGAATCTTAACTAGCAAGTTTTGCCCCCCTTCGGGGAGCAGAAATATTTTTAATTCGTCCAGTATACACTTTTAAGCAGCTGTATTTTCAGCCTTTTTACGCTACAATGATCAGTTAACAATGATCCCCCGGTTGATAAAGATCCCCCAGTTGACAATGATCCCCCAGTTGACAATGATCCCCCAGTTGATAAAGATCCCCCAGTTGACAATGATCCCCCAGTTGACAATGATCCCCCAGTTGACAATGATCCCCCCGTTGACAATAATCCCCCAATTGATGATGATCACGCAGTTGATTATGATCCCCCAGTTGACAATAATCCCTCAATTGATGATGATCACGCAGTTGACAATGATCCCCCAGTTAATGATGACTCCCCATTGATGATGATCCCCAGTTGACAATGTTCCCACAGTTGACAATGATCCCCGAGTTGACAATAATCCCCCCAATTGATGATGATCACGCAGTTGACAATGATCCCCAGTTAATGATGACTCCCCATTGATGATAATCCCCAGCGGGTGCCCCGGCACGGGCAGATATTGCACGGGTGGACGGGCAAAGCTACGCAGAGCTGATTGGCCGGAGGGGCAAAGCAATGCATGGCTGGGTAAGAGTTGACCGACAATGCCCGCGCCCAGCCAATCAGATGGCGGCACAGGGCACCCTGAAGCAGGGTCGGGGGAGGAGGGAGAGAAAGGGCGAGGCCAAGGCCGAGCCAAACGAACCGGCCTCAAACACAAAGGCCTTGGCGAGCAGCCGACCTGAGAAACACAGGCACAACAATAGGTTTGAGACCGCACTTTCGAAATTTTAAAAAGAAAATTTCAGAGAAAACTCCTAACAGCAGAAAAAAAAGGCACAAGACGACAGGGAAACACTAGCAAAGTACATCATAGAAATATCTAAAATAATAGAACAGCTGCCCTGAAGCAACAACTGATAATTTAATAATTATCACGACGATGTACTATATTATGTACTAAACATATATTACGAGCTATATTTAATTCCTGTTGTCCCTCGCTTTTTTACTTTTATTTATAACTCTTAAGTTCTTGAGCAGATGATCATTGTCTTCAAGTTGTTGAGCAGCTGATCATCATCTTTAAGTTGTTGAACAGCTGATCTTCATCTTAAAGTTGTTGAACAGCTGATCATTATCTTTAAGTTGTTGAGCAGCTTATCATTATCTTGAAGTTTTTGAGCAGCTGATCATTATCTTTAAGTTGTTGAACAGCTGATCTTCATCTTAAAGTTGTTGAACAGCTGATCATTATCTTTAAGTTGTTGAGCAGCTGATCATTATCTTAAAGTTGTTGAACAGCTGATCATTATCTTTAAGTTGTTGAGCAGCTGATCATTATCTTTAAGTTGTTGAACAGCTGATCTTCATCTTAAAGTTGTTGAACAGCTGATCTTTATCTTTAAGTTGTTGAGCAGCTGATCATTATCTTTAAGTTGTTGAGCAGCTGATCATTATCTTGAAGTTTTTGAGCAGCTGATCATTATCTTGAAGTTTTTGAGCAGCTGATCATTATCTTGAAGTTTTTGAGCAGCTGATCATTATCTTTAAGTTGTTGAGCAGCTGATAATTCTGCTTTGCTTCAGTTCACCCAGCTGTTTACAACCTGGGTCTCCAGGTTTACAACCTGGAGATCTCTGGACAAAAAGCTTCCAAATATTCTCCAATCTCTACCGTGGACTATTCCGACTACTCAAATGGGTCTCACCACAGAACGCCCTGATCCAGGACATCAATAAGTTGAAAGATCCTCCAATCGTTACACACGCCTCCAAACTAAAGCAGCTTCGCACGACCAACTTCCGGACGAACTGTTCCTGCCAAAACTCACCGACACGTTGACCCAAGAACATCACGACCACCAGCAGCCGCTGACGAAGACCATCAGCCAACAAACCGATGACCTACCAACAGCCAAGGACCAACCCGACTCGATGACCTTTTACTCATCGACGCCGACACCAGCGCCTCGCTATCAACTCCGCTCGCGCAATATCTATACGGCTACTACCAAGGAATAACCAAGCTGAAAAGAAGAAAAGAAAAAACGGAACCGAATGAACTTCTATTATGGTTATTTAGTTTAGAAAATCTTTCCGATCTTCACTCTGCTTCTTAGCGTCCTTGTATACCCAAGTTTGAATTCTTTTCACCTCAATCCCTTCCTTAGCGTTAGAGTAAGATCGAAAACATAATATTAGACCTTAGAAATTTAGGCATCTTTTTCTGACACCCCTTATCGTTAAAATATTTACGTACTGACGACGCTTATCTTATTACATTAACAACAATGCCTATTAAACCTTTAATCTTCACCCTTTTCTCGCTCCACCGCGCGAACTCAAATCGATTGATTACTATCATTGTGATTGCTTAAATAACATCAGACATCAGGTTAGAAATATAACACCTTAGAGAAGGTTTAACACCGCTGCAAACATTGAGTCGAACTCACCGCTTATTGACTTAACTCAGAACATTAGAACAAAGAGCGAACCACAGATACAGAAGACCATCAAACCAAAGATATATCAAGTTCCTAGTTTAGTTCAAGGATTACTTAAGAAGATAAGAAGTTAAGAAAACACTTCAGTCGTCCTTGGTTCAGTTCCGCGTGACAAAAATTTTATTCGTATGCAAAATAAAAAAACAAAATGAATATTCAAAACAAAGCGAATGTATTTTTTACTCGTAAATTATAACATCTCAGTAGATTATGCACAGATTATTTTCTCCAGCATCAATTTCAGCTTCAGTCCACAACCCGAATGCTAAACTGCAGTGATTTCTGTTACGAATCAACGGAAACCTACCGAATGTAAATAAACTTTAATTGTAAGAAAGAAGTAAAAAGTAGTAAAAATTCAGATTAGCGATAATTTTTGCATTATTTACATCATAAACATTTATTTCTGTTTTTTAAACACAATGCTTTTTATATTTAAATTATTACAGTCTACAGTAGCGTATTATATTTCATTTAATTATTTATTACCTTTAGTTTAAAGTATTTTGTTTAAACATGTGACATTTTTGATTGATTTTGTATAGGTAGAATTGAACGGAAAAGCATGTTCGCTCAGTCATTTTATAATGCACACCTAAACGTGCATTTCATTGCATATTCCTCTTAAGTAAAAGTATTGTGTCTGTGATTCTCCTTCGCTTTTAAAAAAGAACTCACTCACTTTAACTTAATTGTAGCAAGCTTAACTAAAATTATTTAAAGAATATGGCTTCGCATGCAACATTTAATATTAAATTTGGAATAATTACAGGTAATAATTATTAACTTACACGAAGTGTTTTTTATTGTTTGTGTATATTGGGAATTATATGTTATGTATAGCTTTTACTTATTTTTTTAATTTTGTCATTAAACTTGTTCTGGCTTTGTATAATTTATAAAAACTTATTTGCTAGCTGCATTTTATCACTGCTGCTGGTGTCTTGACTTTCAGATTTAAAAGATACTTAAAGTTGTTGTTTTTATGCAAGCTAGGGTAATGTATCATCAACCAAACAAGAATGTGTATTTTTTTAACTTCAAACCTAAGCTGCAGATTTTCTATTTAAGATATGATGATAAATCAAAAGCCAAGTTATAGAAAACAGTTATTACATATTTCTAAAAAGTATATGCTTTTGCTATTTTGTCAAATAGAAAAAAAGTTATTCCTGCTTTTTATCTAAAACCGAGCAATGATTTTCATGTATCTTCAAGCCAAACAGAGAATTTGATGTTTGGTTTTACAATTTGAGTGAGTGGTTTAATCTTATTTTAAGGAGTGAACTATCATGAATTATGTCATTTGAAAGCATTTTTCATGCTCTATAAATAACTACATATATGGTCATTTAATTGGCAAGCAACCACATACAATCTTTGTCTAAAGTACATACTGAAAAAATGTTGTTAAAAAGTATGCTTTTGCAATAAAAATTTCTATTGAAACATCAATATCTTTCTTTCCCAAATTCCTCTTAATGCTTAATTGCACATCATGCCTCAGCTTGTAGATAATTTCTTTAACTTTCAAATTAGTTGTTCTGTGAAACACAATAGCTTGTTTCTGTCTTGCACGAGACCAAGGAAGAAGTCAAAATTCTTGTTCGGTTTTGAAGATACACTGTTCGGTTGATGATACATTACCTTATTCACTATTGCTATAATAAATTTTGACATTTTTATTTTTTTTTTGCTGGTAAGCTCTAGCTTAAATGTATTCTTCACTTAAATAGACCTAAAATATGTTGTAACAAATCAGTTAGCTTTAGAGTAGCAGTAATCACTTGAGAACAAAAATTATAGAGAATTGCTTTGAAATTGTAATTAAATGAAGCAATCTTGCGCAGTTATTTCAATTTAATTGTGAATATATTGCACGCAAATTACAATATTTGCCATACTCTGGATCATGTCGGTTACGCCGGATTTCTCCGGTGTAAAACTGCCTTATGCCAAAGGTAGTTGTTATTTGTCCAGTTAATTATTTTATCTTACAAATGATAGAGGTTCTCATGGTAGCGCTACAACCCCTTATAACATAGTTAATCACTCAAGAGGAAAGCCTATCAAGAAGTTGAAATTGTGGTCCTCGCTGTTGATCTGGGTATCATCCTTTGCTGGTGACCCAGTTGACTTTGTAGAAGTATTCAAATGAGTCGCTACAACTTCACACTTCAAAGGAACTTAGGTTATTCTTTAGTTGGATAAAAATACAAATCAAACAGACATTAGTTAGATATAAACAATTTGGCTTAAAGGAAAGATCTCTTCCGACATGCATAGTTTGGTGCCTTCATTCTAATGCAGACATTTGGTATGAGATCTAAAATTAATGATAAAATCACTAACCGGACAAATAATCAAACGCCAAATGCCTACACCAAAAGTTGGGGGGTAGTTTGGCATAAATTTTTGTACTAGAAAAACAGGAGTAACTGTGGAGTAAATAGATTTTGACAAAAAATTGGATTAAGTGTTGGTTGTAAGCTGTAAGAAGCATAGAAGCAAAACAGTGTACATTTTGGTCATTTTACTATTCATTTTCAAAACACATTAATTTTGCATAAATTTTTAAAAGTATAACAAAGTTTTTGTTAAGCATAAAACAGAGGATAAAGTATACCTGTTATTTTTTTAGAAGCAAAGAAAAAAAATTAAATTAAATTCTGCCTGAAAGTATTTTCTGTCTCACAAATAAATAATTTTGAATTAATGAATTTCTTATTTATTGTAAATACAAATTGTGCTACCATACCTGCAATCTGTGAATCTGACAATCTGTTAACATGTCTGCCAATCCAGGCAACCACAACCCTTACCCTAGTGACAGTGACAATGAGAAAGAAAATAACGCTGACAGTGCTGACACAAATGATCAAGATGAAGATGTTGCAATGATGCCCTTTCATTGGCAACTCGTCCCACAGCTCCTAACTTGTATTTAACTTGACTCGTTTTCTTTTTTACTTGTAATTACTTTTGCGTTATATTTCTATTGCTCATTTTAGCCATGTGGGGCTTTTTTCTGTTGGCATAATTTTTAGGAGACAAAAAATGGGAGTAACTGTGCTGGCGTAAGTCCCAAAAAAGCTAGATTTTACCTCCAGCGTAAGCCCAGCATGATCCGGACTATAGAATATTTGCAATTTGAATAGCAACTTTCTTGCAATTTTAGCAATTCTTCCAATTTAATTACATTTTTTTACAAAAATGTTGTACGTAAATTGCAATTGTTAAAATTTTTGTGTTTTTTTATTTGTACTACTAGTAGTGTAATGCAATTTCTGCCCCATGCTTTTCACACTCGTTAATTATCTACAAAAAACTAGGTCAACAGAGAGAAGGTGTTCAAAGTAAAAAACTCAGTTAATTCAATGAATTATTCAGTGCAATTCAACTAATATTCAATAACACGCAACAAAACATGTATTTTTTCCAAATGGGAACTGAGTATGTTGAAGCAAACAAAGAAAAAGTAAACAGTCAATTATCATCTAATAACTTTCAGCTTGATGGCAAATGCAACATACAAAACTAGCCATACTCTGGAACACAATTGTTGACAGAAAAAAGCAAAATGTTGGGGTCTTTGAGGATATTGTGATATACAACGCATGCGTAAAGAATGTTAATAGAAGGAATAGCAGCAATATGGGTAGTGGGTTTACCAAAAAAGAACATTTTATTAGCTAAATCTAATGCGACTTGAAAACAGACTGATCAGAGTCATTACTGTGAGAGGGAAAAATCCTTCTAAAACCCGCTCATACAGTCTAACATGCGCATATATCAAGCCACTACTGTATTTTGCAAATGAAGTGATTTTACCAAACGATACAGTTTTAAAGTAATAAAAATAAACTTACAAATTCTGTTCATCATCGTGATCCTTGTCGGTCCACTGCTTCTTGTTTTTGTTGTCTAACATCTGGTTCAAAGAGTAGCGAACTGCTGACCATGACACATAGCGGAATCGAAGATTCAAACATTCCCGGTGACCTGGTCCTCGAGGACTTGATCATCAGGTGGTGTTAGGAATTCTTTAAGTAATGAATTCTGGTCCTCCAGCTTCTTTAAAGCCTGACACTGAAGGTTCATTTGTAGTCGAAGCTCGAGCAGCAAAAGCTGAGTTGTTGATGGACCAGAACTTCCAGAAGCAGCACTACCAATCGGATCGGCCTTCAGAAGCCCGATTTTTTATCCTGGAATGATCTTCCGTATTTTCGTTGATTGTTCTAAAGCCAAGATTAAGACGTCCATGTCGCTGCGGTGTTAATGACATCGAGGATGCTTCTAGATTGCCAGCTGTTGACCATGCACCATGGCAAGACTGTTCATCACCAAGAAAAGCAGCTTCCAATTCTTTCGACCTACATTGCTCTTCTTGATAGCGTCTTTCAGCCACAGTTTTATGACTGGACGAACTAGCAGCAGCAGGTCCGGAAGCACGTTGGGATCGCTGTAGGAGGATGGGTAGACTGCCTGCTCATTCAGTTTAGCACTGACCGATTCGCCGGACTCCAATGTCAACTGCAGCAGCAGTACCAAGTCACCTGATTTAACAGGAACTACTTTGGCGACCTTAATGATGCGGCCCTGAATGGCAGGTTCAAACCAGTCTTCGTGGCCTTCACCAGTTAGAACTGCCTCATGGATGGTTGATACAAAAGACTGCAAATATTTGCGCGACAACGACTGCTTAAAATGTGGTGCCAATTGCTGATGCTTGGTGGCCAGCTGCACTAGCTGTTTCACCTCTGGTGTTTGGGTGGCTTTCTCGACTGCTTCATCGTCGTCCTCGGCAGTCAGGAGGCTCACGGCCAGAGCAGCGTCCATCACAATGGATGCATCCGTTTTTGCAGCACTTCGCCAGTCATGCAAGGAATGAGTGGTGAAGGGCTGAAGCCAGCTGGACCAAGTCCTGTTAGTGTGAGACATATGTGATTAATTAATGTCTTTTTTTCGAGTAAGTGTATCATGATCTAGACATTTGCTAAAGGCTGTTTAAACTCCTAAATATACAACTCTTTGCAACTTGATCATCTCTACCTGCTCCATATCCTGGGCTTCTCGAAGATGCCAGTTGACTTTGCTGCTGGGTTTGCCAGCTCGTAGGTTGCTTCGGGAGCTTGCCGCGGGCATGTTTGGCTGAACAAGCCAGCCACCAAGTAGCTTGACAGATTTGAATATGCCTCCAGGCTGGATAGAATTGTAGCAGGCCTTAAGCAGAGTAACATGAAGGAAAAATAATTTAGTGCGGGTAATGTACATTCCCTGAAATATAGCACGCATTGCTGTATGTAATCCTATTTCAATATTGAGAATTGAGAAAAACTCAATGGTAGTTTAGATTCATGGAAATACTACCTGCAGCGGTGGGTAATCTTCAACACGGAAAACATCAGCGCGATCTGCCAGGTGCTTTGCAACCTTGCCTGCCAGAACAGATACCTTCCAGTGCGGCAGCTGGAGGTCCTGAGCAATATCCATGAGGGAGACCAAGGGGGCCATGAGGTCCTGCAGGCACAGGAGATCGAAAACAAAGTCGCTACCAAACATGGCGTACTGCAGCTCCTCATCGTCCAAACAGCAAGGGTTCTCCTCGCGAAATGCTGTGTGCAGTGCGGAGAAACACTGTTCGATAGCAGTCCACTGCCTGAGAAATACAAAAGACATGGATACATACTCAGCTTCATTGCGGTGCTTCATAAGCAAATTTCTAAAATGTTGTGACATCTAATGAGCATACATAAAAGTACTGATAAAAAATAGTCGTAAGTACTCACTTGACTGCAGAGCTCGTAAATCGCTGGGAAGCGAAATGAGACATTGCCCGAGCTGAGCCATCTGACGCTGCTTGCAGTGCTGCGTGCCCGCGACCCCGGCTGAAAAGACTCCCGAAGTGATTTGCACGTTTAATGAAACGGCGCAGCGCTTCTCCCTCAGGTCCATCACGGACGTCTGTGACGGCTAAATTGAGAAAATATGCAGCATCCCACATGACAGACATTTTGTCCGAATTTGATATTGGCCATCAGCTACAGTGCCAACAATGCTTTCGTGAGGAGGCCGAAGCACCTGAGAATTTCACACGCATATTAACACGGGTTATCTGCAATCAATGCTTAATTTTAAGTATTTACCGTTATAAAATATTCATATACAACATGTGGTACTTCAACTGACAATGCTGGGCCAAATCGCATCAGCATTGTTTGTCAATGCTCAAGTGTGAGGTAGATGTCTAAATGAGTCTCATCACCCAACAGAAATGCATTAAGTAGGTTAATCATACTCAAATGTATAATCAATGAACTTTTAAAACTCTTCAAATTCATTGTGCTGTGTCATCTCATTCCGTGTTAGTTTTAGATGATTTGTTCTTCAATTATTTTGTTTCAGGAAAACTTGATTGCAGTTTTGGCAAAGTTGAATGCAGTTTAAGGATTTGTCTATATGGTTCAAACTATGGTAATGAATGGGCTGGCTAAGCCCCATAGTCCCGAGTATGCTCCGTGCACGCGAGAACTGTTTTTGCCCTTGCACGCCATACGCGGGAGGTCAACCACCAATGCACGCCGCATGCTAAGCTGAATGACGGGGGGGGAAGGTTCCAACTTCCAGCGTCCGATGTATGAACACGTTTTTACGCTTTTATCCTAAATAAATGTGCTGCGCTATTTTTTCTAGCTATGCTAAACCTGTTTTATAAGTCACGAACTCAGTGCCGATTTGATTGAGAATCTGGGAGTCATTTGTCAAAGTTCAGTCCTTGGGGGTTCAGTGATGACGGATTACGCAAAAATGACATGACGCAGCGTGAAAAAAGTGACGGATAGTGTGACGCACTGTTTTCCTATGAGAATCGGCAAAGTTTGGGCTGTGACGCAAAATTTAAAGGTGTGACGCAGCTGAAATGATCATTAGCCGTCATATTTGTCCTCTGAAGTCATTATTTAGACAAATTTTATCATACAGTTTATAGTTTGCAAATTGCAACACTCACCACAAAATAAAAAATAAATGGTGATTGCTGCAATGTTACCAGTGTAATATTAGCTTTTGCAAATGGCAGAATTTTGTTCATTAGGAAGATGAATCTTAGGAATAAAAAATCTTCAACTGTTCACGTCTCAATGCTTTTTTACCAAGTTCTAAGCCATCCACTAAGCCAAGCCAGCCATCCAGCATTAGGAATAAAAATGAATGCAGTCATTTTCGGAACCATTTAAATAGCACTCACGTAATTTTATCAACAGCTAGTTTTGAAACCCGCGAGCACAAAAGTACAATATATTTGTTGTAGGTGGAAATGTACCAAATTGATCCATATGGATGCAAATGAAAAAATGTAGGTGATTGAAAAAGGCATTTTAGCACGATAAGACTTAAAAAGGAAACTCGATCACTGCTTCTCTCGCACAATGCAATGGACAACAAAAGTTAAAGCATCATACGCGTCATTAGCAAAAATGATCAATTGAGCAGACCAGATTGGCACTTGCAAACTGACCCAGTTTTAGAAAGTTGCAGCAATCAATGTCTAACAGAGTCTATGATGCTCCACTCTGAACTTCTAGAGAAAATAGCCATAGCCCTAAACATAGCCTTAAAAAGCACTACGGCATTCTTGAGAACCCATCTAAAAAGCACTACGTCACTTTTTCTTAAATTCGCAGTGCAGTCATTTTTGAGGCCCGATTTAAAAAGCACTACGTCACTTTTTCTTAAATTCGCAGCAGTCATTTTTGAGGCCCGATTTAAAAAGCACTACGTCACTTTTTCTTAAATTTGCAGCAGTCATTTTTGAGCCCGCTTTAAAAAGCACTACGTCACTTTTTCGCAAATTCGCAACAGTCATTTTTGAGCCCGCCTTATAAAGCACTACGTCACTTTTTTTCAAATTCGCAACAGTCATTTTTGAGCCCGCCTTATTAAATTCGCAACAGTCATTTTTGAGGCCCAATTTAAAAAGCACTACGTCACTTTTTCGTAAATTCGCAACAGTCATTTTTTACCCCCCCGAACAGTGCAATATATTTTTTTGCAGGTGGAAGTGGGACACAGAAAATTCAACCACGTGGAACTTTGGAAGGGACGCAAATGAAAAAATGTAGGTGATAGAAAACGGCATTTTAGCACGATAAGACTTAAAAAGGAAACTCAATCACTGCTTCTCTCGCACAATGCAATGGACGACAAAAGTTAAAGCATCATACGCGTCATTAGCAAAAATGATCAATTGAGCAGACCGGATTGGCACTTGCAAACTGACCCAGTTTTAGAAAGTTGCAGCAATCAATGTCTAACAGAGTCTATGATGCTCCACTCTGAACTTCTAGAGAAAATAGCCATAGCCCTAAACATAGCCTTAAAAAGCACTACGGCATTCTTGAGAACCCATCTAAAAAGCACTACGTCACTTTTTCTCAAATTCGCAGCAGTCATTTTTGAGGCCCGATTTAAAAAGCACTACGTCACTTTTTCTTAAATTCGCAGCAGTCATTTTTGAGCCCGCTTTAAAAAGCACTACGTCACTTTTTCTCAAATTCGCAACAGTCATTTTTGAGCCCGCCTTATAAAGCACTACGTCACGTTTTTTTCACAACAGCTAATCCAAACTCTAGGAAGCACGTTAGACATGTTTGACAGTTATTAGATAATGTTAGACGCCATTCACAAATCCACAAAGTTTGACATTGTCAGCTAGGCTTTACCAGGTATCGGTTTAGTCGATCCAGTCGGTCAAATCCTGCGGCGTCACAGGCTGTCTTTATACCATCAGCTAGATCCCGATCGCTGGTGCTTTCTAGTTGTCCGGCCTTCTCCAGACTGAATGGCTCGATATTTGTACTACTAATCCATGCGCTCTTTGGCGGCTTTTCAAAGAATTGGACAAATATTCGCTCACGTCGTGTCTTCAGTGAAGTTTTAGTCGATATGTGGAGGTTTGTTTTAGCATCATTGCAAACCATGGCAGGCCACCAGGTATATCCAGGATATTTAGCGAACACAATGTCACCAGGCTCTTGACAACCTGTAGACTGGATCTGTGGCTGACTTGATGTTGCAGGTGTCTTCTCGTGCTGCTGCATAGAACTTTTTGCCTTTTTCAGGCTGGCCTCGTTGACACTCGACTTTTTGCTTGCAACTGCAGAAGTACCATATCTTCTTTTTTTCGAGCAAGGTGAAGATGCAGATGCTTTTTGTGCACTTTGACTAGTCACTTCGGTAGCTTGAATGTCTGAGTGCTCAGTCTCAACAGTCTCAATGTCATTTTCCGCATTGCTAGTGGATTGTGAGGCTGGAGCAGCTACTTCGTCAAAAAGCTGAAGAGCTACAGATTTGGCTTTTCTTGCCAATGACACAGTTGTTGCCTGCGTAGAACTTTTTGCCTTTTTCAGGCTGGCCTCGACACTCGACTTTTTGCTTGCAACTGTACCATATCTTCTTTTCTTCGAGCAAGGTGAAGATGCAGATGCTTTTTGTGCACTTTGACTAGTCACTTCGGTAGCTTGAATGTCTGAGTGCTCAGTCTCAACAGTCTCAATGTCATTTTCCGCATTGCTAGTGGATTGTGAGGCTGGAGCAGCTACTTCGTCAAACAGCTGAAGAGCTACAGATTTGGCTTTTCTTGCCAATGACACAGTTGTTGCCATGTAGCTTTGCTCAGCTACTTCTCTGCTGTGATGCATCCTCTTGTGCAGCAGCTCTTGCTCCTCTACATTTAGAAGCTCTTTTCCCTTTGTCGCAAAGAAGTGTCTAAATGTGCGAACATTTACGCGATTGAAATCGTTCAAAATTGGAAATTGAGACTTGCATCTTCGCATAAATGTGGAAAAGGAATGGTTTGCTATCTGCAACTTAAAATTAAAGAGGAAGTCACTGTCTTTGGCACCTTCTGAAACTCGGTGGTTGCCATATGAAAGAAGCTCTGCGAATATGTTCGACTGAAACCATAACACAACCCTTTTTGCCGGTCTTGTGCATTTCAACTTCAAACATTGCTGTTGGATCCACTGAAACTTCAGATTTCCAAGCCAAAAACTCTGAAATCTTAGCATTTGATACCGAATCTGCTCGGTGGAAATTTCCCAATCCAAACACGAAGTTCAAGCCAAGAAACAAAACATTCTCGACTGAATCAATTGGCTTCTGTTTAGCTACCTTAGAAAATTCATCGATTATTTTGTCGACAATTTTGACTTCGTCATTAGTAAGACAATTTTTGTCAAGCTTGTGTCGGCGCTTCGTTTCAGCAACTTTTTTGTCTTGCAGACGGGATCGACCATAGAGTTTGCAAGCAAATAGAAAGGAGTCTAGCTCAGCTCCCTTCTTTCTTTTTACAATGACAGAATTGAAGCAACTTTTAAGATAGGTTGCAAACCGCTTCAGCCCTTCGACATAGATTTTGGTTCCATCAGAAAAGTTTGCGCTCTTGTTTGTAAGAAATTCCGTGATAGTAGAGCGGTGCTTTTCGTCTATGATTTCGATAGGCGACGATACTCCAAGTTCGTCCATCATCCTAGCCACCGCGCGACGGCTTTGTTGGGCAGTAGAGAGAGCCAGTTTTGTTCCACCATAAGTCTGCAGATGACATTCGAAGTGGTTCAATGATGGTTCAATAATCTCATCATCGGCATCGTCTGTTTCAATTTCATTAACTTGAGCTGATACATCCGCATCTATAGCATCTGATTGGCTTACTTTGTCGGCTCGATTCCACGACTCTCGAACAATTGACTGCACTTTCTGCGTCTTCAAATGTAATATTGTGGCTGTTGCCTCTCCTATAGAACATTTGTGCCAGTTAATCAAATGGCTTAGAAGGGAGCTAGAAACTGGCAAACTGCATTTAGGACACACATGGTCGAGTTTGTTCTCCATGTCTACAGACTTAAAAGTTTCTGCCTTTGACATTTCAATTAAAGTTTTGATAGGCGTCGAGTTGAATTCGTTGCGGTGAAAGTACCGAAAATGCTCCGCAAATCGAGATTTCTTAATCACATGACTAGCATCAAAGTGGCACATGTAGTCTTTACCTCTTCTTTTACCTTTTGACTCATTGGCAGTGGTACAACGGCGACCAGGTTTATTTTGGATGTCGCCAAACTTTTCCTTGTTGAATTTTACCAAATGGTCCTTAATTTCCTGAATGGATGCATAGTTTTGCATCTCTGCTGGATGTTGCCCTCGAAAATGTTCAGCTATGCGAGATTCTTTGATTAGATGGGACTCGTCAACAAAGCAGACATAATCAACACCTCTACGGACAAACTGTACTTTTTCCACTTGTGGCAAAAGATTCTCCGTGGATACTAAAGTCCTTTCTGGCACTTCATATGCAAGTATGTCATCATCCTCTAAATCTAAATCGCAGTCAACTTCCTCATTGTATAGTACATGACAGCCACGTTTTGCAGCTCTCCTACCTGTACTACTCGTACAAGATGCTTCATGATGCAGCAATCCATCACCACTGTGAGGCAAACTAGAAGCAGTTTTCTCAGTAATGAGAGTGCCAGACAATGATGGATCACTTGGTTGGAAGAGGCAATCTGGCGTTTTGCCTATGACCACAAGGAGCATATCTTCATGACCAGCATTCAAATCACTTTTTGTCGTCCGCTGAGGAGCAAAACCAGCTGCAGACTTGTCAGACAGCTCATTGGAAGAGGTCTGCTGGTTCAAGGAATCAATTAGTGTCGTCTGCTGAGGAGCAAAACCAGCTGCAGACTTGTCAGACAGCTCATTGGAAGAGGTCTGCTGGTTCAAGGAATCAATTAGTGTCGTCTGCTGAGGAGCAAAACCAGCTGCAGACTTGTCAGACAGCTCATTGGAAGAGGTCTGCTGGTTCAAGGAATCCATTAGTGTCGTCTGCTGAGGAGCAAAACCAGCTGCAGACTTGTCAGACAGCTCATTGGAAGAGGTCTGCTGGTTCAAGGAATCCATTAGTGTCGTCTGCTGAGGAGCAAAACCAGCTGCAGACTTGTCAGACAGCTCATTAGAAGAGATATATTGCAAATCATCATTATTCTGACTTAATAAGGCTAACATTTGATTAGTATTAAGAATTGGTTCAGAGAATAGGTCACTGTCAGGTGGTCGACCCTGATGACAATTGATGTCATCATTTATCATTTTTGTTTTGAATTGGTCTGGAATGAAGAATTTAAGTATATCAAACTATATTTGTTGGACAATGTTCCAAAAGAGATTTGTTATGTTAATGGATATAAGATGATATAAATAAAAAAAGTCACAAAATTAGATTTTTTGGCTTGAATAAAAAACTTCCTTGTTGGATACTTATCTATAAAACATCTTATCAATATCAATAAAATAGATACAATAGCAAGATAAAAGGAAAAAGATTCAAATTGTATATTTTGAGCCTTGAGGACAAAAGAGAAAAGTAATATGAAGCAACTTATATTAATAAAATTATATATATAGTAAACAATGGCATACCCAGAAATTTTATAAGGGGGCAGTTTGTTAAATTCAATAGAATTAACTTTCATTCTAGGGGCCTCCTCCTCCCTGCATTGAAGCTTCCCTTTATAAAAAATCTTCAGTGGCCTAAAGGGGGGTGGCTGTCCCCACCCCCTACCCCTGGGTGCATAGCTGATAATATAAATGTTTCTTCTTTTCTATTAAGCCTACTTTGGCCTTTTGATAATATTAGTAGCCATAGATACAAATTGGGCAATATAAAAAGCATTATAATTAGTTTGATTAATAATATTATTTTAGAATATAAATTAGTTAATGGCATATAAATCTTATTTGAAATAATAATAAACAAATAATTCCATGAAATTTCAATTTACAAATGCTTTGAGAATAAGATAGTTTTTAAAAGTCTTATGATAGTTGAGGCATTGTTCTACCATAAGCTTAGCTTTGTAGAAAGTGTTTAAAATTGGCACCAATATTTATAAGATATCCTTTTTATTTTGAATATGCTTTCTTTAATGAGTTTTCTAAATGCAATATAATGAATATGATATATAATATATATAAAAAGAATGATATAAAACAAAGTGATAAAAATAGAAAATATTATATTAGCCATTATCCTCTAATTTTATCATTGGAAATTCTCAAGGCATATGCATGGTTCCATTTGTTAAGCTACTTCAAGTTAAAATTTGTACTAAAATCTCACTATGTCTATTTTTGCATCTTATATGGTAAAAACTATTTTCTAATATCCATATTTTATGTTGGCAATGCATCTTAGTCTTCCTTTTAATCCTCTAATAATAAGGCATTTAGATTGATATTTTATTGGCATATAGTAGTACAAATAGACTAAATGATTTTGGAGCAAATTTAAATTCAAAATAGTTTAATGAATATGACTATACATATGGCATACTCAATATAGATAAACAGTTTTATATAAAGCCCATATAAAAGACTATTCATGTAAACCAAAGCTATCATATAATATATGCTATCCAAATATGAATGTTTATAGTATATATAGACATTGTCAAATGTCTAGAGCTCTATAGCTCTATTTAGAAGATAGCAATAGAGCTAAAATACTTTTCTATCCAAAATAAATTATAATAATTTGGCCAAAGACCTAAATATAAGAGCAAAGCTTCAATGGCTTCATAAACATAATTAGCTTCTAAGCTTCAATCATTAATATTTTCAAGCAAGATAAAATAATAAAGAACAAATATTTATTTTAATATAATAAAAGTCTGGCTAAACATTCTCTTTTGCTTGCCAATAGATAGTATTTTCTATAGGCTATGTATATATGCACTATAGTATAGTCTACACAACATTCTTCGAAATTTAAATTAAAGCATTGAACATATGCCAATATTTTACTTAGCATGAAAGTTGAAACCAAAGAGTATTGAGGTCGCCTAGTATAGAGTGCCAATAAGGACGAAAATCTGAAGCCGATTTTTAGAATCCACCCACCCCCTCCGGTCACCAAGCTTTTTAGTCTATGGCACAAGTTGTGGCTAGAATGGTGTACAAAGCCAATACAAAGCCAAAGCTCAGAAATACGAGTATACATAGAAAAATACAAGTAGCTAATGTAGCTGGACGAATACCATGTATGCTTAATGCACCATTCTAGCCACAACTTGTGCCATAGACTAAAAAGCTTGGTGACCGGAGGGGGTGGGTCTACAAATCTACAAATCTACAAATTCTACAAATCGGCTTCAGATTTTCGTCATTATTGGCACTCTATACTAGGCGACCTCAATACTCTTTGGTTGAAACTAGCTGCCTGTCAGATTAGTATAGACAAAATACAATATCCAGCTTTCTCCCCGACTTTTTTGGTAATAGACAATAATAAATAACTTAAGACAAGTGTAAGTGAAAATATAGTGGCACACTATTATAGTAATTAATTGTACCAGTTATGATGAAAAGCAAAAACACGATGCGCAGCAAACTCAATACAAAGAATCGACGACATCGAAGCAATAAAAAGCACGCAGGGTTAATTACAAACTGCACAGACAGAACAGAGAGAACACCAGAGGTACCGATCGTCTTGATCGGGTGAAAAAGTGTCGGACCAAATTTGAAATCTTTTGGATTTGATAGTCATATGCAACTATTAAGCATGATTTAGACAAATGCACAAGTAGAATGCAGAAACATGCAAAGTTCATTTAAATATCAACATCTCTTCGGCGCATGTTGAAAGAATTAGAAACTATTTTGTTTAATTTTGCGTCTGCGTCACGTCGTCATTTTTACGTTTCGCGTCATTTTTCTTTATATCTGTCACAATTTGGCCGTGTCGTCATTTTTTCAAACCCCTATATCTCCAGGCCAAAGCATTTTCAACCTAAACCCTTCAATGGAAAGATGCGCCTCTCAAAAAGCTTTCAAATTTATAATTTTCCGTGATAAAAACGCATACTCAACTTTTTCTTCAAAAAAAAAATGACGCCGTTCCGAAATTTAAGAAAAATGACTGCGTCACAAGTCACTTTTTATGAACCACGTCACGGTCGCTTAATAAGGGGCGGGGCGGTCAGACACGTCCTCGTCCTCCTTGTCGTTGTCGACTTCCACCTCCTCTGAGCGGCCGACGAATGGACAGCGGGAGTGCATAGAAGATCTTCTGTCGACCACCTTGCTGACGTCGTACGTGGTAGCCCGGATGTCCTTGAAGAAGGGACCACGGTGGGGATTGACGCCACGTGCTGTGTCTCCGTCAAAGTATAAACGGGCGGCCTTCTTAAGCAGGCGTTCGCAGTCTTTGCTGGCAACCGGTGGCAGCATCCACCGCAGCTTCGTCCGCCTCTGAAGGGAGCGCATTGTGGAGTAAAAAGACTCCACCACCGCCTCTGTAGAATGAGGTGGGGCCGGGGGGGCGATTGTGAGGAAAATGTGGACAGGGCATAGCATCAAACCAAAAACAGATTCCATTTGCTAAGCAGCTTTGGGAGCACCGAGCACTAGAAGATAGAGACACCTATTTGACATACCGCTGCCACCCCGATGGAGCGAGAAGTCGAGGAGCCGACATCCCTCGCGGCCGATGGCGCCGTAAAAGCGTGGGTCGCTGTACGCTGAGGCGTACACGGCTGCCTCGTTGAGCCTCGTCACCACGTGGCTGCCGGACTGCGTCTTCACCTTAAGGTGCAGACCAAGGTCGCAGCTCGACTCGGGTCTTTCGACAACATTAACGGCGACAATGGCGCAATTGACTGGTGGTGACAGCCAGTCATCCCGGCCGGTCCCAGACTGCACGACCTCGTGAATTGCGCGCACGTACTTCTCCAGGAACCTGCGCGAGAGGCCGGCAGCCAGCTCCAGGTGCGGAAACCTTGACGCCTGCTTCACAAGGAGCTGAACCTCGGGCGACACGGTATATTCCTCCACAGCCAGGAGAACGTCCTCCGGTGCCAGAAGCTCCACGGCAGCAGCTGCGTCCATGGCAACAGTGGGAGTGCGCTTCACCATGCCGATGCCGGCGCGGGTGCCTTTTTTCATGCGCGCCACGAAGCTCGCGTGCAGGGCTCGTACAAAGCCTACAATCTCCTCCTGTGGTATTGGGTCATAGGGGTTCAATAAGCCTGAAATTAACTAGTTCTGCGCTACTAATCCTACTTAACTATGCTACGACCTATGACTGACCTGCACGTCGTCCATGTCGCGAGCGACCCAGTGGACCGTCTTCTCCTCGGATCGCTGGGGCTGGGACTCGACGAGCCAGCCCTGCAGAAGCGGCACACCAGCATAGCTGCCACCAGGACGGAGGCTGTCGATGCTGGCCTTCAGGGTAGGGTAGTCCTCCACCCGGAACTCGACAGACCTCCGCTCCAGGAAACGGGAGCGGAGCTATACTAATAGCAAATACTAATACTAATACTAAGTACTAATACTAAATAGCAAAAATAGCAAAGCAAAATAGCAAAATAGCAAAATAACAAAGCATAGGGGCCTATATAGCATATATTTGCAAAATAGCAAAATAGCAAATAGCAAAATAGCAAAATCACAATTCTCAAATATGAATAAAAAACTAGAAAATCATATAGAAAATAGATTAATTAGTATTTACTATATTGTTATGTATTGTATAAGTATTAGTATTATAATTAGTTTACTTTATTGTATAGAATAATAGAATAGATCAGTGCCTTCTTACCATTTTGATGACTTGGTGGTGGGCCTAGTGGCTGCGCCTGCATCTGCATCTGCTTTGGCACTGTTGAGTCTCTATCTCTAGTGAGTGTGAGTGTCTGTGTGACTGCTGCTGCTGCGAGAGCTGGCTCTGCCTCTGGCTGCTCCGCCTGCTCCTGCTCCTGCTCTGAGTCGGACTCGGAGCCTGAACCATTACCATCGGCATCTACATCCGAGTGATCCGACTCCGACACAACTATAAAATCGGAACCATGTCCATATTTGTCCATATTTGTATTAAACATGCGTCAATCGTCAAAAACTGAAAAATACAGAGGGTGGACGTGAACAGTGGTGGTGGGAGGAATTAAAGAGGAACACAAGACACACTTTCAAATGAAAGCGAAAAATAAAACAGTTAAACAAAATACTATACGTTTTGTATTTATTATAAGTTAAAATGCTTTATAAGTTTGTACAGCATAAAAAACTTTTTTATTTTATTATACATACAAAAATATTACTAAGTACATTGTTTTGTTATCGTGAGACATTCCGTTTAAACTTCTAAAAGTTTACACCAAAACCATTGCACGGGAAAATTTTATGCGCAGCGCACGCCAAAAAAATTTGCTGCCTCTCGGCTGCACGCCGTGCACGCGGCCCATCACTGCCCAAGACCCTGTTGCACGCGAGAATTTTCCCCAAAAAACAGCATCTTCGGGAGTATGGGCTAAGCTAAGATATAGAAATATGTAAATGAATTCTCTCAGTGTGCAAAATTAATTGTAGTTTTATTGATTGATTGCAAACTATATTGTTGCAAAGTGTTGAAATTTACATAGGCAAAGGTAGGCAGAGTGAATAGAATGGTTTGCTAATCTATCCCATGGCTCAGTTAACCAATTAGGGTTGTTTAAATAGTAAGAAAAATTTGATTAGTTTTCAGCAGAATGTAATTGTTTCAGAGTTAGCTAGTATCTGAATGTTGTAGAAAGCACTTGAGCAAAACAAAACAATGTAATTGTATCAAAGATAGCTACTATCTGAATGTTTTAGAAAGCACTTTAACTGGCAATGGACAAATCAGAGGTGTGTATTCGGACAAGTGGCACAAGCTGCTGTGACTGTGTGCAGTGAAAAAACAGAGTGAGACAAGAGAAAACTGTAGTGTGGCATATGTGCAGTGCACAGAAGTGGTGAAGAGGGAATAAGAACACACATAGCTGTCAATTAGACTGTGAAGAGGCACAACTAGGGATATAGGGTTATTGGAGTAAAAATCTGTAGTTTGAAAATGTTGGCAACTATTTTTTGTAAACTTGGATGCGCCTTGAAATCTAAATTTGCATCTGGGAATTGCTTTAAAAGCAGCACAATCATAAGATACTTATAGTAAAAAATGACTTTAAAATAGGACTAAAATAATATTTTGCGGAAGATGGGGAGATGGGCCATTGGCAAACTGAGGTTGTCTGCAGCACTTCTTTTTGTCTTCAAAATTACATCCTAAAACCTGATCCTTGGTGGGCAAAGAAGTGGCAAGATTGGCACACATAGGAACGATTTATATAAAAATTTTTTTAATTAACTTATTTGTAGTTACATTAACTTGCTTCAATTGCTTGCATTTCAGTGAGTGATACTGCTTACAATAGTCCTCATGCTGACAAAAGTGGGCCACACCTGCTTAAATTGCTGTGTAATAGGTAAGGCTCCATTAATTTTAATAGTGTTTGTTTCGTTTTTCAGAGGTTATTGCAAATTTTTTTCTATTCTCTCTTCATAAAAATAATTACAGTCACAGTTTTCATGCAAATAAGGACAGTATTTTCACTGTTATTGTTCCTGATGAGTCTGTTATGATTGAGGTAATTAATTTTGTGATGTTTGTCTTTGTCTTTTAGTCTTAGATTTCAAGAGTTATGGTAAACTTAACTATAGCACTTTATACATGTTCATATAAGGAGCAATTGAGGAGTTTTGCTGATGATACCAAATGTGACATCATTTTTACAACTGGAGGCACTGGCTTCACACCTCGCGATGTCACTCCTGAGGTAAATTTACTATGCAGTTAAATTTTTTTAAGATAAGAAGGGTTGCTGTTGCCAGCTGAATATTTTTGACCTAGTTAATTGACAGCTATGTGTGCTCTATGCCATGCGATGTTACAGGCAACCGCCAGAGTGCTGGATAAGCGCGCCGATGGCATGGCCACTGCGGTGCTGATGAAGTCTCTGGAGGCTACACCGTATGCTATGTTGTCTCGTGGCATTTCTGGCATTCGCGGCTCCACACTCATCGTCAACCTGCCGGGCAGCCAGAAGGCGGTTGGCGAATGCTTCGCTGTGATGGAGCCGATACTGTTGCACGCTGTGAAACAACTGCAAGGTCGAATTGTTGAAGTTAAAGCGGAGCATGTCGAAATGCAGAATCCGGGTCAAGGTGAGAACAGTTGCTGTAACGAACAGCAACAACTTCTTCGCTACTTCAGAAACCCACCTCACTCTAAAATCACCCGCCTTACTCCAGGAAAAATATACCTCACTCCTCCTAATTTAATTCACCTAGCCCACTAAATTTAAACATTCACCTCACTCCGCCAAGCACCAACACACTCCATGGATGATTCCGCAGCTAAGCACCGTCAGCATCATCACCACGAAGCGGATCAGCAGGCTCATCACCACGGTCACGCGCATCATTATCACCACCAGCACTCCTCTTCGTCTTCGTCTCATCAGCAGCTGCAGCAGGCCCTTACTAAAAGTCTTGTCAACGAGGCTCACATCGCTAGTCGGCCACGTCAATCGCCTTATCCGTTAATCAGCGTTGATGAGGCTGTAGCTAAAGTACTTAATGAGGCTGCTCCACTGCCAGCTGAGAATGTTAGCACAGCTACTAGCGCAATGGGTCGCATTCTAGCCGCGGATGTGATTGCCAAAGAGCTATTGCCGCCTTTTCGCGCCTCAATTAAAGACGGCTACGCTGTGCGAGCTTGCGACGGAGTCGGACGCAGGCGCGTTGTTGACGCTGTCACCGCTGGTGATGAGGTGAGCGGGCTTAGCGCTGTAATAGTTAAAGCTGACAGATTATTAGGTAACTTCATCAGCCTATAATCCCACACTCGTAAGACAAGATCCCACCTCTTGTTTCAGGCGTCTGTTGTACTTCAATCCCACTGCGCTATCAGGGTCAGCACCGGGGGCCCCGTGCCAAGCGGCTCAGATGCCGTGGTTCAGGTTGAGGACACCGCACTGATTGAGTCTAGCCCGGATCTTACTCGGGAGCTAGTTATTGAAGTACTGAAGCCGGCCAAGGAGGGTCAGGACATTCGGCCAGTGGGCTCGGACATTGCTTTTGGAGCTAAAGTGCTTGACAGTGGCGCCCGCATCGGGCCCTGCGAGCTGGGCATTCTGGCCTCCATCGGTTGCTCGCAGGTGGCTTTGCACCAGCTGCCAGTGGTTGGCGTGGCTTCCACAGGCAACGAGGTGCGCTTTTGATATCGTTCTGTTCGTCAGTTTTTTGGTCGGATGCTAAATCCACTACAGAAGTACCTTAATCCACTTAAAAATACATTAATCTACTACAAAAATGCAATTAATAACTACAAAAACTCATTAATACACTACAGAATTTATTACACTAAAAAACTTTAACCAAATACAGAAACGTCTAAATCAGATACAGAAACTCATTAACTCACTGCAGAAATACATTAATTCACTGCAGGAGCACCCAAATAAACAAAAGAAGCACCTTAATATACCAAAAACACCTTAATCGACTACTGGAGCACCCAAATCCACTACAAAAAATAATAATCCACTGTATTAACACCTTGATCGAACTACATCTAAAAATGCTACTGTCGTTTCGGTTCATACCTTCAGCTAATGGAGCCCTTCCAAGACAGTGTCAACGGAGCTAAAATTCGCGACAGCAATCGAACCACCCTCTTGGCACTGTTGGCCTCCCAGGGCTTCCCTGTGATTGATCTTGGCATCATTCCTGATAAGTAAGTGCTGAATTACTATTTTACTCGCTAGCCACTTGCTTACATGACCACTGACTTTACAGAGCCGACTGCCTTGTCAACGCATTCGAAAAGGCCATCAAAGCGTGCCACGTTGTTGTCACAACAGGCGGAGTTTCTATGGGCGAGAGGGTAAGTTATACTAAAATTTGGTCATTTTTTATGGCGCAAAGTACATTATTAAGTATCTTATTAATAATTGCTAAAATTATTCTAGGATCTCGTCAAGCAGGTTCTAACCACAGACTTTAACGCCACGCTTCATTTTGCTCAGGTTCTCATGAAGCCAGGGTAAGTCGAGTTTTAGCTGGGGTTGTGCTATTTGCTTTACATCTCGCTAATCAGGGTTATAATGTATATATACTTATTTACATTGCAACGCATGTTGTAAGGTCATTTGTCTCTCATTTCTAAAAAACCTTTCTAAGAAATCATTTAACTACTAAATTCGGCCCGCAGCAAGCCAACTTCATTTGCCACCCTGTCTGTCGGCGATCGTCGAACCCTATTCTTCGGCCTGCCTGGCAATCCTGTTAGCGCATTCGTCACCGCAAATTTATACGTCGTTCCGGCCTGCAGGAAGCTAGCTGGCTGGCCTGAGCCTAACCGGGCTATAATTAGCGTCAAGGTTCGCTTCTACTTTTTATAAATTATTGGATATTTTGCCTTTTCTAAATTTTATGTTTTTTTCACAGCTTGGTCAGGAAATCAAATTGGATGCTCGGCCGGAATATCATCGCTGCAATCTGCAATGGACAGCTGGCGTTCGCGGCGGTGACACCAGCGGCGACTTGCCAGTAGCATGGAGCACCGGCAATCAGTTGAGCAGTCGCCTGCTCTCCTGCCAGGCCGCCTCCGGCCTGCTAATCCTGCCGGCTCGATCTGATTGGCTGGAAAGTTTGCCGGCTGGTCACGTGACTCCCTGCATGTTGTTGGACACGCCTTAATCGTTTCTCTCGCGATTTTTTGTGTCTGATCGACTACATTAATTTTCCCAGTTTTCCATGATTTCAAAACAAAAGTTTTTTTTACCTAGACAAACTGAAAATATTATGAAACTGCAAAATCCTCGTTTTATTGTATTGACTTTTTCATGCACAGGTGGCTATAGTTTTTTAGTTTTTCTATTATTGTAGAATAGAAATATTATCATTAATGGTTGATTGCCAAGTATGGTTTTTAGAAAAATCAAACTCTGCGTATTCATTCGGAAAATCCTACGTTTGCAAGATTTAGCTTTTTATATAAAATTACATATTTATCTTTTAGTACTGTTCTAAGCATTGCCATACCGAATGGAGGCTGTTATGCAAAACTCAAAACTTCTCGTTTGCGGTTGGTGCAAATTTAAATATTTCTTCTTTGTGAGCTTAGTCTATTTGTTTTAAACTGACGCATGACTTACTATGACTACACCTTATACAATTTAGTTTCAACACACCCGATATTCAATTTAGAAACGAAAACTTCGAATTAAAACCAGCGATATTCAAATTTACAAAGCGATATAAATTTATGTTTCGACATATCTGAATTTGCAGCTGATGAGCATTCTAGCCTCATGCAAATTGAAAAGTTTAATCTACATTCGTGGCAGCTGTCGATTGAGCTTTATTTGCAGCTTATAGTTACGGTGAGTTAAGTAATATAATTTTGTGAATAGTAACGCTCGTAGTTTGCATTTTGTTTTTAGGGCTGTTTTGCCAGCACAAAAGTATGCTATATTTAAATATTTTTTCTTTTTGAGAAACTTTTATCTATGAATTTTAAGAAATATTTAGCATATTATTAGACAGCGCCTCCTCGCGAGGCTTCCATACTTGCCTTTTGAGGAAGTAAATAAAATCTATCTGGTCTTTCATAATAGGTTTACATTGCATTTATTGCTCAAGCCATCAAATTTATCGGTTATTCTATTTTTAGACACAAGTTTAACAGATTATAAACTTTATTAAGGGTCAGCCATCAAATAATATTCGATTATTTCATTATCGTCTTTTGAGACAATCACGTAATCGGTAAGGCAAAATTTTTAGGAACATCGCACACGACTGCTCCGTTTATAATCATAGATTTTGTGCAGCTTTATGAGCCATGCAAACCATAGGATGTTTTTTTAATTTGCTTGTAATGGTCTAGGTGATGTGGAGTGTGCTGCGGGAATCGAGTGGGAATGTGAGCCAGCATAATTTTTCAATTTTCAAGTAGCTAATAATTGCGACCCACATAGCAGCTGGTCACAAACAAGATCATTAATCGTAGGGCCGGGTTTTGGGCGGCGGTGAATCAAGTAGCTGCCGAATCCCCTTTCTCCGGAGTTGTCTAGACCCCCGTAGGAATGACTGATCGCGGCCATAACTTTTATTGTACGAGTAGTTTAGGTCATAATTCTCCTCCAAACCGCGATCAGATATAGGGGATCACTCGGGCGTTATGAGTGATCATTAATTCTTCATGTCCCCTCTTCTTTACAGTATTCGAGTCCAGCTCGACTTTATGACCTCCTCCCTGTTAGATACATGTAAATGTCACTGTAGGCGGGTCGGCGCCTGCGCTTCCCATTGTCCCGGCGGAGTAACAATCGCTGGCTGACTGCCGACGGCTGTTCGCGCAGAACATCTGTCGTTTCCCGCCGTCGGTTCATTGGGCAATTGGGGCGGCCTGTCGTCGCTTCGATTCCCCGTTGACAGGCGGGCGCGAATGTGGGTTGCTTTGATGGATGTCGGGGTTGGCGTGCTGCAAGGCCTATTTAAGCAAGCGCGCTGCGCTGCTCCCGCCAGAACCCTCTTTTCTCCCACCGGCTCTTCCCCTTCTCCCTGCCGGTTTGCCTTTGCCGGGCCGGGATCCCACCGGACCCAGGACTTACCCCCCAGATCCACTTAGGATTTAGACCCTAGAGCTCAGAGCTCCACGGCTAGCGCAGGCCCATTGCCTGTTCCTATTCCCCCTGAGCGCAAGCCACCTCTTTAGGTGAGCTCTAATTGAGCCTCTGAGCTCCCAGTGTGTTGGCCCCTGCCAACTCGCAGAAGTTTCCCTCCTCTGCCTTACTGTTTTGCCCATCCTTTCTTCCCGAGAACAACGGGACTGCAGCACGCGGCCAGGCGAGGTTCAGCTAAGTAATCCGCGCAGCGGTTTATTATTGTTAATCCTAAGGGACAATTTACCTTAAGTTAGGTGGCACTTAGTGGGAGGGGAGCTAGGAATTGTTTAGCCTAATAAACTATCTAATTTACAGCCATCATTCAACTTATTGGGCTATCTTTATAACCAACTTAAACCTTTTACTATATCTCTCTTTCGCTCTTATTTTATCGTTAGACAGCCCTCTATCATGAGTGGCTAATCGCTTAGGGGGGCGGGTTCTGGTGATGCCGAGCTGAAGGCCGCGGCAGGAAGGCAATTGTAAGCGCGCATAAGAGTAATGAGGAGCTAGGGATTTGCAGGTAAAATGCGGAGCGTAAGCATGTGCATCTCTTTCCTGAGGGTTGGGGGAATTCTTAGCCGGTTTTCCTTTTTCCTCTTGGGAGGGTTCAACGGTGTGCGTGTCGAACTCCCTTGCCAATGAAGTTTTCCCCTATCCCCCTCTCGCGACTGCGGCTACGGGAGCGAGAGTGATGATCTAAGAATCTTTCGCTTGCGCAATCACTCAGCCAGTGTTCTGCTTAATCTCTCCTGCCTCTGATTTCCTCATCTCACACAGATTCGGATTTGGTAGTTACCTAATGTGTAGGCTGCAGTCTAATGTAAAGAATGTGCCTGATGTTTCATGAGTAGGATTCCGGCTATGGACTTTTATTCGAGTTCTTAGTACCACCTCTCTAGACCCCTGTGGCGCAATTTCAGGAATCCCCTTTTGAGGCGTGTCTCGATCCATTCTGGGGCTCTCACCCCAGTCTAAAACGGAAGTTACAGAATGCCCTATTTTTCGGCTTGTCTAGATCTGCGTGATAAACTAGGAGCTGTGTACTCCGGGGACCCAAGTTCCCAAATGTCTGCGGTGGCAACGTAGGCGCATTGGGTGGTGGCGCTACCTGAGATCATTTTCCGCTTTGCCAATAGCCTTTCCGCATGTCTGTGACAAGAGCCTGGGCCGTTTCGACCACCGCTACCAAGGTTAGGAGTCAGTTACTTACATGCTACTGACGGCAGTAGACTAGTTAGCCCTGCCCTGTCCGATTCCGGGCAGTCCGACCCTCTTCTTAGACTTTTAGCCGGTTTCGAGCACTGCTAGGGGTAGGCACGGCGTTCATGCCTGTGGCCTATGGGACGAGTGGGACTGGCCAGCCTGAGGCCAATAGAACCACTCCTTGCATCCTTTGTACCGCCTCATCTCTCCCTTCATCTCTCCCTTCATCCCTCCCTTCGTCTCATCCCTCTCTGCGACAACTCGCGGCAGCAGCGTGATCGACCTCCGACTCTATCGTCGTTTTTCCACACTCCTATCTGTCATGAGGGCGGTCATCGGCTTGTAAAAGACCCACCCACTTCATAGGGAGTTAAGAGTCCCTTTTCCTTGTATTGTCCTAGTTCTCGGATTAAATTCAACTACTTCAAGGATCCTATCAACAGCAGAGTTGCTTGGAAGTGCAAGGCTCAATTAAAGCCCAATGAACTCAGAGACTAATCCCGGAACAAATAAGGTAAGAAAAAGTCAAAACTTACTTGACCGAATTTCCGAGTCAAAATGTTTTAACCCCTAGCTGCCAGATACATTTCCACGATGTTGCCACAACGTTGTCACTTAATGTTGTCGCATTGTTGCACGACAATAGTACAGCAACATTCATTTTGTCGTTGCAGCTGTTGACGCTTGAATGTTGCAGCAACAACACGCCAACATTATCATGACAACATTTAGGCTTTTCTTTACTTGCTACTAATAGTAGTGCAAGCATATATGGAGAAGTAGTCAATTTTATAATTAAAAAGTCTTTTAAAAGCTTAAGACCTTAAATGTAATTCATTTTTTGTTCAGAAGATGCAAAATTGACGATGTAAAAATCTGTGTTCCAGCAAAATTATTATGACCGACATTCCTTCAAGCGCCCAAAAATCGGCCAAAAGGTACATGTTGAGCTTTTGTATACTTGAGCACCATCGATAAAAAGTTGGAAAAACAATGTGCCTAAAGGGCACAAGGACAGACAATTTGACAGCACAAAACTGATACCGTACTTGACTCCAAAATGATAGTAATTTCCTGGAGCCACATTCTTCACTGACACATTCCTTTCAGTTCCCATCAATGTCCGGTAGTCCAATGGTAATCCAGGATCCACAACTGTCAAACGGTGCAGCAAGTCATTTACAGATGGAATTTCAGGGTCATTGTCCTTGACCCAGTCTCGAAGAATAGAGGCCAGTTGATTCCGTTGGTCAATTAAATTGACCTCTGATTCCGTGGCCGAGAATTCCGATTCTGTGACTGAGTTAGATGTACTATCAGATGGTGAACTTTGAAAATCCACTCTGGCAGAAGCACCTTGGTAGAACCCAGAACCTAGCAAAGGTTTAAGATATAACTCACATATATGTGGTGTTTCATACAATTTACAAGTTAGTTTTACACACTAGACTACAAGTTGACAAAATGTACAGGGGGGTGTTTCATAAATGACTTGTAGAAGGTACAAGTGGGATCAGTGACAAGTTACAAGTGAATTTCGTTTCATAGACTTTAACGAAACTACAAGTTCCTACAAGCTACAAGAGAGTAGCTACAAGTACTTGCTACAAGCATTTCGTACAATCCCAATCTACAATCCCAAACACTTGTAATTGCTGACAAGTTGAATAGTCGCCTTCTTTTACTCGCACTTGTAAACTAAAAGCACAGTTTTCAAAGAAAACTTTCATAGTCACTAATCGAGTCACTATGTTCGAGTCGGACTCCTCAGACGAGGAGGATCAGCCTCAGAACGCTGCGAGGCGACCACGAATATTCAAACCGCGGATAAATTTTCAATTTGAAGATCGCCCTGACAATCATCAATCCCGATTTCGACTGACAGAGGAGGACGTGGAGACAGTATGCACGGCAATTGGACATCGACTGCAACACCCCACTCGATCGAATGCTGCTCTGGAGCCGTCGCAGCAGGTGCGAGTAGCATTGCGGTTCCTCGCAACCGGTGCAAACTACAGCACCATTGCCGATGCTCATGGTGTGACAAAACCAACAGTGAGCAGAGCTGTGCATCGAGTAGTTGGTGCAGTCAACGAGCTACTGCTACCGGAGCTGGTGAAGTGGCCACAGGATGCCAACATGAATCGAGTGTCTGCTGGAGAGTTCCGAGACATCGCTGGCCTGCCATGCGTGATCGGCTGCATCGACGGCACCCATAAGAAAACCGCATGTCAATCCGGGGCAGTTTGTTAATCGCCACGGCAACACATCTGTGAACGTGATGCTTGTGTGCGATCCCGGTCATCGCTTCTTGTTCGTATCCGCGAAGTGGCCCGGGGCGGTGAACGACGCTAGAGTTTTTCGGCGAAGCACACTGCAGGAGCTGTTGGAAGCTGGATGGAGGCCTCACCCGAATGGCTATCTCCTTGGTGACAGCGGCTACCCAAACAGAGACTACCTACTGACGCCACTGCCAGTGACCAACACGCCTCAGGAGGCATCGTACAACCGAGCACACAAGCGCACTCGTGTGCGCATCGAGTGCGCCATCGGCATACTGAAACAGCGCTTCCGGTGCCTGCTGTCGATCCTCCCATTGGAGCCTGTGTTCGCTTGCCACGTCATCCGCTGCTGTGTGGCCCTGCACAACCTGCTCAAGCCCGAAATGAATGTCGCAGTCGAAGACCTTCCAGTTGACGAGGACGAAGGAGACAACGATGGAAACGAATACAACGGTGTTGGTGTGAGGCGGCAACAAATAATTCAATTGTTCTGACAGACACACTTTCCTGTTGTGCACATTGCTAACACATACTGCACAGGAAGTTAGTTTTTTTGCGACGTTGCTACCATGCGTAATAAGAAATAAGTAAAGAATTAATGAATTCCAGCAAAGCATAACAACAGTTAGTTCAAATTATGTATTGCGGTGTCACCTAAGATTGAGTTAGCGGTGTCACGCTTTGACATTGCGTGGAAAAGTTGCTCACTATTTACTATTTACCAGTAAATTTACGGACAAAAAGCTTTGAAACATGTACAACAACAGAAGGAGTAAACACTGAAGGAGTAAACACTGAAAGTAGCACGTTCTGTGCTATTTGGCCAAACGGTGTCACGCAAGTAGGAAAAGTCTATGCCGGGACACGAATCGAAACCATATTCCTCACGGCAAGTCCTGACGACATCCTTCCATGCGTTTGTTCGTTTCTCTTTAGTTAGCACCGAGGTGAACTCGCCAAATAAAGTTCCCTTGACGTCGCGAATCTTCTCTAACAGAAGCGTCTTCTCACTTGCAGAGAGAGGCATCGTAAGCAAAAGCGAATAGACGAATGTAAGAAGCTAGAGTGGATGAAATGAGTTTTGCTTTTTAGCTTCGAGTCGTTACCACCTACCACTCTATCTCTCTACCACTCCAAATAGGTAGGTTTTTACCATAGACGATGAAGTGAATGAAGATGAAGACGACGAAGACGCACAAGCTTGTCAAACTTGTACGATTCTTGGCTGAAATCTACAAGCAGTGTTGTGAAACACTTTTGCTTGTAGCTTGTAGCTTGTAGCTATTAAACTTGTAGCTTGTAACTTGTAACTTGTAAATTATATGAAACACCCCCCTGGAAATGCCTATCTTCCCTCTATATATTCAAATTTGTAGCTTGTAAAAAGTGTCTACCAAACAATCCCATGGGGTCCCATGCAACTAGCAATCATGCAAGAGCTGAAAAATATTTATATATAATTTAATACAGATTTAAAGGAGGCTACACAACTACAAAAGAAAAAATCTTCATTGGTTCCATTGCCTGAATAAAAAATAAAATGATACAACATTTACTGAAAATTTACTGATAGAATTTATAGAAAACTTACTGGTGATGTTGAGTGTGCTGCGGGAATCGAGTGGGAATGTGAGCCAGCATAATTTTTTTCTAATTTTTAAGTACTTAATAATTGCGACCCACATGGCAGCTGGCCGCAAGCACGATCATTAATCTTAGGGCCGGGTTTGGGGCGGCGGTGAATTAAGTAGCCGTCGAATCCCCTCTCCCTGGATCTGTCTAGACCCCTGTAGGAATGACTGATCGCGGCCACAGCTTTTATTGTATGAATAGTTTAGGTCATAATTCCCCTCCAAACCGCGATCAGATATTGGGAGTCACTCGGGCATTATGAGTGATCATTAATTCTTCATGTCCCCTCTTCTTTACAGTATTCGAGCCCAGCTCGACTTTATGACCTCCCTCCTTTAGATACATGTAAATGTCACTGTAGGCAGGTCGGCGCCTGCGCTTCCCATTGTCCCGGCGGAGTAACAATCATTGGCCGACTGCCGACGGCTGTTCGAGCAGAACATCTGTCGTTTCCCGCCGTCGGTTCATTGGGTAATCGGGGCGGCCATCGCCGCTTCGATTCCCCGTTGACAGGCGGGCGCGAATGTGGGTTGCTTTGATGGATGTCGGGGTTGGCGTGCTGCAGGACTATATAAGAAAGCGCGCTGCGCTGCCCCTAGGACTACCTTTTCCTTTCCTTTTCCCGGACCTATCTCATTGCCGGGCCGGAGTCCCACCGGACCCAGAGCACCTTTCCGGACCCACGTAGGGCTTAGACCCTTGAGCCTTGAGCTCCGAGCAGCTAGTGCAGGCCCATTGCCTGTTTCCATTCCTCTGAGCGCAAGCCACCTCTTTAGGTAAGCTCTAAATTGAGCCTCTGAGCTCCCAGTGTGTTGGCCCCTGCCAACTCGCAGAAGTTTCCTTTCTCTGCCTTGCTGTTTTGCCCATCCCTTCTCCCCGAGAACAAAGGGACTGCAGCACGCGGCCAAGCGAGATTCAGATAAGTAATCCGCGCAGCGGTTTGTTATTGCTAATCCTAAGGGACAATTTACTTTTAGTTAGGCGGCACTTAGTGGGAGGGAAGCTAGGGATTTGTTTAGCCTAATAAACTATCTAATCTACAGCACTCTTAACTTATTGGGCTATTTTTTTAAAACCAACTTAATTCTTTTACTATGTCTCTTTTTCACTTTCATTTTATCGCTAGACAGCCCTCGATCATGAGTGGCTAATCGCCTAGGGGGCGGGTTCTGGTGATGCCGAGCCGAAGGCTGCGGCAGGAAGACAACTGTAAGCGCGCATAAGAGTAATAAGGGGCTAGGGATTTGTGAGCAAAATGCGGAGTGTAGCATGTGTTTCTCTGCTAGGGGTGGGGAATTCCTTGGCGGGTTTTTCCTCTCTTCCTGGCGGATCAAGGAGTACGTGTCAAGCTCCCCTGCCAATCGAGTTTCCCCTCTGTTCCCCGCCTTTCGCAACTGCCGCCACGGAAGCGAGGGCGATGATCATTTAATCTTTCGCTTGCATAATCACTCAGCCAGTGTTCTGCTTAATCTCTCCAGCCTCTGATTTCCTCATCTCACACAGATTCGGATTTGCTAGTTACTTAATGTGTAGGCTGCGGTCTAATGTAAAGAATGTGCCTGATGTTTCATGAGTAGGATTCCGGCTATGGATTTTCATTCGAGTTCTTAGTACCACCTTTCTAGACCCCTGTAGCGCGAATTCAGGAATCCCCTTTTGAGGCGTGTCTCGATCCATTCTGGGGCTCTCACCCCAGTCTAAAACGGAAGTTGCAGAATGCCCTATTTTTTCGGCTTGTCTAGATCTGCGTGATAAACTAGGAGCTGTGTACTCCGGGGACCCAAGTTCCCAAATGTCTGCGGTGGCAACGTAGGCGCATTGGGTGGTGGCGCTACCTGAGATCATTTTCCGCTTTGCCAATAGCCTTTCCGCATGTCTGTGACAAGAGCCTGGGCCGTTTCGACCACCGCTACCAAGGTTAGGAGTCAGTTACTTACATGCTACTGACGGCAGTAGACTAGTTAGCCCTGCCCTGTCCGATTCCGGGCAGTCCGACCCTCTTCTTAGACTTTTAGCCGGTTTCGAGCATAGCTAGGGGTAGGCACGGCAGTCATGCCTGTGGCCTATGGGACGAGTGGGACTGGCCAGCCTGAGGCCGATAGGACCACTCCCTGCATCCGCTGAACCTCCCTTCATCTCCTCTCTCTTTCCGCGAAATCTCGCGTGTAGCTAAGCGGTCATCTAAGTCGACTCTGTCGCCCGCCCTAGGAATCTAATTTCATGAGTGCAGGTCAGCGCTTGCAACACCCACCCACTTCACTGGAGCCTTCTTGTTCCTGTCCTTGTTCTTTGGCGAGATTGCTACTTGAAACTTCACTTTGCATTTCATCACCATCAGAGCCACAGATAGTTTCCAATGCAAGCTGGACTGAATGTGCTGGAGAAGCCATGGTTTTCATCAATTGGACTTGGAGTTTGAGGTCTTTTTTGAGTATTAATTTGCTGGTGATGGTGGTACTCAGCTAGTGTTTCTCGCTGTACTGTCCGCTTACTCTTAGCCATCTTAGGCTTTGTTGATTCTTCCATATTTATCAGGCTAGATAGGCACTTTATCTTGTGTTGAATATTGCCTAAGACTGAAAAATGAACAATCATTAATAAAGTAATATGGCTATAAATAAATGTTGCATTTTCCATAATTTCAATAGGTTTTGAATCTAGCAGGTTTTGAATCTTGGCTACAATAGCCAATGGGGTCTTAAAAGTTATTATAACACATTGTTGGCTCTTAACTGTTAGTCATACTGTGTTAGGCACATTGATGAGAAAAGTGTTAGGCACATGGATTGAATCCTGGAATCCCAGGATCACAAAAACCTGGGATTTTGCAATCCCTAGTTTCAATCCATTATCTTTATTAAAGGCTTTATAATTGTGTTGTACCTGTGGTAGCGTGGCACACACAATTGGTAAAAATAACCAAGACAGGAACTAGATTTCGAGAGAGAGAGTTTATACCGGCCTCAACACTGAATGCCTCGTAGCAGTGGAGCAACCCGGTAGTCAGGCTAGATTACCTAATTTCCTCGGTCGCTATTTAGGCTCTAGCAGTAATTCCTGCTACTTTGGTTCCCTGCTCTGAAGCCTGGCGATGTGCTATGCTTCTAAATGCAACACACGGCCTTGCTTCACAATAATGTTAGCAGACAAGATACAAAGATTGCAAAAGAACACAATCGATGTGAAACGCATGAAGACTGGAGGACAGAAACGTGCCATATTCGTACAGAAGTTGTGCTACCGCGGTACTAACACCATCTCAAGGATTCGTCGGACTGTGCTCTACTTATAGTAGGAGCATTTGAGCGTTGTTATGCCAGTCTTCTTCCGAACTTAAGCGATTGCACCATGGTGTGCAATGTGACTCAGTGCGCAGACAGAGCTGGAACGAGAGAACGAGAGAGGAGGGGGGGTGGCGAGCGGAAGTGACAGTGCACGGGAAACACTAACTACCAACCCTAGCCCTCCCACAGACCTAGAACAGCCTGACTCACCGATTGCCTGGAGGCTGCTCAGCAGTCTACAGCACATCAATTGTAACACAAAAACAAAATGATATAACCCTATTTGGTTCGAAGAATACTCATTTGGTTGATAGTACTTTACCCTAACATTATATTCATTATTTTAATAAGCCTAGGCTATATGCCTATATAAATTAAAATATTGTGAATTTAGTTTTAGCCTAGCATATTTTGTGACATGAGTATAAATATAAAGTTGGTAGGCCTATGTAAGCTTAGCTAATCTGAAAATAAAAAGGCCTAAAGACTAATTAGGTACTTCTATAAAGTTGAAAAAAGACAAATGACAAAGTAGGCAGCATATCCTGCACCAAGCCACTACCTACTTTGAATAGGGAGCATAGAAAATTATTCTAGATAGATAGATTGACCTATAGCTATATAGGCCTATTATAGCCTATTTACATTTATAAGCTAGGCCTACTCAGCAAAACTCTAAATGGGATTACAAAATTCTAAGTGTACTTCTAATCTCTTCTAAATGATAATAGATTCTTTAATTCTAATTTAGGCCATTGTAATACTTAATAATCTAAACTAAAACTAAATAACTAAAATCTAAATACCTAAGTCCTAAAATTAAATGCAAAAATACCTAATATTTGTAAGTTGTAGGCCTATAACCATTTTAAGTTGTCACACGTCAAATGCTTAAAACCTTTAAATAAAGCTACTTAGGCCTTGTCTAACTCACCCCAAGTACCATCTACTAGGGCATTAAGGTCTAAGTCTAACTCACAGAATGGTCTAGCTCTATAAGATGACCCTAAGCTTTGCCTGGCTGCCTCTGCCTGGGCCTGGCTAAGTAGGAGCAAGGCTAGGCCTTAGTCGAATTATAATTCTGAAAAGAACGACAATTAGGTAACTAACGATTGAACTCTTGCTAAAATGTCTGCTAGTTAGTAGTGTTAGTTAGGCTTTACAATAGGCCCCAGTCTGACACATCTGACATACGGCTACAGTTCAGGAATTCATTAACTAATTTGTATTATTTACATGTTTTAAATTCTACTTCCGATTAATTGTATTGACCAATATATTTTACCGGCTTAAAACAAAAACATTTAAGGTCTAAAAGTCAACAGTAGAATTAGAAATTTAAGTATCAAATTATTTATGTCAAAATCGTTTTTTAAATAAAAAGCTGCCTTTTTAATCTGCGTAATGAGATCATGATTTATTTATTGTTGAGCAAAGTCATGTGTCATATGGCCTACTATAAGCAGACTCATAGCAAATTACCACTATAAAATAAAATATTGTCACGTCAACATTGGTATAATGAAGCAGCAATATAAAACGTCACGGCAATATCTGTGCAACACTGTCAATATTTCTACAACATAAACTGGCAGTAGGGGACTGACCCACAGAAATCCAGTCCCCTGGTGCAAGTTACGTTGCAGGAATGTTGCAGGAATGTTGACGGAAAACATTCGAGCAATGTTGCTCAATGGTTGCAAATGTCGCGCGCAGGAATGTTGCCCCTAGTGCCATTTATGTTGCGGGAATGTTGTAGAAATGTTGACGCGCAACAAGTGGTAAACGTTGCTAGAAGCGACCGTTTGTCGCGCAAAACAACGTTGCAGAATGGTTGACGCATCAACATTGCAAAATCAACATACATCAACATCTGTGCAACATGTAGTCGTCGTGTCTACTATTAGTAGTATCTAATGTATGTGTATTATTCTATATACTACATATATTTCGTATCACTTTCATTCTATAATATACGACGACTCTACTATTACACTTGCTTATGTCTTTCTTTCGCATGCCATGCATTAATTTTGGATTGTTGTTAAGGAACTTCTACCGGTAGTAACACTGACTACATAGTAAAAAATCTGTAGCTTGCACACAGGTTCAAAAATCGAGACTCCTACATCTTGAAATAATACGAAAATACGGCCATGACTTAGCATTTGCTAAAAAGAATAAGTAAAATAGCAAAAAACGTTTCGATTTAAAGGTCTGCGAAGATTAGCTAATGAGCACCATTAATTTTTTTTGTTTTATCGTAAACACATCAGATCAGACGGTTACCATTAGTAGGTCAAGAAAGCAATAAAAATATTTACTACATTAGATGCGCATGATGTGTATCTTTGTGTGTGACTGCAAGCTGCAACCTGCAGTGTTTCTTTTAATGAATAAAAAAGTTAGCAGGAAAATAAGAGATTCGCAAAACTATTATTAATGGCAACTGCTATTTGCATGCTGGCAAAACAGACATGTCGTTCAGAAAAGATGCAAAGATAACTAGAGATCTGATGGCGATGATTAAAAACAGCTATAGCCTCCAAAGAGATTCACCTAACCTAGAGCGAGTCTATACTGATCTTTGTTCTTAGAACTTAGAACAACTAGTTTTATTAAGCCACCAATCCCGTGAAGTCTGAACTCCTATTTACTCAAAGTTGAGTAAGTGTACAACCGTCAACGTTGATGACTTCAAATCGTTGGCCGCCATTGTCATTATCTTCGCTGCTGTCGTGAGCGCCCTCGTCGTCAGAACTGCTGTCGCTCTCGCCACTTGCATCGCCGTCAGTGTTCATGTCTGCGCCGTCACCTCCGCTTTGCCGAGTGCTCCTTGGGCCTGCAGCCGAGTTCCGAAGTTCTCCAGTCGGACGCTGTGCGGACTGCTGTGAGCACCTTTTTCGGCGGAACCGAGTGCCTGAGTGGCGCAGATGTTCGCCCACCGCGGATTCAATGGCCTCGCCTTTGGCGTCTTTGTGAACACTCCACACGACGTCTAAAAGTAGGTAAATACTGCCCATTAGTTTTGCTTACCCAAAGTAGATTAGTATCTAGATATGGACGTACAGAATTGATATATATTTAACTAAGCAGCTTAAATACACATTTTATCATAGAAGAGACAAAATCCTAAGCACCATTATGTTGCTTACTTTTGATAAAAGGCAGCAGGCCAGTTGACTCAAAGCAATACTTGGAAACGCCAGAACGCTTGGCACCACGGAGACTGAACTGATGAGCAAGCTTGTCATCCATGATGTGGTATAAGATATTAGCGACGGACTTCATTAGAGTTTTGCTGGTAAGCCGCTTGAAGAACAGAAACTGAAATGTGTGGAATGAATTCGAATGGTAGACTAGAAATTGAATTAATAAACTACAAGACATTACACATTAATAGTCATGTCTTGTAATGTGTTATATTCTCTCATAAAATACATGCGGCAGTTAAGCGGCATCCAGTCGCTTTTGTAAATCGTGCAATGATAAAAATCATACAAAAATACTAGCACTCACTGCATCATTTAAGCAGCCTCGATCACTTGTTAGTCGTGTGGCCCACTCAGTCAGTTTATCGACTTCGGTAAATGGCAGATCTTGAAGTATAGGCCTGTCGGTTGGCTGTTGGCCGTGCTGGGCATTGCTGGAGTTTGCACCTGTACTACGAGACGAAGAGTTCTGCAGAGCAAGAAACTGCAGGTGAAAGTCTTTCACCTCTGTAGCCAGGCCACAAATCGCACCATGCATCGCGCGCTGGGTTGCTAAAATGAAGAAAATTATCGAGAAGATGTATCAGCCAGTCAGGGATAATAGTCAGTTAGTGACTCAAATAGATTATTCTCTATACAAACCAGATGAACCTCCGAAACGTTAAGTACAAATTAAAAAGTGTAAATCGCAGCAAAACTCAGAATCATGCGGAGCTGAATGTTTAATAGTGCATTACGCCATTTTAATTTAAATCGTAACTTTACTTAATTCTGGAAATGAAGAGCTCGGATTAGAACTTCTAAATTTTCTTATATCAGCGCCTCAGTAGCGAAAGAAATTTTTTTAGCTGGCTTACTTTCAATCCGCCGCACGGCTGTCACTAGAAAGTCCAATATGTCTGCACGGCTCGCGTCGTAAACGCCAATCGCAGAGGCCGCGGCAGCTGCAGCAGAAGCAGGATGGTGCTGGATTCCATGCCCCATCGGAGAGGCCGCGGCAGCTGCAGCAGAAGCAGGATGGTGCTGGATTCCATGCCCCATCGGAGAGGCCGCGGCAGCTGCAGCAGAAGCAGGATGGTGCTGGATTCCATGCCCCATCGGAGAGGCCGCGGCAGCTGCAGCAGAAGCAGGATGGTGCTGGATTCCATGCCCCATCGGAGAGGCCGCGGCAGATGCAGCAGAAGCAGGATGGTGCTGGATTCCATGCCCCATCGGAGAGGCCGCGGCAGCTGCAGCAGAAGCAGGATGGTGCTGGATTCCATGCCCCATCGGAGAGGCCGCGGCAGCTGCAGCAGAAGCAGGATGGTGCTGGATTCCATGCCCCATCGGAGAGGCCGCGGCAGATGCAGCAGAAGCAGGATGGTGCTGGATTCCATGCCCCATCGGAGAGGCCGCGGCAGATGCAGCTAAATTGGTGCTGGTGCTGAAGCTGCCACAAGAAGACTGTGAAAACGGGCTCAGACTCGATGTAGTAGCATGAACTGCGCTTGCCAAGATGGCTTCATGTTGGATGGAAGCCAAATTCGAACTGCTGCTTATTGTCAAAGGTGGCCTCGTGCCATCAGGTTGAAACTTTGGTGGCGCTGACGACTGTCCAGCACTCCGGCTGTTACCCAGTGTAGAGGATTTGCTCTTTGTCGTTCTCTTTCGGCCGGTTTTTCGAGTCTCAATGTCGAAATTCTCATTGTAATAGTGGTCGACAAATTGAATTCTTCGTGGAGCATCTATATCAGTAGAATCAACTTCTTCCCGACTCTCGTACCGCTTCCGCAGGTAGACAGCAGCGGGAAATTGATCTGCATGAAGGGGAATAGACACATGTACATGTACACTATATAAAATTACATCCTTTATTATTAGCTATGAAAATTCGCTTTCACGTGGGACTTAGTCATCCCACATCTAATTAAACAAGAAAAAATATCAACCCCCCGATGTAGATAATAGGAGCCACATTGAAGTACTTTTTTCTAATGTATACAAGAAAATAGTACAATAATTGCACTTAAGACTGGCTTCATATGTAATCATAGGCATATCATATATAATCTACCTATTTGAAAATAATTCTGCATTAGCACATAAACTCACCTCTCGATCCAATGATGTCGACTTTGTAAGGCAACCAACTATCGTCTGGGACTGACTTCGACTGGTTTGTCAAGCAAGCCTTGAACTTTTTCAGGGGAGGGCACAAGACGCTGTCGCTGCCCTGAAGCCAGGAACGACGAACGATTTCAATTTCTTCAGTTTCATTGAAGCGAACAACAACAAATGCATTCAGGTCGTTTAGACTCATTCATAGACTTGGCCCGAATATGCTGAAATAAAAGTTGGAGGGAAACAAAGCAAAGTTAGAAAAGCTATCGGATCGGAACACATTTTCCTTTATTATTTTATAGTACTATGGGTGAAAACGCAACGCATATATTTCAGAAGCCTACCTTCACTAAAAATCTGTTAACAAACAGCAAAACCATTTTGCGAAGCAAAGAAAACCATCTAAAAAGGGACTGTCATATATTTCGCATGTCTATGCCTAATCATGTCTAGGTCTATATGCGATTGTTGGAAAGAATTTAATATGAAAGCATGAAATTAGTGACAGCGTGAAATGATAGTATGTTCTTCCCACAAACATTTATATTTTCTAATATTACCTGCTTACTCAGTGGGAGTGGCTAAAAATGAAACCAACATTTGCTGAATGAGAAAGCAGCTAGCTAGAAGAAGTCAGACAGAGAGTTCATTCAGTTGCTTCCAAACATTTGCAGAGAAATGCTTGATGTGCGTAGAAGCTACGCACAGTCGACCAATGTATGTAAAATAGGGAGAATGCAGGAACGATTTTTGAGACTTACAAGCATCGCTTTACCATAGAAATCAGTCCATCGTACAGTTACGAGTGAGTTGCTTAAAGTATTGACAACGGAAATGTGCAGAGACATTGAGTCGAAAGTTTCGTCGTAGAGGGCGGTTTGCTGAATAAATTTCTTGCCAACGAAAATACAACCGACATGAGTAGAAATTATATGAGTGACTACAACTGCAAATCCATCTCGAGTTAAAATATAGCAGTCTGGATTAGCAACAGATATATACGTTCCACGCAATACAAGACTAACTTTACGGTAAATACCAAATGTCTGAACTCCTTGCAATGAGAAGTCTACATTCGAAGATGCAATTGGATCGGAATATTCAAAAGGCGACTGAATAGAACACATGTGCTTAGGAAAAAAACCGAGAGTCACATCTCTCTCCAGAATTCGCTTCACAGTCTGCTCGAGAGCAAAACGTGGACTGCGAACAAACTGGGTAATAAAGCGGATAAAATTTTCGCCCCAAAAGCAACTAAAACTATCCAACGGACCACGTCGACGAACTTCTGAAGGAATATGAATTATTGAATGCACAGTGTACACGATAAACTCGTCACCCCAAATAATTGCACATTCATTAACAATGTGCTTTGCCAAATCTTCGGCATAAGAGCAGTACGTTTGACAAACCAAAGGATGCGACAATAGGAAAACAAACGAATGCAGAGAAAGAAATAATTGATACACAGATTCAGGGACGTTTCCAGCTAAAACAATTGGCGCCAAGTACAAAATAAACAATCTAAACTCAGTTGCCTTCCAAAGACCCACGCACTCAATCGACCGTGGCTTTCGTGCAAAATCATGCGGAATGCAAGACGAAATAGAACACAGATCAGCACTTATCTGACGAATATTAGGTCCAGATGCTCGATGGGGCAAGCGTCCCTTACCGAGGAATTTTAAACATTTAGGAACAATACCCTCGTATATTAAGTGCATTGGATCCAGAGGAAAATCATGAACCATGTCGATGGGCAAACTTAAAAAAGGGCTTGGTAGAAGAACATGATTTGGGTATACATCACCTCTGAAGCCAAAGTCAGTTCGTAGTGCAGCACTTAGGTCAGAAAATGTCACTCTTCCATTACAAAAGTCCCCTTCAACAGTGCACTTGTCGCAACCAAAGTATCCCCAACATGCTTTTGTTCCTTTTACTCGTACAAAGCTGCGTGCTGGTGAATCGCAGGTAATCATTGAAAGTTTAAAAGGTAATATGAGATCTGACTCTGAAGTGACAGTAGAGACAAATCCATCAGCCATCAAATCACGCAATTCAGTAATACAGTCGGCAAGAAAGTCCGAAGCAGAGAGGGGTTTGCCAGTTCCATAGTAAAGCCCGATTATAAAAACAGAATGAGACAAATTCGAAACTCTACCCAACACAGGCCACAATGTATAGGTAGTGCTATTGTGCACTTTTGCACCATCAACAAAAAGGTGGAGGTTCAAGGAATCCAGACGAGAGCGTGATCCAATATTGCTCAGGAGAAAGTCAAGACCAGCTTTAACGCCAAAATGATAATATCGCCCTGGGTTGACATAGCGAAAAGTAAGCTCCCTTGGTGTAGTCATTAGTCCACGATAGTCAGCAGCTAGACCAGGAAACTCGTCTTGTAGATTCTGAAGCAAGTAGTTCACGCACGGCACTTCTGGGCCTGTTGCTTTAACCCAGTCTCGAAGCATGGCCTCGAGTCTCGCACATTGGTTGTCATCAGAATGAAGGGCTGATTCAATCGTTGAAGAAGTCAGGTTTCCTAAATGTAAGAAATAAATAGCTAGAGTATTATCAAAAACTATTAAAAAGATTATGCACATAATTGTTGATAAAATCACATTTTTACTCTAAATTTTTGTTTAACTTTCAAAGTTACAGAAAAAATTTAAGTTAATTTATTTGTAAAGCAGAAATGAATAATGGATGGTGTAAGGTTCATATTCAGTTTAGAGGATCAAGCACACTAAGATGTCAATAAAAAGTGTTGAAAGCAATTAGGGGTTATTATAAAAAATAGATACATTCAATCTTACCAACATCATCACTAGTCATCTCCTGGTATTCAAGTTCCATTTGAGACTCTTCTGTGGGCTCAGGAGCAGCATGAATTCCAAGCTCTGCCATAGGCTCAGTTGGCTGTTGACTTGGATCTTCAGTGTGACATGGGCAATGCAGCATAACTGCAGCTTCCTCGTAGCTTCTCTTAATATGTCGTTGGACTGTTCGCTTACTGGCTCCATGAACAGATGTTGAGGAAAAACCTAGACAAATTATAGAGAAATGGATGAAATGAAAGCCTCATAATTACGCCAGCATAATGAAGCCTTCTATGCCTTCAATACCTTGAGCAAGACCTAGCAAGAAACTGTCAGAGTATCAAGATCATACCCTTGATAATGAGTACTCAACATAAGTATATGCTTATTGCAACATATATATAATATAAATTATAGCAAAAAATATGTTTATATTACAAATCTAATATACAATCCACAAATTTCCTAAAACTTGCATCTTGTGCTTTAAAGAAAATAATAATTGTTTAACAACATTGCAAGCTTTATTTTCTCCAAACAGAAGCATTATAGATGAAAAAATTTACTCAAAGTTTTGCCAAAAGCAAAAATAAATCAAGTTGACAATTATCATTATGAACAAATCCCAAATACACCAAATTCATCATTTAGCATAGCAAACATTTTTATAGGCAAGGTTTGATTTAGGGTCTAATATAGTAAAACTAAAACTAATAAATATAATAAATAATAAAACTAATATAGGGTCTTTAGGAGCATATATAAAAATTAACAAATTAGGTTGAATACAAATAGCCAGCATTATATACTTTTAAGCTTGATACTCAAGTCTCTTGAATTTTGACTAGCACTTCATATCCAACAAATAACTTTTCAATAAATTTTGTTTTATTTAAATTAATTTAGCTATCATTAGCTAGTTATTAAATATAACATTTCTTATGAAACAATCTTATACCATAGTCCAGAAGAAGGCATCTTGTACCCCAGAAATTTCTAGGGTACACTCAAGAAATTTAGCATACATTGGCATACACAAAAAGTGATTTTCTAAGGCTTTTGGCATATATGTTTAATATTTTTGTGACACACAAAGAATGAAAAGTTATGTTATTAATAATTGTTACAATAGTTGTCCATGCATACATTACTATAAAATTTGATATAAAATTAATGCAAAACTGAATTCTGTTTTTTATAAGTTAAAAGTCATGATTTTTAACAAAAATGCACAAAGTTTACTTTTGTTTTTTTAATATATATAACATTATATAAATATAACTATAACTGTTATTTTTAGTTTTTAGCTCATCTCATTTAAATTAAATATCTAAATCACCCATCATGTTCCATCACTTATTCCTAGCAATTTAGATGTTTTGTGTAAAGTATTATAAATGGTATATATTGGCATTAAGAGAATGTTGACAGTTTTTTTGTGGGGCACATATAGTGTTCTGAACTATAGATCTTATACAAAAAATTTATGATTTGCAACACTTTTTATTTATAGTTGAAATTTGCTCTTTAATCATTTCTAAGTCTATTTTACATCCAAAATGCAAAAAAACTTATTGATATTTGCAATCTACACTTTAATCTTTATTTTGGCAGTCTTAGTCTTACTTCTTATAATAAAGGAATGTTTAGACAAACATTTTATGATATAGAGCAATAGGCCTAATATAGATATATAAATAGACTATACCAAATGGTATATAATTGAGGCAAACTTGAACTAAAAATAGTTAGTATTATTATTATTATTATTATTATTATTAAAACGCGCACGCCATCTATGGGTGCTGATTTTTTTATATATATATTTTTTAACAACACATTTAAATGAACAACGAAAAGCAACATAAAAAGCGAAGTTAAGTAGGAATCAAATATCGAGCTGGGAAGGGAAAGCAAAGGTATTAAAAATAAGAGCAGTAAAAACACAAGGGACGCCAGGGATAAAACAAATTATGAAATATCTATTGTTGAATGCTAGTAAAATCTCGTAGTCTCAGGGCAGCTGTTCCCTTATTTTAGATATTTCTATGATGTATTTTGCTAAAGCTTCAGCGGTTTCCCTATCGTCTTGAGCCATTATGTAGTTAGATTTTTCTTCTGCTGTTAAGGATATGAAATTGGGGGTTTTCCCAGAAACTTCCGTCTCAAATTTCGAACGTACTGCGCTATACTTATTCCAAGTGCACTTAAAAAGGAAGTGGACCTCGTTTTCAACTTCTGTTTTGCACTTACTACATAATCTATTTGCATACGGAATTTTCGGTCTCGCAGTTCGCAATGTTTCGCAAGCTAGCTTATGGTTTCCTAGTCTAAACGAGGCTATGGTACGTCTCCACTCCGGGTTGTATATTTGTTGTAAATATTTTTCGGCTGAATAATATTGCTTGAAGGAGTAATAGAAGTGACTTAGCTTGCTTGAGTTCTGTGTCCTTTGTCTCCAATGGGTATCGAACTGAGAAACGAAATTTTTCCTGTGGTTTCCAATTGCTTTTGCAGGACTAATGCCTCTGCAGTTCAGCATAACCTCATTGTTGGTCTTTGCTTTGATTCCAACATCACTGTATGTTTGGTCCGCCAATAACTTGGAAATTATGGAGTCCGGCCGGCTTGTTATGGAGGCCCAGTACGAAATGCTTCTTTTCTGGATGTTGTATAATAAAGGCAATCTGCCTAACTCCGAGCGGGCCCCGTTGCCATCCGTATTTTGGCTGACTTGTAGTATGGCTTTACAGCACCTGATGTTTACTCTTTCAAAAAGACAGCGGTCCCAAGGACCCAGGTTCCACGAGACAAAAGCCCCCCAGGCCTCAGAGGCGTACAGAGCTATGCTTTCTATCATTGCTGTGCAGTACAGCATGAGCTGATTGTATCTGACCGCCCCATGGCTGGCTAATTTCCTTAAGAGAAGAATAGGATATCCACATTTTTTGTTAATCTCTGTGGCATGGGAATCCACGGTTCCTTTAGCATTGATGTGAAAGCCAAGATATTTCCATTCTTTGACGCTATCTAACAGTTGTCCCTGCAGAAATAGTTTGTTAGCCGTCTTTGATGGGTCAGGGCAACAGCTAATAACCTTAGTTTTTTGCATATTGATTTCTAGCTTGTGGCTCTGACAAAATTCTGACACTTTATCGAGGCCCTTCTGCAACTCTCGAGGATTCTCTCCAAAGATCACTAAATCATCGCAGTATAGCAAGTATATATATATATATATATATAATCATATTTATACCAACAACATGAGTTTGTATTATATTTATATTATAGGGCCTAGCAACATATTATACTAACTAACCTTAAGTATTAGGCCTATACTAACAAATGTTTGGCCTAAATAAGGCTAAGCATAACATAATCAAAATACTTTATATATTAGATAAGCATAAAAAATATATATTAGAAACAGAGTTTCATTGCATTATTATTTACCTACAACAACTGTGTCTTCACTTAGAGTAGGTGCAGAAGCAGATGGCCCAGACAAAAATACAATATTAGATGCTAGACCACTAAGGGCCTGGTCCTGATTATTTGCAACTTCAGGTTCAACTTGATCTTTGTCTATCTCTTGGGTAGTTTTGCAAGTTACAATCAAGTAAACAAAAAAAGCTATGGTTGTAATCCCAGGAGCAAACAAAAAAACTGGCATTCCCAACTTAATATAGTAGCCAGGCTAAGGCCTAGGCAATAATATTTTTATGTTCTTTAAGTTTAAATTCAAGGGCTAGTGTAGTAGGAAGAGCTTTGCAACAACAGATTTTTATCTAATTAATTTTAGTTACGTTTTTGTATTCTAGGCCTTCGACTTATGCCAACTTTAAAGCTAAGCAAACATGCAATAAACCAAATAAAAAGCTAAACAAAAAGTCAAATAGAAAGTTAGGTAAACAGTAGGCCTAAATAGCAACGATTTTTTGTGCAGCTAGAAATCCGTGTCGATGTGCCTGACGGTAGAAATTAAATCAAGTTGGTTAGTAAAAACTGTAGCAGCTACATTTAACAAATCTTTACGTATACATTAAAGAAACAGATTCTTCTGAATTAGAATTACATAAATGAATAACTCCGTACAATTTTAATTTAAGGAGCTCCGAATCTAAACGAGTTGCAATAATTCAATTGCCAGAAATTCACACATTTGAAATCTTTTTCTATATCAATGTTCCTGCAACAATTCAGCAACATTTTTATGTCAACGTTGATGCCAAGCGCGCGCTGTCAACAACGTCAATGTTGCAGCAACTAAAGATGGCACTAGGGGTTGCCGTCAATTTTGCTATGTCAACATTGACGTGTAACATTGTAGCAACGTTCTAGAAACCATTACCATTTTTTTATTTGTATAAATTGCTTCTACCGATCGTAAAATATTGTAAATTTTGTAAATTTCTACGCTAGCATTCCGTACTTACTACTTAAAGTAATTTAGGACATTCTACATGTATAAATGTATCCAAAATTGATCAAGCTTATTACAGATCGAGACAAAGAGGGGATTTGGAACCGGGCCTTACCTGAAAACCATTAAAAAGTCTGCACTCTGCACTAATTATGGTAGGCAAAATACTAGAAATATATAACGCAATGATTGATCCCAAACTCTGTTCAGCAAGTTCAATTGTCGTACACATCATTGCATCCTTTAAGGGAAAATACGTACATATTTAATTAATACGGTGTATATTTTAGACTTATTTTTTACGAAAAAATAATAAATATATATTAGAAATATGAAATTGTATACATGGTGTACATGTACATTTGCATACTAATTGATTGTAAGTTGCTAATCGGAATTAAATCAACTGGAATCATCAGCTTCAAAGTCGGCTTCCTAACGGTCATCTTGAGTAGCCCTATGATCAGTCCAGCTGCCGTCCTCGTCATTAAGGCTACTGGCTGCAGATGGGTCAAGCTGATTATCCTGCCCTGTTCGGTTGCTGCGTCTAGACTGGGTGTGTTTTTCCTTCCGCTTGACTCGCGTCGGTTCATGTCGCAAATGGTCTGCGACGGCGGTTTCTATCTCCGACTTAGTGGCATCTTTTAACTTTTTGCAGCTCCACACAACGTCTGGAAAAAGTAGTATGCAAGAGGGGGCTTCTAGGACAAAAATAATCGCAGCCTCCATAATGTACAAACCATTACCTTTATTCTTCCCAAAGAGATCAGGAAAAAAGGGTCCCCACCTCTCTCGCGAAAACTCCGTCTCCATATTCTAAATTCTCTACTTTTAATATTCCACATCAGTTTGTGAGTTGCATATCTAGGACAAAAATTTTCGCAGCCTCCTTAATGCACAAACCATTACCTTTATTACCTCTAAGGTAATTATTATTATTAATTATAATTATTACCTTCCGAAGGAAAAAAAGTCCCCGCCAAAAAAAATCCGTCTCCATATTCTCTACTTTCCATTGTGAGTTGCATATCTGGGACAAAAAAATTATAGTATTAATATATTAATCATATATATTAATCTAGCGGTTAAGAGTCACTGGTTTCATAAGTATGGAGTAATTATAAAGGACTATGACAGCTACAATAACTTTGCAGAAATCATTGAGCAGCTTACATTCTCTCAATGATCACACGTGTGTATTTATGTAACTTCAGTAGTACGCATGTTATGAAAATAGCTGTTTGCTTAGCTGAAAAACTGTCGAATCATGCTGCAGTTCGCAACTGAGAGGGTGAGGGAACATGTACATATACTGCACGCAGATAAAAATAAAGGGTTGAGTGAGAAAGAGAGATAGATAATAATGGAGGCAGGGGGTGTATGTAGCGCAAAAAAAATCAATAAGCCACTCCACACGCGCCGGCATGGGGTTCACCAGAGTACGAAATGAGCCAATCTGAGGGTCAGATTTTAGCAACAACGCTTGAGTAAAAAAGTTACAGTTACACTTGTCAGACGGGGGTCCTGCAGAGAGGACAGGTTTTCACACCCCGAGTAAGTGCGTCTGTCAAACACTCGTTGCAGAAGACGCCCCTGCAACATAGAGTGAGAATAGGATTTTGTGGTTCGTGCTGAAAATAGGGACACACACCTCCAGAAACCATATCCATTGGCTCGGCCTTCGGGAGAATCACAGGTTGTGACGGACCGGGCTGCTGGCGCCGGCGGTTCCACAGGCGGATAGGGCAGTGGTGGATCGGCCTCCTGGAAACGGATATTATCCGCTTCCTCTTCCTCCGCATGTCTTTCCTGATTGAATCTAGATTGTTGACGAACGGTTTGTTCTAGATAGAGAAGCTTGTTTTGCAAGGATCGATACTCCCGAAGACGTTGCAAAAACAGTTCATTATCTTTATAGTGCGGCTCCTCTTCTTGAAGAAATGCTTCCAAATTTATACGTCTGAAGTCAGATTTTCTGTGGCTAGCTACGAGTAGCGTTAGTTTACTTCTTTGCTTCCATTTCATTGCAACAATACGTTCCTTGAGAGTCAAAAGAGACGGCATGTTTTTGGCGGAACGTGCACAATTTTCGTTGTACTCATATTTATAGCCCTATAGAAAATTCTAAAAAATTCTAGAACAAAAATAAGCATGCCGTCATGGCTATTTTTAATATTCATAGTGGACTAGGCGGGCCAAATTCCGAGGCCGAGGCCAACTTGGCGGGCTAACTGGCCTTGCAATTTGGCCAATAATCAATATCAATCAAGGAGAGAATCCCAACATATGTCCATGCAAAGAAGTATTGATCTTTCCATTTTTCCAACCACCCCTAATTTATGAAAGTCTGTAACATTGCCTTCTCAACCCCAGCTCCAAGTTCTTTATTTGGCGCATGCAATACAAAACCCACCCCGCCAATCTCCAACCCCAACTTTTTGTCTTACCAAAAATAACAGCTTTAACTAGCTTCCGAGCGATCGATTCCCTCCACCCGCTTGAAGCCCCCATATTGTCTAGCATTCTGAGCATTTCTTTGTCCCAGCGAGTCTTCTCCTCTGGAAAATCCCCATGATTACCCGTGGCATGCTATGCATGCCATGGCTCATTCCACGACACTTCCACTGCAAATTTTAGTCTATGGTTTTGCCAAAAGACGGTCTCAGTCACTTCGCAGCCCAACAAGAAGAATCATAGTAACTTATCCGAAAGAAATATATATTTGATACAATGTGAAACGAGTTAACGAAACAGGTACGTAATGCACGATTAAGCTCAGCACAGAATAAGATCATACGTGTCAGCTGTGAATGCTAATTTGCGGTACTGCACGGCCAATGTCAATAGCGTCAGTTGGCAGAATGCCAATCGGCAAAGCACTGGTCCACGCAAAGACCCGGCTGACCGTCGCAACCGCCACAAAAGAAAACTGTTCGCTTTTGCTGTCCACGTTGGTAACAGACTCGGCAGCGTTTGGCTGGACGCTGCTGAGCTTCAGTCGGTGGCAGCCTTTGGGGACGATGGTGGATGTCGGCATCACCTGCTTGGTGGCACAGTGCACGACGATGTACTCTCACTCTTCCATCTCCACTGCTCAATATCAGGTGCTTGATGCAGCGCTCTGTGTAAGCCAGAAACGTTTGCGAGCCTCCCAGGTGTTTGTAAATAAGCCATGAGTTTCTCACCAGCTGTTGCAGCAAAAACACGCTCAACTTTACAAACCATTTGTGAGTCTTGCGACAAGCACTGTAGGTCTGAGCAGCAGCATCCATGCGATCGACACCACCCATGCGTTGGTTGTACTCCAGCACAGAGTTCGGCTTCAATACCTGCTGTTCCTCTCCACCTCGCAGTACTCTCCTGACCTGTGTGCAGCCTGCAGTAGAGGCCGAATCAACCAGGTAAACAGTCTTTATTCCAGAGCTCCTCCTGTCGACAATCTTCATGACGAGCACATCCCCGCTCCTGGCAAACGAGTGACTGAGCGGCTGTAGCGGCAGGTCGCGCAGAATCTGCGGGATCCCTCGATCCTTGCGAATTGTACCTGTTAGCGCTGTGCTCCTGGTCAGCAGATGCTCAGCCAGTCGGACTGATGAAAACCAACTGTCACAAAAGATCCTGTAGCCGAGATCGAGGATGTCACGACTGAGCTCGATAACAATTCGCTCACTCAGTGACAGTTGCGGCACGTCATTTCCAAACTGGTTGTTCGCACCCGCCGTTGAATGGACGAGGAAGTTCCACATGTATCCTCTGGTTGACTCCGCCAAGCAGTACAGCTTGATGCCAAACTTGGCCAGTTTATTCGGCATGTATTGCTTGAAGTGCAAGCGTCCCTTGTACAGTAGCAACGCCTCATCGATCGCAACGTCCCGTGTCGGTAAGTAGCAGTTCTTGCAGATCCTCTGTACAGCCTCGAGAAATGGCCGGATCTTGCACAGGGGATCAGCGGCGTCAAAGTGCAGGCAGTCATAGCAAAGCAGCCACGATATGATCTGCTGGAAGCTAGCTCGAGGAAGACACGCCTTGTCATGAATGAAGGGATGAAAGTACAACGGATCGGTGGACCAGTAGGACGACACCTCTGGTTTCTGGATGACTCCAGTGCAGAGCAGCATCCCAATGACCTTCATCTCAAAGATGGTACAGGCCTTCCAGGTCTTCAAACCGTACGGCTATTCCTCCCCATCGTGTTCCTCATGAAACTTGTCAACCTCTTGCTCAACTCTTTTGTTAGTCCATTCGCAAAGCTGGTGCAGCAGGTGGTCAGGTAGAAATTGACTTAGAATCGTGTCCCAACCGTTTTCGATATCCTCGGGCACAGGAAACAGTGGGTTGACTCCTTGAACACCAAGAAATTCCGGGACGACATGAGCCCGTTGATCATTCTCAACGGTGACTTCTCTCCATTCGTCGAACGCCTCCGGCATTTCTTCAGCCTGAACTGGATTGTCCTCTTCATCCGTCCCTTCATCACTCTCAGCCGTGTAGTAGGAGTCGCTTTCGCTTGAATCGCTGCTGTCCAAGCCCAAACGGCGAAGTGCCTGCTTTGCAGCCTGTCGTCTTTCTCTCCTTGGAGCATTCATGTTGGTAGGCATCTCCGTCGGTTTGGATAAGCTTCGTGTTTAATTTTGCGATGACTCTATCGAATTTTTGGCGGTTTGGTCGCCTATCAGCGCATATAATCTATGGCCAGCAGAGCATGCCAAGTGGTAAGACTAGGAAGTGTGACAGACAGAACAGTGGGGGGTGGGCAAACGTCTATGGCCAGCAGAGCATGCCAAGTGGTAAAGTAGAGGAGTGAGGCAGAGAAGGGTCAGTAGGCTAGTGGTTAATATCATGCCACATGCAGACAGAATCTAGCTCGTTCACAGGCTCATGCCCAGGATTTGGATTATTGTTTATATCTAGCTGTATTTCAAGCGGATTCAAAGGCCCGCAATATTTGTAGCCGTGAATTGTCCAGCCTTTGTTTGGATGAGGAAGCTTTTCTACCAGTCCATGTGAGTCTAAGTTTCCACCAGAGCGTTGCATCATTTTGATAAAAAAATTTAATAAAAAATAATGGCAGATCAGAAACTTCAAAAGCTCTACTACAGCGACAAATGATTCTTTGTAGGAAAAAATGCAGTCACCAAACTCGCGGAACTAAGTAATGAATCAAAACAGACAGTTGAAAGATGGCTCTCTAAGCAAACAGTTTACCAAGTCTATTTCCCACCTGTTAAATTTACAAGACCTCACTTTAACATCTATAAACCTGATGAAGCGCACCAAGCAGATCTTCTGTTTCTCCCCAATGACTCAGGCTACAAGTATGCGCTCACAGTTATAGACATTGCCTCCAGATATAAAGAAGCGAGACCACTTAAGACTAAGAAGTCAGAGGCAGTAGCAGCTGCCCTCCAAGACATTTACAAAAACTCACCGTTCACATACCCACAAACCTTTATGACTGATCCTGGCAAAGAATTCATGGGTGCAGTCAAATCCCTTATGGAAAAGAACAATACGAAAATGCGCTACGGAAGAACTGAGCTCCATAGAGACCACGCTTTTGTTGAAAGATTCAATCTAACTCTAGCAAAGAGACTTTTCACAAAGCAGACAGCTGAAGAGCTGAAACTAAAAAGTGGCCAATACTATACCAAGTGGACAGAAAGACTCCCCGCAGTAATAAGTCAGCTGAACAATGAAGTATCTCGAATGACAAACCTGAAACCAAATACTGCCATCAAACAAGACACAGTTAAATCAAAGCATCCGATCTCCCAATTCCCAATTCCAAAGCTCCCTGGCGTTTATTCTCCGGAAGTTCTTACTAACTCTGAATTCGTTCGCTTCCTTTACTTACCTGGAGAGCTGGAGAAGGACACAAAGAGAAGAGCAACAGACCCATACTTTAGTCTTGATGTACATAAGATAAACAGGCATTTCACATCAGCATCCGGTGATTACTATTTTCTATCCCAAGACTTTAATTCAAAAGCCCCCACACGATCATTCACAAGGGCTGAGCTTCTAGTGATTCCACATGACACAGAAATAAATTAATTTCTAATTAGAAATTTCTAATTTCTAATAAAGCAATACAGCAAGAAATTATTAATCAGCTTCAGCATTCAGAGCAGTACACACCGGTGAAGAAGCCGGCGACTGAGCATCAACAAAAGAGCCGCAGCTTAGTTAATAAGTATGAGACACTCACAGGTCAAAATGTGTCGAAATACCCACAGAATAAGCAAGAGCAAGAAGATCTAGAACGTACAATCCACCAGGTTGAAGCAGAGCTACAAACTGAAGACCTTAAATTTGCACAGAGAAAATTCACAGAGCATTATATTGAGTATACAATCCAGGAAGACACCACAAATTCCCTTACAGACATTTACGACTTCAAAGACAGAATTCAATCAGTAATTGATCATAATTGATTGAAATACAGAAAGTCACGTAAGACCTTCAAACTTCAGTGATCATTCAAGACTGAATTTTACATGCCTGCAAAACCCACTGAGCGTCATGAATACTACATGACAACTAAAGCTCTACCCTTTACTCCCACTGACACTCAGGATCCCTTTCTTCAAGAGATCAGTAAAAAGATTGACGCCTTTACTTCCAGAGGATCAGGTTGGGTTGTCAATGGCATTCAAACAGCTACTGTAATGATCATGTATTATGACCCTCATCATATATTGTGCTCCCGAAAAAGCTAGCGGATAAAAAGGCTTGCATCAATGTGCAAAATTATGACCAATGCTGTGCACTATGGGCCGTTTTGTCTGCAATATTGTATCAGAAAGATCGAGCCCACCCAGAGAGAACTTCTCATTATCAAGATTCTTTCAATTCTTATTATCTTATGTGTTATGCTCAAGGAATTTCCTTCAATAGAGGCGGCTTGGCAATCGATCAAATCCCAAAGCTCGAGGAAGTCTTTAACAATAAAATCAGAATCACAGTCTTTGAATGGAATGAGAAGAGCGAAAAAGTACAATTAGTCAGAGCCAGTAAAAACACGCTAGATCCTGAAGGTAGGCGTCGCATAGATGTTGATCTTCTAATCATAGGTGATTTTCGAGAAAATGCCCACTACGTTTGGATTAAAGATCTTTCCAGGCTCCTCCACAAGCAAATGAACAATCATCATGAACCGGTAGCAATCTGCCGTCTTTGTCTGAAGTATTATAGTGGACGCGATCGTTATAAAAAACTTAAAGAGCATGAACTGACCTGTGAAGATCATCCAACCAACTGCACACTTCCCAATGGTGATAATAAGTATCTCAGATTTAAGAGTTATCACAAGATGGAGAAGCTCCCGTTTATAGTATGCGCTGACTTCGAATGCACTATAAACCCTGAAACCAATAAGCATGTCCCAAATTCTGTTGCCTATTTCTTTATTGGAAGAGACTCTTTTATTGACTCAAGGTATTTCTTAGGTGACCAGTGTGTTGAACAATTCATTTACTCGATGATGGAATTACAGAAAAATGTTGCCGCCATTCAGCCTGTTCCAATAACTATGTCCGATCAAGATGAAATGAACTTCAACTCTGCAACTCATTGTCACATCTGCCGAAAGCTATTAACACCCTCTCTGACAAACTACACAGAGACCACGATCACTTCACAGGAAAATTTTGAGGGGCAGCTCATAACACTTGCAATCTGAAACTTCAGAAAAACATCCGCGACCTTACCATTTTCTTCCATAACGGAAGGGGATATGATTATCACTTATTGGTTGAGAAGCTGGGTATGATACCAGGCATTAAACTAGAATGCATCGCAGAGAACAAAGAAAAGTTCAAGTGCATTGATATTAAGCGAGATTCAGGCAAGATTAAGATCAAGGATTCATTCCAGTTTCTGGCCGCAAGTCTCGATGCTTTGAGCAAAAATCTCACCGATGACCAATGCACTTATACCAAGTCGCTTGCAGATTCCCCCAATCCTAGAACCCCAGATTCGTTTAAGTTTCTTAGAAAAAAAGGTTTCTACCCTTATGAATGGGTGACAGGTAATCATGTCTTTGCAGAACAACTACCACCAAAGGACAAGTTCTTTTCAAAGCTAACAAACTCTGGGATTTCTGATGAAGATTATGAGCATGCTCAGACTGTTTACAAGCATTTTAATTGTCGAACTTTCTTGATTATCACATGCTTTACCTTTGTACTGATGTCTTTCTTCTAGCTGATGTATTTGAAACATTCAGAAACACCTGATACTCTGCTTATGGTCTTGACCCCGCTCATTGTGTGTCTTTGCCTGCTACCAGTTGGGCAGTGCCCAAGAATGAAGAATTCTTTTACTTGATCACCAAGTTCATATGTAATTAATTGTCTTGCATCCAGAATGTTGACCATCTCTATGACACCTAAAATATATTGAAATAAATTGAGTACTACACAATCCACAAAAAATTATTTTGTACATTAGGCAATTAGCTCTCATAGACACAGAGATCCAAACATTGTATGGTTGCCTACAATATTTAATTACTTTTTTTCTTACCTGATGTGCTTTTGTCACAGTGAGATATGGCACCTTGGCTATGACAACAACATTCAGATTCATATGTTTGATCTACGTTTAGACCATCTTTGTTGGAAATCAATTTAGATTCCATATTGACCAAGAGTGCAGTGTCTTCAAAATGCTTCATAGCTTCCTGATCTTGAATATCTTCACAATGTACACCATTGTTTAGGCCAGTTGTTTGGCTTCTTTGATTATCAAACAAATTTGGATTAGGTAAAGCTTCATTAGACTTAGAGCACGTAGATTATTCAGTTTGCTGATCTAAAAAATGCTAGGCCTCTTGAAAAATCATGCTATTTTCAAAGTTATCAAGTGAAATGTGATCTTGAAGTAACTCATTATCCTCATTGTTTTCAACGGGAATATCCATCTAAAATTAGTTAAATTATGTTATACTTTTTTAAGCATTGTTTTGATTAGTTTAGTTTAGATAAGATATTTTTGACTTAATTCAAATTAGCTATTTAGCTAGCCAAAAGCTAACAATATAATATTACCAGTTTTTAGGCCAAGATTATGATGATAGCTACAAAACTTTTTTGCTTTATAGCAAGCAAATGGTGCTTGGATATTTTATAGAATTGTTTAATTATTTTCAGCTTTTATTCAATTACTTTGTATTATCTGTAAGATAGCTAGGCCAAGTAAATAAAAAGCTCATAAGTCAAGAGTTTAATATGCACTGGCAGCTAAATTGTTTTAATTGCTCAGTTTCAATGACATCAATCTGAAGGTAAAACATGAAGTTGAAAATTTAACAAGAGTAAATGTATGTCATCCAATTACTTGGATTAAAAATGCAGTCACCAAACTCGGTGGGCAGTCATAAATCAAGGAACCGACAGGGCATATAGTTAGGACTTAAGGGGAGCGTTTTCATTGGCTCAGAGGGTAGTATATTTCAAATGGTGGTCTCTTTTCTCAGGGAAGTGAGAGGAGAAGGAAGCGACATTTAGCTAGAGAACATGGTTGTTTACAATTAGGATGAGTCAATGGAACTGCGAGCACCTAGGTGAGAACACGGTTATATGCTTCGGGGCAGATCCAACTTACTATTAGTAAAGGAATGAACTTTAGTGGTCAGAATTGGGGTGGCGTGTCGTCCTTTAGGTTTTCTTATACTATGAGCAGCATAATTATTAAAGAAATTACTAGAAAGATCGCCGAAGGTTTACACTTTATTCAAAATAACCAGGTAACAGGCATGTTGTATTTTTTTCCGATTCAAAGAGAACTACAACGGGGGGGTTTTGCACCCTATTTACATGGTGGGCACCACTCGAATGACACTCTTTTGCTAAGTGCTGTGCAGCAGCACGCGGGCAGCATTTTTCAACATGTCCTCGTATGAAACGTCCTGGCGCCTCACACACACCAGAGGGCGGTCCAGAGTGTGGCAATACCCGGAAGTAGCCCGACGGCGACGGCCGCGCCAAGGGGCCCCTGTAACAGGCTGGCTATCATGGAGCCGAAGGCCACCTCCTGGCCCAGAGCCAGATCGATGCCTGTAAGGAAGGGATTTAAGGATTTGTTAGGAAAGGCGGAGTCGCGTTAGTAAAAGGCTTTTCAAATGGTGGCCTAGGATGGGTTCAGAAATCATCGTGGGGTCTTTTCACTTACGGATAGCGAATGTCACCCGTGTGGGTCGTCCCGACAGAGCTGGCTGAGGCGGCTGGCCGCGCGGCTGCGGCAAGTAATCTCTGAAGAATTGGCAGGATAAGACGGTGGCAAGTAATAATGATGATCGCCAGCACATGCCATATTTATGCAATTAAAAAATCCAAATCCAACTCTAAACTAAGATTTTTCGCTGGGATTGTTTTTTCTCGAACCAATAGTGGGTGTGGGCATCTGGGCCCGGGTGGGAATTGATCATAGATAGAAACAAGTTGGGTGTGCCGGGGACGATAATTACCTCTGTTTTTATTATTATGCAACTAACCTCGTAATAACCCCTTAATAACCGGCCTTGGGGGGCCGAGTAGAAGCAAAAATAACTCACCTTTCTTCACCAGATTGCGGCTCGGCCATGTTTCGATCCAAGTAGCAGAGCGAATAGGCGGATAGTTGATTTTATTTTTAGCTGAGGAAGCAAGAAAAATTCTTTAGCTAGTTTTTCTCGGAAAGATAGCAGCTTGAGTTTAATGGGGCGTCAAGTGGTTGTTTTTATAGCATTTTGTTTAGGGGTTATGGTTGCGGGAGCGCCAACCAATAGGAAGACAGTTGGAAATTTGGGAATTCCAGTATAGGGGACCCATAGTTACAGTTTAGTCGTTGGGGCCCTGACCTTTTCGGTGTGGGGATACCGCGGCCAGCAACAGCATCACCAAGCGGCCGAGCAGCGGTCTCTCCAGCTGCAACCAGCTGCAGCGCCTAATGGACCGCGCGTAACGGCTAGGCAACCGGCCCGGCGAGCATTCTCGGGCACGGCCAGCCGGAAACACCTGGGCGCGCGGCAGATCAGAGGCTACCAATGCCCGGCAACGGAATTGGCGAGGGCGCAAACGGGCCAACCAACCTGGAGCCACCTGGGAAGAGCACGGCCGGACCCCTCGGACTCAAGGAGAAAAGACGGCCGGAGCCTCCCAGGATTGCGCAACCGAGACCAAGCCGGGCAAGGGAAGGCGGGCACAGCTGCAGACACCTTCTTGCGGACCCGTCTTTCCCCGACGGACCTATATCTCCCACTTAGAGCTTAGACCCTCGAGCTTTCAGCTCATTAGCGCTCACAGGCTCATTGCCTGCCTATAAGCCCCAGTAGTAAAAGCCACCTCTTTAGGTGAGCTCTGCAAATTGCGCATTGCGCTCACTAGTGCGTTGGCCCCTGCCAGCTCACGTCTAGCTTTCCTCTCCCCTGCCTTTGCTGTTTTGCCCCACCCATCCCTCAAAAACTACAGGCCTGCAGCACGCGACCGGCATTCAGCTAAGTAACCCGCGCAGCGGTTTATCCATTGTTACTCCTAAGGGACTTATTCTACTAGTTAGGCGGCACATAGCGGGCACGGGATTTAGGGATTTTCTTGGCTTATAAAATAGTGCAACTTTAGCCAATCATTTAATTATAGGCCAATTTTTAATAACAATTTAAATCCTCTCCGCATGTTATCTTCTATGTTTATTTTCACTACTAGGCAGCCCTCAGCTATGAGTGGCTAATCTCCTAGGGGGTGGGCTCTGGTGATGCCGAGCTGAGAGCTGCGGCAGGAGAGCAACTGTAAGCGCGCACAAGAGTAATAAGAAGCTAGGGATTTGCAAGCAGATGCGGAGGTAGTATGTACATTTCTTCCCAGGGCGTTGGGGGAATCCTTGGCCGGCTTTCCTTCTCCCTCTTGGGCGGGCTCAAAGTGTACGTGTCGAACTCCCTTTCCAATGGAGTTTTCCCCTATCCCCCTCTCGCAACTGCGGCCACGGGAGCGAGAGTGATGATCAATAATCTCACGCTTGCGTAATCACTCAGCCAGTTGTTCTGCTTAATCTCTCCAGCCTCTGCTTTCCTCAACTCACACAGATTTAGTTACTTAATGCGTAGGCTGCAGTCTAATGTATACAATGTGTCTGATGTCTTATGAGTAGGATTCCGGCTATGGACTCTCATTCAAGTTCTTAGTACCACCTTTCTAGACCCCTGTAGCGCGAATTCAGGAATCGCCTTTTGAGGCGTGTCTCGATCCATTCTGGGGCTCTCACCCCAGTCTAAAACGGAAGTTGCAGCAATGCCCTATTTTCGGCTTGTCTAGATCTGTGTGATAAACTAGGAGCTGTGCGCTCCGGGGACCCAAGTTCCCAAATGTCTGCGGTGGCAACGTAGGCGCATTGGGAGGTGGCGCTACCCTAGATCATCTATCCGCTTTGCCGATAGCCTTTCCGCATTTCTATGACAAGAGCCTAGGCCGAATCGACCACCGCTACCAAGGTTAGGAGTCAGTTGCGCACGTACTACTGATGACAGTAGGCTATCTAGCCCTGTCCTGTCCGATTCCGGATAGTCCGACACCTCTCTTTTAGACCTTTCGCCGGTTTCGAGCATAGCTAGGGGTAGGCACGGCAGTCATGCCTGTGGCCTATGGGACGAGTGGGACTGGCCAGACTGAGGCCAATAGGACCACTCTCTGCAGCCATTGAACCTCCTCATCTCTCCCTTCATCTCCTCACCCCTCCCTTCATTTCTGCCTTCTCTCCGCGACATCCTGCGAGCAGCCAGGCGGATGGTTCATCGATTCCTACACCCGCCTCTAGGCTTCTATCTCTCACGGGGGCAGCTCAGTGGTTTCAAAACTCCCAACCATAACCTAGACTTCTTAGTTATAACCATCAGCCTTACCCCCAAATTTGAAGCAAGAATCTAGCTCTTTCAGCCATAGACATATATTAAGTCAAGTGTTAGAATGGTACAGTATCTTGTCAATAGCTTGTGTCTAAGTAGTTAGAATAACTACTTAGACACAAGTAAATAGGAGCATATGAATTGAAAGTAGTTACCACTGGTGGTACTCGCACGCTGTCCTCTTGAGGCACTGCTATCGAGATGTCCGGTCGGCTGCTAAAACTGCTCAGGGAAGCGCACGCATCTTCCAGCTGCCGTTGCGGCCGATCAGGAGTCTTGTTGGCACTCTGAGACTGTTGGAGGATGCCACGAACTTGAGTGGTCCGTGGAGTTTGGACAGAAATGTTTGATGAGCTCTAGAAAATAAAAATTTTCGCGTTTCGATACATTATATAGTATTTATAGCTCTTTCAATAATATTAAGTAAAAAGCCACGCTCAAGATAAAGATTTTTTTGCTAAATATAAGAATAAGGTACAATAGAGTTTTCATTAAGGCGAAAAAAATACTGATAATGCTGATTTAACAAGTTTGTTCGAGTATAGGTCCTAATCCCTATGATCAGGCGATCGCTATCAGCGCGGTAGTAGTAAATCTTGCATAGTAACGTGAATTTATGAATTACCTTAGCAATTGTAGTAGCAGGCGATGACGGTAGCAATGGAAGCTCAATTACCACTGGGGTGCTGAAAGGGCAATGTGCGCATTTTCGTCCCGTTTCTGAGAGCTTGAATCCTGAATGCAAGGTTGTTTAGATCAATATTGTGAATTGTGATACACGCTTAAATCAATGCAACACCAAAACGCCGATGTTTAGTTTACGGATTACAATTTAGGTAAAACAGAAAATTGATCTAAAATAAACCAAGATATGTTGTTTTTTACCCTTTCATCTTCCGTCGCTTCATCCGCTGTCCAAAGGGTACCCAGTGGAGGCAGCGATTGCCGACCAGTCTTTCTAACTCGGTTCGGCAGCACTTGCGTAAGCAGATGGCTTTGGCTAAACCGCTTTTCTCGAATGACGGTTCTAAGCATGTTGACAGTGTTTGTTGTGTCACACTCGTGCGCTATGACCTGGAGAACGACGGCATCCTCCAGCTTTTCTCTATATATCACTTGGATCAGAACTTCTGTTGAAGGCGCAAGTTTTCCCCACTGCTCTAGCGTCCAGAAAGCATATGTTCCCAGGATGCACTGCGCTTCATCAGCTTCTATTACTTCTTTGTCACGAACGAAGTATACAATGTATTTCATCTTACCTTTTCGAAGCTAGAAAAGAAACTTCTGAGACATTTTTCGATACTTTCGAAAAAAGACAGTGACTATTATTGATATGATAACAATAAGGAGCAATATCGTAACATTTTGAAATCAATGAGATAGGCCTATGCACTAATAAATATTGGCTTGGTGGTAAGGAATGAATTGAATAAATTGATGAGAAAACATAGTTCTAATCAATGCAAGGAATAACCAAATACTCACAATCTAACTGTATTAAAATAGCCTTTCTAGTAGGATGAACATTGGTCAGATGTGACATTGAAGGCTGATAAAGCCAAATTCCTATTGATGCAGATGGATAAGGAAAAGAATATAAGCTCTTATGAAATTTCAGCAAACGGCCAGATACCAAGCCATCATGTTCTCTCGACACTAGTATTACATCCCCATTATCAATAATTGCACAATTGTCTGGACTTCTGCTGGAGAATGTAAGGCTCGAAAGCTTATCACTAGAATACAAATAGCGCACATTAAGAAGCTGATTGATGGACTGGGTAAAAATATTATTATTACACCTAATACGTTTTTTGATTAGCTGAAGATAATTCTCAAATGGAAAAGCTGAAAAGTTGTCTACTGGACCATATAATTGGATGAACTCTGGAAAGTGCAAAAGAGCATGGAAGTTGTAAGATAATATATTTACATAGTACAGACCTGGTGCATCAGCAACAAACTTCTTCAAGCAGGCTTCTGCTGCAGCAAGGTACTTCTTACTATGGGCACTAGAACTAAGTACATACAAAGACCAATGGAGCAATAAAAAATGATTGTAGTACTCAATTGGCAAAACATCTGCAAGAAGATATGGACCCAGATACAACAGGATTTGGCGATATTCTGTGGCCTTGAAATGTTCAATGTTTGAGAAATCCCTAAGCTTTCGTTGAAAATTATTGGGAATGAATTTTCGCACTTCTCCAATCTTCTTGTTAACAATGCTTTTTAAGTTAATAGACAGTTTGCAAGGTAGTCGAATATGCTTTGCTCCAAGAAAGTACAACTTCATCAGCTTTCGGCAAACTCCTAAACAAGCTATGTGCATATAGTCTGGAGTAAAGTTAGAGTACATAGGAACTATGTCTGCTAGTGGTGAAAGGCTATGCTGATTATTTTCCCTGTGATTCTTGTAGTCATCATTAGTTCTTGCCTCAGCCGTGCTGCTAGAGAAACATATTCTGTCCCCAATATAACTTCCAACTTGACGGCACCAGCTACACCCAACATAGCTAGAATGGCCCTTTAAACACTGAATGAAATTTCTGGCTGGTGTATCACGTATAAAAATTATATTATTTAGCTTAATGATTACTCCATTGTACAAGAAATTAAACTGAAGTAACTTCCTAACTTCTTCACAGAAACTATTCAAAAAGCACTTTAAGTCTGGCTTTCCAATTCCACAAAACAATCCAAGTGGCACAGGACGAAAACAATTATTAACTATCATTAGAATTGGCCACAATCCAATTCGAGATGACTTAAAAAGTGGAAGCCCATCTATATTTACTTTTAAATTAACTAAAAACTCTGATGTACCTTTAGGAATTGTTAAAATTTTAGTATCAAGCAAAAATTTCAAGTTGTCAGAGATGGACAAAAAGGCAAGATTTCCATTGTTAATAATAAGCTTTTCTATTTCTGACTTTAGAAAAAGTTTCTCTAATGTAAAAACAGATGTTGGTACATGAGGCAGAAACTTAGCTAAAATCCTTAGCAAGTGGTTCATGGCAGTAGTTGGAATATTGAATGTCAAATAAAATAGTAAAAGCTCCTGAGCCAATGAAAGCTGCTCCCCACTGCTTGAATGAGGTTCTGTAGGAACCTCATTGTCATGGTCAAGATCAAGATGTTCTTCAAATAACAAGAACATTTCCCTGTCAAAATTTGGTTGCTCAAGGCAGTCAAAGAATTCTTCATTCTCTTCTTCATAACCAGCATTTTCACTATTAGCAAAACTATCAGCTTTAAGAATAGGATTGGATAGTAAATGTTGTATTTCCTTAGCCAAATACCGATTAGATGCTCTGTTAGACATCAAATAATCAAAAGAATAAAATTTCAATGAGAAAGTAAAAAAGACAGACTATGTCGAAAATAGTAAAAGCCCAATGTAGTCTACTCTGATCCGGAGTTTTTAACTATAAATTCATGCATGCATAATTGATTCAGAGGGGTGGGGAAAGTAAAATTGAAGCACTTATAGTAAAAATACTGTTTAACAAGAAACTGTTCTGAGTCTATGCTGAATATGGGCCTACTCGTAGAAGCAAATGACAAAAGCTACGATTTCAAAATCCCAAAAACAAAAAAAAAGATTAACATTACTTCATGTAGCAAAACAAATTGATCTTGCAAATGTAACTAATTAAAATACTGCTATAAACAAGCGCTTTTTTTCATTAAAACGCAGCAATTGCAGTTGCAGTTAGTACGATGAGCAGGGCTTAGAAAGTCACATACAAATAAAGAAAGTCAAATTTTTGTCGGGATGTGTATACAACTGTAGTACACATGAGCAATGCAAGCAAAAAGAAAGTCGGAATATAGCAAGTCATTTCTCGGTTAGTCGGAATTTCGTGGAATAAAAGTTAATTTCATTTTCAGTATTAACTAAGAAACTGCTCTGAACAATTTTATGTATAAAATTAGTAAGACCATTTTTACCAAACACGTTGACATATAAGGCTCTAAACTAAGAAACCGTAAAAAAGTTGATAGTTTTGTTTTACCTAGAATGCGTTATTAACGATCTCCAAAAAATTGCAATTTTAAAAAGAGAACATTATCGTAGTATTTTCACTTTTGGGTACTGAATATACAGAATATGGCTCCCCGAAGGGAGGCAAAACATGCTAGTCAAAGTTCTAAAATTAAGCTGGCTTGATTGAAAAAAATACCTGAATATCACGGCCTCTGAATATATTACAAGGTAATGTGTTCCTAAAATTACAAAAAATAAAGTGTTTAGGCCTATTTAATAGTTTTTTTGTACTTAAATTGCTATATTTAAATTAAAGTTTTCTGTTTATATATGCATACCTAAATTACCTAAACTTGTGATAGGTAACATTGATTTTAACGTCCAACTCCAAACAAGTGGTCGACTGCGTCTGGGCACTGCGCGCCGTGACCTCGGTCGCAGTGCAACTCAGTTTTCCGGTTGCCGAGACGGAGATGAGGAACGCGACTGTGATGGCTTTTTCTCGTTGGGGTGCAGGACTCGAATCGGGCGCGAGTCGTCTTTAGGAAACTGGCAACAGTTGCGGCACGACCGAGCACGGCGGCCGTAGTACAGGTGTGAGCGGCAGACCACGGGACGTTGGCCCGGTTTAAATGGATCAGTGCCATTGGGCTTGCCAGCAGGTGCTTGCCAGTGTGGGTGGTGATCAAAGCGATGTTCGGGCCTATCCGCACGGGGCTGCTGCACTGGGCAGACCGTTGTTGGTGATGGAGAACTAAGGCCCCGCACGACCAGCATTGAGTCAGCAATCTCAGAAAGTTGCTGCGATGGCTGCTGTTGAAATCCCGAGAGGGCGATGCGCATTTCCTGTGGTAGGCAACGCATTAGTGTGGCCTTGAGCAGCTCCTCATCAGGTTGGATTTGGCACTGCTCCATCGTGCTGCGCAACTTCAGGATGAAGATTGACGGCTTGTCCCCGCCAAGGTCGGAGACCTGGGTCTTACCCATTCCTTGTTGGAATTCAGCCTTGGTCAAAAATTCAGACTCCATATTGTTGTTTTTGGCACACAGCTGTGCTGGTTCAGGATCCTGAGGTAGCAGCCCACTTGGAAGGCCACGTTGCTCCTCGTTGGCAATGACAGCAAGTGAAGAAGTTGAATCTTCTAGCCGTCTAGCTGCTAGATTTGTCACTTGCTGACTAGAAATATTAGCACCCCTAAGCGACAAACCTTGAGTTAACTTGAAAATTCTTACAACCTTTTTCTTATAAGTTCCTGCAAGACCTTGAGAAATCTTTTCATGGATCTTGGCCGATCTGCTACGATCTGTTAAGAAACGTGCCAAGATCATTGCCAGAATCGCAAGTTAAAAACAGATCTTGTAAGATATGTATGCAGTATTATTACTTTAACCCGCACTTCTGGACTGTAACGCGCGGTCACAGGTCCTGCTCCCGAGCTCCTGCTCAGCTGAAAAAGACAAACAATTAATTCACATTTGCCATTTTGTGGATGAGAAATCAATAAGGCGCAAATTTATTTATAGCGCCGACTATATATCTCATGAACTCCAATTCTTACACTTTAAAATGCTGGGTAAGTGCATTGTATAAAAAAGCGCGACAGACATGACGGGGCAGACAGACAGACAAACAATAATGAGCAGTAGGGATAAGCAATAGGACAATAATTAGAGCCGTGAGCAAAAGGGAAATAAGAATGAGCAATGGGGGTACGAGCAATGGAACAATAAAGATGAGCAATGAGTTAACAGTATAGGGTGACAAGCACTGAAGATGAATGATAAGAACGATGAACGACGAACTATGAGACAAAGACGAAAATTAACGAGACATAAGACATGATGCAATGGATGCGCGCTAATTGTGTTCGAAGGCGGTGGTGATGGGAATCACGGCAAAATGGTCAGATGCTGGGATGGGAATGAAGAAGCATTTGCAGCGAATGTCTGTGAGGGCTACTTGCGCAGTCGGCAGGTCTGATTCGTCGGCAGCCCTGGTGACGAATGCGTTCACGTCGGGAAGCTCCGTAAAGTCAGGGCAAAAATGCGTTTGCAAAGGTGCCACGTGCTGAAACACGGCAATGCGCGCCCGTTGAGCCACCAGGTCGAAGCCCAAAATCTTGCCAAACTGCGAACCAATTGTTGCGCCAGAAGCAAACTCGCACACGTAGCTGACAGACTCGCCTCGGCGGGCATAACTCATCGAGTGATACACCGTGTCGTTTAGCGTGCAAGTGCCGGTCAGAGGCTGCTTTGTTGATGGCTTGAAGATAGAAATGATGTTCTTCATGTGCTCGTTGTCATGCAAGTACCACTCCAGCATCTTCAGTAAGCAAAACCTCTCTGCAATTTGTCGGGGATGACTCTGCGTTCCCTTGATGAACCGCTTTAAGTGCAGCAGGCGAGCCTCGAAAGCAAACATTGAAGCGTTAGCGATGGAGCCAAAGCGTCCCACTTGCTCAGGTAGATGCAGAAGAATGGGTTTAATGTTTGCATGGTCAGTGGGCATGACTTCTTCAGCTCTCTTAGAAAGAGCCTGATGGCTGTTGAACAGCTTGCCTGGCGACCGTCGTACAGGAAAATGATGGTTGCCATTGTCGTGTCGTTTAGAGTGACTCTTATGTTTGTTAGTTTGGAGCGAACACGAAAATATATTTGTGCATCAGTCACATCACTTATATAGAACGCGAGATACAAGTACAACGTGCGATATTATTGAGCGGTGGCCACGTGCCACACAATAGGCATGTACATTAATAGGTCAGTGAAGAGTTAAAGGACATTGGCGGCACCGTGCCCGCCCACGCTCAGGCTATCAATGCGCCTGGCCGCGATAGACCGACGGCGCCACAGCCATTAACGAAAACAATAGCCTGACCGCGCTTCTGCTGTTCCCCACGAAGGGCAGCACGACAGGCACCATGGCGTAAAGCGCAAAATTTCGAAAATCATGTGCTTTCCATTGGCTCAATGAATTGTCCAAAGGCTTGAACCTCTCGAATTCGTGAGGAACTGCAACAGCGCACAGAGTCTGGTTCAAGGCTTTCAGCGCATGCCGACCAACCATGTTTTCACTAATGCGCTGCACGATTTTCTTAATGACACCTTCGTGGAGCAGATGCATTGTGTCAAGGATCACAGCGTCTGGTAACACAGTGCCGCTGTGCCGCATTGCCGACAGTCCTTTAATGCCGTACACAGTGTTTTTGCCTGCGCTTTCGGCTAGTTCGCCGTGTTCTGCAAATTCGCTGCTGGTTCGACATGAGTGGCGATCTCCATCAATGCTGTACAACATTATGTTGCCACCTTTTGCTGTCCTGAAGGAGTAGCCAGGATCGTAGCACAGCGGGCAAGCATAATTTCCGTTGTACTGATTCATGTTCAGAATCGTTGCAAGTGCGGGCAGGTCGCAAATAATGTAGCTCACTCGGACGGTGAAGTTAATCGGAGCATCTGAATTGCTAAGGTGCAGCGATCCCTCAAGAGGAAACTGTTGCAGCACAGGCGACAGCACCAGCTCCCATTTCGGCTTTGATGGGCTGCACCACAAGCCAAACAAGATCAGTGTTCGTGCTGACTGTCGCAGCCTTGGATTGAAGTTCACCACCGAGCACTGAATGGGCCACATTGTCAGCTGCTTGTTGCTGTAAAAGCAGGCTCCATCTGCATTCAAAATAAGTTGCAGGTCAAATGGGGACGTCAATTCGGCCGCGCAGTCAGAAAGCACATCCTGTACTTGGCCACTCTGAACATCAGTAAAATGCTTCCGCAAATCGCAGTGGTAGGATTCAATCAGCATTCGTATTTGCGCGAGGACATCCATTTGAAAAAAATGTGCCGAATTGTCCTTGCTGGCATATACAGGCTTCCTTCAAGTTGTTGCACGACACACACAAGTCCAGTCGACGCACCCACTGGGCGTAATCGCCCAGCTCTTTCTTCACAATGCTTTTCACTGTCCTAGCAGTCGCCGGAACTGTCGCACCAAACGCTAACGCTAACTTTAAAGAGCTCTCTAGAGCGGCTTCAGAGATGTTGCTTGTCAACTGATGGTAAAGATAAGCAGCGGCTTGTTTCAACTTGTCTGATTGCTGTTTTGTTGGCGCAGGTTCTTCATTTCCGTCGACTTCGACTGCAGCCGAACTTTCGCCCGAGGTGGAGGAGCAAAGCCTCTGTCTTTTGTTGCTGCCTTCTTGCAACAGCGCTTCCGCCTCGTCTTCTGTGGATGTGCTATCGGTTGAAGATCTGAAGTGCTCGAAGGCCCCGTCATTGCTAGAGCACGGGTCATTTTCGCGACCATCCCGTAGGAATCTCGCGAGCCGACGGCTGTCAAACGATCTCCGCGGGTACGCACCAGTCATGCAGCGCAACAGAGCTGCAATGAAATCGATTCGAGGATGCAACAGTGAAGGTTGGAACTGGGACAGCCAAGTGAGCACGTAATGCAACCGCCTACAGTTATACAGCCTTTAGCTGGTGTCCATGTCTACTTGTCTATCTTTGCTCTGCCTATTTGCTTTCCTGTAATACCCGTGTATGAGAGTATGCAAATTGTCCATTTGTATGCTTATGCCTAGTATTTATCTTGTTCACATATAGGGTACACAGACTGTACATGTTGCTTGAAACTGTAAATCAGCTGTAAATGTTTCCTCAATCTAAAGCATTAAAATAAATTGAAAAATTTACTGCCGACCAAAAGAATTTTGATCTAATAAAATGTATTTATTTTGTTTTAGAAGAAGACAAATTAATACGAAATTTACGATAAATTGAGAAAATTAGAGTGTTCAAGCGCAAATCGCTATCTGCGTTGAGGCACAGTGCTGGCTGGATAAATACAAAAACTTTTCTTGAGCATCGTATTATCTGCAACGAAGTAATGCAATGCGACTGCAACCTTTGAGCTTTAACTTTAGCAAATGCAACTTTAGCAGCTGCAACATAACTAAATATACTACATTTGCAAAGTATCAAGATGCAGAATTGCATCTTGCAGAGTGAGGGAGACAGACAGAGAGAGTGGAGTAGACGACAGTGAATGGAGAATGAAAGTCAAATAAAAGTGAGTAAAGGCTGAATAGAAAATGGCACGTACGGTGCTGCACAGCTGCTTCATTTCTTCTACTTCTTTTTCGCGCTGCGCTTCGCAAGGTTTGCACAGTCTCTCGACGCCTGATTCAGTGACAACCTCACTGTGTACCAATGCGTCGTTCCGAAGCGTGCAACCAACGCGGCTGCAACGGTTGGAGAATGGCACAATAAGCGCGAGCTTTTGAAAATCAAAGATCATAAGTGCAAAAGTGCAAAACTGTTTTCGTACCTTTCAACTTATCGATTATCTCGGCATCTGCAGCAACACAGTTGTCCAAGGCGTCCACATTGCGCTGCTCAAAACGGTGGAGCTTGATGTACTCCTTGCCCATCATCTTATCGACGCACGAAAGGGCAAAGAGTGATGGGTTAGTAGCGGTCAGCTCGTCAATACGAAATGTCCTTCCGTCACAGCCCATGAGCTCCATGTCGGTGTCTTGTACCACTGAGGGGTCGGTATTACGTGCTATGTCTCTCAAAGTTTCCCTCTTTCTGTAGCGCGATAAGTTGGTCGACTTTTCTAAGGAGCAGAGCCATGCCTGATTTTTTGATGCCGTCATCGCATCAGTAGCAGCGCCAATGCCACACTCTGGTTGGTTGCCCTTGTCACCATCACGCCTTTGGTCCTTATTGGTAGGTGTCTCCACACAGTTCGCAATAAGATCGCTTGCCGAGTGTTGCCCAATGCTCGTCACGAGGGTTGCATTTGAAAGCAAATGGCAATTTGCCAGACTTCCATCCACAGAAGCGATACCCTTGCGCTTGCTTTTTGGTGTGCTCGACAAACCTGCAGTCTTCAAAGCTTTGAGCTTCGCAGCTTCTACTTGAGCAACTTTTCGCTTCTTGGACTCGATTTGCTGGCTTTCTCCCGAGGAGTCGTCATCATCTTCAGATCTGTCAGTTGCTGAGTAGTTTTCATCCATCTCATCATTGTCAGGCACATCGTCATCAATATCGAATCTTTCAGCAAAAGCAAGAGCTTGCTCTGTTTCATAGCCACTTCTCATCTCAATTTGCTTGTCAAGCTGCCCACTGAATTCGGTTGTCTTGATTAGGTCCCCGAGGCACAGAACAGTAGCCATGTGCTTTTGGCCTTTGTCGTGAATGAAGATTGTAGAACCCTAGTAATGGTTTAAAGAATAAGATAAACTGTTATGCCAAACAGACAAATTGTATATTAAATTGATCCAAGTTTACAGTTAAAAGATTGATATTTGACCTACTTTGACTGCATAACATTTGTGGAGTGCAAAATGTGTTCACTAACTAAACATTTAGGATAACCTTACCTCATTAAATCTAATTATATTATTGTTCCACATTAACTGATTTGATGCTTACTTAGCATATAACTTTATCTTATTATGCAAACAATTTAACATGATTAAAATATGATGCAAATTTGTGACAAGACAATGAATAAATAAGCTGAAATACTTTAATGGTATACTATGTATGCATATACTTAGACAGTATATAAAAAACTCGTGTTGTATTATTTTTCATATTGAAATAATAAACAAAACATTAGCCTAATATTTGATTTATTAAAATCTAATAATTTGAATTTCAATCAAGCTAAAAACTTTATAGTTAAACTTTACAGAAAATATTTAACATTTATATGCTTGAAAGAATAGGAGGAAATAGCCTTGCTGTAAATTAATAAAAAGTTACGCATACAACTACAATCACATATAATGTAGTGCAAAAAACATAGTGTAGCCTAAAAAATTAATACAAAGTTGTATTTATCTAGCAAATATAGGCAAAAGGAGCTATGTTGAAAAAATACAACATTTTTTCGGTACAAATTAATTTGGTAAAAAATTGTTCTAACACAATTTTTCATTGATTGATACCAGTTTTTACAGATAAAAATTCAATAAAAGTGAAAAGTTTTCATGAAAACTGGATAAAGCAATAGAAAGATTGGTAAATAAATAGGTAAACTACTGTATTATATTATATATATATATATAAATTAAATAATTCAACAGTCACAATAAATATAGATGTTATAATGATACATAATATTAGTGAAAAGCACAGTGAAAATTAACATTAGCTATATGGCCCTATGTAGATCATAGTTTATCACACTTAAAACTGCTTACCGTTTTCCATCCTAGCCTTATTATTGGCATATATGATTTAAAGTGGCTGCTAGAAAGCTGCAGAACTTCGGAAAATGTCTGAGTGCTGTTATACCATAGCATTGTATAGGTGCTCTTAATCTTTTCCAGTTGGCTGACGGAGAGTGGCTGCACACGTGTGCGCTTCAGTGCACTCATTGCGCCTGAGCCTGACGCCATTATTATTTTATTCTGTGATAAAAAATTAAATAAATATATAGTAAAGTGAGTATCTAATTATACTAATGGGTGATTAAATTAGCAATATATTAAATGTATACGAGATATTGAGCACCGAGCTGCATAACTGACTTGGTGACAAACAAAATTCCAAACATACAACAAACAAAATAACTGACAAAATTATTGTCAAAAGCCATCTAGTACTATTTTATATACCTAAACTTCAAGAAGCCCAACTAGGCCCCCTAACAACATAAATATAATTATTCTACTCAGTTAGCTAGAGTTGTAGAGATATGATAAATCTTCTATTCTAGCTATATTTTTTTAATTATATGCTAGGTCTTAAGATTTTAGCAAAAATCTTAATTCCTTTATCTAAACTCTTATGTAGCCTAGCCTAACATTTAAAGTAAAGTCTAATTGTAAGCAATTTAAAAACTCTATAGTTAGGCCATATACAACAGTGACTTGGTAAGTTGATATTATGTCAATGATAGGCCTAGCTAAATAAATTATGAGACATAGCATTAGGCCAAACATTGGGATTGATTGGGGCCAAGCCCTGACGCTGACTATAGTCTAAGACAAAAACTTTAGTTTTACACCTTAATTTTCAAAATCAATACTAATTGTTGCAACATATGTAATTTTTCCTTTTGAACACTAGAGCAGTGTAATCGGTACAGTGATGTGGAGTGTGCTGCGGGAATCGAGTGGGAATGTGAGCCAGCATAATTTTTCAAATTTTTAAGTAACTAATAATTGCGACCCACATAGCAGCTGGCCACAAAACAAGATCATTAATCTTAGGGCCGGGTTTGAGGCGGCGGTGAATCAAGTAGCTGTCGAATCCTCTCTCTCCGGAGTTGTCTAGACTCCCCGTAGGAATGACTGATCGCGGCCATAATGTTACTGTATGAACTAGTTTAGGTCATAATTCCCCTCCAAACCGCGATCAGATATAGGGGCTCACTCGCGCGTTATGAGTGATCATTAAATTCTTCATGTCCCCTCTTCTTTACAGTATTCGAGCCCAGCTCGACTTTATGATCTCCCCCTTGTAGATACTCGTAAATGTCACTGTAGGCAGGTCGGCGCCTGCGCTTCCATTGTCCCGGCGGAGTAACAATTGTTGGCCGTCTGCCGATGGCTGCTCTCGATGGGCACCTGTCGTTTCCCGCCGCCGGTTCATTGGGCAATTGGGGCGGCAATCGCCGCTTCAATTCCTCGATGACAGGCTGGCGCGAATGTGGGTTATTTTGATGGATGTCGGGGTTGGCGTGCTGCAAGACTATTTAAGCAAGCGTGCTGCGCTGCTCCCCCTAGGACCTCTTTTCTCCCACCGGCTCTTCCCCTTCCTCCCTGCCGGTTTACTTTTGCCGGGCCGGACTCCCACCGGACCCAGAGCACCTTTCCGGACCCACTTAGGGCCTAGACCCTAGAGCTCATAGCTCCACAGTTAGCGCGGGCCCATTGCCTGTCCCCTTTCCCCCTGAGCGCGAGCCACCTTTTTAGGTGAGCCGTTTAAATTGAGCGTTGAGCTCCAAGCGTGTGGGCCCCTGCCGACTCGCAGCATCTTTCCCTTCCCGGCCTTTGCTGTCTTACCCCATCCTCTTCCCCGAGAACAACGGGATTGCAGCACGCGGCCGAAGCGACATCAGCTAAGTAACCCGCGCAGCGGTTTTACCATTGTTAGTCCTAAGGGACCTTTCTTTAGTCTAGGCGGAAGCTACGGGCTTGGGCGAGGGATTTATCTAGCCTAATAAAAGCGGTAATTACTAGCCAATTATTCAAACATTAGGCCAATTTAATAACAATTTAAATCCTTCCGCCATGCTATTACTTTCCCTTTATTTTCACCTTAGACAGCCCTCTACCATGAGTGGCTAATCTATTAGGGGAATGGGCTCTGGCACAGCCGAGCTGAAAGCTGCGGCAGGAGGCAATTGTAAGCGCGTATGAGAGCAATATGGAGCTAGGGATTTGCAAGTAAAATGCGGAGTGTAGCACGTGTTTTCTTTCTGCCCAGGGGTGGGAATTCCTTGGCGGGTTATTCCTCTCTTCCTGGCGGATCGAGGAGTGCGTGTCAAACTCCCCTGCCGATTGAGTCTTCCTTCTGTTCCCCGCCTCTCGCATCCGCCGCCACGGAAGCGAGGGTGATGATCATGTAATCTTACGCTTGCATAATCACTCAGCCAGTGTTCAGCTTAATCTCTCCTGCCTCTGTTTTCCTCAGCTCACACAGACTCGGATTGCTAGTTATCTAATGCGTAGGCTGCAGTCTAATGTACAGAATGTGTCTGATGTCCCATGAGTAGGATTCTGGCTATGGATTTCTCTTTCAGGTTCTGAGTACCACCTTTCTAGACCACTGTAGCGCAGATTCAGGAATCCCCTGGTGAGGCGTGTCTCGATCCATTCTGGGGTTTTCACCCTAGTCTAAAACGGAAGTTACAGAAGGCTCTATTTTTCGGCTTGTCTAAGATCTGTGTGACAAACTAGGAGCTGCGAGCTCCGGGGACCCAAGTTCCCAAATGTCTGCGGTGGCAACGTAGGCGCATTGGGTGGTGGCGCTACCCTAGATCATTTTCCGCTTTGCCGATAGCCTTTCCGCATTTCTAAGACAAGAGCCTAGGCCGAGTCGACCACTGCTACCAAGGTTAGGGGTCAGTTACGAACATGCTACTGATGACAGTAGGCTACATAGCCCTGTCCTATCCGCTTGCGGGTAGTCCGACATCTATTTAGACTTTTAGCCGGTTTCGAGCACTGCTTGGGGTAGGCACGGCAGTCATGCCTGTGGCCTATGGGTTGAGTGGGACTGGCCAGCCTGAGGCCGAGAGGACCACCCCCTGCATCCACTGTCTCTCCCTTCATCTCTCCCTTCATCCCTCTTTCCGCGGCAACTCGCGAGACTTTGCGGTACGACTTCTGACTCTATCGCCATCCCCACACCCCTTTCCTTCACGAGGACAGATCATCGGATTGCAAACCCGCAACTATTTCAACAGCCTATACTATTTCATATTTCTATTTTCAACGTGCTTAACTTTGCCTTGGCTTAAGATGCAGAAGCGCGAGCGCAAGACAATTTAAAAAAGCAATGGCGGCCATCTTGTTTTTTTTATATTAGCAAATAAAAATTCTGTTTTAAAAATCTGAAAGATAAAAGCAATATATAAATATCAATATATATAGAAGAAACAGATTTTAACTGAGATAAAATTACAAACTGCTTTTATTTGTTGGTAAATAGTTTTTTACGCTTTTGCAGTGCTATATCAGTCGATTTAAAATATGTCTCTAAAAACCATAGAAGAACAATTTTGAGTATTAAAAACATTTTTTTAAAAAAACATGCCATTGCAGTCGCGTATAAAATTTTAAACTGTTCAATCTCGACATTTTAATTGCTACCCCCTTTTGCAAGGTCTTGAAAGACCTGTCAAGACACCAAAGCAATTCATTGTGCTAGAAGACCATCTTGGCATATCTTGCACGATCTGTCAAGAAAGCGAAGAACAAAGCAGATACGATAAGATACTCAAGTCTAGATTATAAGGTTGTCGCTTAGGGACCCTTTTTACGCATTGAAGATGTCTATTGGGGTGTTGATTTGCTACGCCTTTCTAAAAGCTGTTGTTGAATGCTGGGATCAACACTAGGAAACCAAGATTCATCATCGGCTGAATCATCACAATCAACATTGTCATGATCACTAGAAGAAACAATGTGCTCTTTTGACAAATAGCTTTTCATGTGTGACAAGACACTGTCAGATAAATTGGAATTTTCCTTGTTGTCAGTGATAAATGCATCAATTTCTTTTTCAAGAGCAATCATTCTTGACCATGATTCTGCCGCAATGAATATTCCATTATAAATTCCATCTTGCAGAGCCAGTGGATAGTCACAGCCCTAAAAATAATATTATATTTTTAATTTGTATTTTTATACATGTGTAAATTAGCAATTAGGAACATTTGGGGAATATATTCCTTATTAGTTCTATAAAAAATCTATTTAAAACAAATAATCAATAGATATATATATTGAATATAATTCATATTGAATTTCAAATTTGATGTGGAGTGTGCTGCGGGAATCGAGTGGGAATGTGAGCCAGCATAATTTTTTCAAATTTTTAGGCAGTTAATAATCATGACCCACCTAGCAGCTGGCCACGAAACAAGATCATTAATCTTAGGGCCGGGTTTGGGGCGGTGGTGAATTGAGTAGCCACCGAATCCCCTCTCCCTGGATCTGTCTAGACCCTTGTAGGAATGACTGGTCGCGGCCATAACTCTACTGTATGAACTAGTCTAGGTCATAATTCCCCTCCAAACCGCGATCAGGTATGGGGAATCACTCGGGCATTATGAGTGATCATTAATTCTTCATGTCCCCACTTCTTTACAGTATTCGAGCCCAGCTCGACTTTATGACCTTCCTCCTTTAAGATACATGTAATGTCACTGTAGGTAGGTCGGCGCCTGCACTTCCCATTGTCCCAGCGGAGTAACAATTGCTGGCCGACTGCCGACGGCTGTTCGCGCAGAGCACCTGTCGTTTCCCGCCGCCGGTTCATTGGGTGATCAGGGCGGCCTATCGCCGCCCCGATCCCTCGTTGACAGGCTGGCGCGAATGTGGGTTGCTTTGATGAATGTCGAGATTGGCGTGCTGCAGGACTACTTAAGCAAGCGCGCTGCGCTGCTCCCTCTTGGACCGTTTTCCCCGGACCTTTTCCACCTTTTACCTCTTATTCCGACCCCCGGTCGAACTCTTGCTTTTCCCTCCCCCTTAGACCCTAGAGCTTAAAGCTCAACCAGCGCTCACAGGCCCATTGCCTGTCTCTGAGCCTCAATAGTAAAAGCCACCTCTTTAGGTGAGCTCTCAAATTGAGCCACTGAGCTCCACTGGTGTGTTGGCCCCTGCCAGCTCACGTCTAGCACGTTTCCCCTCCTTGCTTTGCTGATTTTGCCCCACCCATCCCTCGAGAGCTACAGGACTGCAGCACGCGGCCGATCGGCGTTCAGCTAAGTACCCCGCGCAGCGGTTTTTCCATTGTTACTTCTAAGGGACTTATCTTCTATTTGGGCGGCACATAGTGGGCAAGGGCTGGGAATTTTCTTGGTTTAATAAATAGTGAAACTTTAGCCAATCGTTAATTATAGGCCAATTTCAATAACAATTTAAATTCTCCGCATGTTATATTCTATTTTTATTTGTCCTAGACGGCCCTCAGCTATGAGTGGCTAATTTACTAGGGGGTGGGCTCTGGTGAGGCCGAGCTGGAGGCTGCGGCAGGAAGACAACCGTGAGCGCGCATAAGAGCAATAAGGAGCTAGGGATTTGCGAGTAAAATGCGGAGTGTAGCATGTGCGTCTCTGCCGGGGGTAAGGAATTCCTTGGCGGGCTTTCCTCTCTTCCTGGCGGATCAAGGAGTACGTGTCAAACTCCCTTGCCAATTGAGTTTTCCCTCTGTTCCCCCTCCTCTCACAACTGCCGCCACAGAAGCGAGAGCGAGGGTCAAATAATCTTCCGCTTGCATAATCACTCAGCCAGTTGTTCTGCTTAATCTCTCCAGCCTCTGTTTTCCTCAACTCACAGATTCGGATTGTTGGTTACTTAATGTGTAGGCTGCAGTCTAATGTACAGAATGTGTCTGATGTCTTATGAGTAGGATTCTGGCTATGGATTTCTCATTCAAGTTCTTAGTACCACCTTTCTAGACCCCTGTAGCGCGAATTCAGGAATCCCCTTTTGAGGCGTGTCTCGATCCATTCTGGGGCTCTCACCCCAGTCTAAAACGGAAGTTGCAGCAATGCCCTATTTTCGGCTTGTCTAGATCTGTGTGATAAACTAGGAGCTGTGTACTCCGGGGACCCAAGTTCCCAAATGTCTGCGGTGGCAACGTAGGCGCATTGGGTGGTGGCGCTACCCTAGATCATCTATCCGCTTTGCCGATAGCCTTTCCGCATTTCTATGACAAGAGCCTAGGCCGAATCGACCACCGCTACCAAGGTTAGGAGTCGGTTGCGCACGTGCTACTGATGACAGTAGGCTATCTAGCCCTGTCCTGTCCGATTCCGGATAGTCCGACACCTCTCTTTTAGACCTTTCGCCGGTTTCGAGCATAGCTAGGGGTAGGCACGGCAGTCATGCCTGTGGCCTATGGGACGAGTGGGACTGGCCAGCCTGAGGCCAATAGGACCACTCTCTGCGGCCATTGAACCTCCTCATCTCTCCCTTCATCTCCTCATCCCTCCCTTCATCTCTGCCTTCTCTCCGCGACATCTTGCGAGCCGCCAGGTGGATGGTTCATCGAATCTAGCACCCGCCTCTAGGCTTCTATCTCTCACGGGGCAGTTCAGTGGCTTCAAAACTCCCAGCCATTTCATCTATATTAATTGTAATACCCTCTAAATTTATCAGTATAGTCTTTATAGACGGGGTGGTGGAAAAAATTTTCTAGGGGGCAGAAGCCATTTTTTAAGATTTAAAGGGGGTACAAACCAAATTTTAGCAACTTTTGAATTTTAATTCAATGTATATGGTGCACTTAAACAAATTTTGGGTGGGCATATGCATCTAATACCACAAGGCTCCACTGCTCAAGATATAGAAGGCAATAGGAACAAACATATAGAACAAAAATATATATCACAAGATATAGTCAAATAGCTTGGTTTAATACTTACAATAGACAAGCTCAGCTTCTCTTCAGCTGTAAATGCAGAAAATCGTTTATCAGAAAGCTTGAAGACTTGGGAAAAAACACTTAGTGTTGTTATACCAAAATAGGCAATAAGTAGATTCTAACTTTTGCTGCTGGATTGTAGTCAAAGGATGTTTCCTAATGTTTCGCCTTTCCCTTATTGTGTCCATCTTTAGAAGCTAAAGCTAATAAAAAATAATAATAAGTATAGCTTGACTAGCTTACGTACTTAGAGCTTAATAATAAAAGAAAATTTTACTTAGAAACTATATTGCATCCAAACGCAAATATAATACTAAGGAGTGGTTCTTTGATTGGAGTTCCAATTTATTAAATAACACACTTGCTTGTAAAGGCAAAGCTCGAGGTGCATTACGTTAGCTGACTTAGTGTGAAATCTCTGCGAAAGCGATAGCGAAAAGTGGGGCAATCACAGTTAAATTTTTTTAAATTAAACCAACCTTGATTCAAGTACACACAAATGTAGTAAAATTATTTACTACATACAGTTCTGTGACTTTTGATTCTATAAATAATTTTTATTTTGAATTTATATTTTCTTGATGTCTTTGCTAATTTTTACCCATTCGCGCTTTTTATTTGTATGTTAAACGGCATAATTACCACTAAATGGCAAAAATATTTTTCATCAAAACTATTTTATACTCATAAACACAAAAAATCAATCCAAGACTTGTAGATACAAATTGTGTCCCCTCAATTCATTTTAAATTAAAAAAAACCTATAAGGACAATGGGCACGTTGAAAGAACTTAAAAAGATCTGATAAGAAGCCGCAATTAAGACCTTTTATTTTATACTGAGTAGCAAAAGTTAGCTAGCTGGTACTTTATTAAATAAAACACTTGTTGAATAAATTGCTAATATTTTTCTACGATATTTTGCCCCATAAGCAGCTAATTTTGTTCTTGACTCTTCTGATCAGAGCATGTAAAATCTGATAAGCAATCGCAATTACTCGGTGGGAAAAAAGCTGGCGGTCCGCCATCGCTGCCGCCATCGGCATCGCCAGCGGCCCGGCAGTCGGGATGCGCCACGAAATGCTAGCGGCCCGCCGTGGCGGCCCGCCAGTGGCATGCCGCCGCTTTGCCGCCAGAAGTGCTGATATGCCAGCGGCATGCCGCCACTTTGCCGCCGCTTTACCGGTAGCGCTGGCGCTACTACTACTGCAGTACAGTACTACCACTTGATTTACAGTGAGATGCCCGCTACTTTTCCAGCAGTACTGCTTATTTTCTAGAGGCATAGTTGCCACTTAAACCAGCAAAATACGCAGGAACGGCAACATTTATCAGACGGCAGCATCGTCTATGAGCAAAATGATTTTAATTCATTTAAATAATTGTAATTTAATTCACCATTCAATTTCTATTTACTCAAGCAGTCCAGAGCTGTCAAATGATTTATTGAAGGCCAACTAAAATGATGCGTAAAGCACTCCATTCGGCTAATTTCCTGAAGGCCACTTGTAACAGAAAGATAGTAGGTATGGCAAAGTTTTATTTTTCAAAAATAAATAATTCGACTGACTCAAAGTGGCGCCTTATAAAAGTATACATGGGCTGATTGCTCATTGTTAGTTAATTGCTTGCAACTCAAAAGTCACAAAAGCAGCGCTCACTCCGGCTCATCGTTCCTGCTTTTCATCCGGCGCTGTCTGCCACCCATCCTGTCAGCCGCGTTCTTCAAAGCTGCCGCTATAGGTTGCTAAATCTCCCTCTCGTTGCTCTTTGGGAAAGATTGCAGTGCGGCCTGTTTTGTGACGTCCTCCAACTGGCCGATGAAGCGCAATCTATTGTCAACTCCATGGCGGTTAAACTTGGTTTGCATGTCGTTGGTCAACAACACGCTGACGGCCGAACGCACGAAAGCCCGCACGGTGGTACCACCGACTTGTCTGATTTGTCTGATCACTGAGGCCTTGAAAGTCATGTCGTTCAGACGGTTCTGCAAATCCTGAACTTCGTGAGTGCTAGCGCACGGAGAAATTTTCTCGGCTTCCGCGGGTGCATCGTTGCCATCCATCCTGTCGAGTCTGTCCTCGATTGCTACGACGCGTTTCAGGACGACAGACATCAAATAGTAGACAGAGCCAACCGTTCCAGGTTGCAAACCCTTTCGACGCACCAGAGTCCACGGTTCCGCATTCACCCTCGAAAAGCTGGCGGGGCTGACGTGACGAACTCCTTGAGCGCGCCTGGCTGTGTCCTTTTGACCTATCGGTACTGTGCACACTGCGCTGTTGACCGCCGCCAGACCTCACCGATGTGTCGTCAGAACTCCTCAAACGTGCACTGCCGCGTCGTCTCCGCGATTGGCTCTGCTGCGGACTACGCCGTTGATCGCCGTCAGAGCTCACCGATGTGTCGTCAGGACTCCTCGAACGTGCACTGCCGCGTCGTCTCCGCGATTGGCTCTGCTGCGGACTTACGCTGTTGATCGCCGTCAGAGCTCACCGATGTGTCGTCAGGACTCCTCGAACGTGCACTGCCGCGTCGTCTCCGCGATTGGCTCTGCTGCGGACTACGCCGTTGATCGCCGTCAGAGCTCACCGATGTGTCGTCAGGACTCCTCGAACGTGCACTGCCGCGTCGTCTCCGCGATTGGCTCTGCTGCGGACTACGCCGCTGATCGCCGTCAGAGCTCACCGATGTGTCGTCAGGACTCCTCGAACGTGCACAGCTGCGTCGTCTCCGCGATTGGCGCTGTTGCGGAGTGCGCTGGTCTCCACCAGGGCTCGCCAATGGGCCCCGATTCTCCGAACGCGACTCGATCTGCTGCTGCTTTCGCGACGATCGATCTCTTCTTAGGCTCGTGCTTCTTGACCGAGACCGGGGATGCAGCTGCGACAAAGGACGCCTCGGCGGTGGTAAAAGTTTTGGCGGCTGAGCAGTGATGGCAGGCGTTGAATGTTGAACCAATAGGCTGCTGCCCGAAGGACGCTCAGCTTCGGACTCCAAGCCAGAGGTTTCACCAACACAATTGTAGTACAAGTTCTCTGGCGGAAAGCGAAGTCGACCTCCACTGCAAAAGCTAGGCACCTTCTTCAAAATCTGCTCAACAGACACATTTCGCCGCTTTATGGTCTGGCAGTGCTTCAATGTAGAGAAAAGATCCGCTTCCTGAGTTGCCACTTGAATGAGGACACCCTTGCATTCGGCTTCCTCGAATTTCACGCGAAGAACTCGCTTGTTACCAGTGTCCGCGATAAGATTCTTTTAGATTTCTTCGGACCAATTTGTACAGCAGCTTATAGGGTGTACGGAGAAAGGGTCGTAAGCAGATCCTTTGTCGCTTGGGAAGTAAACCAAAGCAAAATTTATCTCTTCAAAGTTGAGCATTGCAGATTAAGCTAAAATGAAAGTTTGGAAATATCATTTAGAATTTCCCACATTATTAAATATATGCTGATCCAATGGATCGCGGTCACTCATGCTCAGGGTGATCACACTGCAATATACTTAGCTTTGACCTCCGATTTTAAACTAGCTGACTTGTGAGATACCGATTAATGGCTTCAGGTACCAGAGGCAAGCAACAAAAAGTACCTAATTTAGGGTTTCAGGAAAGATGCTAAGCAAAAAATATCCAGAAGTCAGAAGTACAGTTGTCAAAGTTTTTCCTGCGCCAATCATTTATTTACAACATCAACTCGACGCTTTGAGACGCTCATGACATTTCGCGTCCGGCTTCTCCCAGAAGGGGTGTGAGAGGAAAAATGACGTATTCCGACTACCTAGGAAAGCAAATCGCTTTGCCTTCTGGGACGCCTGAGAGAACCTTATGCGCAACAGTAAAATATCCGATTCCGAGATACTTGGAATCGTACGGATAATCATAAAGGTTGCGTCGAAACTTCAGCTGCACTCCTTCTACTACACCACTGGGAAAATGTGCTGGACAAAAACATACTTTCCTTTAATAACAACGCAATTATTCGGCGGGGAAGAGTTGAAAGTAAGCGCGGATGCCGATTTCCGTTTAATGTGTAATTCTCTAAGTGTGACGGCTTGGCGAGTAACATGCGTAAAAATGCCGCTCGTCTGGCGCACTCTTCGCTTCAGAGAGCCAAGGTAACTTTCAAATGGAAATGTAGAAAATGAACTGAGCGGGCCATGAGTCTTCACGAACTCGTACAAATGAAGAAGAACATGGAAATTATTTGGGCTAGAACCAAAATATTTGGGCATATCATATACAAAGCAATCCAAAGCACTTTTGGCTTGCTCGAGCAAGTGCGAATGAGAATGAAAAAACACATGAAAACTGAAATGGAAAAATGCAGCAGCAAAAAGTGTTTGTAAAAGTCGTTAGGCAAATATGAGCGCAGTAAGAGAGTTCCGAGAAAAAGCAACAGGGAGCGAAACTCGGTAGCTTTGTAGTTGGCGAGCTCAGTGTCTAGCCTGCGAGGTCGGCGCTGGAACTCTGACGGAAAGCATTCTCGAACTGTGCTTAATCATTGTCTATGATCAAACCACATACGCAACAACATTGTCTCATAGATGAACGCTTTCGATCAGCGTTGAACAAACCATCATTGTTCAACGATAAAGCGAATCTAATCTCATCCGACAGCCGTGTAAGCATTATTCGCGACAACTTTGCACGAACGTTAAACGACTTCACCTTCTTGAAGTAGAAATTGCAGAGACGCCGCATCACGCCCAAGCAGATGCAGTGCTGATATTCAACGGGAAAGTCAGAATACAGCGATGCGATGCGAGCAACAGGAGATAAACATTGCTGGTTGTCCTCGAGGCCTTCCGAGTATTGTCGATCCGATCTAGGCTCTGATGCTGCAGTTGGATACACCATGCGCTCGTTATCTCGTTTAGCAGAGCAGCGGCAATATCCACAGCCTTTCTTGGCATTATGGGACAGGATGCCTTGTACATATATATGCTCGTGCTGGCGCGTCGCAAGTGAAAGTCAGTCGGCCAAGTTTTACGCAGATGCCATCAACAATCATGCCACGTTCTTTCAGTTCAATAGTCTCCTCAACAAAATCCTTCAGGTACGATTCCACTGCTGGCTTTTGAAACCCGTAGTAAAATGCCACAGGGAATATGACGCTGCAGCCAACAAAGCGCAACAAAATTGGCCAAAGTGATGCATTGGTGCTTTTGTAGAGCGGCAGTCCATCGATGTTGACTTAAGCATTCAGAACAACAGGTGCAGTCGAGCAGCCGCTTGTCAAGCCTGTCAAAAGGCCTTCAGTGATGCGAATCCTGATGCTTTCTCTGATAGAGATGTATGAAAAAGTCCCATTGGCGAGTGAGAGCTGAGGGGGGAGCACACTTGCAATGCCTTTCCTTAGCAAATATGCTGACTTTGGCAGATTAATACCATGTCGAAGTAGCAAATCAAGTAGGTACTGCACTGCTGTGCGAGGAAGGTTGTAAATTAATGTGAACAGCAGCAGCTCGTCCGCCAGGCTGGGAGCAGAATGGGCACCGTCGAACGCATCTTCAGCACTTCCTCAAAGCTTCTTCCTCAAAGCCTCTTTCATCGAACGAGTAGTAGGTACCAGTATCCGGGTCTGAAACCTCGGATTCCAATGCAGCTTCACTGCAGACATAACTAAATTGAACTTCAACTTGTTCAGCAGATTCAGTAGCATCATGTAGCTGCGCACTACTTGCTGCAACTTCTTCATTAGCTATGCTTTCTAGCAGACGTCGCTTATGGCGGTTCACTTGGCTTCGTGAAGCCATAGTGAGAGCTGCAATTGATAAAAAATGTAGATATTTTTATTCATTGCCAACAGTTACATATAAGTATGGTTAAAATAATTGTAACATATATTACTTAAAACAATGCTGACAGGTTTCCATTTAAGACATTAATATTTGGTTAGTTTACAACAGTGAGCTCTAAAATATATAGAAATAAAGACTATGGACATTATCAATAAACTGTTCACTGTGCTAAAAAGGCATAGTAAGCGACAAGTGACAAAGCAGACTGTTAAAGAAAATTAAATGGCTATAGGAAGAGGAAAAATACTTTAAAACAAGTGTTAAACAATGTTAAACGAGTTGTAACGATAAAATGACGAAGACAGAAGTCCGTGGCGGCGACAATTAGAGTTCACTTCAGTCTTAGAGTCAGTTCAATTATGTGGTGTAGCGGTATCACTTTATTCTCGTGGTGCACTGGGACGCACGACAAGCAGAGAGTAAGGAAAGTAAGGTGCAGGAGCTCAACAATAGTAATAGCAATAACGGCACGGCGAGGCGAAGATAGGAAATAGTGCGCGAAGCTAGGACAGACACGAGAAGCCGAGCAGTGGGCAGGGCTAACAGGCAGAATAGTCTCAGAACAATAACAAGTGGACAACCAGTGGACAAACAGGAACACGAGAAGACAAGGCGAGACAACAAGAACGAGAACCGGGGCCGGACAAGACAGGTGGAGCGCGAGCGGGCCTAAAGCCCTTAGTTAAATAAGCTTAGTAAACTGCAGAACAGGGCGATCGATAACTCTAGAAACTGGCCCCAGCCAATGAGCGTTTAAGTATACTGGTCTGGGCAGACGACAATTAGACACTAGCAAAACCAAGCTGTGGCAGCGCGATGTGCACTAACACCTACTAACAGTAACACTCTAAGAATTGCAGCTTAACCATACGAAACTGAGAAATGGATGAAAACAAGAGGACATCAGTAAAACGGCCCTAGTTAGTACACACGTAAATTAGCTATGTAAATTAACACGTAAATTAAATTGCTAGGGGCGCTTTCAACAAGTGACAACGTCACAAAGTGATTATTGCTATAATCAGTAGCAATGTTCCACATTTTTTATTTTAATTCTAATTTTGATAATAGGATCTATTAGAAATAGGTTTTATGATGTTCCTTTTACTTTTTTTGGATGGCCAAATGTAAGTAGACAAAGTTATAGCCATTTATGTGAAAAATCGAAATATTTAATCCATCTAGATCATAGGACGTAGGCATCTATATAGGAAAAATTTATTATGAAAACTAAAAAAATATAAAAAGAAAAAATCGCTACAATTTTTTCATTATTTGATCCATTTTAAGAAATGAGATATAGTATAAATGATGATGCATATACCCTATGGCATTTTTCTACAGCTTTATTTTGATATCTTACTTATATCATATAAAAAATAAACCTTCATTGAAAAATATACCACCTTTGACAAGTACATTAATTAAAAGAGAATATGAACATACCATAACTTATCTCTGCACAAATTTAAATTAATTACAACTAGCATATACAAAGCATACAAGCATAAACAAAAATAGCTTAGCAACAAAAAATTCTGCCACAAAGCCAGTAGCCATATGAGCCACAAAATCTATTTTAGCACATCAAAAATATATCATTTAAAAAGGCCAAGATAGCAAATGGCACAAATATATAGCTAGTTTAGACAGATCTGAATTAGGCTGGCCCTCAACTAAACAAAAAACAGGTCTAAGCAATTGAGATGTGTAAGGCAATCATAGTCTACTCATTACATATTAGTGAATGGCAAATTCATTTATCAAAGTTAAACAGCTAAATTTAACTGCTCATTCAGAGATAAAAGTACAATCTTCAAGCCTATGTAGTATAGGCCTAGCTTGCTAATGTACTCTAGTCTAGCTTTAGGATAGGTTAGTCTATGCCTAACTTCATTCTTCACAACAGGCCATATCACATAGTCATAGACACAGGAACCACTAACCACTAACCAAGACAACACACTTCTTTCTTACTTATGTTACAAATAACCGATAAGATAGCAATGTTGGGAATGAGGCAATCACAATAATATACCTTTTTGCGATTGAATTCGTCCAAACTGCAAAACCTTTCGTCCACTAACGCTTTCTTAATGGGAGCTAAATTTAGATCATACCATAGACAACCGTGTTCACGCAAAACGGTTCATCCAGTTTGTAAAACATTTCGTCTAAACCCTTCGTCCAAACAGCTAACAGCTAAACGGAGCGACTTTATTTGATATCACGAGATATTGAACAAAGCAAAAACAGTGTCTCTTGTTAGAATGGTAGTTTAAAATGTCTTGGTAGTCCAAACAACGGCCGTAGTAACCCACAGTGTGATTGGTCCATTGCTGGCACTTCTCCTGTGTAATCACGTGCAGTGCAGCTTCGACCTCTCTCTTCAAAATGTGCATCCGCCAGGCATGCAGAGTCAGGTTCGCAGCAGCAGCAGCTTGCCGATTAGAGAGCTCGTGCTGAATAGCGGGAACTGACAGTGCCCTCTTCACTGATGCCTTCAGGGAAGACCCTGCGCGCTCAGTTGGGTTGAGATACGGAGAGTACGGTGGCAATTGATAGGTGCTGTGTTGCGGTGAAAGTCCAGGGACTTGAAGGTGAGCGCGGGCCCCATCAAAGATCGCCACCCACTCAGCCTCCACCAGGACATCCAGCTCTACTAAGAAGTCTGCAAAATTTTGAGCTCGAAAACCTCCTTCCATCAGCGCATAGTGAACAAGTCCCCATTGCGGAGATATGGCCAAGCAGAGAGTCAGGTTTTGTCCGCGCTGGCCACATACCGTTCTCACCGCAGGCTGGCCTCGATATGCCCATCCTTGAGTTCTCGCCGTCCACAGGTTCAGCCCGAACTCATCGAGAAAAATCTGGTTCCTGTCGTGTCCTTCGTTCATCATCCACTGTGCGTACTCACATCTCGCCGCCTTCACAACTGGGTCGTTCCAATCAAACCTAATCTGCCTAGCCAGCTTCAAAGTCACCAGCTGTTTGTCAAGTGCTCGACTTATGGTTGAGACATGAGGAAGTTGACCTTCATTGCCAAGTTGCATCAGATGGTTCCGCATCATTTGTAATGTCGCGGACGGGTTTGCCTCGAGGAACTCGATGATTGACTCAATCTGCTGCTCTTGCAGTTTCTTCGGACGGCCACCTGCTGATGGAAACTTCTCAATGCGCCCGGTTTGAACGTAGGTGTCGACAATCGTTTTGGCTGTCTTTCTCTTGATCCCAAGGATATCGGCCAGTTGTTTCCAATCGCGGCCTTCTTCAACAGCCAAGGCTAATCGCCTGCGGTCTTCGTTTGACACTGGATGGTAGGGGCCTCGGTTCATCTTCGACTGTTTTGCCGGGTTCGGAATGGAAGATAGGCCTATGCGTTGCTGTAGCTTTAGTGGTAGCAAAAGCGAACTGTCAATTGGGTGTTAACTATGGTAGGAACAGTACACTCGGTCTCTAGTCTAGGGGACGAAATGTTTTACAAACTGGATGAACCGTTTTGCGTGAAAACGGTTGTCTATGGTATGATCTAAATTTAGCTCCCATTAAGAAAGCATTTGTGGACGAAAGGTTTTGCAGTTTGGACGAATTCAATCGCAAAAAAGTATAGTAGAAAACCATGCTTATCCATTTCACTTTTCTTGTCTTTAAACTGTCTAAAACATAGAAAGCATAGAGCCGCGAAAAGTAGGTGGTGGATCGAATCGTGTCGAAGAGGAAAAATCTGTTTGAAAATGAATGAATATGTGACTGCTCAGACCAATATATCCGATAAAAATTAAAAAGATAGAAAAAATCAAGTGTATCCCTTCTTTAAAGACTTGCACAACTGATAATGTGAGATGGATGGTGGGAAGGGGTAATCATGAAAGGTAGAGATTCATTAACATATTTATTAATTCATATTTTGTTTTATTTTACCGCAGCGGCACTACTACGACTGTAGTCAGTACGCCATTCTCCAAGCGATGAGTAGCTAGCATGCCGCTCAAAAAATTTTTACTTAACTACACTCAGCGCGTCTAAAATCATAAATAAATAGTTAACGAGACTCAGACAATCCTTTCTATTCCGAATTTTACACGAATTTATGTTTCTCCTCTTGTCGCCAAGATAGCGTCAAATCTCGCACGGGCCGCCAGAGGGCCACTACGAGTTTTCCCACCGGGTACCGTCAGATCTTACCAGACGAAAAGTAAGATTGTCAACTAGGGATTATATCAGCCCAGAAGCTACTGCGAGACATGCTTTTCCGATATATTTCGACGAGAAAAATCGATCGGAGCAGGTCCGAAAGCGAAATTTGCAGAAAAAAGTTAAGACACAATACAAAGCCATATGGAATACACTGACCAAGAAATATAACTAGACTGCGCATGAGGGTAAAAAAAGTTGGGATTTTTTCCTAGTAGGAAAAGTGGCACCCCAGTGCCCACTCCCCCACGATCGATAATTGTGCCCGGGGCTTTCTTCTTACCCTCAGCCAACTCAGCTTGTCGGGTTCTCTTTTTTCTTTTCTTTATGTTCGTAACTAGTGAAAATTCAGACTCAGTAAGAAATAAGATTAACAAATTAACAACTACAGATTCATTTTTTATTTATCTATAATTTTTTGCACGCATTTAATGGCAACTATATATTTTTATCACGGGAATAAGCTTAAACAGAATGCATTGAAGCCATAACTTACCAGGCTCCATATGCGAATACGCTGATTACAAATTAAGAAAAATCGCTGTTCGAAGCAGCCTTTGCCTCTTGCCGGGTTTTCTTCCAGCGCGTGAAAGATCCTTAGCCAGCTTCTTCATTCGAATATTTATAAAAAGCATAGCCATTACTCGAATCAAATGCAGCTTGTGAGACTCAATGCTGATACTCGCGGATGCCGAATGAGAGTCCAGTTCAGGGAACAAATCGATTGACATGCGCAGAATCCAAGTTTCAAGGCTACGGAGAAGTTCGATCGAGCTAGAGAAGAAATCGATCCAATCCGACTGATTGTCAGCTCTAAGAGCCATTTTGGCGCCATAACTGACCAGCCGCTTGGAATTGAAAGCGTCGAACAAATCATTCATGTGCTCAACGAAATCTGCGGTGACTAGCACATCAGAGTTCTCAAATCCGATCACACCTTGCTGATGTGATGATGTTGTGATGCCAAATAGACCTTCATCTTTAAATTAGCAAAGTTGATGTGATGCCTGCTTAACTTGTTTCTGTGGTAGTGGCTGCTAGCTAGAGCTAGCGTTGTTGCACTTTTCCCGATAATATCCTTGTAATGTCTATGGTCTCTAATTCTCAACCAGCAATAGGTTCCTAAGCTGTCGTTCCCAGCCTCTCACTTATGTTATAATCTCTTTGCTTGAATAAACGCTATGCTACGTACACAACGTTAACGCCAAAGCACCAACAGCTTCATCCAAACTACGACAATGGCGTCGCGGCTTGGCAATCTGGATCTTGCTGACACGACTCATGCACTCACCTGGATTAAGGCATTCAAAGCCTTGGCACGAACCAAGAAGTGGGAAGATGGAGGCGCAGATCGACAAATCACGGACAACTTTTTAGCGCTCTGTGGACTAGCAGCTCTCGAAAAAATCACTCATCTTGTAGCACCAAAAGAAGTGGAAGCGCGCACCTTTGCGGAGCTGGAGATCTGGCCTTCAGATGCTCATCTCTGGCCTTCAGAACCCAGAAGATCAACGACGCGTTCTGGGAGCCATGCAAACGAAAGACTTGATGATCACCGAATTCGTGGATATAATCAGGACTATCGAACAAGTGACGAAGTTCGTAGACAGCAGGGATTTTCGAAACGCTAACACAGAGCCTACCCAAGAAGCACACTCCATCAACTTCACAGGGAAGGGAGATCGGCAGCATCGAGGCGGTAACGTGACCATGTCCCATGAACGGCACGTAGGCGACTGCAAGTTTTGTGGCAGATCTCATCCAGCTGGCAGATGCCCGGCTTACGGCAAGACATGCAACAAATGCAATAAGCGCAATCACTTTGGATCCGTGTGCCGCTCCAGTGGTGTCGATCATGTCAACCATGTGGACACGAAACTTGTAACCTCGGACTCCGACTCCTCTGAGATTCTCCATCTGACAGACGTCGATCTCATCCATGCTGTTTCAGTAACGACAGAAACTGTGCTGATCAACGGTGTCGCTATTCCGATGCAGATCGATACCGGAGCTTCAGTTTCAGTGCTTTCTAGCCACCTCTGGGAATCGCTGCAACGCCCCAAATTGGACAAGTATCATCGGCGACTCGAAGCATATGACGGCCATATCCTGAAGACATTGGGAAAGCTGTCTACCACCGTCGAGATGCGCGGTCGAATGCATCCAGCTGAGTTGATGGTGGTTTCATCTTCAAAGACATTCGGCCTGCTAGGACGCGATCTTCTAGATGGCGACGCCGTATTCCACGCAGCCACCACTGCCACAGCTGCGCCTGCCAATGAGCCACTGCCGACCATCAAGGGCATCAAAGCGAGCATGGAACTGATTGAAGGTGCCAGGCCAAAGTTCTGCCGCGCTCGTCCTGTTCCACTTGCACTGGAGCCGCAAGTCAATGCCGAGCTAGAGAGACTGCAGCAGCTGGGCGTCATCGAGCCCATTGAGGGCCCGGTAAGCAACGCATCGCCTGTTGTCTGGGTTAAGAAAAAAGATGGCTCGCTGCGCATGTGTGCCGATTACAAAATGCACGTCAATGGGAAAATCAAGCCAGAGTCTTATCCAATTCCTTCGATTGAGCACCTATTCGCCAAGCTCAAAAACGCAAAAAAAGTTTGCGAAGGTAGACTTGCGTTCTGCCTATTGGCAAATAGCTCTCGATGAGTCTGCGGAGGAACTATTCGTGATCAATACCTCACGTGGCCTCTACCGTGTCAAACGCCTACAAATGGGCATGAAAAATGCCTCCTTCATTTTCCAAAGGACCACGGAGAGTATTCTTTCTGACCTTAAAGGCATCCTTGTCTACCAAGATGATGTGCTAGTCTTTGCAGAGAATTCCGAAGCACTAGGTAAGCGGTTGAATGCGGTCAAAACCAGGCTCTCAGAAAAGAAAGTGACCATCAACGAAAGCAAATCTATTAATATGTGCGATGAAATTTCCTTTCTTGGATTCAAAATCTCCGCATCTGGAATTCAGCCTGACGACCGTCTAGTTGACAAGATCCGTCATATCGCCGCTCCCAGCTCCAAGAAGGAAGTTGAGCAGTTCCTTGGCCTAGTGAATTTTTTTGGCCGTCTGATACCTAATTTCTCCACCAAAATCGCCCCACTGAATGACCTTCGAAAGGGAAGCTCGCCCTTCGTCTGGTCCGACGAGTGCGCTCACGCATTAGAGGGGCTCAAGCGAGAAATATCATCCAGGCCTGTGGTGCAGCCATATAGCCTCGAAAAAGAGGCCACTCTCACCACTGACGCCTCCAAAGGTGCACTTGCTGCTGTTTTGACCCAGGACGGGCACCCCGTGATTTACATCTCCAGGACTCTCTCATCCGCAGAAGCCAACTACTCAAACATCGAACGAGAGGCACTGGCGATTTTCTGGGCAATCCATAGGCTTAAACACTATCTGCAAGGCCGAAAATTCACCATTCGGACTGATCACCAACCGTTGCTTCGCCTCTTTGGTGGCAGCATTCCATTGAGCACCTCTTCCAGAATCAGCCGATGGGCGCTGTTTCTAATGCAATTCGATTTCACTCTGGAATACGTACAAGGGACAAAAATTCCGCATGCCGACGCGCTCTCCCGACTCCGGTTTGAAAACGCTGATCTTGAACCTAGCAGCACCTTTTGGGCGGTAAACTGCGTTGTCTTTGAATCCCAACCATTGATCCACACAGAATAGCATCCGAAATCGATTCAGACGGCCTCCTTCAACGAATAGTTCGTCGCATTCGGTCTGGTGACTGGCGAGGGTGCACACAAGCAGAGGCAGCTTTTAAGAAAGTCGCGGAATGCCTGACTCTCGAGAATGGCCTGATCTACATGCGCCGCCGAGCATTCATTCCACCAAGGCTCAGACGAGAGGCCTTCGACGCAGTGCATGCCACTCATACGGGTTCCAACGCAGCGCACAAGTTGCTTGCACAGACCTGTTGGTGGCCCGGCATGCAGAGAGATGTGGAGCAATTTGTTTCTCAATGCCGAACATGTACTCAGTTAAGACCTCGTCTGCAAAAAACTCGGGACACTTGGCCACCTGCCACCGCTCCATTTCAAAGAGTGCACATGGACTGGGCTTTTGTACCAGCCGTTGGCAACATTCTCATCGTGGTTGATGCGTACTCGGGCTGGATAGAAGCTTTCCCCACAAAGGACAGATCAGCTGACAGCGTAATCAACTCGTTGCGAACAGTTTTTACTCGCTTTGGTGTTCCGGAGCTAGTTGTTTCGGACAACGCAGCGGAGTTCCCCTCGTCTCCCCTATTGGCCTGGTTGGAAAGGAACGGTGCTCGTAAGATGGAGAGCCCTCCATACTCCCCTCAATCTAATGGTGCAGCCGAGCGAGCCGTCCAGACAATCAAGAAGGCCTTGCAGGCATGGACCCAGCGTCTAACACATGGCAGCTTTGTCGCTTTTTTGCAGAAGGCTCTGCTACATCATCGCAATTCTTCAACTTCACGCGGACGAACACCTGCCGAGCTCGTGCTAGGACGGCGACTTCTAGTTCCGGTGGTCTCCACCTTCCAGCAGGGCGACCCGGTGCAGTTCAAGGCAAACGGCGACACCACCAGCTCTCGAGCTGAGTTCCTGATGTCGCAGGGGCGCAACACCTCCTGGCTACTGACGGGCGCCAAACTACAACTGGCCTCAAACAATCAATTCGGCCCGCTGGTTCCTGCCTCTGAGACCGATGAGGAGGAAGAAGCAGTTCACCAACAACCACAAGCCAATATGCCTGAGTTTCCCCCGGAGATCGCTACGACAAGAAGAAGCACTAGGGTGAGGAATCCCTCAAATCGCTTTGTGCCGTAGGCTCGGACTGAGTAAACCATGATCGCGTGATTTCACTGACTTTGCGAAGTCTATTAACTAGTTCTTAAAGTTTGTTTGTTTGACTGGACGTTACCCATCGTCTTCCTTTGCAGATGGGGACATGTGGTAGTGGCTGCTAGCTAGAGCTAGCGTTGTTGCACTTTTCCCGATAATATCCTTGTAATGTCTATGGTCTCTAATTCTCAACCAGCAATAGGTTCCTAAGCTGTCGTTCCCAGCCTCTCACTTATGTTATAATCTCTTTGCTTGAATAAACGCTATGCTACGTACACAACGTTAACGCCAAAGCACCAACAGCTTCATCCAAACTACGACAGTTTCCAAGTCGGAGTCCATGGCTTTCTTGTACTTGCTGCAACATGGAAACATATTTCCATTCAATATTTCCTCTGTTCGGCCAAACAAATCTTCCCAGTGACTGCCACTGATTGCGAATCAGCTTTAACATATGAGGCACATCCAGGAAGGCTGCAACCTGAATGCTAGGATCGCAGGGGTGCGGGAAGCAGGCGACGACCTCGTTCGGAGAACTTATCCTGGAGCCAAGGAGTTCGATCGCTCAAATGTTGTGCTGAGTTCCATCGCATGTGAATGATGTTGCTATGACGCCAACCTGGTACAGTCGCTGAATGGATTCCTCTACAACGCTCGAAAGAAATTCGCCGTCAACTCCATTCACTACAAAATACCCTAAAGGCAGCTTCTAATAGCTCTTAAGCCCCACTGCCATCACTACCAGTGCCGAAGACGCCTCCTGATCACTTGGTTTGCCATCACCTTTGTCAACTTAGCCAAAAAACATACCTTCGCTTGAATTACATTCAATCATCGACTCCAGCGACATTTCATCAGCAACAACGTTGCAGTAGTAAAAGGCTTGGCCGTCAGTGGAGCTGCGTCGCCGCGAACCCAGCGGAAAAACCAAAGTTGATTCAACGTTGTTGCCCTCCGTTGGCCCTCCGTTGGGCGTGTCTGGAGGAAAATCCATTGATACAACGGCGGTTTACCAACGGCAGCCCAACAGCAAATCAACGCTATTCCAACGGTCAAAATATTGTTAGAGGTGCTGATCCACGTGAAATAAAGTATGAAAAAAGCCAATTTTCGCAATCAAATGTGTCATGTCACTCATGTGTCCAAAAACGTTACATTTTAAAGTTGAGACATTTGGCAAAGATGTATATATTTGTCAAATGAAATTACAGCAAAGCAAAAAAATTTCTCGCATGCATACGCGTTTAAAGTCTCAGGGTTAGGTATGAGTGTAATCATTGGCAATTATTGCAAACTAAATTACTTGTTTATAGGATGATATGATGGCTTCAACAACGTTTTTTATAAATGATTTCTTTCATTTTGAATAATAACTAACTGACTGTGTCCAATGATTGTACTGCACATAAGCCAAGTAGCTAAATTGACACAACATACGATCAATATCCCATTCTAGCCTGCTGATTATCTTGCATTGTACTGCTCACAGGTTATGACTCCAAACCCGTCACTCATCACTGTCGGTGTCGTTAATGATAGGGATCTTCTGAACGGAACGTCGAACCTTGGCAGGCGGAGGGTCTTGCGATGTGCCAACTCTGGCTGCCGACGCCTGGCTGCCTGACTCCGTCGGACCTTGACGTCCACGACTTCGCCCGTCCTTGCCCAGCTTCAGCGCAGCAATGACTGCAAGCTCTACATCGCGGTCTTTTGGACGCTCAGCAGCATCGCAGTACATTGCCTTCATCGTCCCTAAAAGTATGTCACAAAAATACAATTATTAAACATAACTGATCTAAAACTAATAGGCCGTCTGATTTTAAAACCTATCAATACGTAAATCAAATGAATTAAAAATCAGTACTCAGTAATTAATGGATCATTGAATCTAATGTGATATGCACACACACACACACACGCGCGCGCGCGCATTGAACTTACGTAGAATACTAGGCAAGAACACCGATCGAAAGGCAAGTTCGGTGTCCCCAAGCTCAGAGCCAGAGAGAGCTCCAAGACCCTTTCCGTTGTAATTGACAGCGGCCAGCATCTCTGATGAGAGAATTCGCCTCACCATTCGGCGAATGGTGCTGCCAAGGTCCTCAGCCTTGCAGGGCAGCAGCAGCCGTGTCATCTGCAAGGGTGCCAATAATTTTATCATACATGTAGATGGACAGTCACGAAGAAATATGGAATATCAATATGAAATAAAATTTGGAAAATGTCAGAGACAATTATATTTTCCAACTTATCGTGAAAGCATGCTGTCGGAGGCTTTTTGAAATAATAGAATTTGCAAAAACAAACACTAAACTATTGGATGTACATACCCATTCGAGAGCCGGTGGATTTTTGATGAAGTCAATGTAGTCAGGCCAGGTCGCAATCGGCTTCCATTCTGCATCTGCATCAACTGGACCAAATGTAGTAGCAGCAGCAGCAGCGGCACGCGACATGCACTGCTTCAATTCTGAGATTGTTGTCATGCAAGCTGATGTCCGACGAAGGGTATGGAGCCCCAGGTAGCACAGTCCGAGAGGCGATGTCAGAGAGATTCCAAGCTTAGCCTCCATTCTAGCCTTCAGCAAGTCAAGCCCCCCGGTACCGAAGTTCAATGACGCGGTGTCAGCTGCAGCTGCATTGAAACGCAAGGCTCCTGGCTGATCCGAAGGGCTGAGCAACTCAGCCGCACTCTGCTGTGAACTGCACCTGTCGTCCTGTCCATGGTGGGGCAGTGATTTGGGCGTTTCCGGTGGAGCAAAATTACTTGGTGAAAATCAAAAAGACCAAACGACCCCATATATACAAGTATGATTTCCATGCAGGGAACAAAGCATGCAGTTACCTGAAGAATTGTGCAGTCCCATACTTGCTCATTGTAGTATGCCCTTGCAATAGGCTCGCCAACAAAGTTTCGCCAGTTGTCCAGAGTGAATTTTTGGAAGTTTTCTAAGAGGACTTCAGTCTCGCTCAATTCGACTATTTCTTTGTCAACGTGAAAGATCACGATAAACTTCATGGCTGAAATGAGAAAGTGAAATACTCTTAATAATGGTAATATGTAGGAAATATATACATGACATGTTTGTGATATGAAATAAAAAAATTGATATTGTCTGAAACCCAAATACAAAAATTGTTATTTATATTATATGTATATTTGTGTTTATATTTATAAACAAGCTGAACACACAAGGAGACATTTAATGCTACAAATAATGAAAAATGTACACTTGCACACCCTAGGATGACAGTTGCATGAAAAAAGAAATTGCTATATTGACCAAGACTGACTTAGTACCAGAAGACAATAGTATAATCATAATCAAATAGCGCAACAATAGGGAATTACTATATGTTCACCTCCAGATGATGGCAACAAGAAGCACTTTCTGCTTGCATTACCAGTAACAACATTACGTGTCACATGGTAAAATCCAATATTCAGAATTTCTGATGAATATGGACTTGTATACAAAGGATGCGAAAACTTTAACACATGACCAGTTAGGACATTTCCTACTACTGTACTAATGAGTATTGGAACTCCATTTACAACTGCACAATTATTCGGAGACTTCTTAGAAAAAAACACAATGCTAGCTGGATCACTTGTAAGAGTAGCACGGACATAAAAAACTGGTGCAAAATATGCTTAGAAGCAAAGCGGGTAACTTAAATTCGTCTTTTAACATGCCCCAAATAGTTTTCGAAGTCAAATGCAGAAAAATTGTCAAGTTTTCCATATAGACAAACAAATTCATAAATATGGAGCAAAGTGTGAGGGTTATAAGAAATTGATGCTTTACCATACAATTACTCCATTTCCTTAACAAAAATCTCAATACAACGATGAGCATTTGGTAAGAGAGTCTGGTGGACATCAGAGCAAAAAACATAGATAGAAAAAGTGCAAGTGAAGAAAGTGGTCATAGTATTTTTGTGGTAAAAACTTTCTGAAGAAAAAAGGCCCCAAATATAGCAAAAAGAGTCGAAACTCAGTTGCTTTAAAGTGAGCTAAATTTGTATCAATAGGGCGAGGCCTCCGCTGAAACTCAGCAGGAGTGAACTTGGCATAGCTATCAATAAAATCAGACAGCTCTTTTAACTTTAGTGCTGAAATCTTACAATATGAACCAAACTTTGATGAAAAAAGAAAATTAAAAACTTTTCTACAAACACCTAAACATACAGCATGTTGATAGTCAGGTGGAAAATGAGAATAAAAACCAATATTTTTAATACTCAGCAAAGGTGTTGAATGCCCTACCTTCTGGTTATTTTCTTTAGATTCAGCATAGCACTGATCAGTTCGCAAAGTACCAATAGAAGATAAAAAAACAATACGATTAGCAAAATGTCTACCTTCAGCTTGACAATAACTACATCCCATGCGAGAGTTATGGTTCATAATAGAGCAGATATGAGCATGAGCAGGGGCATCACAAACAAAAAGAGCAAACTAACTAACTTAAAATGGTGGTCAAGAACTTAAATACCATTACTAAAAAAATGTTTAGCTCTTCACAGAAGCGTGATAACAAAATATTCAATGATGGTTTACTTTTACCAACAAAAATAGCAATGGGCAATGGACGCAAATAGCCTGATACTTTCATTAAAATTGGCCAAGCTGACATGGAAGAACTATTATACAAGGGCATTCCATCTATATTGAAAATGGAATTTACTTTTATGTGCCCAGTTTCAGAATCAGTAATGCATTTTGAAAAGTCAAAATAATTATTGCTAACACAAAATTCCAAATTTTTGGCCATTGATACATAGAAAAAGTCTCCTTCAGTAGCAATAATAGAATAATAAGAAGAATTAGCAGAATGCTTTTTCAAGCCATATACAGACTTTAGAACTGAAATACCCTTGCGATTTAAAAAGGCAAGGATCCAAGCCATAGCAGAGCGTGACACATTAAAAAATATATAAAATAGAAGCAGTTCTTGCTCAATTGTTGGCTCTGGTGTAGCATCTTCAACTTCAGGTATCTCTTGATCCTCTTCTACAAGGTCTCCATCTGATTCACTATTATCCATTGGATTGCCATGACTGTTGCCAAGAAAGTCAGTGTCATATTCTTCAGCTTGAATGAATTCTTCATCTTGTTGATGATTATTGCCTTGGGCTTGATCTTGGTTAATGGGTTTAGATGCCTTTTGAAGCTGCTCTACTCAATTTCCTCTAAACAACCCTGAAGCACTTTTCTAGCAAAGTTACGTTTGGACATCTGAAAAATAACTCACAAGTAAAATCATTTATATCACAATATCTTATGGTAATTGGCAAATAATACTATACTATACTCTTACTATATTTACCATGAATAATTATATGCTATAACTATATGCTAAATAGACCATCAAAATAACAAGTATGACAAAAATCCACATTCTCCTGCTCCAAACAGAAGTTGCAAAACAATATTGGTACTATGTAAAATAGACGTGCGTCGTGATGCTTTGCGACATATAAGTTTATCAAACCAATTTTGTCTACTAATTATTAACAAAAAAACTGCACAGTAGTTGCCAAAAAGAAAACACTTTACATAATACGTACTGTGTAGAGCAAATCCAACTTAGTTCTAGAGTTATTACACAATTCCCTGCCTCAGTTTTACTCACAGTCTTTTTGGGAAAGTTGGTTTACCGTTGAGAAACAACGGCAATTCAACGAAGAGCAATCACAACGGTTTTACAACGGTTTCACAACGCACTTCAAAAAATGAAATATTGGCTCAGTAAGCAAAATAAAAGCTTTTTTAATTTCTTACGAGCCATTTTGGGTACAAAGACAATTTTTTGTTCCCAACGCCTTTGTGACATACCTCCGTTGAAACACCGTTGGATTTTTCCCAGTGTTTCCCAGGTTTTTTCCACTGGGAAAGTTCCTGGAAAGCCTGATCGCAAAACCCTGGAAAGCACTTTGCATTTGAGAGCCATTATCTAAGTGACGCAGGATGTGGAAGCTGAAAGTACTTTCGTACATACCCATAAGCCTTCGGACTATAGAAATGCAATGTAGAGGCAAATTTGCGCACTTCGTCAGAGAACCTCTTTGTCCTTTTTCTATTGCAAGGCACGATGCTGCTCAGCAGTGAATCAGAGGTCAAGAAATTCAATCGAGATGCCGCTGCTTCGTTTAACATGCACTTGGCCTTTAGATCCAGAATTGCGTCCTTCAATGTTTTGGCTCTGTTTAATTTGCCTGTGCTTTGAGCGCAGAGATCGAATTTTTCTGTACTTGCTCTGTACCGTCCGACGCAGGATTTCAATGGCCTTAGCACTTTTCTTAGATCTCTTATGAGCAGCCAAAAGTCTATTGTATCTGCGCCTCAGGTTTTTTAGGACTCTAACCTTTTCTTCGAACTGTTCTCTGGCCACACAGTTGGCATGCAGTTCTTGTAGGGGTTGTTCTGGTTCATCTGCCTCCGTGTCAGTTGGCTGAGCCTTCGTCTTGCTACATTCCGGCGCTTTCAAAAATGCAGCAAAGTCAACTTCCTGAGCAGCGGCGGCGGCGGCGGTGGCTGTTTTTCGCTTCTTTTCAACAGGCTGCAGGCGGTCAGGGAGCGTCGGGAAGATAGAAGGAACAGCATTTGGATACAGCCGCCTTCTTGTGGTGGGCAGAAAGCCGGCTAGTTGTTCCTTGAAGCAAGACTCTGCAAAGTGGACCGAGCAGACTTGGGTGGTCGCCGATGGTTTGAACTCCTTGCGTCGGAACGCAACCAGCCACTTTCTCTTCATTTCAGTGTCCTTTGGAAAAAAATGGAAGGACACTGCCGGAGACATTGACGAGTTGTTCGAGCAGCCTCTAGGCTCAAATCTATTAATAGCGCAGCAAAAGCTGCCGTGACTTTTTCTGCTAGGCCGTTTTGAAGAATTAGATTCTTCCATGGCAGTTCGATTTGGTGAGGATTGATTTAGATTAGACTGAAGCAGCTTGCTTTGTATTTCAAGTATGTGTTTTATAAGTTTATATTTTTGTCCCCAGACCACTTTAATATATAGCTACATATCAACGCAGGCGGAAAGAAAAGCAGGCCTGTACCCTAACTTCTTGCCCAAGCACAATTATCGATCGTTTTCAAGTAGGTAGAGAGGGACCATTTTTTCCACTGTCATTTGGTCAAAAACAAGCCCAAGCAAGAAATGCGGGATGCGCAGTCTAGTTATATTTCTTTGTCTGTGATGGAATAGCATGGTCGATGAGAAAATTATCCACCTTGCTGTTTCTAATATATACGTCATGCTCTTTTTTATAATAATAACATAGCGCCATGATGGTAAGAAAAACCTCGTACGTCAATTGAAAAGAACTTAAGGCCTCTCCACATATCAAATCTTATTAACATTTCCTACCGTGGGAATCATATATTCTTGCAATTTAAATCTGCACGTAACAAAGTATTTTGAAATTTTGTGATAGATTCGAGCCGTATTTAAATTTAAATACTAAAATAAATAATTAAATTTACTGCTTAAAGCTTTCCCTAGGCGCCAATAATGCAAAATAATGCATTTAGAAATGCATGAATAATGCATTTTAATGTAATAAAATTACATTATTATCGTATTAATAATGCATTATAATGTATTAATAATACATAATAATATATTTAGGGTCTAGTGTCAAGTACATGCCAAAATACATATGGCAAGTTTCTAACGGTCTTTGCTAATAATTGTACTCAGCTTGTCAGTTATGTAAATCCGATGTCAACGCATTACACTAGATATTAAAATTCAGATATTTATGACTAGACATTCACTTCTAACTAATATAAAACATGTGAAAAAGAACCGGAGCATTCTACTTCCATCTATACATGTTTAGTTCAGCAGACTATGATGCTGGAGGACACAGAATCAGTAATTAACAGTGATATGTATGTTGGCACTTATTCATGTATAATTGTATATAATAATATTAATGTTATTATATAATTACATTAATTTGATTATCATTGAAGAGAAAATCTAAAAAAAGTTCAATCCAAATGAATATACACATTAAAGCAACTAGCGTTTGCATGGGAAAACCTGATTACTTCAGTAATTATTGCTGCCAAGAGTCACATTAGCATAAAGTGAAAATGCACAGTCACAGATGCTAAATTGCTAGTGTAAGCAGCTTAGACAAAGTTAGTTTACAACGATTGTACATTGCATGGTTTCAATATATAGAAATTTGAGGAAATTAAGAGAATTCATAGAACATCTAACACAACATTTCCTTTACTAAAGTAAACAGGCAATTTAAAATATTTTTTCTATGATTCCTGCTATAGCAAAAAAGAACCAACGAAAAAATTAACTTAAAAGAACTACACGCGAAAATTCAATGCAGCCTGATTGCACGAAGCAGTTAAGAATGAAAGAATACGCTTGCAGAATTAAGCAAGTAAGAAAAACAGCAGAAAGGAATATTTCAGCGCTGAAACAAAATGCATAAAAAGGACAAAGAAAGTTGCACATGAACGCATTGTAGGATTTTGAGTATCGACACAGTTTTTTCTCTGAATATACAGAAAAATGCACGTGAAAAGAAAGCACATAACTAAATTGCACGATTAGCAATATATAAAAATAGCCTTTTTAGAGTACGAGATGATCGCAGAACAGACACACGGACTTCAATTGATAATTGAGATATTTGAGAAATTGAGTATTGTGAGCGAATGCAGAAAAATAGGACCGGAGAAATAGAGAAACAGTCGTCAATGCACCACCTAGTCATGCTCGCTCTCTTCCAACATAGGTAACAGAGAAAAAAACTCCCTACACCACGCAGATGATTGAGATCAATCTTTGTGCAGCGCGACTGAATCATTGAAGACGGAAACCATTCAATCCCATCATTGCGGGCATTTCTGTTGAACATTTCGTAGCTCAGCGACGGCTTGGAACGAGCTGCTGCTAGAACTGGCCGAGTAAACAGCGGGAAGAGGACACTTTGAAGCGTTCCCACTGAGTCTAGTATTGATCCTAGAAAACTCTGACCGCCTGGACAGACTTCCCTGATCAGAGAAAAGCGACCATCCTTCAGGTAGACGAACGAGGAGCATGTCTTGAAGTTGGTCTCGTGCCCATGTGCGAAGACTGCTTGTCCATTTACCACTATGCAGTCCCTTGGTAGCGATGTATCAGCGATTGCAGATGTAAATGCCTCGTAAGCGGTGAATTCAGAGTGTTGAAAGGAATTAACCAATGAACTGTACCAAAAAAACGCTCGGCAATCTGCTCGGCTTGATAGCGAGTACCAGAAAACATGTGCTTGAAATGCAGCATCGCACCTTCGAATGGAAACATTGAGTAAGAAGATATTGGTCCAAACTCGCGGCACTGATTCCCCATGTGCTCCAACAGATGGAAGTTCTGTCGATGTACCTCCTCTGAAAAGACTTCAGCTGCACTCTCCATGAAAGCAGTGGTGAGCAACTGAACCTGCTCAAATCCGGCATTGCTGTACATGAAATGATAGCCTGTGATTAGGCAGAAAATGAGCTCCCGGTGTAAACCATTCTGGTGTAAACCAAACCAGCCAGCAGCAAAGGAATCCACAAGAACAGGGAAAACAACTTAAAATCCTTCGCCTTCCAGAGACTCAATGTTGCAAGGGTAGGCGGCCGATGAATTCCGTGTGGAAACTTCAGATTTTCAAGCAATGAATCAACAGCTTCGCGAACGGAACGACCGATGAAAAACTCCTCGTGGCGGTTCTTGCCGTCAGTTGACATTGTTAGCAGAAGCTTGACCTGGCCCTCGAAAAATGCATGCATTCCGTCAATTATGAAGTTTGCTGGGAAACTGTTACACTTACACAGCGGTGACACTCCAGTTACGCCAAAAATGCTCTTTAGGCCCGACTGTTCAAGGAAGCGCACACATTCGAGATGAAATGCAGTTGTTCGGAGCGGACACTGGGAATTTGGGGCAAACACCCAGAGCCCAGTTCGCAGACTTTTGCCAGGGTTTAGGCACTTAGGACAGGAGAATTCTCCATTGAACTGCTTTATGCAGAACAGTCGAGAGCTGGGAGATCACTTACAATGAAAGAGAAATGCAGGTGCACTGAAAATATGCCATATTCAACCAGTGCAGGCAGCTTGTTGAGAATTGCAGGCAGACATTGGCGAAAGTTGGGCTTCTGTTTAGCGGAAACCATTGCAAGCAAAATGATGTTGCGAAACAATTTCCTCTTGCCAGGAGGAAGATTCAGAAGGATTGCTTTCAGAGGCCAAATCTGCACGTCAGAATTTCCCAAAATGAAGCTCCATCTGCATTAAGCAAAAAGTACATGTGTAGGTTAGTACGAGAGCTTCGCTCGAGGTGTTCTGCTACATCGGAGTTGAGGACATCAGTGTACATGCCACTCCTCATCTCGCGCTCGTACTCCAAAGCACCTCCAACTGTGAGTCCAAGATGTTCTCGATCTGGCCTTGTACATTCGTAATCACGACGGTAGTGGCCAAGTCTTCATGTTCACGGCAGCCAGTCTTCTCACAAACCAGACACAGACGAGCAGAGGTAAATGAATGACTGAAGAAATTTTTCACTCGCGTTTTCATTTGCTTTGCAGACTCTGGCAAATTTCTATCCGGAATGTGGCTTAGGAGGAGGCGTATACGATTCATAGCAGCATCGCTACAGTTCTCGTTAAGCTGCCACAGCCGCAAAAGAGAAGCAAAGGTGCACTCGTCTTCAAGTGAATGCTGCAGAATGAGATGCCTCTCTTGAAAAACAGAGAGTGGCAGGAGTGGCTCCGCTGCTCCTTGGGCTGACACCGACGATGTGCTGGCCGATCCTGTCGCCGATAACACAGAGGCACTGGCCGATCCTGTCGCCGATGACACAGAGGCACTGGCCGATCCTGTCGCCGATGACACAGAGGCACTGGCCGATACTGTCGCCGATGACACAGAGGCACTGGCCGATCCTGTCGCCGATGACACAGAGGCACTGGCCGATCCTGTCGCTGATGACACAGTGGCACTGGCGGATCCTGTCGCCGATGACACAGAGGCACTGGCCGATCCTGTCGCCGATGACACAGAGGCACTGGCCGATCCTCTCGCCGATGACACAGAGGCACTGGCCGATCCTGTCGCCGATGTCTTCTGGATGTGCTGCATGGTGGCTGCTGCGGAGTAAGAAAAGTAGCATTTGTACATACATTTACTATTCATTTAACACCCATCACTACTTTCAGTCAACACTTGCTCTCAATATACAATGCAGGCGATTTAGATTACATGTCATTGCCATCTTTTATACAGTGTCATTGCAGTAGCTATATAATGGCCTACACTTATGTGTCCTTATACTTGCACACCATGTGACACTGAAGAAAAAATTGTTTCCTTACTATAAACTCTATGTACTTAAGTAAAGGATTTTAATCACAGACATTTATGTGCAAAGGCCCAAAATAATTTGCACATAACTACACTTATCAGTTATCTTATCCATGCTGACTCTGCAGTTATGATCAAGTGCATCCCTTGATATTTCTCATATCTAACCAGCGAAGTATAGATGAGCAGCCCTATTAGTAACTGCCATTGTTATGTTGACACTACAAAGAAACAAAGTTTGTATAGTCTAAGTCTACTGCAAATATACATTCATTTATTATACCTTAGACAAAACTTAACACCACTGAATATTATCTCTTAGGCAACACACAAAAGTACATTAAACACGTGAAAGGAGTCGGAATTTCTTTGGTGCTGATATTGGGGGATCCAAGCCGAGCAAGCAAGACTTGGCGGCAGTTGTCATTTTTTTAATTGCCTCTGTTGAATCCACACATAATGGTCGCATATCCTCACTAGTAAGTCCCGAGGAACGCACTGAAATGCGGGATGATTAGGGGAGTTGTGGGATGATTAGGCCTAGGAGAGATGCGGAAGGATGAGGGGGATATGCATGGTTACACTAGAGGTCAGTTTGAAATTTATGCATTTTCAAAGCTAAAAGCCACTTCTTACCTCCTTGATGATGCGCAGACCTGTTCGATCATCCGCAGCACAATTGACGAGGGTCTTGGAAGCCATCTCAAGCAGCTGCTTCCGTGTTACCGGAATCTGCTGCTTGGCGGCTTGCACAATGGCGCCCACGAAAGTCGCCTCCTCAGCGTCGGTAAAGTAACGCTTGTTGGTGTTGCGCTCCACGAGTTCCTGGCCATCTCGCAGCTTGCGCACCTTGTCGTAGAGTGTGGTTGTTGACACTCCATGGGAAGCTGCGATGCGCCTATAGTCAACACTCTGCCTGCTTTGAATTCGGTGCACGACCTCATCAATAGCTGCATTAAAGCTTTCCTGCTTAAGCTTCTTAACGAGTTGCCTGGCCTTAAAATTAGTCTTCATTGTTTGGCAGATGAATTAAATACGAGCCAATAAATAATAAATAAAATGAAGTCAGTAAACTTAATTAGGTGTTACGCAGTCGGCAAATTAACTAAATTAGGTGTTACGCAGTGTGCAAACAAACTGAATTAGGTGCTACGCAGTGTGCAAATAAACTGAATTAGGTGCTACGCAGTGTGCAAATAAACTGAATTAGGTGCTACGCAGTGTGCAAATAAACTGAATTAGGTGCTACGCAGTGTGCAAATAAACTGAATTAGGTGCTACGCAGTGTGCAAATAAACTGAATTAGGTGCTACGCAGTGTGCAAATAAACTGAATTAGGTGCTACGCAGTGTGCAAATAAACTGAATTAGGTGCTACGCAGTGTGCAAATAAACTGAATTAGGTGCTACGCAGTGTGCAAATAAACTGAATTAGGTGCTACGCAGTGTGCAAATAAACTGAATTAGGTGCTACGCAGTGTGCAAATAAACTGAATTAGGTGCTACGCAGTGTGCAAATAAACTGAATTAGGTGCTACGCAGTGTGCAAATAAACTGAATTAGGTGCTACGCAGTGTGCAAATAAACTGAATTAGGTGCTACGCAGTGTGCAAATAAACTGAATTAGGTGCTACGCAGTGTGCAAATAAACTGAATTAGGTGCTACGCAGTGTGCAAATAAACTGAATTAGGTGCTACGCAGTGTGCAAATAAACTGAATTAGGTGCTACGCAGTGTGCAAATAAACTGAATGAGGTGCTACGCAGTGTGCAAATAAACTGAATTAGGTGCTACGCAGTGTGCAAATAAACTGAATTAGGTGCTACGCAGTGTGCAAATAAACTGAATTAGGTGCTACGCAGTGTGCAAATAAACTGAATTAGGTGCTACGCAGTGTGCAAATAAACTGAATTAGGTGCTACGCAGTGTGCAAATAAACTGAATTAGGTGCTACGCAGTGTGCAAATAAACTGAATTAGGTGCTACGCAGTGTGCAAATAAACTGAATGAGGTGCTACGCAGTGTGCAAATAAACTGAATTAGGTGCTACGCAGTGTGCAAATAAACTGAATTAGGTGCTACGCAGTGTGCAAATAAACTGAATTAGGTGCTACGCAGTGTGCAAATAAACTGAATTAGGTGCTACGCAGTGTGCAAATAAACTGAATTAGGTGCTACGCAGTGTGCAAATAAACTGAATTAGGTGCTACGCAGTGTGCAAATAAACTGAATTAGGTGCTACGCAGTGTGCAAATAAACTGAATTAGGTGCTACGCAGTGTGCAAATAAACTGAATTAGGTGCTACGCAGTGTGCAAATAAACTGAATTAGGTGCTACGCAGTGTGCAAATAAACTGAATTAGGTGCTACGCAGTGTGCAAATAAACTGAATTAGGTGCTACGCAGTGTGCAAATAAACTGAATTAGGTGCTACGCAGTGTGCAAATAAACTGAATTAGGTGCTACGCAGTGTGCAAATAAACTGAATTAGGTGCTACGCAGTGTGCAAATAAACTGAATTAGGTGCTACGCAGTGTGCAAATAAACTGAATTAGGTGCTACGCAGTGTGCAAATAAACTGAATTAGGTGCTACGCAGTGTGCAAATAAACTGAATTAGGTGCTACGCAGTGTGCAAATAAACTGAATTAGGTGCTACGCAGTGTGCAAATAAACTGAATTAGGTGCTACGCAGTGTGCAAATAAACTGAATTAGGTGCTACGCAGTGTGCAAATAAACTGAATTAGGTGCTACGCAGTGTGCAAATAAACTGAATTAGGTGCTACGCAGTGTGTAATTAAGTAAATATAGTATGTATAGGCTTAATTATCTTCACAATAGGCCCTAATTTAAATAGGCCTTGGCCTAAGAATTAAATATAAAAGTAAGGATAGAGGGAGCGGGGGATCGAATTTAAAGAATAAATATGAAAAATGTAATTGATCAAATGAATCGACTCGATTGAGTACGAAACAAGCAGCTGATAGTTGTAAGCAGACAAAGCAGAGATTTACCGAGAGCTTTCAAGAGTTTTGTGGGTAAATTTTGATTTTTTATTTCCAGCTGATTAAATATGAACCGCTTTTTACTTCGGCCATAGACTTTACTGTACCCCATCCGTTTGACCAATGGCATGATTCCTCCCCGTTCCTTCTTCGACCCAGCAGACGATTTCTATTGGTCGCCATGGGCCGCCGTCTCCTATTTGCTGCCGCCTTGCCTGCTTCCTGCCGCAAGCAGGCCGTTCAAAAAAGTTTTTTGTTTATTTTAGTTTAGCCCATTTTTTATTTTAGAATTTTGCTGTGCCTAGTTTTTTGTTGCACTCATCTATACATTTGCTTTAGAAACTAATTTTTTAGTTTTTTAGTTCATTCAACAAGATTGCTAATGAGCCTGTTTAATATGAAGTGCAGTTAGTGCGTAGATATAGTCGAATTATTAAATTTTGCGCATCTAGTCCTTTAACAAGCACTGAACGATGCGCAATGTAAAATATTGGCAAGACCCATGCTGACCTGAATAACCGATGTTCAAAATTCCGAAATTCCAATTACTTTGTCGCTAATAAAGTAATTGCCGCTAATAAAAATATATTATAGGTATAGTAGGCTTAGACATGCTTGTAAGCAGAGAAGGAAAGAAAATCACTAATCTGCAGCTGCCCAAAAATAACCAGTAAAAATATCCATCAATAAAATCAATAAAATAAAATAAAATCCATCAATAATTATTTAAATAAACAGTCAATGCCAGTTTATCTTGTATCCAGTATTACGCTGCATATTGACCTACTGACCCAAATTTTGCTTTAGCGCTACTGAATCTACTGAAAAGGCAGGTTGCTGCAGCATATTGCATGCTGCGAAGCGATCATCCTGCGGTCACTTAGGCCCCTAAAGCTGGACCATTGATCATTTTTTTTAATGACGAATTATTATCAGAAGGCAGATTTTTGCAGCTTCCGTTGAATACCAAGCGTATAAAGCAACGTATCCTAATCCTACACATATGCAAGACTTTGCATGGACTCTGAGTCGAGTCGTTAAAAAATATGGCAGTAAAAACGCAAATTGAGTTAGGCTTAGGCCTACTTGCGGGCCCCTGACACAAAGGCATTGACACAGAAGGGAACACAATTACCAGACCGAGGGCTTATAATTTAATTTACTATCCGTAGCCCTTATAAAGGCACCGAAGACTCATATTTGCTTAATTGTTTATTCTTTTCGAACAGTGTTGTTGGACTTTGATCGCTTTGATTTTCATCATGAAAACTACGAGTATTGAGCCAAGATCTTTAGCACAAAAGAACTTATTGGTTTCTTGAATTTGGCCCTATCTGCATCACTTATGTGTGACAATATTTAAACTAACAAACCCTAATATTCAACATTTTTCCTAAGATTCATTCACTTTATCTCATTGAAAATCAATATTACCTACAGGTGAGAAAATGAAAATTACACCAGTAGCTTTGCAATGTTCCAATTTTCAACTCTCTAAAATGTGCCGATTTCGACGGATATTTTAGACAGCCTATAGGCCTATACCGCGCAGGGACATCCGACCCCCCGTTGATGCTGAACTCGTGTCCACTGTGCAATTTAGCCAATATGATTTCAGTAGTTTTTTGTTTGCATTTTCAGTTTGCGCAATCATGGCGTCATAAATAATAACACCAACGAGATTGTGATTGTGATGAGCGGTGGGGGGAATGAGAATGGGGGATGCTTGAGCAAAGCCAAGGGGAACAGTTTTAAAAAATGTGCTCTGGTTTTGGAAAATGTGTGAAAATGAGCATTCATGAGCCTAACCAAGAATTCAATTGTTTATTTGTTTTCTTCTTAATATAGGCCAGCGGAAGGGTGACTTATATGTCATGGATCAGGGCTTTGCATGCAGTTGCTAAGGCATATTAAGCTTATGTGTATATGAAGCTTATAGGGCGGAGCCGCCAGAGCCACCCACCCCTCAGTTATTTCACACATCCATTGTTTCTCAAGTGTGCTCAGTTTGACATGCATAAAATCGTTAGGGCTAGCGAAAGCCGCATGATTGCGCAATTCACTGCCTCCAGAAGCCAGTCTTAATTTGCGACAGTTTTTCTCGTCTCCTCTCGCCCCAGTCCCAAGTGCCAGTGTTGCTCTCTCGTTGGCTGCTGGGGAATGGCCGGCCAGCTCGCAAACTTACCGTGATCTCTCATCCCTCTAGTTTCGACTCCTTTCGTTTTGTTTATTTTAATCATTTTTTACAAACTAAATTTGAGTTTGGAACGATGCTAGATGCCCTACTTTAAGTAAGCTTGAACGATCATCTGTTTCTTTTTTAAGAAATATTTTTACAGAATTGTTTTTGTATTTTGAGTGAATCTTAATAAGTGGCAAACGGAAATTCGCAGTGATTAGTGATTTTAAAGCTGAATCTTGCGCCAAGAGAATACAAGTACCAAGATAACACAATTACACGATGACCTGTATAGTTTATCGAAGGAAAAAAATGAATTTGAACTGAAAATCTTCTGTTCGGATGTCAAATTCTGGCGTTCGGAATTTTTGGTAAATAAAGTTTATGGCGCTTTATTGTTTAGTAGGCGCATCAATCAACGCATAAATGATATTTTAGCCTTGCATTGAAGTATTCACATGCAGCACAAACTATTTGGCAAAGAAGTTTGGAACTGTAGCACAAAGAAATGCTGTCTAACGCATAAATGCTTCATTTATTAAATTTGATAAGCAAAATGGACGCCTGAAAAAGAAGTTGAGAATTGCAAAACTCAGACGCCAAAAGTAAATAAATCTACACTTAACTGATGCATTTAGAGTACCTGAACATGATGTAATAAAGATTTGCGCAAATGTTCACCCCTGCTGCTTGTAATACCAGTAGAAACGTGCCGTTCGGAAGTCAAATCCCTCGTTCGGTTTGAAGATCCCACAGAATCTTCGTTCGGATCGAGCACTAAAATGTATTTTTTCGAGTTGTATTTGCTTGAAAATATGGGTTTTATGTTTTTCTGAAAGAAAAAATTGTTTTACAGAACTTTTAAAAAGTTTGAATTTTACAGCTAGTAAGATAAAAAAAAGTTATTGCTAGTTAAGTTTTCAAAAGCACTACATTCTTGTTTGGTTGATGAAGCTTTACCCTATATAGTATAGGGAAAGTATATGAAGGACAAAACAATATGACGAGAAGGTGAAAACTAATAAAACAAAGCTAGTTAGATGAGGCCCAATTTGCAATAGAAGGGTACTAGCACAGTTGCACCCCCTTACAGGCCTCTTAAACTCCAAAGAAATGCATATGGGTAATTTCTGATCAAATTAATCTCAAGTTTAAATAGGTTGTTTCAGAATTCTTACAGATTTGAGTTTTTAGACAGAGAAAAAAAACACAAAATACATAGATTGATAATGCTTTCACTATTAAAGCTCGGTTATTTCAACATAACTTTTAATCAATACAGGGGTAGGCCAGATCTGGCCTACAGAACCTGACTAAAATAGAAACCATTGGCATTGGCATTATGTCTAAACCATTGAGTGTAAACCATTATATGATATTAGGTTCCATTCTACTTGAAATATTTTTACTCAAAGTCTAAATGGAGTGATATAGCCCTTGTTAGTGCTTAGGCCCTGAGATTAAGGTATGCTCTCAATAATGTTGTAATTTCTATCTTGATACTATATTTCAATATTATAAATAGGGTTCTTTTTAGTACAAAGTATAAGGATTCCTTCTTCAATATAAGTATGGTTTTCAAGACAATTATAAGGGCCTATTGTATATAAATTAAAAGGCCCCTAAAGTCATAAACTCTAGTATGGTGATAACATATTTTTTGCATTTGATATAGCTTTTTAGATATTTTTGTACTATTTGGATATACTTTGCAAATACAGTTACATTCTTAATAAAATACTAGAATCCTAGACTAGTATAATATAGTTTAATATGTTAATATTCTAATGTTTTTTAATTCATAATAAGCAATGCAAAAATTGTTGTTGAAATCGTGCTAAAGGTCAGTAACACCATCTTTGTGCTACTACTAATAGTATTTAGTCGTCCCTGGCTACGTCCTACTAACACAACATTTCATTTTTGAAAAGTTGTCTTTCATGCATTTTAATTAAAACAAATGTTTGGCTTTGTAAATATGTTTGCTGGTACTTCATTATTGCTGTTAACAGTACTATTGTAACCATTCTAAATAATGCGAATTTTTATTGACTCTGCTTATCTGTTTGACTCTGTTTGAAATTTTACCAATTTCAATAAGTGCAAGCTCGCATTGCATGATTTATCCGTCTTGACTTTCATATGCAACATTTCGCCATGGATAAAAACACATGCATGATTTTACCGTATTTTTTCTTTCGACTATAATTTTAAAAATACTAACAGAACAACTGTAAAGCTGTAAACACAATTGGAAAGGTGTCACCCTTTGACCTCAACAGGGTATGCGGCCAGTCCGCCGCCTTCGTGCACCTGTGCGTGATCAGGTACCTCTGGCTACGTCTCTGAGGGACAGGTGTCACCCTTCGACCTCAACAGGGTACGCAGCCAGTCTGCGGGCCTGGCACTGCTCTAGGTGCCCTCATATGCCTAAGGTCTCACCGCGCTGACGGGCTGAAAGTTCCGGGGAGTATATCCGGCCGTTACAGGTTTTTATTTTTCATTAAAAAATTTCTGTCATTCCAGCGACCTATGGAGTCCAACTTTAGCTCCAGCACGTCCCAGGACCCTGCTGAAACGCTGACCCCGGCCGGCGACGCAGATCCTCAGGACCAGCTCCAGGGCGACACCGGTTCCACCGGCGCCCAAAACTCATCCTGCTCCTCCGCCACTCAGGAAAACACCAGAGCGGCTGGATCTAAGAGCAAACGCTCCCCTGCCACGCAGGCCCGCAGCTTCGCCCGCTTCCAGGAATTCCGGCGGCGCAAACAGGAAGCACGGTTGGCTGCGAAATCCGCGCCAACCACCGCCTCCGAGGACGGGGCCGGCAACTCTGCGAACATCGCGGAGGAACCGGCACCCAACAAGGAGGCGGACTCCTCGCGTCGTCCGGGAAACCCAGAAGCGCGGAAAAGTGCCGCCCAGGCCTCTGGGGCGTCCGGTTCCTTTTGTGGCGAACCTCTCACAGTCATCCGGAAACTCCGACTGCTGGGGGGCCGTTGCGGCAGGCGCCGGCCAAACCACAAAGCCAAAGCTTACTTACGCTGCTATGGCAAAGAGGCAGCCGGCCTTGGTTATCCGAGGCCAGGAGACGCCCATCTCGACAGCGCAACTCGACCAGATTTGGCGCAGATTGGACTCCCATCTGGTCAAACTGGCACTGAGCGGCACTGTGCTGCACGTCCTGAAGACCGACATCCAGGACCAAGCCCTCATTGTCCAGCCTGCCGACAACCAGTCCGGACAGCAACTCCTCGAGATGCTGAAAACCTTCGACTGGGGCACGGAAATGGGCAACCTGTGTATCTACAGGGAGGACGAGCGCCCCCAGACACACCGTCATCGTGTTTGGATCCCAGCTCGCAGCGCCATCACCAACGCCGGAGAACTGCGCCGCCTGCTGTTGGCAATCCACCCGGATCTGCCAGCAAACGGTGTCGTGGTTCATGAAACCGTCACCAGACCTGGTGGAGATGGTTTCACGGCCATTCTAGGACTGTCGGACAGCTGGATGCTCTGCTGCCCAGACATGTCCTACATCAGTGCAGGTCTCACTCGAATGCAGATCTTCAGCTTCGAGTCCGACGCCACTCGCCCGCCGCCCCCGGAAAAGCGGAAACGGATGATTCAGAGCTCTGCCGGGCCCATGCGACCTGGAACACAGACTCCTGACCGTCACGACCACTCCGAGGATGCGGATCCTATCAGGGGCAAAGCCGCGAGAGCCGCAGCGACAGGCTGACGTGGTAAGGGCCCGAAACCCGCCCGCAACACCATCCACCCGCCCGCAACACCATCGCGGCCTCGACGAACCTGGCGCGTGTGGTGGACTTCGTAAAACCGGGCATCATCCTCCTCCAGGAGCCCTGGATGAAGAAAGGTAAGATTCCGAACATTCCTGCAGGTTTTGACTGTTTTTTCATGCCCCAAAACCCCAGGGCTGCTGTGTTCGCGACTACCGATCTCAAAGCTTGGCATAGACCAGACCTCTCTGACAAAGATCTCTGTGTCATCCAAACCAACCACATTCTCCCGAACCGCACCGTTATCATCGCCTCTATCTAAATTCCTGGTGACGGTCCTATGGTTCCGCCCAGTCTCACTTCCCTCGTGGACTACTGCTCAGACCGCGACTTTGAGCTGCTGGTGGCAGGCGACATTAACGCCCACCACACCCACTGGGGAAGTGTTACTTCAAACTGCAGAGGCGAGGATCTCCTTGCCTACATTTGCACCACCAATATTGAGTTCTGCAACTCGGGTGGCACACCCACCTTTGACAATGGGCGATGGACGGAGGTCCTTGACGCCACCCTCGCCTCTCAGGGCCTGATTCCTCTGATCAGGGACTGGCAGGTGTGGGACGAAGAGGAGTCTCTCTCTGACCATCGCTTCATTCGCTTCCGGTTGCAAAGCTCCTACTCCAAGCCTGGTATTCTGTGGAAAAGGAACGCCCGGAATACTGACTGAACGGCCTTTGCGGAATCTGTGAAGTGAACCAACTAGTTAGAATCCGTTGTTCCTGCCACCTATCAAGAAGTGGACGATCTAGCTGATCTACTCACTACGACCATCCTGATAGCTCATGAACCCTCTTGCCCCCTTAAAGCCTACAAAGGCAAGAATCCGCTCCCTGGTGGAACCCAGCGCTTGGAACCCTCCGGCGCAAGGCCAAATCACTCCAGCGGATTGCGCGAAAAAGCAAGGACCCAGCTGACCTGACCGCCTACCAGAATGCGATTCGCGACTTTAAGCGTGACACCAGGAAAGCGAATTCCGAAAAGTGGTGCCAATACTGCGCCGAGCTGGAGGGCGCCCGCCCAACCTTTCGCGTTGTAAAAGCGCTCACTCTTGACAAAATGTCGATCAGCTCTCAGTGATCGAAAGACCGGACGGCCGGCTTGCTGAGAATCCTGGCGAATCGCTGGACATCATGCTCGCCAGCGCTTTCCCCCCGGACCGCGCCGCTTCAGGACCCGCCGGACCACACTCCGGGTGGACACATCCTTGCGACCAGCATTATCACTAGAGAACGGACAGCTCGAGCTGCTAATTCCTTCTCACCTTTTAAGTCCTGACAACATTTACCCCGCCTTGAAGCGGTAAAAAATGACAGGTTCCTCGGCCTCCTCTGCAACCTGTTCAAGGCCTGTATCACCCTCGGGTACGTACCCAGTTCTGGGCAGGAAGCCACCATCGTCTTCATCCCCAAGCCTGGGAAGGGAGACTTACCATTCCGCCAAAGCCTTCCGCCCCATCAGCTTAACATCTTTCTTTCTTAAGCTGCTTGAAAGGCTAGTACTTTGGCGCCTCCTTCACGTTGAGCTGAGGAACTCCCCGCTCTCCAACAAGCACGCCTTTCGATCCGGACGCTCCATCGAAAGTGCTCTGCATACCATTGTCAACAAGCTGGAGCGCGCCGTGCTTGGCACCGGTTTTGCTCTCTCGCTTTTCCTCAACATTGATGGTGCCTTCGACAATGTGCTCTTCGGAGCCTTTAGGCGAGCCCTGGAACGCCGGGCTGCGCACGAGCACCTCACCCGCTGGATCATGTATATGATCTCTCACCGAACTGCCACCTCGCACCTGCTTGGCCACTCCCGTTCTGTGAAAGTCCAGAAGGGAGGCCCGCAGGGTGGCGTTCTCAGTCCGATCCTTTGGAACCTTGTCATGGACGAGCTGCTCTGCAGCCCTGACCCGGACTCGGTCCAAAAAATCGGCTATGCTGACGACGTCACCGCCACCGTGGCCGGACCGTCTCCCCCGGTCCTTAGAGACATTTTGCAAGCTTTCATCCACCGTGCCGAGCGCTGGGCTCATAGCTGCGGCCTCAAACTCTCTGAGTCCAAGACCGTCGCCATTATGTTCACCAGCAAACGAAACTGGAGGATTGTGCCTCTTCTTCTCTATGACAAACCCATCGCCATGGAGAAGCAAACTAGATGCTTAGGTGTAATCCTCGACCACAGGTTGATCTGGACACCTCACGTCAAATTCAAAACTCGCAAAGCTCTTGCGACGCTCGCGCAGATCCGCAGAGCCTTCGGTGCTACCTGGGGCCTCACCCAAAGATTATTTATAGAGAACTAGATTGCCAAACCCCACACCCCAAATTGTCGAAAATCTGACGCGCGGAAGTCTCACCTCTCTCCTATTGGCTGGCGCGAATGTGCATTAGCGAAGCTCTGACCTCTCATTCAATGTACATGCTTAGAAGCTTCTAGGCTGCTCCTCTATTTTCCAATTGAAGTTGCGTAAAATTAGCAGGAAAACAGTGAAAAAAAATAATTTAGAGCGCTAGCGCCGTTCTTTTAAAAACATAAAATTGGGCTATTGAATAAAAAAATTAAGACACTTTTATATTTTATTTGATACATTGATATAGGAATACATTGATACAAAATAACGTTCAAAGAAGCACGGGCAGTATAAAAACTTAAATACCGAAGCATTGAAAAATAACTTTGCTTTTAACAATCCACACGTTGTATTTAGAGAACCAGTGTTCGACGCACAGAATAAAGTGAAATTACATGTCTGGGGAAGCAAAAAATGTAGCAAAAAACTACCCGATAGAGCCTTATGCCTTATAGAGCCTTATGCAAAAGACAGAAGGGACTGCTACTGGCCAAGAAAAATAATTTTCTTGGTTAGAGAATGGCGCACAGACCGTTTCGTAGCAATATTGAGACTGAGAGCCGCGTGAGACAAGCGAATAAAAACGTACTTCTGGACAATCATGCGAATCAGATGGTACCTGTGGTTCTCATCAGCTGCCTCAATGCAGGCCAAGCTTGTGAATACACCTTTAAAAACTGCGGCACTCACAGAAGCATTGATCAACTTGTCAATTGTCACGCTGCTGAATGTCGCCAGCGAAATGCTCCTGCGTTGCTGCTCGCAGGTCTGCACACACTTGCAAAGGTCAGCTGAGGGTGCGAACAGACCACCACGATCCTTGATTTGGGCGAGCCGCATGGTTTGCGTCTCAGCAACCAGAGCTTCCTTGCACGACATGCACTGCAGCTTCGTCACCATTTGCCGGCCAATGTAGCCAGCAATTTTGTGACCGATTACAGACAATGTCGCAATAGATGGAATCGGACAGGGAGCCTCGGGCATCTCGGGCTCGCAATTGGCAGACGCAGAAGTCGGCAGCCCTTCCGCTGGTAGCATAACCTGGGGCAGAAGCATGCGGCAGCCAAGGGTTGCAGTTCGATGCCGCACTAGAGCCCGGTACGCGGCACTGAAAACATAAAACAGCCATGGATACAGCTAAGTAATTCAGTATATGCAATCTCAGTGGCGTAGCTAAAGTGGGGGATAAGGGGATATATTCCCAAAGCTCAGAAACTTTTTATTCGAGAAAAATCTGAGAATAACATTTTCTGACATATTTTCATAGTTTTGAATGTTTTTTCTTTGCTTTCAAACAACTTAAATTTTAGGAAATTATAAAACAAAAATCCAAGAGCTTTCAACTCGCTTCGCTCGCAGCTGCTCAAAATTTTCTTGCTTGCTTGCTTGCAGCTGCTTAAAAGCTTCCAGCTCGCTTCGCTCACAACAACTTAAAAAAGCTTTTAACTCGTTTTAAGTTCTTTAACTACTAATCTATACTACTGGTTCCGTCGTTAAAAAGTCTTGCCTTCATAAAATAGTAAAAATCTGAAATGTAGAGGTAGCACCTGAGCCGTATTTTTTGCTTTCGTACCCATCAGTGGGCACTAGCAGACCCCCCGTACCCAACTACATCAACCCCAAAAATAAATGCCTAGCTATAAAATCAAGTCTGCTGTCAGCATTAGCAATACTTACCGTTCGACTGTTCGACGTCAGGATTGTTATTGAATCCTCCGCGCTGGCGGATCTCACCGAAGAAATGCTCCAGTGGATCTTGGCAGACCTTGTACGTCAAAAGAAACTTGAAATGGCTCAGTAGAAATAAGTCAGCAGTCAGGGCACGCAGCGCTGTTGTGTTTGAGCAGTAACCAACCGCCCACATTTTTCGAGCAGACTGCATTGACAGGCAGAGAATCGGCAGTTTTTAGTCCATCAATGTAGCTCGTAGATGCACGTGCGGTCAAGGAACTCAAAAGTGCATTGCAAACTCGCAGGTGAATTCCAGATAGCACCCTTCCAGCCGTGCGCACAAGTCGACCTGGTGCAGGGAATTTGGAGTGGAACAATATACTTTCATATGGGACCTTTGAATGTGCATATACTAATTGTTTTACAGTAAGAAACTTAGCGAATTTGCTTTGTTTTTAACTCAGTTTATATGTTTTGGTCAAAAATGAAAATAGCTATTAGCCAAATCAAGCGACAATAACACTCAATGCGACATATTCATCATAAAGTGTCTAAAAAATTAAAATTGTCAAATGCCAAGGCGTTCTGATAGACTGCTTTGCACTTGACCTAGCTATTTGTGCGAAAAGTTGGTTAGTTGCAAGTGCTCACATTTTTTTAATTTCTGTTGCTGAACATTGCATTATTAGATGGCAGTTGTCAAGGAAAACATGCACTGCATCGGTTTGACATTGAAGGAAGAACTTAGGCTGCTCGGGGATTTTCGCTCCGAGCAGTTTAAACGTAGATAAGTTCACGGAGGCACAGTCACTTGCTACAGCTCGAACAGTTGCACCAGATTGATTGAATTCCTTGATAACGTCAGCGATTAGCTGTGACTGATGCCATGGAGTAACGCCAGCAGGTAAAATGTATGCCACGGGAATCTTCCAGGAGCTGCACATTCCCACCGCCAGAATCACCACTGCCTCTTTCGCCAACTTTAACTCATTGCCATCTTCGCAACCATCGCCAACATCTGCAAATCCGATCATTCGCTTTAAGCTTGCGCTCCAGCACACCCCACTTCGGATGTGCATCGCATCGATGAGCAGCACTCAGTCACGATGATCGGCGGACAGTTCAGCCACTTTGTCGATCGAAAATCGAGTAATGCCGGGTCTGCATTCAAAGCGGTTCCAGTCGCGAATAGTAGAGGCAGCTGGCAGATGGAAGATCAAACGGCGCAGATGGGAGTATGCCTTTGGTGAACAATAGTAAACCTGGCTGGCGAATTGGCGAATAGCTTCATTATATGCTCCCGAACGGTCTTTTAGGGACGTTTCAAGCAGTTTCTTGCCTTTCTCAGTCAACAGTTGCTGGCATTTAGCTATCCCCATTCGCGATTCATAGGATGTCTCATGTAGAGCAGCTAGTCGGTTGCTAACGATTTGGAGCTTAACACTAACTGACAGAGCTCTTCTCTTGCACTTCAGAGTTGCAGCATATTTCTTTGCTCGATTTACAAGCTTTCTACTGAGTGTGCATTTCCGTACGCGATTCACCTTTAGCTGCTGCTTCTTCCTCTTTTTCAACTCAATCTGCGTTGCTAATTTGCTCCTCAGCTCCATCAGCTCCTCATACGTTGGATCCAATGAATAGTGGTGCAAATTGGGCATCTCCGGCTCCTGGTTGTATGGGTGGAGGACCGGAGGCTCCATTTTCCATTCTAAGTTTGGAATGGCTCCTGGACGAAGGCGCTAGCGACTTTTGCCTGGTGACTTTGCACCTTGCATTATGTCCGGAGGGAAAACTGTGGCGACCTTCTCCCGGCACACTGGCATAAACTCTACCGTTTTACAGAACGAAGTTCTCGCCATCAGCTCCTGCGCCCTGGAGCTGATCAACCAAAATGTCCACGGAGCAGAAATCTTCCTCCACTCGGACAGCCAGGCGGCGATCCATGCCCTTGGACGCACGCACACCTGCTCGCGCACAGTCCTCGCGCAACTCAACCGCTTAGGGACCCACAACAAGGTGTCCCTAAGGTGGATTCCAGGGCACTCTGGCCACCCTGGTAACGAATTGGCCGACAGCCTCGCCAAGGCCGGTTCGACGGGTTCGCTTTTTGGTCCCGTGCCTGCGGTCTCCACCCCTACCCCCGTCGTCAACACTCGGATTAACCAGTGGGTGGCCTCAAAGCACAAGGACAGATGGATCAATACCGCCGATTGTCGGCAGTCTCGCGCTGCTGTCCCTTGTCCCTCCACTGCCCTTCGCAAAGCCTTGCTTGGACTTAACCGCAGGGACATCAGGGCAGTAACCATGGCCCTCCCTGGCCACGGCTGTTTCGCCAGGCACCGCTTCCTGCAAGGCAAAACCCGCAGTGAGGAATGCCCCTTCTGCCTCTCCTATATTGAGGATGCAGAGCATTTTATTTGCGACTGCCCCGCCTTCACTCAGGACAGGCTCACCTATCTCGGCCCAAATCCGGATCTTCCCGACGTTTTCAGGCATGAGAACATCTGCCAGCTCATCCGTTACCTAAGGGCCACCGGGCGAGCAACTCTCCACCTCCTGGAGGAGGATCGCGCTGCGGACGCCGGCATCACCGGATCCCCCTGCGCGACACCGCAGCTTTAGTTGCCCGTGGTCGCCAGAGGCTAGCGGAATGGGCGGAAACGCCTTCCCGCTGCATCCGAAGGATGCCCCCTGCAGCTAAGTCAAGTAAGTCAAGGCTGATCGCGTGTCCGGGTTCCTTAGGTCTTATATCGATCTTATATTCTGTAGATTACTCCGAAGATTATGCTTCTCAGATACACACCAACGTTCAGTCGGCTTACTGTGGTGGAAATTTAGACATCGTAATCCACCAAGGTATTGCCTACCTGTCTGGCAAGGAACCCCAGGCATTTGTTAAGGAGGCGTGGGATCCACCAGTGGCGTTGAATTTTCTCTAAAGCCGGTCATGGCAAGAGTGCCGCTGATGTTGTTGGTGCAGCATTGAAGCGGCGATGCGACGATGTTGTTGCAGCTAAAAGTAACGTTGATTCACTGGAGGCAGCTATCAAGGCTGCTAACTCGGGTGAGAAGCTGAAGATGCAACTGTTCATCGTTAAAACTGCAGAAATCGACGTTTATGCCACACAGCTTGAGTCCAAAAAATCTCAGACATCTCAGGCATGCCTGAGATGCTGAGATTCCAGCACATGTAGGTGCTGGAATCACCTACAGGCGTCCTGTTTGTGCACCACTGCTGTTGCGGATTGCAGCTGTCACGAAGCTACAACTTTTACTGCGACCCTTCTTATTGTTTCAAGGTCACTACAGCAGGAATTGAAGATTATCATGAGCTCTGAAAGTCTGAATTATTTTCGTCTGCACTTTAATAACTAAAGTTAGGATTTTTTAATTGTAGTAAGAGCTAAACCAAAGTCCCCAAATACGTACATTTTTGGTACATTCGGTTCTACAAAAAATTATCGATGGAAGCGCAGGTTTTAATTGCTCAATTAGATTCCATTTACGCACCTTTTAACTGCTATCAAAGGAGACAAAGCCACAAACTCGTATTTTATGATTCAACATGATTCATGTCTTTGGTGACAGTCTGAAGGAGACAACACCATTTATAGTTTGTGGGAACACACCTCCAAAATCAGTAATGCAATCGGAAGATAGGTGATCAGAACCGATCAATAAGACTTACCCTAAAGGCCATTTTCATTATTAATAGACTGCTGGATACAAAGTTGGTTTGTGAGTACTGACACAACAGTCGGCTGTTTTCTTGACGTTGTCATTATTAAGTCATGTCATATTGTCCGTAGTGTCGATCTGCGTGTATATATTACTTCAAGAGCAGTTGCATTTTCTATCGTTTTTTATACAGTGGTGGCTGCTTGTAGGCCTGTAGGAGGAGCTGCAGGTAGCATCTTTGTCCGCTTTGAGAAGAGGCACTACCTTGGCATAGGTCCAGGTGTTAAAAAAGATGCTGGTGGTAAGGCTCAGATTGAATAGGCAGCAGAGGAAGGCAATTCCCCTTGGTCCAAGATGCTTCAGGACGATGGGGGAAAGGCCATCCGGTCCGGTGGCTTTGGACGGCGAAGAGCTTTTGATGGCCGACGTGACGTCCCTGGAGGTGAGCAGGAAGACATTGGTGGGGGAAAGTCTGATGTCCCTTTTGAGGCGTCTGTCGTCCGGGGTTCCCGGATGAATTTGACCAAGGAACTGCCTGTATTGCAATACGAGGGATACTCCAAAAGTTTTGCAATTCGACTATTTTTAGTTGATTATTCTAAATTTTCACATCATAGTCCTTCAAAGTATTCTCCCCGGAATTGCAGACACTAGTGCGCTCGCCCGAGCCATTTGTCCATGAAGCCCTGGAACGCTTCATCCGGGATGCTGTGAATCGCCTCCATTGCCGCTGTTAACTTGAGTAGAGAGAATAAGTTGGACAGTTTGTCAAATAAAATTAGCCCTTTAATCAGTACAAAAACATTTTAAAAAATCGAACTTTCAGCGAAAGCTACTCGCATTTTAGCCGAGTCAACTTTGATTAAACAAATTTCTATTAAGAACTAATGGAATTCATAACAAATCTTACATGAAGTCAGTATTTTATAAATACTTGTAACTTTCTTATTACTTAGGAGATATCAATATTTATCGAGCCACAAAACTGTGGCTGAAAGTACTCATAGAGCTTCAGATTTTGCGGCATTTCCAGAAAAAAAATCCTGTTATTTTTTGCTTCCGTATAAGTCTCAGTCTCATTCAATAATAACAGCATGGCGATCTTTCACAGGTCTTTCCTGTAATAATCACTTGTAAATGTAACTAAGTAGCAAAAAATGCGTACAGATAGGACTGTACAGATCGTACTTATCGATCTCGCCATCACTAATTTTGATTACGCAGCCTTCGCACATAGATTGAGAAAGCATTATAGCCTTAAAGTGTGCATACATTTATGCTTTTTGCAGAGACATATCAAGAGATATTCAAGGAGTTGCTCAGTGTATTTATTTCACGGCTTGATGAACTTGGAAAGCTCCTACAGGGCTCGTTACTCGATTAGGCCCTACACCGCTAGACGTTACGGATGACACAAAAACATTGAAATTATATAATTTCTTTGATTGGCAGAAAAAGATCGAAAGTTATCAGCTTAAAAATAAAAAAGTCATCAGAATTTGTAATTTTTTTTATGGCTAACAACTCATGGTTTGCGTCACCACTAAAGTGCACCCAAGCCACACCAGGTCCCGACAAGCTTAAAGACAACGACTAAAGACAAATCTTAATGTGCAGCTTGTGATACGTTGTCTCGTTGAGTCCAACTCTATGAAGTCCCAAGTACTCGACCGCCCAGTCGACCGGGCTACTCAGGATGAGACTCGATGTCGATTAGCTCGCAGAAGTTGCCCTTGAAGCCCGCTCGGCAGCTGAAACATCAATGAGTTGAAATCGCCGATGTCACTGACGGGTGTGGCATGGAATGATTCTCTGAACTCAATCAACCAACAAAGTTGCCTACTTACCTGCAGAACGGAGCTTTATTTGCGTCCAGGACCTGAAATGTGCAGGAACCGCCGTTGTAGCAGACGTTCCCCTTGCAGCTGGGACTGGCGTGGATCGGCGGCAAGGACAACGAATCCTTCGCCATCCGCTCCTCAGCCATCGACGCCAGGTCGGAGAGAAATGCTGACGAAGCCTTCGCCGACTCTATCGGCATTAGCGGAGACTTCGCCGACCCCTGAGGCCTTGACGGAGCCTTCGCCGACTCCTGCGGCATTGACAGAGACTTTGCCGACCCCTGAGGCCTTGATGAAGCCTTGGCCGACTCCTCCGGCATTGTCAGAGCTGATGCGGTGTCCCTCGAGCTCCCGCCAGCATTATCTTCGCCCGGCTGGCTCAGTCGGATACTTAAAGTGACGTCAGCTCGGACGGTATCCCGGATGTCGTCGGTTCCAGCAGCCGCCGGAGGGCCGCCTCTGAGCAGTCTGTTCAGGCTGAACCGCGGCCTGCCGTCAATCTGAATCTGGGCGGACAGCTCGAGCTCACGCTGCTCCTGAGGAGAGGCAACAGCGGCGAACCCTACATCAAGCAGCAGCAGCAGCAACAGCAGCGGTTCGGAGAACGCGGTTGCAGTGGAGGGTGGCATGTCGTTTCTCAAAATCAGCTGTTTGAGCAGTCTCTGGTTGACGGTCTCAGTGAAGCGGCCACGGCAGCTGCTGGGCTGATATTTGTAGACACCTCATGGGTGCCGCCCATTGGCTGCGGCTGCCGAGTCTCGGCGACTGGCCGCCTGGACTGCATGGCAAATCGGCAGCCAGGACCGCCGAACTCGGCGACGCCGACAGACGGACTGAGGCTGCTTAAGGAGTCGAAATATCGACACTTCGCACTGTAAGGTCAATGGTAGCTTGATTATACTTGTTTTAAAAAAATTCTTCGCTTTTTTAAACAAAAAAGGACAAATTCTTCAGCTCATTATTTTCGAATCGTCATAGAAGCGCAAGATATCTTGAAAATATGTAATTGTCGTGCACTCAAAGAACGGCTTTAAAGTTTTGTATACTACTTTTAGTAGGCTAAGTACCAGTGATGAGGTTGTTTTTCGCGAAAACAGTTTTTTGTCGAAGTTTAAGTTTTATTTATTTTAAGGGGTGCTTTCATCCCGACTAAAAGTGCACAATTCTCGATCGAAAGTGCATTATTCTGCACTAAAATAGCTTAATCTTGATAAGACCCCTAAAAAAGAATTAACAAACACTTAATAACTTCCCTTTTTATATATGGCTTGCTAGTGTTAGTAAACAAAGATTAGCTAGAAAAAATGACTACAGCATTCTTGCCACAATATGTAAAAGTGCATGTTGTTGATTTCCCTGCCGATTTTTATAAATAGTTTTAGTCCGTAAACTGAATTGGCAGCATAACTTATAAGCTACAGTTATAATTTTTTAAAATAATTGTAGAGTTTGTTGTTCTACGAGATTTTTGCTAAACATAAATTTACAGTCAAGAACAATTTTTCTGCAATACGATGCAGCTTCTTAACATATAATATAATCGCATTTGCGTTTAGACTAAGCTGGAAACCGTTATATTACTAAGTTAGCTTAATTAAAATCCTTCCTAATTTTCACTTCAAGACGTCATTTCTAGTGAAAAATTAAAGCTTGAAGACAATTCCTTTCTAGATAGGCGAGGAATGTTGCAGATTTCCACGTAAAATCGTTGTTATTATACGAGCGTATTTTTGTCTAGTCTCGAAAGCCTAGATAATATAGTTACTTTACTTGTGTTGATTTCATTTATAATTGCATTTGTTTGTATATATGCTTGCAGATTAAAAAAAACTAAATTTTAATCACTATCGGGTTAGCTATAGTTAGTTTTATTATTTTTATCGATCATTTTGAATCATTGCAGTATTAAAAAACTGTGAAAAATATCTTTTTAATTCTGAGAAAGTAACAAAGGATATGGAACACTGGACTTAAACAAACTTAGCAGAACTGTGGTGCGCTTTAGAAATTAGTGAAAACACACAGTGAAAAATAGTAAAAAACATTTTCGCACGAATTTAAATACTAAACGAAGTGCGCGAGACGATTAATACGTGTAGTAGATAAGTGTAAAGTTTCATTAAAAATATTTTTGTGGCCAAATCAAATACAGCATAAAAAAATTCAAAGAAGAATCACAGCTCGCTGAAAAAAATAAATTCAAAAAACAAATTTCACGTTTTCACGTTGCTCTTACAAAAATTTAGTATAAGAACAATTAAGAACAATTAATTCAATGCAAAACAATATCAATTGTGTAAATCGTATTGCAGAGAGATTTGAAAGTGAAAAGAGCACCTTGCTTTTATAATATACTTTTTGCTTGTTTATGTACGTGTACTTTATTAGATCTTAAATATATATTTTTCCACATTTCTCGTACATTAATTCAGTCGCATCATCTACGTTTAGTTTTGAAAAAAAATAAAGATAAAAAAGAAAACATATAATAATCATTGGCTTGAAATCAACTAATTAGCTGGTCCCGTCGCTTATTTACGTTTAGTTAAACACCTCCGAGAAGGTCAAACTCCGCTGAGATCGTGCGTTCGAAGTCGTTGGAGAGCCGGCCTGTTGCTCCTCTTCGATAAGCTCCTTCTCAAACATTTGCTGAAGCAGAGTCTCCACCGATTTTTTTGCTTAAAATGAGTATAAATTGAGCACAGTTGCCACTTATTAAATGATCAACAATTAGTCAAAAGGACTGTTTGAGTAACTATATAGTTTCTTACTTTCTTACTATAGTTCATTGCTTTTTTAAGTATTTTTATATTTAATATTTAAAATTACATATTAAATTAAATTACTCTGGACCACAAGTTACAGCTCCAGACTTTGGACCGGGTGTCGGGAGGCCCAAAGTTCGATTCTCATTAATAATTCACACAAATTTTGTCAATGTGCAAGACTCAAGATTGAAGGCTAGGTTCCCAGTCTAGCAGCCTGGACCATTTTTTTGTCTTTTATTTTTTTGAATACTTATGTCGTCGTTAGGCAATAGTGATAACAATTATGATCATTTTTATAATTAATTGATTGTAATAATTGATTACACCTGCCGTAATTGGGTTAGATGTGCAGCCGATAGACAGCACAGTTGCTGCTATTGCGCGGCGCATCTGATGCTGCGTACGGCTTTTAAGTCCATGGATGGTGGACGGAAAAACCACCCTCAAGTCGCAGTTAAGTATCCAAATGACACACATTTTAGTCTGGAATCGAACCTCGGACCTTTCGTTTTTAAATCGAACTCGACATTACAATTTTTTTCTAAGAAAATTAATTTTATTGCCGAAGCGACTAAACGGACTCTCAGTAGAACATTTAGGCGAAATTCTTGAATAGATATAACTTAAAAATTGCAAAATCACTGAAACCTCGCTTCTTGATGTGAAACCGGATGTCGCTGCTTTTAGAGGCTTCAGGCTGAGCAGCTGACATTGCCAGCTCTTCTTCTACGTCGTCGTCTTCGATGACGCTGAAAGGCGAAGAGTGTTGGATGGAACTGGTAATATTCTAGCTACAATTCTTAGCTGCGATTCCAACCTTATAACCTTTTGTTCTAGTTGTGATTTCTAGCTGCGATTCCTGTTGTTCCAGCTGCGATTTCAACCGTTCTAGCTGTGATTTCAACCGTTCTAGCTGCGATTCCAACATTTTTAACAGTGGTTCTTTTTGTTCTAGCTGCGATTCCTTTTGTTCCAGCTGCGATTCCAAACCTTTTCTAACTGTGGTTCTTTTTGTTCTAGCTGCGATTCCTTTTGTTCCAGCTGCGATTCCAACGTTTTCTAACTGTGGTTCTTTTTGTTCTAGCTGCGATTCCTTTTGTTCTAGCTGCGATTCCAACGTTTTCTAACTGTGATTTTTTCGTTCTAGCTGCGATTCCTTTTGTTCCAGCTGCGATTCCAGCCTTTTCTAACTGTGGTACTGTTTGTTCCCGCTGCTAATATAATCGTAGCTAATATAGCTAGGATTGTCATTAAACCAGCTACAATTCAGAATTTGCAGCTGCGATTGAGTTTAATATGGATACGATTATACATAATAATATACTTAACATTGTGTTAATCCAGCTGCGATTCTGTTTAATTTAGCTAAGATTCCGGTTATTTTAGTTACGATTCTGGACAAACAAAGTTTTCCCAATCCAGTAAAGCGGCTTCTCACCTCTGAACAGCTGAGAATCCCATCTCCTTGATCATCTGTTCGATGTCGCTTTCGAATTTGCTAGCTGACAAATTGTATTCGAGTAGAAACGCTTCGAGAATGAATGCTATGAAAATGCTGAAAATGTTTCATACATAATGCTTATATCGATTAACTGTACCATTGTGTGTTATACAGTACCATTGTGTGTTAGACAGTACCATTGTGTGTTATACAGTACCATTGTGTGTTAGACAGTACCATTGTGTGTTATACAGTACCATTGTGTGTTAGACAGTACCATTGTGTGTTATACAGTACCATTGTGTGTTAGACAGTACCATTGTGTGTTATACAGTACCATTGTGTGTTAGACAGTTACATTGTGTGTTAGACAGTACCATTGTGTGTTAGACAGTACCATTGTGTGTTAGACATTACCATTGTGTGTTAGACATTACCATTGTGTGTTAGACAGTACCATTGTGTGCTAGACAGTACCATTGTGTGTTAGACAGTACCATTGTGTGTTAGACAGTACCATTGTGTGTTAGACAGTACCATTGTGTGCTAGACAGTACCATTGTGTGTTAGACAGTACCATTGTGTGTTAGACAGTACCATTGTGTGTTAGACAGTACCATTGTGTGTTAGACAGTACCATTGTGTGCTAGACAGTACCATTGTGTGTTAGACAGTACCATTGTGTGTTAGACAGTACCATTGTGTGTTAGACAGTACCATGGTGTGTTAGACAGTACCATTGTGTGTTAGACACTACGATTGTGTGTTAGACAGTACGATTGTGTGTTAGACAGTACCATGGTGTGTTAGACAGTACGATTGTGTGTTAGACAGTACCATGGTGTGTTAGACAGTACCATGGTGTGTTAGACAGTACCATTGTGTGTTAGACAGTACCATGGTGTGTTAGACAGTACCATTGTGTGTTAGACAGTTACATTGTGTGTTAGACAGTACCATTGTGTGTTAGACAGTACCATTGTGTGTTAGACAGTACCATTGTGTGTTAGACAGTACCATTGTGTGTTAGACAGTACCATTGTGTGTTAGACAGTACCATTGTGTGTTAGACAGTACCATTGTGTGTTAGACAGTACCATGGTGTGTTAGACAGTACCATTGTGTGTTAGACACTACGATTGTGTGTTAGACAGTACGATTGTGTGTTAGACAGTACCATGGTGTGTTAGACAGTACGATTGTGTGTTAGACAGTACCATGGTGTGCTAGACAGTACCATTGTGTGTTAGACAGTACCATTGTGTGTTAGACAGTACCATTGTGTGTTAGACAGTACCATGGTGTGTTAGACAGTACCATGGTGTGTTAGACAGTACCATTGTGTGTTAGACAGTACCATTGTGTGCTAGACAGTACCATGGTGTGTTAGACAGTACCATTGTGTGCTAGAAAGTATCATTGTGTGTTGGACAGTACCATTGTGTGTTAGACAGTACCATGGTGTGTTAGACAGTACCATTGTGTGTTAGACAGTTACATTGTGTGTTAGACAGTACCATTGTGTGTTAGACAGTACCATTGTGTGTTAGACAGTACCATTGTGTGTTAGACAGTACCATTGTGTGTTAGACAGTACCATTGTGTGTTAGACAGTACCATTGTGTGTTAGACAGTACCATTGTGTGTTAGACAGTACCATGGTGTGTTAGACAGTACCATTGTGTGTTAGACACTACGATTGTGTGTTAGACAGTACGATTGTGTGTTAGACAGTACCATGGTGTGTTAGACAGTACGATTGTGTGTTAGACAGTACCATGGTGTGTTAGACAGTACCATGGTGTGTTAGACAGTACCATTGTGTGTTAGACAGTACCATTGTGTGCTAGACAGTACCATGGTGTGTTAGACAGTACCATTGTGTGCTAGAAAGTATCATTGTGTGTTGGACAGTACCATTGTGTGTTAGACAGTACCATTGTGTGTTAGACAGTACCATTGTGTGTTAGACAGTACCATTGTGTGCTAGACAGTACCATGGTGTGTTAGACAGTACCATTGTGTGCTAGAAAGTATCATTGTGTGTTGGACAGTACCATTGTGTGTTAGACAGTACCATTGTGTGTTAGACAGTACCATTGTGTGTTAGACAGTACCATTGTGTGCTAGACAGTACCATGGTGTGTTAGACAGTACCATTGTGTGCTAGAAAGTATCATTGTGTGTTGGACAGTACCATTGTGTGTTAGACAGTACCATTGTGTGCTAGAAAGTATCATTGTGTGTTGGACAGTACCATTGTGTGTTAGACAGTACCATTGTGTGCTAGAAAGTATCATTGTGTGTTAGACAGTACCATTGTGTGTTAGACAGTTACATAGTGTGTTGGACAGTGACCATTGCGTGTTAAAACATTCTGATGAGCTAGAGAACTACTATATATGTTACACAATAGTGTTTTATGTTATATAAGGTGTTAGATATTAGCTAAGTGTGTTTGTAGTAAAACTGCATGCTTCTAAAAAGAAACTCACTTAATCACTAGAATCACGCAGATGAGATGGAAGCTCATGAAATACAGTCTAGACACCTTGTTAGTCACCAGAACAAAGCCCTCGGTAATCACTACAAAGAGGTTAGGTTGTTCTGTGGTTTTGAAACACACATTTAATGGATCTGGACATATTGCAGTACGGAATTAGACAAACTAGTTAAATAAAATATCTAAAATACAAATATTACTGCAATAGAGAAAATACTGAAGTACAGAGAATACAGAATTGTAAAGGTCCAAGCATCAAGCATAAAGCACCAAGGTCCCTGAGTTCGATTCCACGGCGAGGCCACATTCATTTGGGGCGCAGGGGGGTTGTCGTGCAATTTGCGCTCTCGAGGGCCAGTGAGAGTGTACACAGCCTGACAATGAGAAATTCAGGGCAGATGTACACACCTGTGTGCGTGTGTGCTCAGGAGTCAGCGGAATGAATATGAGAACAGAACCATATATTAGTACCAGAATAAAAAATGGGTCAAAGGCACAGAAGTACATGAGCACAGAAATAAACTGAAATCAAAAGAAAAACTTACATGCCTAAGAATCTCACAGATAAAAGCAGATGGAATTGAAAAATTAAGCAATTCATTTTCAACAGGCTTCGGGGCAGCCGATAAAAAAGCAGAACAATTTGCGTTGCGCATTTGATTTCAGATGCGCGATGCAAATTGCTCTGCCATAAAAGCTGAGAACAGCTGCAGCTGCTCAAACTAAAACAAGGCGTCGGCGGCGATTAGCAGCGAAAATTGGCCAATCGAAATGAGCCCACGGCAGACGCAAAACTAAACGCTGCGCCGCCTGTGTGCGCGGGACAACAATTTAATTGGAAATGCAGCTACAGAACTGACTTATTAATTTGATAAACAACTCTTATCTGCGATAACCTTAGACTAGCGATTGCGTAAAAGGTTGAGATGAAAATATAATCCCCAAAAACTGAAAAAATGTTGAAATACACGAATCAAATCAAGCTATGGGTAAACAAAGGGATAGGGAAGAGAGCGAGAGGAACGGGGAAGAGAGAGAGAGAAATGGGGAAAAGAGAGAGGAATGGGGAAGAGAGAGAGAGGAAAGGGGAAGAGAGAGGAATGGGGAAGGAGGGAGGAATGGGGAAGGAGGGAGGAATGGGGAAGAGAGAGAGGAATGGGGAAGAGAGAGAGAGGAATGGGGAAGAGAGAGAGAGGAATGGGGAAGGAGGGAGGAATGGGGAAGGAGGGAGGAATGGGGAAGAGAGAGAGAGGAATGGGGAAGAGAGAGAGAGGAATGGGGAAGGAGGGAGGAATGGGGAAGAGAGAGAGAGAGGAATGGGGAAGGAGGGAGGAATGGGGAAGAGAGAGAGAGAGGAATGGGGAAGGAGGGAGGAATGGGGAAGAGAGAGAGGAATGGGGAAGAGAGAGAGAGGAATGGGGAAGGAGGGAGGAATGGGGAAGGAGAGAGGAATGGGGAAGAGAGAGAGGAATGGGGAAGAGAGAGAGAGGAATGGGGAAGGAGGGAGGAATGGGGAAGGAGAGAGGAATGGGGAAGAGAGAGAGGAATGGGGAAGAGAGAGAGAGGAATGGGGAAGGAGGGAGGAATGGGGAAGAGAGAGAAGAATGGGGAAGAGAGAGTAAGTATGGGGAAGAGAGCGAGGGGAATGGGGTGGAGATCGTGAGAGATATGATCCCTGCAGGCCGTGAATAGTCGCACCGTGCCACTGGTTGACAATGGTTAGCTGGAACAGTGTCACCCAAGCCCTCATTGGGTCGTTGAAGTTGTTGGAACAGTAGCGCATCCTGTAGAACTCCGAGTTATTCAGCTGCCTGTTGAAGCAGTACTGTGGGGTGTTGGGATTGTAGACTTCGGATTTGATCTTCCCAGAGAACAGTTCCATGCCGAGCACGCCGTACATGTAGTACAGTACCTGCGAGTTTTTGGAATGATATGATTTGAAGGGGATAATATGCTGAGGATCCGAGTAATACTGTGGTTTGACACCTGAGAATCGGATTGGAACTGTAGTTTGACACCTGAGAATCGGATTGGAACTGTAGTTTGACACCTGAGAATCTGAGGTGAACTGTAGTTTTATACCTGAGAATCTGAGGGGAACTGTAGTTTTATACCTGAGAATCTGAGGGGAACTGTAGTTTTATACCTGAGAATCTGAGGGGAACTGTAGTTTAATTCCCGAGGATCTGAGGGGAGCTGTAGTTTGACACCTGAGAATCTGAGGAGAACTGTAGTTTTATACCTGAGAATGTCAGGGGAACTGTAGTTTAATTCCTGAGAATCTAAGGAGTATATAATTATTAGTGACAAAAATAGCGATGCGAGTAGCGATAGAGATGCGATTAAGGGTACGCTAAGAAGAGCTATTGTTACAAAAACTTAATGTAACATTTTTCTTTTAGACTCACCCAAATGATGGCGGCATAAATTGACAGCGGCGATCGAATGTTAGCTATTGTTGTCAAAATTACTCGAAATCTACAAAGGTAATTAATTATGATAATTATTATTAACTAGTAAATTTATTCATGTAAAATTTGTGCCAATTTTAAGCATTCAGTCATAGGTCGGACGCTCACTACACATTGTCGCATTCTGATTGGACCAGTCTAACCCTACGCCGGGTGTTAAAATCTCAGCCCCCATGCCGACCCTAACCCCACACCGAGGTATTTGATTGGCACTCGGTCGAATTTTACACTTCTATATCGAAACCCTACTGACTAGCTCGTGTATCGTCTGTGGCTTTAGCCGCCTGTGGGAAAGTCTACGGTGTTTAGTATATTTTATTTAGTTTATACTATAGCATTTTGCAGTCTAGTTTGGACAGCGGGCTTTTAAATTGGACGCAGGCCGCAGTCAGCCGCAGCAGCCTGACTGCAGTCTATAGCCCAACCTGACACGCAGGCGCGGGATTTCAAATTGGACAGCGGGCAGCAATTTGGACACAGCAACAAAAACAACAACAAACTACAGTGTCCCTGACGAGAAAATAAAAATTTTGGACACAGCGAGGCGCTAGCTTGCAGCGTGGACACTACGCTACGATCACCAGAGAGAAGCGAGATCTCGTGATCCAGGCCTGGCAACGTGGTGAGAATCCTGAGGACATTGTCCGAATGTTGGGAGTAAAGCGAAGCACAGCGTACAACATAAGGAACACATTTCGTAATGGTGGCAGGCGATACGCCTTGCCAAGAGGTGGAGCAAAGCAGCGGAAGCTCACTGCCCCGATGAGGGATTTCCTGGTGTCCATTGTTCAGGATAATCCCTTCCTGACCTTGGACCAAATGCGTGCGCGCTTGCTGGCTGAATTTCATGGCGATCTCGCAACCGTTGACATTTCTACCATTTCGCGGGCGCTTGATGGCCAGCTGACCGCGGCCTGCGTCCAATTTAAAAGCCCGCTGTCCAAACTAGACTGCAAAATGCTATAAACTTTATTTAGTATAAAGTTTAGTATATCTAGACTAGCCAATCTGAACCCCCTTATGCCCAGACAAAAATTCAATATAAGTTTAACTATTAATTTAGTTAAATCTTAGTCAGTAAATAATCTCTGCAAGTCTCAATAAAGAAGATGATCTTTATTAGTACCGGCTGATATTCCTGAAAAAGCACCTACTGTATCCTTTCATGTATATCGTTTTTTACCTCTGAATACGTCCAAAGATGCGAAGCAGTCTGATAACTCGCAGCACCAGAATGATGTCCAACGTGCCCTCTTCAAGCCGCCCTATAAACAATTAATTTTAGCGACATAGTTTTATTTTTAAAGCTGCTAAACATTTGTCCATTTTTTCTTAAACTTACTTTCACTAGACACCTCCTCCAAGAATGTAATTATCAGGGCCGAAAATATGACAATAAAATCGAATCTAAAATATTAGACATTTTAGCTTCAGATTATGCATGAAGGAAAAAGAAAAATAACTAAATAAACCTGCCCCAATTGGGCCAGATGTGCAGCTGACAGCACAGCCGCAGCTATTGCGCGGCGCATCTGAATTCTGTGTACGGCTGTTCAGTCCATGGACTTAAGGGACACACCATCACCCTCAATTACCCCAGCTAATCTCGGTACTCATTTAACACTGAAGCAGTACAGGGTTAGTATCTCATTTAACTTTTTCAATCGAGTTCGATAACCAATTTTCACAAGCTCTCCCGCTGCGAATTCGAACCCGGGATCTTTGTTTTCAAGAATAGGGCGCCTTAATCTCATTGTATCAAGGCAACCCCATTAAGCACTTGCATGTTCCACGCTCGACGAAAGAAGGCCTTTGGTCCCATGACGTATAATTTTAGTAGAATCTCCAGAACAAATGCGCCAAGAAAGTACCACTCGGTAAAATTAACACTGAAGGCTATCAGGAAGGCGTTAACCACAATGAGCAGATCGAAAAAGTATTTGAAAAATCTAAAATGGCATCATAGTATTTTAAACGAATTAAATAGTTTTCGTCTGATTACATACTTAACTACAAGTAGTTTCTAAATGGGTTTCGACACTGTTATCAGTAAAGCGATTTTTTCGATACATATCGGCTAGCGCGACATAATGATAATAATAATAATAATAATTGCAGGAGGGCTGCGGGCAATGACACATCATTTAGTGACACTAGACCCGCAACCAGCGAGGAGGCAATTCTACCATTTCGCTGACTCCTGAGCACACACGCACACAGATACCGTACGCAGGCATACGCTCACACAGGTGTGTACATCTGCCCTGACTTTCTCATCGTCAGGCAGTGTACACTTCACTGTGCCTTGGAGGTTGGCGTAAGGCACAGGGCGTAAATTGCACGACAAGCCCTCAAGCCTTCTCTCCGCGGCTGCGCCCCAAATGAATGTGTCCTCGCCGTGGAATCGAACTTAGGGACCTTGGTGCGACAGGCAAACGCGTTAACCGCTCTGCCACCGACTCCCTGCCCGACATACTAGACTAAATATAATTATATATTTTTTCGATACATATCGGTTGACTACGCAGAAACAGCTATACTTCAGCTTTACAATACTTAAACTTCATAAATGTACAAACAAAAATGTATGCCATACCTGTGCGTGACGACAAGCATAATTATTTTACTAGGAGGCGAATTGTAAATTGTCGGCAGCCAGGACTCCAACAGGAGGGTGCGGTCCTTCAGCTCAGAGACGCCCACGTTCAGCAGATCCGGCAAACGTGTGAACTGCGACTTGGCTAAGGAGTTTTGATTTAGGAATAAATTAATTGAAATTTTGTATTCCATTGTGAATAACGAATAATAAGAACAGAAGAAAAACACAAAGTTGAACAGTAAATCCAATGATAACAGCAAATTTTAGATCCTGATTTTGATATTTTTAATCCTACCCACGAGCTAAAATGCGAGTTAAAACCGATGAAATATGCTTAATCCTAATTTTAGATTGTAAATCCTAATTTTAGATTATGAATCCTAGTTTAAGATTATGAATCCTAATTTAAGATCGTGAATCCTAATTTAAGATTGCGAATCCTAATTTAAGATTGTGAATCCTAATTTTAGATTGTAAATCCTAATTTTAGATTATGAATCCTAGTTTAAGATTATGAATCCTAATTTAAGATCGTGAATCCTAATTTAAGATTGAGAATCCTAATTTAAGATTGTGAATCCTAATTTTAGATTGTAAATCCTAATTTTAGATTATGAATCCTAGTTTAAGATTATGAATCCTAATTTAAGATCGTGAATCCTAATTTAAGATTGTGAATCCTAATTTAAGATTTTGAATCCTAATTTAGATTGTAAATCCCAATTTAAGATTGTGAATTCTAGTTTTAGATTGTGAATCCTAATTTAAGATTGTGAATCCTGCATTTAGGATTGGGAATCCAAATTTAACATTGTGAATCCTGCATTTAGGATTGTGAATCCCAATTTCAGATCATGATACAAATTTCGGATTGCGAATCCAAATTTTTTATTGTGAATTCTAAATTTAAGAATATGAATCCTAATTTCAGCTTGTGAATCCTAAATTTCAGATTGGGAATTTTGAGAATCCAAATTTCAGGCAAACGTCGAGCTCTCACTAAGAAACTCGTTAGTTCCACCATTGAGCACATTGAGAAACAGCAGTGCTAAATCCTTGCTCTTGTTGGGATAAACGGTTTTGAAGAGCCAGAACCAGGAGTCCTTGGTTACCACCTCGCCATGGTCCGGAACGACAACCTTCAGGCAGTCAAACGCTTTGCCGATTAATTGACGTTTAGTGTGAACACTGACCCGCACCTCGTTCTGAAAAGTGCAACGAGAGTATTGATTTGACATTCAGGAATTGAGACAGTCTGACCTTCAGGAACTGAGGCGGTCTGACCTTCAGGAACTGAGGCGGTCTGACCTTCAGGAACTGAGGCGGTCTGACTTCAGGAACTGAGGCGGTCTGACTTCAGGAACTGAGACAGTCTGACCTTCAGGAGCTGAGGCGGTCTGACCTTCAGGAACTGAGGCGGTCTGACCTTCAGGAACTGAGTCGGTCTGACCTTCAGGAACTGAGGCGGTCTGACCTTCAGGAACTGAGTCGGTCTGACCTTCAGGAACTGAGTCGGTCTGACCTTCAGCAACTGAGGCGGTTTGACCTTCAGGAACTGAGGCGGTCTGACATTCAGGAACTGAGGCGGTCTGACCTTCAGGAACTGAGGTGGTCCGTAGCATAAGGTACAATAATGTACTAACCTTTAGATACTTTTTGTAGTTATTGTAGATCACGGCCAGAAAGATGCTCATGAATATGTAGTTGCAGACAACCACAAAAGCGAAGAAGAAAATAATGTAGAAACCGTTGGCGTCATAGGAAGGCATCCTGAAAGTAGTCGAGATTATTCTTTTCGCTTTGTTGTCAGCTGTCAGCTAGTGTGCGCGAGCAGCCTGTTCAATACAGAAGACTAAACTAGAGACTGAAGACTATCAGAGAGGACAGGAGAGGGGAAGATATGAGAGGAGAGGACAGGAGAGGAAAGAAGAGGACAGGAGAGGAGAGGACAGGAGAGTAGAGGATAGGATAGGACAGGAGAATAGAAGATAGGAGAGGATAGAACAGGAGAGTAAAGGATAGGATAGAAGGGGAGAGGAGAGGGGAGGAGAGGAGAGGGGAGGAGAGGTGAGGAGAGGGGAGGAGAGGAGAGTGGAGGGGAGGAGAGGAGAGGAGAGGGAGGAGAGGAGAGGAGTGGAGAGGTGAGGAGAGGGGAGGAGAGGAGAGGGGAGGGGAGGAGAGGAGAGGAGAGGGAGGAGAGGAGAGGAGAGGGGAGGAGAGGAGAGGAGAGGAGAGGAAAGGGAGGAGAGGGGAGGAGTGGAGAGGAGAGGAGAGGGGAGGAGAGGAGAGGGGAGGAGAGGAGAGGGGAGGAGTGGAGAGGAGAGGAGAGGGGAGGAGAGGAGAGGAGAAGGAGGAGAGGAGAGGAGTGGAGAGGGGAGGAGAGGAGAGGAGACGAGAGGATATGGAGTGAAAGGAGAACATAGCAGCTCAGGTAGTTTAAAACTATCCCCCGCATTCACAATGTCCCAGTATTGTCCGGGTCGCAGGCGGGTCAGCTCACATCACATCCGGGCTGTTGGCGGTAGTGATGAGCACATACAGATCCCAGACGGAGTCGATGTAGTTCTCAAAGTAGGGCGCGCCATTCGGATAGCGCAACGTTCGAGACACCCTGATAGGAAAAATGAGACGCTAGAGTTTACTACGGGAAACGTGGATCTCAATTTTCTGCTGCTGTTAAAATTGAAATGGTGTGAAATAGTGTGATCAGGTGCAAAAATTTTAAGCAGAAGTTTTCCAGTTTTTCGCTGTTTGCAAAGACGACAGAAAATTAAATGACACTGATTTCTGAGAGGGACAGAAACAAAATTGCAGGGCCATCCACTAGCGACTATTTTCACTGGCAGAAATTGCTTGTAGAAGTAAAAGTACAGACGCAATTAATAGTACAGGTGCATGATAAATGGCAATCAGCGATTATCAAATCTATTCTTATGTAACTAAATGTACTCGTATTTGATAATTGAAGCTAGCATAAAACTTCGTTTACTTCTATTCCGTTTTCTTTCAATCACTTCTATTCCATTCTGTACTATTCCATTATGTACTATTTCATCTGTACTATTCCATTCTGTTCTATTCCATTCGGTTCTATTCCATTCGGTTCTATTCCATTCGGTTCTATTCCATTCGGTTCTATTCCATTCGGTTCTATTCCATTCGGTTCTATTCCATTCTGTTCTATTCCATTCTGTTCTATTCCATTCTGTTCTATTCCATTCTGTTCTATTCCATTCGGTTCTATTCCATTATGTTCTATTCCATTCTATTATTTTCCATTTTATATTATGTATTTAGAGCAATATTCCATTTTGTTCTATTCATATGAAAAGTCCTAGATTTGCTTCTATTCCATTCTGTCAAATTCCATTCCATTATAATCTATCTATTCCAAGAGCTACTCAAGCAGGCAGACTCGCACCTAGCTGAGAACAGTTTCATAGCTAGCAGGGCGAACACGGCCACCAAGAAGCCGAGCAGAACAAACACTGTGGCAATTTTCACCAGCGTCTTGCGCGTATTTCTGAACGCCCGCCGAATCTGAAAATAAAACATAGGCGAAGATTAATTGGCAGACTGGGCACACTTGACAGACAAGATAAATACATAGGCAGGTACAGAGGTAAACTGTAAGTAGATAAATAGGAAAACGGTAGACAAAAAGTAGAAAGTTAGACAGATAGGTAAATAGAAAGTTAGACAGATAGGTAGGTAGAAAGTTAGACAGACAGGTAGGTAGAAAGGTAGACTAGTAGGTAGAAAGTTAGACAGACAGGTAGGTAGAAAGGTAGACTTGGTAGGTAGAAAGTTAGACAGACAGGTAGGTAGAAAGGTAGACTTGGTAGGTAGAAAGTTAGACAGACAGGTAGGTAGAAAGGTAGACTAGTAGGTAGAAAGTTAGACAGACAGGTAGGTAGAAAGGTAGACTAGTAGGTAGAAAGTTAGACAGACAGGTAGGTAGAAAGGTAGACTAGTAGGTAGAAAGTTAGACAGACAGGTAGGTAGAAAGGTAGACTAGTAGGTAAATAGAAAGTTAGACAGACTGGTAGGTAGAAAGGTAGACTAGTAGGTAGAAAGGTAGACTAGTAGGTAGAAAGGTAGACTAGTAGGTAGAAAGTTAGACAGACTGGTAGGTAGAAAGTTAGACGGACAGGTAGGTAGAAAGGTAGACAAATAGAGAGGCAGGAAAGGCAAATATGCAGTTAGATGCTTAATTACACATCACTCACCTGTTTGCCCTCGGGAAAGTTGATCATGTAAAGCGGTCGCAAGATTCGAAAAAATCTCACTGGCGCGTCGGGGCTGCCAGAAATTGCCAACCAGATTAAGAAGCAGAGAATGTCGACTATGTTTAGCTGAGAAAAGTTAAAAAGTTATTGCATAATCTTATAAACTAATCTTTAAAACCGTTATAACAATAGAACACACTCACCGCAATGCAAACTAGGACTACAATATTTTTTATATCGCGGAAAAATTGCGAAACCTCCGTAATTGAAAAATACCACCAGATGCGGAAGGCAAAGAACCCGATACAGCTGCACTCAATAACCAGCGGGATCTAAACGAATTTTGGGAGTTCGTGTGTCAATTAGGCGTGTCAGTCTGCCAGGTTGGGGTGTCATGTCAGGTCTGTCAGGTGAGGTATCAGGTGAGGCATCAGTCTGTCAGGTGAGGTATCAGGTGAGGCATCAGTCTGTCAGGTGAGGTATCAGGTGAGGCATCAGTCTGTCAGGTGAGGTATCAGGTGAGGCATCAGTCTGTCAGGTGAGGTATCAGGTGAGGCATCAGTCTGTCAGGTGAGGTATCAGGTGAGGCATCAGTCTGTCAGGTGAGGTATCAGGTGAGCTATCAGTCTGTCAGGTGAGGTATCAGGTGAGCTATCAGTCTGTCAGGTGAGGTATCAGGTGAGCTATCAGTCTGTCAGGTGAGGTATCAGATGAGCTATCAGTCTGTCAGGTGAGGTATCAGTCTGTCAGGTGAGGTATCAGGTGAGTTATCAGTCTGTCAGGTGAGGTATCAGTCTGTCAGGTGAGGCATCAGTCTGTCAGGTGAGGTATCAGTCTGTCAGGTGAGGTATCAGTTTGTCAGGTGAGGCATCAGTCTGTCAGGTGAGGTATCAGTCTGTCAGGTGAGGTATCAGTCTGTCAGGTGAGGTATCAGTCTGTCAGGTGAGGCATCAGTCTGTCAGGTGAGGTATCAGTCTGTCAGGTGAGGCATCAGTCTGTCAGGTGAGGCATCAGTCTGTCAGGTGAGGCATCAGTCTGTCAGGTGAGGCATCAGTCTGTCAGGTGAGGTATCAGTCTGTCAGGTGAGGCATCAGTCTGTCAGGTGAGGCATCAGTCTGTCAGGTGAGGCATCAGTCTGTCAGGTGAGGCATCAGTCTGTCAGGTGAGGTATCAGTCTATCAGGTGAGGTATCAGTCTGTCAGGTGAGGCATCAGTCTGTCAGGTGAGGCATCAGTCTGTCAGGTGAGGCATCAGTCTGTCAGGTGAGGTATCAGTCTGTCAGGTGAGGCATCAGCCTGTCAGGTGAGGCGATAGACTAACCCAGACTGGCACATCGGCCATGGCTGGAATGCTCGGTCGTTCCATAACGATGACGAACAGGTCAACAATAATGAAAATGTAGAAAATGGCGGTCATTATCCAGTGACAGTACAGTTGATAGGACCTGAGGTTTGTTATTGTGAGGATTAAATATAAATTAGTTAAAATAACTGATGGGATAGAAATGCCTAGAGTTTTCCCTTTTCTAACCTTAGCGACTTCAGGTCGGTTTTAAACGGCATGTTACGCCCGATGACACTGTCGGCTAGCAGCACAGCAGCCAGCAGCATCGAGTGCTCATCTGATCGACGCGCTGGACCGTCTGGGACTTCAGCGGAATCAGCCCGAGGCATGTTAATTTTCACTTCTTCAACAGCGGCGACACCAGTGGATTGATCCGCCGTTGATGAATTAGCCAACTCCAGATTTTCTACTTCCTGCAGATTTGGGGCGAAAAACTCGTTAGTTATCTACTATAAGTAGAGTAGTGGGAATTTTATACTAATTTACACAACTAGACCCCCTAAAAGGCGTTTGCGAAATCGTTTTGCTGATTTAAAAGGATTCTATAAATTATAAAAAAATCTAGCTCAAATCAGAAATAACCAAAAATATTATTATCAATTGTCAAACTGCTTTCAAAGCACCTGATTTGATGCGCAAAAAATTAAACTGTCGACATTGCCGTCTGCTGATAGTGGTTCATTGGCTGCTTGTTTTAGGCACTTTGAGCAGTAGAAAGAGCACAGGGGTATTTCAAATACTCAAAGTTCCTTTTTTCTATATCTCTTAATATATTTAAGCAAGCGCAATGAAAATCACAGGTTTATCCGTCAACAACAAGGACAAAAATCGATGAATATCTTGACGATGCTGACGTCGGACGGCTGACGTGAAAGTTGGTTCATCTTAAAGGGCAGGGGTTGAGTGGCAGAGCGGTTAATGCATTTGACTCTCGCACCAAGGTCCCTGAGATCGATTCCGCAGCGAGGCCACATTCATGCGCAGCCGCGGAGAGAAGGCTTGGGGGGCTTGTCGTGTAATTTACGCCCTTGAGGGCCAACATCCAAGGCACAGTGAGAGTGTACACTGCCTGACGATGAGAAAGTCAGGGCAGATGTACAAACCTGTGTGCATGTGTGCTCAGGAGTCAGCGAAATGAGCAGAATTGCCTCGCTGGCTGCGGGTCTAGTGTCACCAAATGGTGTGCCATTGCCACAGTCCACATAGCTACAACTCCAATATTCGTTGGAGCAACATGCTACGACGTACGCTACAAATACCAAACAAGAGTTCTGGATCTGTTTCCAAGAAAAAACGATCACCGTTTATGACACCAGAAAAAACCCAGCCTCTTAAACTTGTTTTATGCTAGCATGTGATAGTTGCTTCTGACGCTGGATATAATCAATAATTAATTGATATTTGCTGATCGATTTTCGATATTATGTACGCACAGAATTTAGCGGTAGAATTATATCAGGTGAATTAAATCGATAATCGATTTGAAAACTAGATTTGCCAAGCATTTGTCGCCAATCAAATCAAATCAATGTTGAAATCAATGGAGAAATAAACAAATCAACACTTTTTAAACACGGTGCCCAAATGTTTGTTAAAAACGCAAAACAGTGAAATGCTGGCCTTTCGATCGGGAAAAAAAACTGACTAAAAATAAAAACAAACAGAAAACCAGCAAAAGTTAAATTGATTTTCTTGTCGATTTATTTGAGATTTGAAATTCTGAGAGAACTGCTAAATAAACAAAAACTGAGCCTGAAAACATTGGGCTAACATTTTCCGCTTTATCCGATTATACAACTTCCAGAATCACATAACATCGACATCGTCCAGATATTCAACGATTCTCGGCAGTGTTTTCTGGTGACAAAAAGCACCAATACAAACAAAATTTTCTGCTCACAAAATTCCATCATGGAACCATGTCGGGTATTAATGCTCACTATTTTGATTGATTAAATAGCTAATCTTATCATTTTTGAACCAATATGGATTCATCATCGAGCTTTACACAGAGCAATGTTAGCTGTCCTTGTCACCGGGGCCTCCGACTAGAATCACTGAATATCTTGACGGCTTTGAAAAAAGAGTTGATCGTAAAAATTTAAGATACCCACGTGGTAGGGGGGATTTTTTTAGAAATTATAAACTTTCTAAACGGTGAGAACAGAATAAGTCACAAAACAATCGAAAGAAAGCCGATATATCTATTCAAAATAGCATTTTCATTTTAATTCAAACAACTTTTATTTCTTTATAACTGATTGGGCATCGTGACTTGCTGTCTTAAAAAAGGCGAGATAAAAAAGAGATACAATGAGTACAGAAAAAGTAAAAGGCCGATTAGCAGCCATGAAAAAAGCAAAAAAAAAACAAACTGGAAGAACTGGCTAGATTAGATGTACTTTACATTAGCTCGATTGTTTCAATTGCAATTGAGACCCTCCTCCTCGCAACAAAAATGTGCTGATTTTATTGATTAAACTGACGGCTGCAGAATTGATTTTCATCGGTAGATCAGTCGGAGTTAAGGCTCCCAGCGCAGTCGCCAATGACTGTTGATTTCTAACAGCCTTTCATAGGCCTCACTATTGGCTAATAGTAAGAAGAACTCAGCCTTCAATTGGCGCATCTCAGACTCCGGACTCAGAGGCGGCAGCATGCTGGACCAGTCGCTCTCTCGGCGAAGCGTCCTTGGCGACGGTGTACTTCGTCGACTCTCCGAGTCGTCTTCAGCGGCTTCCTCCGGCTGTTCTATTTTGGCAGCGTCCGCCGCTGACGGTAACGGACCCGAAGCCGCTAGTTGTTCTTCGTCGCATTCAACAATAGCTGGCAGATTTGGTTTATAATAAGATGCCACGCGATGACTAAAGACAATATTGGCTAGAATCCTCCGGTCACTACTGACTCCACTCCCAGTCAAGGTGGGCACTGGCGGTCGCTCAGCTTTAATTGACTCCGAAGGGCAATCTGCATCGTCATTTTGTTCATCCTCTTCGTCACTAAAGCAGCTGAGAATGCTTCTGCCTTCATTATAATTATCTTTGGTGCCAGATTCGATCGGCTGGCTTAAACTGTCCTCGAATTCTAGCAACGAAGCGTTAAAATCGTAACGTATTCTTCTAGGCCTCACTGAAGCAGCTGCGAAAGCCGGGTCGAAGTCACAATTGTCATCCTCCTGAACAGCCTGACTGCTATCATCATCGCAGCCTGTGTTGACGGGAACAAATTCATCATTAACTGGGCCAGGCCCTCCTATTTGAATGTCAGTTCGGCGAATCTTGGCGGCGGTTGGTCCTTCAGCGCCGGAATCCGACTCAGTCGGCCAGACACTAGCGAGACGATTACGCAGCCAGCAGTTCAGGGAGCCGGAATCAGCACAGTTCAACCGGTCCATGATTGGACGCAGTCGACTATGACGCGATAGTAGGCGATGCAGATCGTTAGATATGGAATCAAGGCTCCGCTGCAGGGACGGCGGTTGCCAGCCACGTTTTCTACCCGCGAGCGCCGCCGCAGCAACCCGACCGTCAGGGTCATCGCTGAAACTACTGCTGGCTGCTAACTGAAACTCGGCGTTTAGTTGCTTCTCAGCTGGCAGAGGCTGACTTTTTGATCGGCGTGGTTGCGACATCATCTGGGCGATGAGCTATGGAAGTACGGATTCGTAAAATGAATTAAGTTTGTCAACCTATAAAGGTTTGTTAACCTAATTAAGTGTGCCAACTATGCTGCGATTCTAGCTGCAACTGCTGCTGCGATTCTAGCGACAAATGCTGCTGCGATTCTAGCTACAACTGCTGCTGCGATTCTAGCTACAACTGGTGCTGTGATTCTAGCTACAACTGGTGCTGCGATTCTAGCTACAACTGCTGCTGCGATTCTAGCTACAACTGCTGCTGCGATTCTAGCTACAACTGGTGCTGCGATTCTAGCGACAAATGCTGCTGTGATTCTAGCTACAAATGTTGCTGCGATTCTAGCTACAACTGGTGCTGCGATTCTAGCTACAACTGCTGCTGCGATTCTAGCTACAACTGCTGCTGCGATTCTAGCTACAACTGCTGCTGCGATTCTAGCTACAACTGCTGCTGCGATTCTAGCTACAACAGCTGCTGCGATTCTAGCTACAACTGCTGCTGCGATTCTAGCTACAACTGCTGCTGCGATTCTAGCTACAACTGGTGCTGCGATTCTAGCTACAACTGCTGCTGCGATTCTAGCTACAACTGGTGCTGCGATTCTAGCTACAACTGCTGCTGCGATTCTAGCTACAACTGCTGCTGCGATTCTAGCTACAACTGCTGCTGCGATTCTAGCTACAACTGGTGCTGCGATTCTAGCTACAACTGGTGCTGCGATTCTAGCTACAAATGTTGCTGCGATTCTAGCTACAACTGCTGCCGCGATTCTAGCTACAACTGCTGCTGCGATTCTAGCTACAACTGCTGCTGCGATTCTAGCTACAACTGCTGCTGCGATTCTAGCTACAACTGCTGCTGCGATTCTAGCTACAACTGCTGCTGCGATTCTAGCTACAACTGCTGCTGCGATTCTAGCTACAACTGGTGCTGCGATTCTAGCTACAACTGTTGCTGCGATTCTAGCTACAACTGCTGCTGCGATTCTAGCTACAACTGCTGCTGCGATTCTAGCTACAACTGTTGCTGCGATTCTAGCTACAACTGTTGCTGCGATTCTAGCTACAACTGTTGCTGCGATTCTAGCTACAACTGTTGCTGCGATTCTAGCTACAACTGTTGCTGCGATTCTAGCTACAACTGGTGCTGCGATTCTAGCTACAACTGTTGCTGCGATTCTAGCTACAACTGTTGCTGCGATTCTAGCTACAACAGCTGCTGCGATTCTAGCTACAACTGCTGCTGCGATTCTAGCTACAACAGCTGCTGCGATTCTAGCTACAACTGCTGCTGCGATTCTAGCTACAACTGGTGCTGCGATTCTAGCTACAACTGCTGCTGCGATTCTAGCTACAACTGCTGCTGCGATTCTAGCTACAACTGGTGCTGCGATTCTAGCTACAACTGCTGCTGCGATTCAAAGATCCACTAAGATTCAAATATAACGCTTTGAGAATAAGCCTTATAAAATGAATAGACAGTTAGTAGTTATACGCAAATAAACAATGAAACTTATATTATGCAGTGCTGTTGTAGATATATATAAATTTTCATCTAAGAAAAAAATTTAACTAAACGATTCAACACAGCTTGATCAAAATGACATTGAATTAGAATCAATCACGCATGCACATTTAAGAAATATTTTAATCTCATTAATCTCATTATACCAGTTTATAAATGATTAGTATATACACCAAATCACAATCGTATGAAATCAAGTGAATCGTCTAGTTCATAGCATATTATTGGCATGATAATTTAGCATACAGAAGCAATACTGTAGTGTTAAAGTGAGGAAATTAATAGTTCTTGTATCGATGGGTTAATAAGTGCTTTGTTACGAGCTATAACAACAACAAAAATCAAGGAACTTGAATTGAAATTTACTTAGCATCAAAGTTTCATCAAGATGACAAAATCTGCAGAAAAACTTTATGTAACATTTTTAAGTACTAAAAATAACACGTTTAATCAGAAGCGACTGTGCAAGAATTTTTATAGCTAAGATTAAAGCATCATTTTTGCCTAATGTTTGGGGCAATTGAGTTTTCCAATCTAATTTGGCGCCAAAAACTGCAAATCCTGGCTACGGTTAATCCTACGATCGTAAATAAATTACATCTGCTGCTGCGATTCCAAATACGATTCTGGCTACGTCTCCTGCTGCGATTCCAAATACGATTCTGGCTACGTCTCCTGCTGCGATTCCAAATACGATACTGTCTACGGCTTCTGCTGCGATTCCAAATACGATTCTGGCTACGTCTCCTGCTGCGATTCCAAATACGATACTGGCTACGTCTCCTGCTGCGATTCCAAATACGATACTGGCTACGTCTCCTGCTGCGATTCCAAATACGATTCTGGCTACGTCTCCGGCTGCGATTCCAAATACGATTCTGGCTACGGTTTTTGCTGCAATTCCAAATACGATTCTGGCTACGTCTCCTGCTGCGATTCCAAATACGATTCTGGCTACGTCTCCGGCTGCGATTCCAAATACGATACTGGCTACGTCTCCTGCTGCGATTCCAAATACGATTCTGTCTACGTCTCCTGCTGCGATTCCAAATACGATTCTGGCTACGTCTCCTGCTGCGATTCCAAATACGATTCTGGCTACGTCTCCTGCTGCGATTCTGGCTACGTCTCCTGCTGCGATTCCAAATACGATTCTGGCTACGGCTTCTGCTGCGATTCCAAATACGATTCTGGCTACGTCTCCTGCTGCGATTCCAAATACGATTCTGTCTACCGCTTTTGCTGCGATTCCAAATACGATTCTGGCTACGTCTCCTGCTGCGATTCCAAAGAAGATTCTGTCTACCGCTTTTGCTGCGATTCCAAATACGATTCTGGCAACGTCTCCTGCTGCGATTCCAAATACGATTCTGTCTACCGCTTTTGCTGCGATTCCAAATACGATTCTGGCTACGTCTCCTGCTGCGATTCCAAATACGATTCTGTCTACCGCTTTTGCTGCGATTCCAAAGAAGATTCTGGCAACGTCTCCTGCTGCGATTCCAATTATGATTCTGGCTACGGCTTTTGCTGCGATTCCAAATACGATTCTGTCTACGGCTTATGCTGCGATTCCAAATACGATTCTGGCTACGTCTCCTGCTGCGATTCCAAAGAAGATTCTGGCAACGTCTCCTGCTGCGATTCCAAATACGATTCTGACTACGTCTCCTGCTGCGATTCCAAAGAAGATTCTGGCAACGTCTCCTGCTGCGATTCCAAATATGATTCTGGCTACGGCTTTTGCTGCGATTCCAAATACGATTCTGTCTACGGCTTCTGCTGCGATTTCAAATACGATTCTAGCTACGGCTTCACCAAATTAAATAAGAAGCAATCAAATAGTTGTTACAGTTTTCCTCGAAACTACAGACTATTCATACTAAGACATGCCGAACGGATTCAGACGATCTGGATAGGCCGGTTGATTGGCACCGGCGCCAACAGACGAAGACAACTGGTGAAGGCCGGCGGCTGCGCCTGAAGCCTGTAGAGAGGCCGGCATTCCAGACGAACTGGACGCTACACGAGGAATGCCCGGCCCGATGCCGATGGCAGCAGATGCGGCGTGTCGAAGGTTCGGCTGCTGCTGCTGCTTCTGCTGATGCTGCGGCTGCCCGATGGCGGATTCAAACGGATTCTTACTGGCCGTAGCCGAAGCTGTAGAAGACGATCTTGCTATTCTGTTGCTGGCATTGCTACTAGTAGCAGCAGACCCAGCGGCGGGGGCAACAATAGCCGGTGCGGACTGATCTGGCTTAGGCTTGGCGGGGTCGCTCAGGACGATGGCTGGCGGTGGTGGCATCGGAGCGGCGGCAGCGGCCACCGGCGTCGCGCCATTCCAGAACACTCCCTTAGCGATGGAATCCGAGATTATGGAGAATGTGGCCGCCGGACTGGCCTGGCTAAGCGTGTCGATTAGACGGGCGGACGAGTCGCCGCTTTGACTGCGCCAGAGCTGGGAGTCAATTGGAAGGGTGAGAAATTATTAGGGGAAGGTCAATTGAGGTCAATGACAAAATGTCGAATTGAAAATTGTAATGCAAAGCAGTGAAAATTTTTTTTCTAAAAAGCGGAAAATTTAATTTATAAAACACTGGAAAATTCCGTAGATAACCCGGTTGCCAAACCAAAGGGCTTTTTTCATGCAAGTATGGGCTTTTCAGTGGGCCAACAGTGGGCCAGTGCCTTTTAGCCCAATTTGCGGGCTTTTTGCCCAGTTTCGGCCCACATATAGATGGGCCAACAAGTGGCCCACATAGGCCCATTAAGAGCCCATTAATAATTGGCCCATATAACGAGCCGAATGTCCAATTCAGCCCACTTTCGGCCCACTATTGTGACCCAAGAATGCTGGCCCATATTGGCCCACATGCGCTGGCCCATATTGGCCCACATATGCTGACCCAGATTGGCTCACATATACTGGCCCATATTGGCCCACATATACTGCCACATATACTGGCCCATATTGGCCCACATATACTGCCACATATACTGGCCCATATTGGCCCACATATACTGGCCCATATACTGGCCCATATTGGCCCACATATACTGCCACATATACTGGCCCATATTGGCCCACATATACTGGCCCATATTGGCCCACATATACTGCCACATATACTGGCCCATATTGGCCCACATATACTGGCCCATATTGGCTCACATATGCTGGCCCATATTGGCCCACATGCGCTGGCCCATATTGGCCCACATATACTGGCCCATATTGGCCCACATATACTGGCCCATATTGGCCCACATATACTGGCCCATATTGGCCCACATACGCTGGCCCATATTGGCCCACATATACTGGCCCATATTGGCTCACATATGCTGGCCCATATTGGCCCACATATACTGGCCCATATTGGCTCACATATGCTGGCCCATATTGGCCCACATATACTGGCCCATATTGGCTCATGCAAAAGGATTTAAATAGCCAATGCGTATGCTTGTCAATGGCTAGATAAATGGATTGTTTTTTCACTAGCATTCGAATACGTTTTTTATGACTTTAAAGTCCAAGTTGCACAGCGCAAATGATGTAACTTTGTTTAATATCACAATGAAATATAACCTGTCCATTCATTTTGCCGTGTTTATTGTTCTTATAATTATTTTCTTTAAACCTGGTAAAACACTAGAAAGGTAGGCAGCATATAGCGAACTGGTCAGCTAACTCATATTGTCCCTGTATGTGCTGCCCATTCACAGAACACGTATATCTGTATGATGACCCGTCAAACTGTTTACACGTTTATACATATTTACATGGTCCGATATCACCTTGTTGGGTAGAAATAGCGCCATGAACACAAAAATATACACATTTTTACTACTTAGTACCTGCCAGAAGTACATTGTGCACATTATGTACATTGCAGCTCTATCCGGCTCCCGACTATGTCGCGCGAACGGCTCGAGGCACTGAACAAGCAGCTGAGCAAAACAGGTCGCCAATATCGTCAAATTTGGGTCCGCATTACCGGTCGCAGAGGCGGAAATGCGCATGCAAATGCAGAGCATGCAGTACAGCTGGAAATGCAGCCTATAGCATTAACTGCGGAAGTGCAACAAGCGGCACTTGAACAGCTGCATCAACCGGCACCTGAACAGCTGCATCAACCGGCACCGGAACAGCTGCAACAACCGGCACCTGAACAGCTGCAACAACCGGCACCTGAACACCTGCAACAACCGGCACCTGAACACCTGCAACAACCGGCACCTGAACAGCTGCATCAACCGGCACCTGAACATCTGCATCATGATGGGCTTGCTGATCTATCAGCTGACGTTGTCGATGACAACGCGATTGCAGCAGACGACAGCAGCGTCATATCGGAAAATGACTCCGTGAACGATGCCGAGGAGCCACAAATCCCTGAGGCTGAACTTGCCGCCCAAGAGTTCGAAGATGCTGACATCGATGACGACGCGCCTGATATGGAAGCAGTCCATAACATCATTGCTATCGCAACTGCCAATGCGACAGGTGCACCGCCCGTAAGAAATGACACTCCCGTGTACAATGGCAGTCCGATAACGTTTGACGAATTTGCTGCCTATGTGTACCTGTTCTGCGAACGGCAGTCGTTGACTCGGAGGGGGACGCGCGAGCTTCTGACACTGTTCCATTCCGTTCTGCCCAATGACAGCGTGCTGCCCTCATTCCACCAGCTTCGCAAAACGGTTGAACAATATGCCGACGGCGCCATTCTACCACCCATGTACTTTTGCAACACGTGCAGTGCAGAAGCTTCAGCCCTTCGCGTCACAAGTGAACTGGCCTGTGAGAAATGCGGTGTACAGCTCGTGAAGTCAAAAGTTTCTAAATTTTACCGGCTGAATATGCAGTTGCAGATTCGCCAACTGATTGAGCACTGTGGGCTGCTACAGCACATAACGTTTCCGATTGATCGGCCGTCTGACGATACGCAAGTCGTTTCTATGTCCAACTGCGATGAGTATCGCCAATTTAAGCGGTGCATTCCTCTGCGTGAATGCCAAGACGTCAGCTGGACCTGCAACATCGATGGCTTTCCAATGTTCGCCGACTCACTTGTAGAAATGTGCCCTGTCTATCTCAGTGTTAACGAAGTTAACGAACCGATGAAGTCGCGCTATGTTGTCACCTGCGGCTTATGGGCTTCGAGGACGAAGGTTAAGGCAGCAGTCTTTTTGCCATGGCTTGTGACCGAACTGAACCGTCTTCGATCCGACGGTGTTACGTTTTCAAAAGGTGGAGGACCACTGGGCCAAGACGCAGGTGTGCTACGCTTACATCCGCTTTTATTCGTCATGGATGCGCCGCAGCGAGCAGAAGTGATGGGCCTTAAACGACACAACGCTGTTCATGGCTGCGACAAATGTTATGTCCAAACGGTGCAGGCTAGGCGGTCCGCTCGCTATCCTTTTGACGACACATTAGGTGCAGAGACCGCGAGACACGTTGGCTGCCTTAATCCGAACGCACGGAGCCGTCGAGACACGCGATTACTGGCGCTGAATATTCCTCCAGGGCGAGACAGTCTGCTTGGAGTCATGTCGATTTCGCTGCTTGACCGTTTGGATGGCTTCGACTACACCCACAGCTGCTCGCCCTGTCTTCTGCACCAGTGCTATCAGGGATTAGTCAACTGGATCCTGAAGCAACTTTTTCATCCGACCAACAAGCCAGACATGTACCAGGCACACAATCCCAACATGGCGCCGCGAAGAGCAGAGGCTGACGCCGCGATGAGCCGGATTTACGTGCCTTGGTCACATCAGCGACTGCCGCGAACATTGCACGAGCTTGGCATGTTTCGGGGTCACGAGTTTTAAGCGATGCTCATCGTCTACGGGCCAATGGTCTTTGAATGCGTCCTACCGGAGCAATATTTCAGCCATTTTATGCTCCTGTCGATCGCCATGTTTTGGCTCCTCCTTGACGGCGCTCCCCTTATGGAGGTCATTAGGGCGCAAAGGGTCCTCCGACAATTTTACCGACAGCTGGCTGTATTGTACTCCGAGATGGCTCTCACGTATAATGCCCATCAGGTGTGCTACCACTTTGTGGCGTACGTCACGTTGTTTGGTCCCATGTGGCGTATGTCCGCTGGACTCTTCGAGTCTGCGCACGCCAAATTGCGTGGTCTTATTCACGGCTCTCGCCGAACTGACACGGAAATTGCTGGTGTGTTACGGCGGCAACTGGCGCGGCGCACGTTCATGGCGCAGCTCGGTTTGCACAATCCTTTCAGTGATAGACCGCCGACAGGCGAAGTCCGTCTACAAGATGGTACGCGGTTGCAGAAGCCGATTCGTGTTGCACCTGGCGCAGTGCAGCAATACAACAAGGCTATCCTGAAATCTGGCATTGAGCTGGAGATTCACACGCCCAGCTTACAGAAACAGCGGTCTGCGTCATGTTTCGTCGCTTTTTGGAGACAGAGGGCTCCTGTCGCTGAGTTCGAGTTCGCCCGCATCCAGACTATTAGAGCATCCGCCGACTCTGGACGGGCGATTCTGTCTCAAGCGCCTGCCGACAATTCCCCCGGATGCAGAGGAACATCCGATGTTTCGGCTGACGCAGAATGCTGCGCACGGCGGCTGCTCGGCTGCACACGTACGTCGGCTCCAAGGAGATCCCTTTGGCGACATTTCACCGTATTTCTTCGACATGGAAGCCAACGACGTTTTGGCGACGTGCTGCGTGAGCGACACCCATGTGGCTTTTCTGCCCCATGTCCAGTTCTCCTTTGCGTCCTGACAACTTGTCGCACACATTGGACGGTTGGCATAGAAGAGAATTCTCTACTAATTTCTAAATTTCTAATTTCTAAGTTTGTAATTGAAGTATGTTGTTTTGGCTACTTCTAAGATGCTATATGTACATTTAAAATATCCAATTCAGTTTCATGTAGTCCACTATATAGGCCACTTTAGTCCCAGCTATACTAATGCCATATTTTAGTATAATATAAAGGAGTATATATAAATACATTTATTATGCTAAATGCACAAATAATTTATATAATTCACGAGAGTAGCTTTGTCTTTCTGTTTTGCAAAACCGAAGTCAAAAATGTAAACCTAATAAAAATGGTGCCTCATTATGTCTATACAGTTTCGTACTTATCTGCTGTCCTGTCCAGCAGTGTCGTGCGTCACCAGAGAAGAAAGCCTTACAGCTGAAACAGAGAAAACCCTACGAACAGCTACGACATGTCTGCCATTGCAGCGGATGGTGATGGTACCGCAGCGCAGGCTCAGGCAGCCAAGGCCACGGCTAAGCAGCAGAAGGCCTCCGAAAAAGCGGCTCAGACGGCCAAGCCAAGGAAACCCGCTGTACGCAAGAATGTCGACTTGGACGCCAACAGCAACTTCGGCCACGCAGACCACACAGACCAGCTGAAGAGGTCTGCAGCTGCAATTGATGAGTGCAGCGCTGAATCCAAGCGGGTCCGGTGCACGGAAGACCCACTGCCGCCGAGCGCATCAGCTGCTGCAGACGTAACTGACGAGGATGGTCAACAGAACCGAAAAGCTAAACGGTTTCCGCTACAGCAGCGGAAGATTCCGCCTGCTGATGCTTCCGCTAGTCCAGTTGCCATCGCTGCGCCTGCTATCCAGAGTGACAGCTTCTGGGTAGTCACTTACTGCTCTTCAAATTCTCTGCAGGTGAGCGAATCTGAAATTTTAGCATCCCTACATGCAGATGCAGATGTACGTGTGCAGTATACCGACATGTCGATATCATGATCGGATTCCACGATCCCACTTGAATGCCACTGATCTACATTCTCAGGTTGTGAGCGCAAAAAACATTGTCTCGCCGGCCGTACCTGCCCAACGAGCTATCGGCGCGGCGGTTGATGTCGTCACGGGACGCAGCATTGGCGCCAAAAAGCATCGCGCTTTTATTACCGCAGGCCCCTTTCGAATACGAAAGGATGCAACGTCTGCCATGGGCCGCATCGTGCACCAGGCTTCCACCGCCGCTTCGTCGTCAACAGGCCGCCCTAATTCGAGTAATCGAAGCGTCCTTAGCACGACGACAATTAATGTGCCAGACGGTGACTGCGTACGCTGCAGAAATCTGGAAGTTGAGTGTCACAAGCTCCGCAGCGGCGTTCAGGATGCCCAGAAGCGAACAGACGCAGAAATTGAAACAAACAGGCGCCTAAATGATGAGCTTGAGGCTCTCAAAAATCTGAACGAGACTCTGATTCAAGATCTCAAAGATAGAGACGCCGTAATAACCCAGAATCACGACTTACTGGCTGACTACGACACTCGCCTACAGACTGCCGTTGATTTCAACGAGCGTTTGACGAACGCTATACGCACCCTGGGCCGCAGTACACTGCAGGCCGACAGAGTTGCCCGACTTATGGTCGACTCAGGCAAGCAGGCGTTGCAATATGGCCACGAACTATTGAGGCAGTTAAACGCCACATGGGAAGCACTACCCAACAGTATAATGGCGCATTCAACCGGAGGGCCTGCTGTGTCTGCAGATAGCAACTGTGTTGGTTCTGATGTACTTCCGTCAGATACCCACGACGCTACAGTTTTGCCGTCTAGCATCGACTCCAGCACCGACGATGCCGGCAGATCTTCATTTGTGTGCCAGCTGGGCATCTCAGCGGCAATAGATTCAATGGGACTATCGCGATCGTCAGCTGCTCAGCGGACAGCCGCTCATGCCATCGCGGATGCCGATGTCCTTGTGCCCTTAGTAAGCAGCATCCCTACTGTGACGGTTTCCACCACTAAGCTAAACAAAATTGAGGCCGCCGTCAGCGCATACAAGGCGGCGGATACCAGCCAAAAGCTGCGCGGCACGATGCTCCGCACACTTTTCCGAGGCGTCCTGACTGTTGCCGACTTCAGTGGCTCTTCCTGGGAAGGGCGCCAGAGCAAAAAATCAAACAAGCCAAACAGGCCGGGATTGGACGAGACGAAAAAGCGGGCCATCCGAGCTTATCTACTAGAGAAAAAATTGGACGTAAGCTGTACACTAACTGTTTCTTTTTCTTTTTCTTTTCTTTAGTACATAATATTATGTGCATTGCTGTTCTACACTAGTTGTACTACTATTTTGGGCGATTTAGTGCAGCGTCATGTCTACAGCATCGGAATACATTGTATATAAACTGTTAGAATATTAGTTTTTCATTACTTCACTTTCTTCGTTCTCACACAGACCAAACGCTTGCCGGATACTCTACTGGGCAGCGTTTTCAGGCGCACGGCCCGTACGCAGAGGGGACTGCAGACCGTTACCGCCGCCGATGTCCCGACTGCCGCGGCAGCTGGTGCCTCCGTTGTCGGCGACAACGCTGGCGCCGCAGCTACTGCCACTGTTGCCGCCGGAGCCGGCGAAAACGATGCCGCCGATATCGATCCTTAAGCGATTGTTCCCCGCAGTGATTTTGTAACTGATTTGTTCGTCTTGAAGGTTTCAAAGTGATAAAGTATCGATTAAGGGTTGAAGGTACTCGATCCCGAGTATATATATATATCCCAATCCCGATCCCGATCCCGAGAATATATATGATGATGATGCGGCGATGATGGGTCTGAGACCCAGGGCCCCGGCGAGTGCGGCGATGATGGGTCTGAGGCCGCAGGCCCCAGAGACGGGGTTCGTCGGCACGCCTTAGGCGGCATATTCGAAGGAAAGACGGTGGTGGAAATTAGAGCGGATTACAATCGGCTTCCAGAGAGAAGCTCCGGGCCGGCCTGTGTGCATGTCTGTATATACAGAGACACGCTGCTCGCAGTGTGGATGCATACAAATGGGCAAGCTGAGGCAGTCTAAACTATATAGAAAAAAGAAGCACGAGTACACGGAGCATAGTGCTCAGCCCAGGGGGAAAGGGTATTCGAAAATAATTTGAGATAGGTGCAGAGGAGTCATTGAGGCGATATAAACTCGCGATATAAAGATATTTAGCTGCTCTGAAGCAGCATTTTTGTCAGCTCCAGGCGTTGGCAATTCCTTTATTCACCATTCTCGATTGCCATGTCCTCTTTCTACACAAAGGATCTTTTTCGGCCATTTTTGTATGCACTTGTATCACCTTGTATACACTGCGCCGTTATCCCGTAGAATTTTTTTACATATGCTTCTTTTAGTACATATTTTAGTACATATTTTAGTACATATTTAGTACACGATAGTACATATCGTGTACTATACTTACCCAAATAACGTACAGGGTAAATGCCGCATTTGGTGGCCACGTTGCTGGCCGTGTTAATGAAAGTGGTTCCACGTTCCTGCTCTTCCCGTTGAACAAAGTTAATACACTCTCCTTTAATACGCTTTAATACGGTACGTTATCGGCTGTCAAGTCAGCTGTCTGTATGTGCTGTCAATGCAAGTATGTATACACTCTTCAGACACCGCAGCTTGACGTATTGGCAGTTTGCGTCTTTTATAATTTTTTGTCCTCTACCTTAAGTTTCATACCTTCAAAATAATTTCATAAATATAATTCAAAGCAATTGTTACAGTTCATATCCCGGTTGCCAACACCAAAGGGCTACTCTTATGCTACTGTGGGTCATATTTGAGTCGTTCCGTACTGGATTATATATTAGTCTGTAATAAATATACAGCTTTTATGGCGATAGAATTTTTGTAAATTGTATGTACGTATAGGGCTTCGTTTTAATATATATTTCCGGATGTTCATCAGGTGGTCAGAGTAACGCTTCAAGATCCCTTTCGTTTACAGCTAGTCACAGCTTACTGATGGATCACTGGACCCACGCGGCAACGTGCGCTGTGTGTGCGGCAATCCAGGAAGAAAACGGGGTCTTGCGTGCGGAGGTTCGCCGGCTGCGTGACCCTCGACCGACGTCTCCTACATTCAACACAAGCGCGCATGTGCGTCAGTGCCGCGCAATTGTGAACTGTGACGAGCTGCCGCCCACGCAAGTCATGTCGCTGACTTGGCCTTCTGTTACTATGCACACACCACTGCGTCCCATGGCTGCGTCCACAGAGGACCCTGGCGTTGGCGGGTCTGAGACCCAGGGCCCCGGCGAGTGCGGCGACGATGATGGGTCTGAGACCCAGGGCCCCGGCGAGTGCGGCGACGATGATGGGTCTGAGACCCAGGGCCCCGGCGAGTGCGGCGACGATGATGGGTCTGAGACCCAGGGCCCCGGCGAGTGCGGCGATGATGGGTCTGAGGCCGCAGGCCCCAGAGACGGGGTTCGTCGGCACGCCTTAGGCGGCATATTCGAAGGAAAGACGGCGGCTGAAATTCGAGCGGATTACAATCGGCTTCCAGAGAGAAGCTCCGGGCCGGCCTGTGTGCATGTCTGCCGACGCAAAGAGGACAGACTGGAGCTCCAGGCGCACTGTTGTCCGGACTGCGAGGCCTGGTTTGCCGATCTGTCGCCTGAGAGTCGAAGAAAGAGGCTACAGGTGGCCGGCAGGCATCGCAGCAACCAGCCGAAGATTCGAACTGGCGATGCCCAGTTTTGGGCAATCGAGATGCCCCCTACACCCCCTGAAGCGCCTATCGAAGCTATGAAGTCGTTGCCTCGTCGTAAGCGGCCATTGCGGGATCTGTCAGCTGCTGAAGCGAAGAAGAAAACCTAGACTATAGATGCAGCGGAGAGTATGTGGTTATGAAAACCAAATGTGTCCTACATGACTGAACCTTTCAGTCAACCAATCAATCCATGCGTTACAATCTTTCTATTAATTTGTTTCCTACTTGTATCCTACACATGTTGCTGTGCAAGTTTTGCGCAATACAAGCATTGCTCATTCACAATCCATTCACAATTAGTTACATGGCAAGTAAATATTTAAGAGGCAAGCCGTATTAAAGAGAAATAGGTACTTGTTTTTTATAGTAATTAGTAATTACTTTGGCCCTATGCGCTATAATATATGGACCAGCCAATATGGGCCAGCGTATGTGGGCCAATATGGGCCAGTATATGTAGGCCAATATAGGCTGGGATATGTGGGCCAATATGGGCCAATATGGGTCAGTATATGTGGGCCAATATGGGCCAGCATATGTGAGCCAATATGGGCCAGTATATGTGAGCCAATATGGGCCAGCATATGTGGGCCAATATGGGCCAGTATATGTGGGCCAATATGAACCAGCGTATGTGGGCCAATATGGGCCAGTATATGTGGGCCAATATGGGCCAGCATATGTGGGCCAATATGGGCCAGTATATGTGGGCCAATATGAACCAGCGTATGTGGGCCAATATGGGCCAGTATATGTGGGCCAATATGGGCCAGCATATGTGAGCCAATATGGGCCAGTATATGTGGCAGCATATGTGGGCCAATATGGGTAGGTGAATGACGCAGAAGTGGAATTCTGACGTAGCGATAATTTTTAGAAAGTACTGAAAAATGACGCTAAAATGACGCTAGTGTAGTCTTATGGTAGCGACACAAAATTTTAAATTCCGCAAACCGTAACCCTAACCCTAACCATTTTATAGCAGAGTTTGTCAGCACTTGCATTTCACTCTTAAACCAATGCACAGAAACTTGGTTGTATATAGATTCTGAACTACAGAGTCCTGTCTGTTGAACAATAAATATTAATGGAAATATACACACGATGATGGGTAACTTCGGTACACGATTCGGTATTTAAAAATTTATCACTTACAGAAGCTAGAAATCAAAATATGCAGTGCACTACCGAGCAGTTTAATCTGATGTCCAATTTGGAGAAATGTACGATAACGTCGATAATGCTATGAATATAGTAATATTAATACTAATTTACTTACCTAATACTAATACTGAAACTAAATGAAAGTTACTACATGTGGGTGCGGAAGAATAGAATACTGTACTACGAGTATGTACAGTACTTCAACTTTCAGTGCGAAGTACTAAATACTTTAACGTGCTAAAGAACGATGCGTCATTTTTCTACTAAATTAAAACTTCAAGTTTAGTACTGCGTAAGGAATGACGCGTTAGATTTCCATAGAAGATTTCACTTACTGTGTCAGTTCCATGAATGTCAAACTGAGACCCCTAAAAATGACGCGTCAGATTTATCAACTTCATACTTCACTGCCTCATTCAGTACTATAGTAAAAAATGTGCAAATTCAGTATCTTCTTCATGCACTTTTTAATTTTACGAGTGTCAATAAAAAAGAAATATTAGAACAAATTCATAAATTTGCAGCACATTCCATGTTAACGACTACTTGTACGCTAGTAGTTTACTACCCAGAAGTTGTATAGGACGACAAATTCGTTGAAAACACAAAGCCGAACTTGATTTGGATATGCTTTCAACTTTAAACAACAAAAACTTTAAAAAAAGATGTAGGCCATGGAAAACTTTATTTGCTTGATTATTTGAAAGCGAAATTAAGAGAATATATAGAGAGTGAAAACCCCAACTCTGAGTCGCTGTTTAATGCGGCACTGATGAAGATTGAGCTGTAGCATAGGAAGCGAGTTGCGCATAAAAATGGTTGAAAAATAGCACAATGAACGAAAAATTAAATGCGCCAAATATGGCTTAATTACAGCGCTTCATTATTGACAAAAAATAAGTATCTCAATGCCCGCGATCAGAGCAAGGTTTCACTTACGATGTTTAGAAAAATGACGGGTCAGCTGTGGGCTATGGAAAACTACTGTGTCAGCTGTCAGCTGTCAGCTGTGGGCTATGGAAAACTACTGTGTGTTTAGAAAAATGACGCGTCAGATGTGGGCTATGGAAAACTACTGCGTGTTTATAAAAATGACGCGTCAGCTGTGGGCTATGGAAAACTACTGTGTGTTTAGAAAAATGACGCGTCAGATGTGGGCTATGGAAAACTACTGCATGTTTATAAAAATGACGCCTCAGATGTGGGCCATTGAAAACTACTGTGTGTTTATAAAAATGACGCGTCAGATGTGGGCTATGGAAAACTACTGCATGTTCAGAAAAATGACGCGTCAGCTGTGGGCTATGGAAAACTACTGTGTGTTTAGAAAAATGACGCGTCAGATGTGGGCTATGGAAAACTACTGCGTGTTCATAAAAATGACGCCTCAGATGTGGGCTATGGAAAATTAGATTCATGTGACAATTTAGAAGCGAATTTTCTTTCATTCTACTGGAAAGTAATATAGTGAGTGAAAACCCAACTCTGAGTCGCTGTTTAATGCGGCACTGATGAAGATTGAGCTGTAGCATAGGAAGCGAGTTGCGCATAAAAATGGTTGAAAAAAAACACATTGAACGAAACATTAAATGCGCCAAATATGGCTGAATTACAGCGCTTCATTATTGACAAAAAATAAGTATCTCAATGCCCGCGATCAGAGCAAGGTTTCACTTACGATGTTTAGAAAAATGACGCGTCAGATGTGGGCTATGGAAAACTACTGCGTGTTCAGAAAAATGACGCGTCAGATGTGGGCTATGGAAAACTACTGTGTGTTTAGAAAAATGACGCGTAATGTGTGGGCTATGGAAAACTACTGCATATTTAGAAAAATGACGCGTCAGATGTGGGCTATGGAAAACTACTGCGTGTTTATAAAAATGACGCGTCAGCTGTGGGCTATGGAAAACTACTGCGTGTTTATAAAAATGACGCGTCAGCTGTGGGCTATGGAAAACTACTGTGTGTTTAGAAAAATGACGCCTCAGATGTGGGCTATGGAAAATTAGATTCATGTGACAATTTAGAAGCGAATTTTCTTTCATTCTACTGCAAAGTAATATAGTGAGTGAAAACCCAACTCTGAGTCGCTGTTTAATGCGGCACTGATGAAGATTGAGCTGTAGCATAGGAAGCGAGTTGCGCATAAAAATGGTTGAAAAATAGCACAATGAACGAAAAATTAAATGCGCCAAATATGGCTGAATTACAGCGCTTCATTATTGACAAAAAATAAGTATCTCAATGCCCGCGATCAGAGCAAGGTTTCACTTACGATGTTCAGAAAAATGACGCGTCAGATGTGGGCTATGGAAAACTACTGCATATTTAGAAAAATGACGCGTCAGATGTGGGCTATGGAAAATTAGATTCATGTGACAATTTAGAAGCGAATTTTCTTTCATTCTACTGCAAAGTAATATAGTGAGTGAAAACCCAACTCTGAGTCGCTGTTTAATGCGGCACTGATGAAGATTGAGCTGTAGCATAGGAAGCGAGTTGCGCATAAAAATGGTTGAAAAATAGCACAATGAACGAAAAATTAAATGCGCCAAATATGGCTGAATTACAGCGCTTCATTATTGACAAAAAATAAGTATCTCAATGCCCGCGATCAGAGCAAGGTTTCACTTACGATGTTTAGAAAAATGACGCGTCAGATGTGGGCTATGGAAAACTACTGCGTGTTTATAAAAATGACGCGTCAGCTGTGGGCTATGGAAAACTACTGCGTGTTTATAAAAATGACGCGTCAGCTGTGGGCTATGGAAAACTACTGTGTGTTTAGAAAAATGACGCGTCAGCTGTGGGCTATGGAAAACTACTGTGTGTTTAGAAAAATGACGCATCAGATGTGGGCTATGGAAAACTACTGCGTGTTTATAAAAATGACGCCTCAGATGTGGGCTATGGAAAATTAGATTCATGTGACAATTTAGAAGCGAATTTTCTTTCATTCTACTGGAAAGTAATATAGTGAGTGAAAACCCAACTCTGAGTCGCTGTTTAATGCGGCACTGATGAAGATTGAGCTGTAGCGTAGGAAGCGAGTTGCGCATAAAAATGGTTGAAAAATAGCACAATGAACGAAAAATTAAATGCGCCAAATATGGCTGAATTACAGCGCTTCATTATTGACAAAAAATAAGTATCTCAATGCCCGCGATCAGAGCAAGGTTTCACTTACGATGTTCAGAAAAATGACGCGTCAGATGTGGGCTATGGAAAACTACTGTGTGTTTAGAAAAATGACGCGTCAGATGTGGGCTATGGAAAACTACTGCATGTTTATAAAAATGACGCCTCAGATGTGGGCTATGGAAAATTAGATTCATGTGACAATTTAGAAGCGAATTTTCTTTCATTCTACTGCAAAGTAATATAGTGAGTGAAAACCCAACTCTGAGTCGCTGTTTAATGCGGCACTGATGAAGATTGAGCTGTAGCATAGGAAGCGAGTTGCGCATAAAAATGGTTGAAAAAAAACACATTGAACGAAACATTAAATGCGCCAAATATGGCTGAATTACAGCGCTTCATTATTGACAAAAAGTAAATACTCGCATCTTAATGCCCGGTTTTCCTAAGAAAGCTTAGAAAAATTGCGCGCAGGAGGTTCTAAACAAGATAGCGATTCAGTCGTTCATCGGGAAGGAACAGTGTAGCTTCGTAAGCGGTTGTGAATGCAGCGAGTAGCTCTGAATCAGCCTGCTGTGGCCTGTCAGATGAATCAAATGGCTTAACATTTCCAAGCTTGATCCACATACGAGTAGGTGGACTTTCAAAGAACTGCACATGCAGCTCTTGTTGCCGGAAGTGACTGTTGCTTCGTGGATCGTTGCAGATCATTGCAGGCCAGAACGGATAGTTAGAGTACTTGGCACATACAATGTCGCCACAGTCGTACGACTCGCACAGCTTTTCGTGTTGCAGTCGCCTGCTTTTTTTTATATGACTCTTCGTATTACTTTCTTTTTTATCATCAGAAGCACGTCTTTTTTCCGCCATTGGCTTATTAAAAGTGACAACATGAAATTTCGTGTTTGGATGCGTGTCTTCTTTGCTGGGATGCTTTTTAGCTTCAGTAAAGGCACTAAGAGCATCAGAGTCGTCATCAAGATCAACAATTCCGAAATTTCGTGGCAATTTCGACGGCTTTGGGGCGCTAGCTCTGTTAGCTTTTCCTGAGCTGGCAGCATCTCGCTTTGAGCCGGATGAACCTCGTTGGAGAACTTGACTACTGGTGCTCTGCAGATCTTTGTCAGTAGCTTCGCTTGAGCTGGCAGCATCTCGCTTTGAGCTGGCAGCATCTCGCTTTGAGCTGGCAGCATCTCGCTTTGAGCTGGCAGCATCTCGCTTTGAGCTGGCAGCATCTCGCTTTGAGCCGGCAGTATCTCGCTTTGAGCTGGCTGAACCTCGTTGGAGAACTTGACTGCTGGTGCTCTGCAGATCTTGGTCAGTAGTTTCGCTTGAGCTGGCAGCATCTCGCTTGAGAAAATGACTGATAGTGTTCTGAAGAGCTTTACTAGCTGCTCGGGCATGTGTTTGGGTACTTGCCATGTACGACTTTGTAGCAGTAGCATGTGAATGATTCAAAGCACGGTTGACTAAATGTTGCGTGTCATTGTCATTCACCTCTCGGCTTTTAGTTTCGAAGACATGCCGAACTATGTTCGGAGATATTCGGCTTAGTGCAAGAAGTGACGGGAATTTCCGTCTCTTTTCTCGCAGGAAGGTTGCAAACGAGTGATTCCTTGCCTTAAACAGAAAAAAATTTTCATTCGGCTTCGCACCAGACTCAAGCCTATGTTCTCCATACGAAAGTAGAAGATCCTTTATGTCAGCAGCATAGATAAAAACAGGACCATCTTCTGCTGTCTTGTGCTCGTGAACTTCAAAGAATGCGGCAGGATCCATGTTAATGTCATTCTTCCACTGCAGAAATTCGCTAACTTTTGCTTTCGAAACTACATCAGGACGATTTGCGCCTTGTGGAGAAATGGTAAAATTCAAGCCTAGAAATATTACACACTCTTCAGAGTCAAGATCGTCCTCAGCTTTGGCTTTAAACTCTTGTATCACATTAAATACTGCCTGGAGTTCATCTGAATGAAGTATGAATCGATCTAATTTGAGCCGTCGAGCTATTTCTGCACGCTTTTTGTCTTGGTTACGAGACTTTCCATAGCAAGCGCTAGCTATTTTAAAAGAGTCCAATTCGGCAGTCAGTTCCAATTCAGTAATTAGTTTATTGAACTTCGTCTTTAAATACTCGCCCAGACGAACTAATGCCGCAACATATGGCTTGCATGCATCAGCAAATTTATCACTCTTCTCAGTCAAGAAAGCAGTAATAGCACTTCGATTTGATTCAGTGATAACATCTATTAGGTTGTCAGTCTGGATATAGTTCATGATAGCACGCAAAGCTTGTCTCATCTGCTGGGATGTGCTTTCAGCCTTCTTCGTACCTAAATAAGTTCGTAAGTTTGCTTCAAAGTCTGTTAAAGTTGGCACAGTGGCTGGCGTGCTAGTTGGCTTGACAGTTACAGGCTTCAGGGCTTCTTTTTTCTTAGCTTTTTCTTCCCAACTTTCTTGGACTTGCTTAATGACTACTTTTTTCTTTTCTTCTTTTAGCAATTCGTGTGCATCTGAGATTTGGAGTTCATGCCAAAATCGAAGATGGCTTACCATATAAGCAAATGGTAGATGGCAAAGTGGACAGTCGCCATTTGATGAGCTTGGAGCTTCTGCTTGCTCACTGGTCAACGCTTTAGCCAACTCAATGGCCTTCTTTCGCTCACTTGGAACAAATTCACCCATATGGCGACGTTGAAAATGTTCAGTAAACCGAGACTTTGAAATTCGATGCGACTGATCAAAGGGGCAAATGAAATCACTTCCTTGCCTTTCACGAGCTTGCTTAACTGGCTCTTCAACCACATGTGCCATTTTTGATGTAGCCATTGAAGCAGACTGAATGAAAACTTTGTTGTGCCGATATAGCTCTTGGCGAATTTCACTACTACTCTTTATCATGTTTTCTCCAAAGTGGTGCCTTTCAAAATGTTCAGCAATTCTTGATTGGTTGATAATATGATTTGGATCCAAGTAGCACACATAACTGCAACCGCGATTAGAAGAGCCATTTAGATCGGATAAAACTGGAACCTGATGTAAGTCAGGTTCTTCACTTGCAGATTCAACATGACCAGCCAGACATTCATTGGCACTTTCTAGCATGGAAAGAAAATTTTCATCAGCTCCATTGTTTGTGGCGATGGAACAATCAGATGCTGAGCCTGCATGTGTGCCCAAGACATAGCAAGCAGAATTAAGTTCATTGAGCAAGTCAATTGCTAATGCATCTGAAGCCTGTGCAAGTGAATCCTGATGAATTTTGCCTTGAAACTTTGAAATAAGCAGGTCATTCTCATTAAATGTAGGCTCACTGGACTGTGGAGCATGCTGGCCAATACCAATGCTTGCATCTGACAAAGAACTTAATTTGCTTGGAAGTTGAGGCACACAAGAACCAGTGGTAGGCTCACTGGACTGTGGAGCATGCTGGCCAATATCAATGCTTGCATCTGACAAAGAACTTAATTTGCTTGGAACTTGAGGCACACAAGAACCAGTGGTAGGCTCACTGGACTGTGGAGCATGCTGGCCAATACCAATGCTTGCATCTGACAAAGAACTTAATTTGCTTGGAAGTTGAGGCACACAAGTCCCAGTGGTAGGCTCACTGGACTGTGGAGCATGCTGGCCAATACCAATGCTTGCATCTGACAAAGAACTTAATTTGCTTGGAAGTTGAGGCACACAAGAACCAGTGGTTGGCTCACTGGACTGTGGAGCATGCTGGCCAATATCAATGCTTGCATCTGACAAAGAACTTAATTTGCTTGGAACTTGAGGCACACAAGAACCAGTGGTTAGCTCACTGGACTCTGGAGCATGCTGGCCAATACCAATGCTTGCATCTGACAAAGAACTTAATTTGCTTGGAAGTTGAGGCACACAAGTCCCAGTAGTAGGCTCACTGGACTGTGGAGCATGCTGGCCAATACCAATGCTTGCATCTGACAAAGAACTTAATTTGCTTGGAAGTTGAGGCACACAAGTCCCAGTAGTAGGCTCACTGGACTGTGGAGCATGCTGGCCAATACCAATGCTTGCATCTGACAAAGAACTTAATTTGCTTGGAAGTTGAGGCACACAAGTCCCAGTAGTAGGCTCACTGGACTGTGGAGCATGCTGGCCAATACCAATGCTTGCATCTGACAAAGAAATCAATTTGCTTGGAAGTTGAGGCACACAAGTCCCAGTGGTAGGCTCACTGGACTGTGGAGCATGCTGGCCAATACCAATGCTTGCATCTGACAAAGAACTTAATTTGCTTGGAAGTTGAGGCACACAAGAACCAGTGGTAGGCTCACTGGACTGTGGAGCATGCTGGCCAATACCAATGCTTGCATCTGACAAAGAAATCAATTTGCTTGGAAGTTGAGGCACACAAGTCCCAGTGGTAGGCTCACTGGACTGTGGAGCATGCTGGCCAATACCAATGCTTGCATCTGACAAAGAAATCAATTTGCTTGGAAGTTGAGGCACACAAGAACCAGTGGTAGGCTCACTGGACTGTGGAGCATGCTGGCCAATACCAATGCTTGCATCTGACAAAGAACTTAATTTGCTTGGAACTTGAGGCACACAAGAACCAGTGGTTGGCTCACTGGACTGTGGAGCATGCTGGCCAATACCAATGCTTGCATCTGACAAAGAAATCAATTTGCTTGGAAGTTGAGGCACACAAGTCCCAGTGGTAGGCTCACTGGACTGTGGAGCATGCTGGCTATTACCAGCAGCCAACATAGAAGTCAACCTGAAAATGTATATTTTTAAGCAAGCTATATATATATATATTTATTTACTATATAAAGACCCTATATTTAACAAATACTGTAAATCTTTATTAAAATTAAGCTTTAAACAAAGGCCTAACAAAAAGTTTAGGGATTTATGTTGAGCAAAGTTGGGCAATATTTTTAGAAGCATTCTATAATTTATCTAGATGAAAATTTAATATAATCTAAAAACTAAGTCACAAATGGAATACAAAAAAGAGATATAACAGAGTAATTATCAAAGATGGAACAAATATTTGATATTCTATATTCCAGTATTCTGATATCTGCCTATTTTTCCAATTTGTATCTATATTTAGTATTAGGAATTATGTAAGATATCTGTTTTAACAAAAATGAATAGTTCACATGGTGAATTATCCCAAAAGAAAGGAATTTAGTTGGGTCACTTAGGTGTACAAGACTATAAGGCATGTTGAGACTAGAGTGGAAAATAGCATTGACATGTTGTAACTGATCATATGATTATATAATCAGTAGCATGATATAAGTATTTTTGTGCTATATCTCTATGTCTTATATATTTAGGCTATACCTAAACTTTTCACAAAGCAGTTTGCTAGCATAATAGGTGATATAGTATATGATATGAGTATTATATAAATGAGTTATTGTATATAATTGTTGACAGTTGACAGTGATACTATTTCATATTTGTATTTGTATTGTATTTGGAAAATATGAACCTAAATATTCCATTTTTTGTATTCATTTTCATAAACTATTCATTCCATCTCTAGTAATTATATACTATGTTGCCATAGGATACAGATATTGAGTTTAGTATTAGTCAATAGTTAGGATAATGTTGACTATCTTAATAGCCTATAAGATGGTCAATATCTTATATCACTTATTCTTATATTTATTATCTCAACATCAATAATACAAGATGGATAATATAAGAATATAAGATAAGCTTTGACCATCTTACTATATAGCTACCTAGTTAGACTTAAACATAATAAATCTTTGGCTTTGCAGATATAATACTTCACTTTACAATAGCATAGACATGGCATACATAGGCCTAACATACAAAAGTAGGCCTACAGTAAAATAGATTGGCATGTGACCAAACGCCTGCCTACAAATCAATCTTGGATAATTGAGTTTCCATTTAGTAAATAAAGAGTAAATATTTATCTCTTAATTACATTGGCTCAACACATTTGACAGTATGAGTATACAGGAATATACAGCACAGGTATGTATTAATTTATACATACTATCTATAATATTTAGTGTCATTCAAATAAATTGCAAAATCAATTAAAACTTGATCTCCTCAAATTCTAAAGCTTCTTAGCGCACTGTACATTTTGTAGTCCAACAAACGAACAACTAGTTTCAAATAACACAATAATATTTGCAACAGCTTCGCAAGTCGCAACAATTGGCGATTTAAAATTGCGCGTGATTTTGTTTTAATTTTCGAGTCATTCAGCGTAACTCGCGTCATTTTTCATTGCACGCGTCACATTTCTCACCCTGAATAACGTGGCTGTATTTACTTATAGGAACTTAATACTGTACTAAATTCTAGCGCATATCAAAACAATCATTTTAACTTACTTTTTATTCAATTTCATGACGCGTCAGATTTCATCACGCAAAATCTGACGCAATTCTGATGCAAAATCTGACGCTATTGCGAAAATTATGAAATATGACGTCAAGTTACGCAGCCAGGACGTCAGATTTCCAAAAAAACGTCATTCGCCTACCTATAGGGGCCAGTATATGTGGCAGCATATGTGGGCCAATATGGGCCAGTATATGTGGGCCAATATGGGCCAGTATATGTGGCAGCATATGTGGGCCAATATGGGCCAGTATATGTGGGCCAATATGGGCCAGTATATGGGTCAGTATATGTGGGCCAATATGGGCCAGTATATGTGGGCCAATATGGGCCAGTATATGTGAGCCAATATGGGCCAGCATATGTGGGCCAATATGGGCCAGTATATGTGGGCCAATATGAACCAGCGTATGTGGGCCAATATGGGCCAGTATATGTGGGCCAATATGGGCCAGCATATGTGGGCCAATATGGGCCAGTATATGTGGGCCAATATGGGCCAGTATATGTGGCAGCATATGTGGGCCAATATGGGCCAGTATATGTGGGCCAATATGGGCCAGTATATGTGGCAGTATATGTGGGCCAATATGGGCCAGTATGTGTGGGCCAATGTGGGCCGGTATATGTGGCAGTATTTGTGGGCCAATATGGGCCATCAAGGGCCAGTGTATACAAGCCAAAATGGGCCGCCGTGTATGGGCCTGTATGGGCCGCCGTGTACGGGCCTGTATGGGCCGCCGTGTATGGGCCTGTAAGGGCCGCCGTTTATGGGCCTGTGTGGGCCGCCGTGTACGGGCCTGTACGGGCCTCCGTATGAGCCGCCGTGTGACCCGGTGTCTGCCATTAAACACTTTCTGGGTCAGCGTGGGTCAATGTGGGCTTTCTGTGGGCCGCTCAGAACCAAACTTTGGCCCACTAGTGGGCCAAAAAATGTGGCCCATTCAACTTTTTTTGGCAACCGGGTAAAACAGTGGAAAATTCTATAGATAAAATGCGGAAATTTCCTTAGATAAAACCAAGGACAACTTAATAACTCGAACAGGAGTTATTAAGTTGTCCTTGGATAAAACAGTAGGAATTTCTATAAATGGAACAGCGGAAATTCCCATAGATAAAACAGTAGGAATTTCTATAAATGGAACAGTGGAAATTCCCATAGATAAAACAGTGGAAAATTCCATAGATAAAATGGATACTTCTCGAGGCTTTAAGCAAAACAAAACTTAACATCTAAGTGGTGGAAAGCTTTTATACTGAATCTGAGGAAAGTTCTACACTTAAAGAGGTTAAATTCTACTTAAGAAACAAGAAACATAGAAAGATAAGAAAACGAATCGTAGCAATTACCGAGACAGCCTCCAGTGCTTCGCGATTCTCCGCCGAGCAATTCGGACACTCTGTTTCAGTCTCGCTGAAGCTTTGAAAACAGTGCAAATGAAAACTGTGATCGCACAGGAAGTGCACAGACGGTATGTCCAACTGGGAGTGACAGATGCTGCAGCGCTGATTTTGAAACACTTTCGGCTGCATCTGTAGCTCCTCCATCTGGCGCTGAATTGCCTGCGTTCGGGAACGCGCCTGCTCCACGACGAGCTCGTCAGCTTCAGCCTGGGCGGCTTCGTCGCGCAGATGACCGACTAGGAATTCGGAGACAGCGCCAATCGTGGCCTGGGTATGCGCGCACAATAGGCTAACAATGGCCAGCGGCGACATTAGGCCAGTGCTGCGCATGTACTGCAGCACCCTGGCCAGGTACTGCTGAGCGTCTGGCTTATCGGACCTGATTCAGTTGGGGGGGGAGTGGATTGCAACTAGCTATTTAAACTGCGGCTGACAAATAATGAAAGATATCATTTGAAAGCTAATAGAGAACAGAAGACCTAGTAAAGATAGATTAGCAGAAGGAAAGAAAGTTACATATTTAGAGGGAGTTGGAAACGCAGGGGAGAGATGAGACTGGGAGGGATAAGACATGGGAGAGAATAGACATGGGAGAGAATAGACATGGGAGAGAATAGACATGGGAGAGATGAGACTGGGAGAGATAAGACAAAGGAGAGATAAGACAGGAGAGAGATAAGACAGGAGAGAGATAAGACAGGGGAGAGATGAGACAGGGGAGAGATGAGACATCGGGAGAGATGAGACAGGGGAGAGATAAGACAAAGGAGAGATAAGACAGGGGAGGGATGAGACATGGGAGAGATAAGACAGATAAGAGATAAGAAAGGGGAGAGATGAGACATCGGGAGAGATGAGACAGGGGAGAGATAAGACAAAAGAGAGATAAGACAGGGGAGGGATGAGACATGGGAGAGATAAGACAGATAAGAGATAAGAAAGGGGAGAGATGAGACATCGGGAGAGATGAGACAGGGGAGAGGTTAGAGAGGGGAGAGATGTGACAGGGGAGAGGTTAGAGAGGGGAGAGATGAAACAAGGATCAAGAGATGAAACAGGGAAGAGATGAGACAGGGGAGAGATGTGACAGGGGAGAGATGTGACAGGGGAGAGATGTGACAGGGGAGAGATGTGACAGGGGAGAGATAAGACAAAGGAGAGATAAGACAGGGGAGGGATGAGACATGGGAGAGATAAGACAGGGGAGAGGTTAGAGAGGGGAGAGATGTGACAGGGGAGAGGTTTGAGAGGGGAGAGATGAAACAAGGATCGAGAGATGAAACAGGGAAGAGATGAGACAGGGGAGAGATGTGACAGGGGAGAGATGTGACAGGGGAGAGATGTGACAGGGGAGAGATGTGACAGGGGAGAGATGTGACAGGGGAGAGATAAGACAAAGGAGAGATAAGACAGGGGAGGGATGAGACATGGGAGAGATAAGACAGATGAGAGATAAGAAAGGGGAGAGATGAGACATCGGGAGAGATGAGACAGGGGAGAGAATAGACGGGGGAGAGATGGGGCAGGGGAGAGATAAGACAGGGGAAGGATGAGACAGGGGAGAGATGAGACAAAAAGGGACAGGAACATTATGAAGAGTGACAGAAAACACCGGAGCAAATTACCTGGCAAAGTAGAGCAGCGCTTGTCGCCACAGATCCTTATGCCGGTGACCGACAGTCTCGCAGAGTTTGTACAGGCTCTCGTGCTGTCCAAGCTCAGTGTAGTGACGCAGAAGCAGGTCGTAGCGACCGGTGCGTTCGCACAGAAGCATAACACCAGGCCAGAACTGGCTCAGGTAGCAGCGAAGCAGGAAGGCGTCGCTATCATAGCAATCGGATGCCGTCTCCAATAGCTGCAGAGCTCGCTTCTCGCGTTCCTCTTTAGACAGCTTCTGCTGCTTTTTATCTGGCCCGGGCGGGACTACCTCGGCCAGGCTTTGAATGTACAATTCTAGCAGTGTCTGGGTGAGCTGAGGCCTGGCCGTGGGCGAGCCTAGCAGCGCGAGGCAGTGCTCAAGGATGGCGATCAGATCGTGCGGGTTACCCACAAAAATGGGAGCCAATTCGTCCACTCCGACAGAGACCTGGGTGGCATTAAAATAGTAAAATTAGAGCTTAGCTTACAGCTTTCTAATGGACACAGATTGTTCTAGCGGAGTCAGGAATCGAATCCCTGACCTTCATGTCATTAGTCTTAAAACGCACTAAACACTCGGCTAAAACTCATATATAGACTTACTGTCTAGAGCTAAGGATACAAATAGCTTCCCTTGAGTTAAAATTCGAACCCCCGACCTCTCAGTCAGAAGTAGGAGTATTTTACCTCCGGACTGCCAACGAGTTTCTTGAGCAGCTCGGTTGTTTCAGCAGGACAGGCGGCCAGCAGCTCTCGGCCATAGAGTCGCATATTATGCATAGCCTCAGTAGCTGGCAGGCCGGACATGTAAGCCAGCGCGGCCGAGTGCTGGGCCAAATCGCACAATTGAATCTTCAGGTGCCATTCGTGCTTGCCAAAGCGATCAGCTAGAGCTAGGGCCTGCTTACCGAAGCCCGCCTGACGGAGTACCTGGTGCACGGGGCAGTGTTTAAAAGGCAATGTTATCCCTTTGGTTACCTGCTTAGATTCACTGTTGTCTACACATCCTGATCATTTATCTAATTTACATCATTGTGATGGTCAGGTACATCCTGATCTGATTGGCAGTTTTTAACAAGTTTTTATCGGTTGCTATTCTATCGATTGTGATTGGCTGTTTTCAGCAATTATGATTGGCTGTTATCTTTCATTGTGATTGGCTGTTATCTGCCATTATGATTGGCTGTTATCTGTCATTATGCTTGGCTGCTATCTGCCAATATGATTGGTTGTTATCTGCCATTATGATTGGCTGTTATCTGCCATTATGATTGGCTGTTATCTGGCCATTATGATTGGCTGTTATCTGTCATTATGCTTGGCTGCTATCTGCCAATATGATTGGTTGTTATCTGCCAATATGATTGGCTGTTATCTGCCATTATGATTGTTTGTGTGATAATAGATTAGTTTCCGTACCCTACCGTCGACTTGATTGGCTGATATAATTTTTATCTTGAATAGTTTACATGTTGCGCAATAAGCTATTACACAATTACATTCATTTGTGTTACATATCCATAAATGATTTAGTTACTAAAAAGACTCTCACTCGAATAGCAGTATCAGCGTCAAAGGCTGTGTCGGCAGACTCCAAGAAAGCAGTCAGCTTTGCCTCATCCTTGAGCTTACTGTAGCAGTTGAGCAGCAGTGTGGTGTGGTCCTCGCTAGCTAGCCTAGCCCGGTGCACCGCTTCCAGATAGGCTGTTAAATTGTGTATCCTAGAGGAGTCTAAGAATTTCCTGATAACATAGGACGCCTCCAGGTAGCCGATAGTGCGGCAATACTCCGGTATAGCACCGTCATAGTCGCCCTTCTGATAGAGATAGTCAGCATACTGTCTATAGATTTCGGCCATGCCGTCAGCGTCGTAGCGCATTGCGGCGGCAAGATCAATGGCCAATCGGAAATTGTTCTTTTTAAATAGGATGCCCATTTTAGAGGCCGCGTCCTTCTCCGTTAGACAGTGAAGCCGTCGATCTGCGCCAGTTAGCAACAACAGCGAGCCCCACTCCGCTAGGACGGCGCGAACTCCGCCTCTAAATGGATTGTACATGGCGGCGAATTTGTGCCTCGGCTCGTATACAGTCAGCATGTGAGTGTCCTTCAGAACGTTGGACATTGTCTGCTGCTGCTGTTGCTGCTGTTGCTTCTGTTGTTGACTACCAACTGGTGCCCCTTGTCCGCGCTTGCCTAGGGCTACTAGATAGCTGCGAAACCAACGGAGCTAGAGAAAAGGATATAAGGCTGTGTAATATAAAGCTAGTTGACTACGACGTGTTATACTAGACTGAGAATAAAGATGATGGGGGCAAAATTGCTAGTTCTATATACTAATCTAAAATACTTGTTGATTAAATATTTTGAGTGAGCTTTAGATTTACTAGAAACGATGTAATAGACAACTACTTACGGTGGGTACATTATATTGTTTAATATTTTTATACTAAAATTATTATTATAATGATGGGAGCGAAAATTGCTAGTTCTATATTACTAAACTGAAACTAAAATGTTACAGGTGAGCTTTAGACGGAAACGATGTAATTGACATCAACTTACGGTGGGTTTATAATCTTTAATAGTCTCCTGAATATAAAGCATATTAGACGGGATAGGGGCAATGGGCTAGATATGCTACTTCGATATACTAATTTAAAACTTACTATTTTATTTTTTGGGGATTAGGGACTCGGAGTACGTCTAGAAATGTTTTAGGACCGCCAAGGTACAATAAAGATCTAGCGCTTCTGATTTCTAATTTCTAATTATTGTTTAAAATTGACTGTATATATATCTATCTAGTAATACACATAACATTTTTATAGGCAATTTAAGGCGAGGGTTCATCTAAGAATATAAAAAAAAACTGATAAGTTAGATTTTTATAGGTGTTCCATTTAAAAGATGCCTAATTACATTTCCAAACACATGAACTGATGCATGTGTGCAGTGCCCATACTTATTTTTTATAGTTATTTTGAGATTGCGAAAAGGATGAATGAATAAGAGAATTGAGACTTTTAAAACTTATCATAAAGGAATAAGTAGGAAAATTAGAAATAATGACTGCAATAATATATTTGGTTTCGATAAGTTACTTGTTTTTTAATATAAATAACAAATACTCGTAGTTATACTTAAAATCATATTTTGGCAGCAAGTGTATTCTATGAAACGACTTGTAGATTAAATCGAAAGAAAAAATGTAACTGTACCCTTGCGCATTTGACTTTTGTGTTCAGTTAAATAGTATATTATAAACATATTTCTGTTGTTTGTTAATATTTTCCTAAGGGGGTATCCCGCTAGTCAACCATACTATTTGAAAAGCTAGCCCAATAGCAGTTTTGAAGGGCAGCATAAGTTTATATGCAAAGAGGCTTACCTGCTCAATTTCCATATCAAAGGCGGTGCAAGCGCCACGACCGTCCATATTGTAGAAATAGGCTACAGATCTATCAGCTACGACTAGCTGCGGATCCGGGTCACTCTCTGACAGGCAGGTGCAGCAGGGCGCGGCGCCGAAACCGGATTCAAGGCACACCTTGGTCACGTGATCTTTAGCCGTTACTACCAAAGCGAACACGGCCTTCTCTGTAGTGGCGAATACCGTAGTTTCTCGATTTTCCGACACCTAAAAGGTAAAAAATTGGAAAGAGTGATTTAGGCAAAACATTTGTAAACAAACAAAAGCACATGCACAACCTTGCAGTGCAGATTAGTGATTGGCCTATCGGTTTCTAAGATGACACGACACCGGCTGTGACGCTCTTTCTTCACGTCGCCCCGGTGCAGCTGCACAACACCGGTGCTGAAGCCGAGTAGCATGCAGCTGAGATTCTCGTGCGCAGTCAGGCAGGTGAGAAACGGCGGCGGCATTTGCGGCTGCTGCTGGGATAAGGTTGAAGGATCCACGGCTATCCGCATCACCCTGGAGCACACTGGCCCGCCCTCAGACTCCGGCCTATCCAACTGGCACCAGACTTTCAGGCGCTGCTCTTGAAAGTCCTGATCTAAGCCAACAGTGATGAGAATGTCGTGCTGAGCAAACTGATGCAACAGATTTGTAGAGTCGTCGAAAGCTCGAAATGTGAAAACAGCCAGTGAGCCGGATCGACGACCAACTAGGTGTACGAAGCCGTTCTTGTCGCCAAAAGTCAAAAAGCCGTGACCGGAGGACCAGCAACAGATGCTGTCAATGTTGGCCAGACCATTGAACGGTTCGCCAGTGGCGGGGTCTCGCAATGGACTAGTTTCAAAGAACTGAAATCTCCTCGATAGAGCCATGAATACAGTTGCTCACGCTATCGATCGGGGTTGGAAGAATTTTATTTATTTGGTTTTTTATTAACAGCGATCACTGAAATGTGTAGATTTGATTATTCCTTCCTTATATTGTCTATGTTAACACAATAATCTCTACCTGAGACGGCTCTTTCCTTAGACTCTTGTCTAGATAAGGCCATTGTTTCCATAGACTATTGTCTTGATGTGGCTATTTTTTCAAATACTATTGTCTAGATGTGGCTAATGTTTCCATAGACTACCATCTAGATGTGGCTATTGTTTCTGGCCATAGACTATTGTCTTGATGTGGCCATTGTTTCAAATAATATTGTCTAGATATGGCTATTGTTTCCATAGACTATTGTCTTGATGTGGCTATTGTTTCAAATAATATTGTCTAGATATGGCTATTGTTTCCATAGACTATTGTCTTGATGTGGCTATTGTTTCCATAGACTACCATCTAGATGTGGCTATTGTTTCCATAGACTACCATCTAGATGTGGCTATTGTTTCCATAGACTACCATCTAGATGTGGCTATTGTTTTCATATACTATTGTCTAGATATGGCTATTGTTTCCATAGACTATTGTCTTGATGTGGCTATTGTTTCCATAGACTACCATCTAGATGTGGCTATTGTTTCCATAGACTACCATCTAGATGTGGCTATTGTTTCCATAGACTACCATCTAGATGTGGCTATTGTTTCCATAGACTACCATCTAGATGTGGCTATTGTTTCCATAGACTACCATCTAGATGTGGCTATTGTTTTCATATACTATTGTCTAGATATGGCTATTGTTTCCATAGACTATTGTCTTGATGTGGCTATTGTTTCCATAGACTACCATCTAGATGTGGCTATTGTTTCCATAGACTACCATCTAGATGTGGCTATTGTTTCCATAGACTACCATCTAGATGTGGCTCTTGTTTCCATAGACTACCATCTAGATGTGGCTCTTGTTTCCATAGACTACCATCTAGATGTGGCTATTGTTTTCATATACTATTGTCTAGATGTGGCTCTTGTTTCCATATACTATTGTCTAGATGTGGTTATTATTTCCTCAGACCAATGTCCAACTTTGGCTATTGTTCTATCAGACTATTGTCCGGGAGAGGCTATTATTGTCCTTATCCCATTTTTATGATAAAAAAACACAAATTTTAGCCTAAATGAACCCGATAAAAAAATGGAGACTAGCTGGTGAAGCTTAATTCTTGACCAATTACCCTTTATCACTGGTTTTATTTTCATTAAAATAGTAGAATGTGTTTCTTCATATGCACTAAAATGCAATTCCTTTTTGACACCCAACGCCAAAGCTTCCATCAAGCTGAAGTTTTTCAATAGCGAATGCAAATTAAACTGAAGCAACAAAAACAATAATAATTCAAGCAAAAACTGGTATCACATTAAATGCGTAATCATGGTAACGTCTTCTTCGTCGTCTTCATCGCGATACCTGTCATAGCTGTAGCCAGCTCCACTAGCCACACCAGCCACACCAGCAATCGATGGCGTAGTCAAGTGCACATCGGTAGCGGAGGAGGCGCCAGAAGCAGCAGCAGCAGCAGCCGCCGACTTCTGTAGCATAGCATTGCGAATAAAGCGCAGACCGAATTCTACGTGCTTGGCTGTGTCCGCAGAAGCAGCATTGGGTGCGGCTAGATTGGAATCCTCGGCGCACACAACAGCAGTGCTGTAAGGATTGCCAGACACTGCGAAATCTGGCGCAGAAGCCTTGTAAGCGAATCCGGCAGCTCCTCGGCTGTCGGCTGTTGCCAGCGAAGCCGGCGAGGCAATGTCCATGTCGGAGTCGCTAGACGAAGTGTCCAATTGACCGTCGTCTTCATTATTGAAATTATCGGATTTTATAAAGTCGCCCATATTGTTGCGGCCAGCCGCTGATGGTGTCATTGTTGGCAGTAGGTCGAGCGTATCCAATCTCCGATTGGCCAGAGCGTTATCTAGCAGCCCGGCTAGGCAGCGCACCCGCCTACCCGCCAGTCGAGCGCAGCCAATCAGAGAGCGCCTGTCTAGTTGAAGGCCGCCAATAGTGTGCAGGCAGCAGATTTCTCGATTGGCGCTCATTGCCACCACTATGCGACACTCCGCTAAGGCCTCTTCCTGTGATTGGTTGGTTTGCGGATGCTAGTACACGTGAATGAGTGAAGGACTGTGAGGATCTTTAAATGAGTGATTGGCTGTGAGGATCTGTGAATTAGTGAATGACTATGAGGCTCTGTAATTAGGCGACCGATTAAAAAAATCATTAGAAAAATTCTTACCTTAGCAGACAAATCTGCTACAACGTACTTTCCGTCAATGTCAAACAAGCCAAAGGTCTGCACCAGCGGATAAAAGTTCAAATTGAGCGGCACAGGGGCATTTTCGCCTACTCGTACGGCGCCCTGTACAGTGGAAAAAACACGAAACAAGCTGCATTGGGACTGGGACCGTCAAACCAATAAGAAGCCATGCAGCAACTCACCTGCACTAGGGACACATCCGGTCGACGATAATCAGCTAAAGCTAGCACAACGGCCATAGCGGCGCAGTCAATCACATTGCCGTCATTGTTCAAAACTGTAGCCGTCACGCGTATTAGGAATACGCGCTCACCGGGAACAATGCACAGACTCTCCAGGTCTAGACAATGCGACTCTTTGAAGCAGCGTTCCAGAGCCCGCTGAGCTCGGAGGCCGTCGTCGTCCAGTTGCGACTGTTGAGCACCATCAGCGCTGGGGATCTCCAGGTTCACCTGCGAGATGATGATCATCACCTTAGGGTCTAGGGCTCACAATAACAGTAATAATAATAATACTAATAATGGTGACACAAGACCCGCAGCCAGCGAGAAGGCACCTGAGAATACACGCACACAGATACTGTACGCAGGCACACGCCCAAGCAGGCGTGTACATCTGCCCTGACTTTCTCATCGTCTTGCAGTGTACACTCTCACTGTGTATTAGAGCTTGGCGTAAATTACATGACAAGCCCCCCAAGCTTTCTCTTCGCGGCTGCGCCCCAAATGAATGTGGCCTCGCCGCGGAATCGAGCTCAGGAACATTCTTGCGAGAGACAAACGCGTTAAAATCGATGCCACTTACCACCTGGCAATAGGGCTAACGAATTCTTAACGTGTATTCTTAGAAACAGAAGACAATTACATATTACAAAACAAACAGCTTCTAATAAGCCGATTAGTTCTTACAAATCAAAGTTTCTTAGAAACCGAATTGTTTCTTAGAAACCTAATTGTTTCTTAGAAACCTAATTGTTTCTTAGAAACCTAATTGTTTCTTAGAAACCTAATTGTTTCTTAGAAACTTAATTGTTTCTTAGAAACCTAATTGTTTCTTAGAAACCTAATTGTTTATTAGAAACCTAATTGTTTATTAGAAACCTAATTGTTTCTTAGAAACCTAATTGTTTCTTAGAAACCTAATTGTTTCTTAGAAAAATAAAGTTTTTTAATACAAAACGAACAGTTTTTTAAACTGTTTCTGAGAATCGAGTTGCAAAATAAATAAAAGAGTTAGTTTTTAGTAAACCTAAATCTATTTTTAGAAACTGAAGACCCAATAAAACTTTATCTTAACACGAACAGCTATCTAAGTAGCTTACCTGCAGCTGACCCTCAGCTGGCCTATGCGACCAGGGCTCCACAATGTCGTGAGTGACTTTGGCAATGACCAGAGTGGCGCCCAAGCGAACGGTGACACAGCCCGGCTCTGTTTTGGCGAATCGGCAACGAATTCTGCGCACGTCAGTTAGAGAGCGACCGTCTAGTCGGCACTGATTGGCTATGCTCTTGTCTATGGCCTTGCGCTCGTTGGTCGATAGAAAAATTTCGGGTCGCATTTTTGCTTCGCTAATTGGCTGAAATTTATAGTAGTCTTATATTAGACACAAAGCGACATTAAGAAAATGAACAAATTTTACACATAAACGAAATTGCCTCCTCGCTGGCTGCGGATCTAGTGTCACCAAATAATTTGCCATTGCCTGCAGCCCTCCTGCAATCACTTGATTAATAAAGCTATAAACAATGAACAATTGAATGTAAAAAGCACGCAAGTAGACTATTATTATCGTCTGACATCCTCATCAGAAAATTGAGAAGAAGCTGGCTAGCTTGGCTATTTAAGCCACCATTAAGAACGCATATTTTAGTTCGTTAAATTCAATCGGCAACTAACAGTATGCTACAAACGTCATATAGTATATATAACTGTGTTATTTTTGTATATCGAACTGGATATTTAACAGCGACACAAGCTGATGGCTACAACAGGAAAGTCAGCTAAAATAGTCCCAAAACACGCAACTAATATTTATTTTTAGCCTCCTTAATTTATGAATAAATGATAATTCAAGTGTTAAAACTTTTCAAATTAGTTTCTATCCTTGGCCCCGAAGCCAAATTTGGCCAGATCTTGTTCGATTTGTTCGGCTCGAGAATGATACTGCTGCTGCTGCTGCTGCTGCTGCTGCTGCTGCTGCTGCTGCTGCTGCTGATAGAACGAAGCGTTGTCCTCGCTAGATGCGCCATTAAAATGATCCTCGTCAGCGTGGAACGAATCGGACATGGCTGTTGGCGCAGCAAAGCCGACACCGCTGAAGTCGCCGCGATGGGCGCCAACACCTCCAGCAGCTGAGCCACCGAAACCGATGCTGAACGGCGTGGAGCCAGTCGGCGAAGATTTTGACGATCCAGAAGGTGACGGATGATTCGGCGACGGAATAGACGGCTGATTTGCGTCCACAGCTTTGTAGATTGATAGGGCCTGCATTATTTTGAATTTCAGAATCGCATAAAAAAGTTCTTGATCACGTTTCAGGACCGACGCATTAACGATTTATGAGATAACTCTCTGGGAATTTAGGAGCAGATTCTCTGAGGATTTAGGAGCAGATTCTCTTGGGATTTAGGAGCAGATTCTCTGGGGATTTAGGAGCAGATTCTCTAGGGATTTAGGAGCAGACTCTCTGGGGATTTAGGAGCAGATTCTCTAGGGATTTAGGGATTTAGGGGCAGATTCTCTGGGGATTTAGGAGCAGATTCTCTAAGGATTTAGGAGCAGATTCTCAGGGGATTTAGGAGATGATTATCTGGGGATTTAGGGATTTAGGGGCAGATTCTCTGGGGATTGAGGAGCAGATTCTCCGAAGATTGAGGAGCAGATCGATTCTCTGAAGATTTTAGGAGCAGATTCTCTAGGGATTTAGGAGCAGACTCTCTGGGTATTTAGGAGCAGACTCTCTTAGGATTTAGGAGCAGATTCTCTTAGGATTTAGGAGCAGATTCTCAGGGGATTTAGGAGATGGTTATCTGGGTATTTAGGGATTTAGGGGCAGATTCTCTTGGGATTTAGGAGCAGATTCTCAGAAGATTTAGGAGATTATTATCTGGGGATTTAGGAGCAGATTCTCAAGGGATTTAGGAGATGATTTTCTGAAGATTTTAGGAGCAGAATCTCTGGGGATTTAGGAGCAGACTCTCTGGGGATTTAGGAGCAGACTCTCTGGGGATTTAGGAGCGGATTCTTTGAGGATTTAGGAGCGGATTCTCTTAGGATTTAGGAGCGGATTCTCTTAGGATTTAGGAGCGGATTCTCTTAGGATTTAGGAGCAGATTCTCAGGGGATTTAGGAGATGATTTTCTGGGGATTGAGGAGCAGATTCCCTGAGGATTCAGATCATCTGCTTCAGACATATTTCTAAAGATTTAAAAGACAGATTTTTGAGGATTCAGAAGACAGTTATCTAAGGATTTAGGATTCTCTATGACTCAGTGGAGTTCAAGTACAGACTAATTAGTACTCCAACTAACCTGAGCAACCATGCTAGCAATATCGCCGGTCTGAGCGGGTAGTAGCACAGTATTGCTTGTCTTTGCCAGTTTGCTAAAAGCTTCGATGTACTTCTCAGCGATGGTCATAGCGACAACGTTTGAGCCGTTGGCGTGAGTGAGTGCGTCAGACACTGACCGAATCGCTTGAGCTCTGGCTTCGGCGATGCGAATGATCGCTTCACTCTCACCCAGAGCCTTGTTAAGGACTTCCTGTTGAAATGCTTCAGAGGCCAGAATCTGGGCCTGCTTTTTGCCCTCGGCGACGTTGATATCCGAGTTGCGAACTCCCTCAGATTCCAGGATTGCAGCGCGCTTGCGCCTGTCCGCTTCCACCTGGAATAGGGGACGATTGATAAGGGGATTAGAGGATAAGATATCGAACAGGGGATCTAGGCATTTATTATCAGAAATAAACTTGGGGATTTAGGACTTAAGAAGAACGTTTAATGGGAAATCTGGGACTTATTTAGGGAAATAGTGTTCTGATCTAGTCTTGTCTTGTGATCCTTTTGTCGCCGAAGGGCGTGGATGAGTGTTTTGATCATCATCAGTGTTTGGAGTGAGTCGTCTAAGGATCTGGGATTTTATAGAGAAATCTAATTGAGAATCATAAATCCAAAAGGCTAATTTTTACTCAGGATCAGGGATTCTATAGGGAAATTAAACTGCATGAGGATCTGGGATTCTATAGGGAAATTAAACTGCATGAGGATCTGGGATTCCATAGGGAAATTAAACTGCATGAGGATCTGGGATTCTATAGGGAAATTAAACTGCATGAGGATCTGGGATTCCATAGGGAAATTAAACTGCATGAGGATCTGGGATTCTATAGGGAAATTAAACTGCATGAGGATCTGGGATTCCATAGGGAAATTAAACTGCATGAGGATCTGGGATTCTATAGGGAATTAAACTGCATGAGGATCTGGGATTCCATAGAAAAATCAAACTGAGGATCAAATGTTTTACAGGGAAATCAAACTGAGGATCAAATATTTTACAGGGAAATCAAACTGAGGATCAAATGTTTTACAGGTAAATCAAACTGAGGATCAAATGTTTTACAGGTAAATCAAACTGAGGATCAAATGTTTTACAGGGAAATCAAACTGAGGATCAAATATTTTACAGGGAAATCAAACTGAGGATCAAATATTTTACAGGGAAATCAAACTGAGGATCAAATGTTTTACAGGGAAATCAAACTGAGGATCAAATATTTTACAGGTAAATCAAACTGAGGATCAAATGTTTTACAGGGAAATCAAACTGAGGATCAAATATTTTACAGGGAAATCAAACTGAGGATCAAATGTTTTACAGGGAAATCAAACTGAGGATCAAATGTTTTACAGGGAAATCAAACTGAGGATCAAATGTTTTACAGGGAAATCAAACTGAGGATCAAATGTTTTACAGGGAAATCAAACTGAGGATCAAATGTTTTACAGGGAAATCAAACTGAGGATCAAATGTTTTACAGGGAAATCAAACTGAGGATCAAATATTTTACAGGGAAATCAAACTGAGGATCAAATGTTTTACAGGGAAATCAAACTGAGGATCAAATGTTTTACAGGGAAATCAAACTGAGGATCAAATGTTTTACAGGGAAATCAAACTGAGGATCAAATGTTTTACAGGGAAATCAAACTGAGGATCAAATGTTTTACAGGGAAATCAAACTGAGGATCAAATATTTTACAGGGAAATCAAACTGAGGATCAAATGTTTTACAGGGAAATCAAACTGAGGATCAAATGTTTTACAGGGAAATCAAACTGAGGATCAAATGTTTTATCGAGAAACGAAATCAAATATAACTTCCGGTCCGTAGAAGAAACAGGAGAAGGATCTCACCTGTGTCTGCATGGCGTCCTTAATCTTTGGCGGCAGGATAATATCGCGAATCTCGTAGCGCAGACAGTTAATACCCCAAGGCTCGCTAGCCTGATTGATAGCTTCCACAATGGCTCGGTTGAGATTGTCGCGTTCGCGAAAGACGCTATCTAGCGAGATCTTGCCCAGTTCGGAGCGCATTGTGGTCTGAGCTAGCTGGGTCATGGCAAACTCAGCGTCTTCAATACCATATGAGGCCTGATAGGGATCGAAAACTTTTAGAAATAGGACACCGTTGATTTGTAGGGTCACATTGTCCACGGTGATGGCCGGCTGGTCCGGAATGTTGATAGGGATCTCTTTTAGGCTCTGAATGTAGGCGATTCTATCCACAATGGGCACGCAGAAGTTTAAGCCCGGGCTTAGAATGCGGCTAAACTTGCCGAATCGTTCAATGATCCAGGCCTCCTGCTGGGGCACAAACATTATGCCCGTATTCACTGGCAGGCGACGATTGCCGCTGAAGTGCCGACGCTGCTGCTGTTGATATGGTAACGAAAATCGACATGGAGATTGAGATTCAAATGAAACAACCAAGAACTATGATGTTTTATGACTACTGAGAATGAGCGATTCTAAAAAGCAGTTTTATGACTAGTAAGAATGAGCGATTCTAAGCAGCTGTTTTATGACTACTGAGAATGAGCGATTCTTATCAGATGTTTTATGACTACCAAGAATGAGCGATACTAAACAGATGTTATGATTACTGAGAATGAGCGATTCTAAACAGATGTTATGATTACTGAGAATGAGCGATTCTAAACAGATGTTATGATTACTGAGAATGAGCGATTCTAAGCAGCTGTTTTATGACTGCTGTGAATGGGTGATTTTAAACAGTTGTTATGACTAGCAAATATGACCGATTTTAATGACCACTAAGAAAGGGCGATTTTAAACAGATTTTAGTATCATTAATTTTTAGCAACTAGGATTTGCTTTTTGAGCAAACTTTTGATAGCTGAGATTTGATTAAAAGATTTGAGACCACCAAAATGAGTACTTTAATACAATTGTCAATAAAAAACCTATGCGAAAGATGAAAGCCACAAAGCAAAGGTCGCTCTCACCCCAAGCAGGAAGCCGTTTAAGGCGACCACCTGTCCGTTGCCATTAGCAACAGTTGCTGTCCAATCAACGGCTAGTAAGCGCCTAGCCGAGAGTTGAGACAAAATATGTCGCGACACGGTTGCTACTCGGCATGCAGTTAATGAGCTGCTCATGACTTGTTTAAAAAAAATCTGGCACTAATATTCAAAATATAAAATCGAGTCTTATATAAAATGCACTGCCGATTTATCGGTAATTTTGGCTTGATTTCTGATTGGCTGAAAAGGTAAACGAAATCAGAAAGTTACACAAATTAAAATAACCAATTCAGAGCCGAAGTATCTGTTGACTTGGGGGATGAGTGGCAGAGGGGTCTATCGCGTTTGCCTCTCGCACCTGAGCTCGATTCCGCAGGCGAGGCCGCATTGTTGCAATTGGCGCCCTTGAGGGCCAACCTCCAAGGCACAGTGATAGCGTACACTCCCTGACGATAAGAAAGTCAGGGCAGATGTACACACCTGTGAGCGTGCGTGCTCAGGAGTCAGCGGCATGGGCAGAATTGCCTCCTAGCTGACTCCAGCGAAAAAAAATTCGAGTCGTGAATCGAACCCCCGACATCTAAGTCGAAAGCTCGACGCCCTAAACACTAAGCTACAACCCCATTTTGTTGTGAAAAATGTGAACGAAAAAAAGTTAAAACAACTATATTACTTTGTTCTGTATTATTTTAAAATATGTTTTGACATAAATTTGAAATTAAACTTACATATGACAAAGCAATATAAAAGCATGACCTCACAAATGTTAACAGACGGCACTAGGAAATATAGTTTTTTTTATGTTAGACGTAGAATAAGAAAACGAAAAAAATGCTTCAACATAAAATATTAATACAGATATATGTATCTACAAATATATAGCTCACTCAAATGTACTATCAGGGACTTAGAAAGACAAGCTTTAAAAAAGATTATAATATTAAACAAGGTTGCATGAGGAAACCATAATACGAAGTTAACAAGATCGACAAATAAAAATATGTGGTCGCAGTACATTCTTAGCTGTTTTGGCACGTTAAAATTCAACAATTGAGAAAGTTATTAGGACGATAAAATAAAAGTTAACTAAGTATTGGCGTTCCAATCAAAGTCCCACTCTTCATCTGGGATGTCGGCTAGCAGGGCTTCGACATCGATATTAATATCAGCATTAGTTGCTGAAATCGAACTACTAGTCTTTGTCGCAGATTTGACAGCTACTGTTGCTGCTGCTGCTGCTGCTGTTACAGAGGAACTAGCACTAGAGGCAGGCGAAGAAGCTCTAGTTGCTAAGGGGCCAAAAAACTCAGCCAATTGAAGCTGTTCCTTGCGCTTCTTAACCTCTGTTGGCTTGTACCTGCGAAACATAATTAGAGCTCATAGTTAAGCAATAATGATCATCCGTCATTCTATAACATATTATCTATATCTATCATCATTCATGACCTATATCTATCATCATTCATGACCTATATCTTTCATCATTCATGACCTATATCTATCATCATTCATGACTTATATCTATCATTATTCATGACCTATATCTATCATTATTCATGACCTATATCTATCATCATTCATGACCTATATCTATCATTATTCATGACCTATATCTATCATCATTCATGACCTATATCCATCATCATTCATGACCTATATCTATCATCATTCATGACCTATATCTATCATTATTCATGACCTTTATCTTTCATCATTCATGACCTATATCTATCATCATTCATGACCTATATCTATCATCATTCATGACCTATATCTATCATTATTCATGACCTATATCTATCATCATTCATGACCTATATCTATCATTATTCATGACCTTTATCTTTTATCATTCATGACCTATATCTATCATCATTCATGACCTATATCTATCATCATTCATGACCTATATCTATCATTATTCATGACCTATATCTATCATCATTCATGACCTATATCTATCATCATTCATGACCTATATCTATCATCATTCATGACCTATATCTATCATCATTCATGACCATATCTATCATTATTCATGACCTTTATCTTTCATCATTCATGACCTATATCTATCATTATTCATGACCTATATCTATCATTATTCATGACCTATATCTATCATTATTAATGACCTATATCTATCATCATTCATGACCTATATCTATCATTATTAATGACCTATATCTATCATTATTAATGACCTATATCTATCATCATTCATGACCTATATCTATCATTATTAATGACACTTATCTTTCATCCTTCTTGACCTATATCTATCATTATTCATGACCTATATCTATCATTATTAATGACCCTTATCTTTCATCATTCTTGACCTATATCTATCATTATTAATGACCCTTATCTTTCATCATTCATGACCTATCTTAAGGTCATACCTCTTTGGCAAAGGAGCCTTGTCAGTGTCGCCGTTATCTTCGCCGTCGGCCTCGCCATTTGGCTCCTGAAATAGAGCCCTATTAGACTCCTCTTCTTCCACCATAGCCTGATAGAAATCTGTGATACAGGCCTGTTTGTCTTCGCTAAGCTTCAGATAGGCGGTCTCAGCGTCGCGAAATGTCTCACGATTGAGGCCGGCAGAGCCCAGTACGGCTAGTTTGCGTTGCACCAGCGGCCACAGATGATCATCGGCCGTGCCCTAAAGGTTATAAAATCAATTATTAAAACGCGGATTCGAACCCAGGGAAGTCGATGTAAGAATCAAATAAACGTTTTTCTACAGAAGCCAACAAAAACAAAGCAGTAGGGAATTAAGGTAATGCAGAGTCATCTTACAATTAAGGCGACTGTAAGAATTAATAATTTGTTTTTTTCTGGAACAAAACTCGAACTCGCATAGGACCTGTCGTTTAAGACCTCGAAGCAAAACAACGGTGGCTTATAGCCTAATGTCCAATGCAATACAGTGAATTAAAAACTGGCCGATATGTTTCGAAATATGACTAAATAAACGAATTAAATCACTTGAGCTACCAAGTAGCCGATAAAGTAGCCGGCAAGTAATACTAGCCGATATGTATTGAAATATCAAAAAACAAACGAATTAAATCACTTGAGACACCAAGTATTAGATAAATTAGTCGGTAAGTAAAACTAGCCGATATGTATTGAAATATCAATAAACAAACGAATTAAATCACTTAAGCCCCCAAGTATATGATAAAGTAGCCGGCAAGTAAAATTAGCCGATATGTATCGAAATATCAGTAAACTAACTAATTAAATCACTTAAGCCCCCAAGTATATGATAAAGTAGCCGGCAAGTAAAATTAGCCGATATGTATCGAAATATCAGTAAATTAACTAATTAAATCACTTAAGCCCCCAAGTATATGATAAAGTAGCCGGCAAGTAAAATTAGCCGATATGTATCGAAATATCAGTAAATTAACTAATTAAATCACTTAAGCCCCTAAGTATATGATAAAGTAGCCGGCAAGTAAAATTAGCTGATATGTATCGAAATATCAGTAAATAAACTAATTAAATCACTTAATCCCCTAAGTATCCGATAAATTATCCGGTAAGTAAAACTAGCCGATATGTATTGAAATATCAAAAAATAAATGAATGGAATCACCTGAGCCACCAGATAGTGCACGCAAACAGAGTTCTGTTGGCCAATCCGATAAGCTCGATCTTCAGCCTGTAGCAGAATGCCCGGATTCCAGAATAGTTCGCCGAATACCACAAGAGAGGCGGCGGTCAAATTCACGCCAGTGCCGGCCGCTGTGATGCTCAGCAGGGCTACGCGAATATTGGCGTCGGTTTGAAAGGCCTCGGCGCTAGAATGCCGCGCCTCCGGCTGGGTGCGGCCGTCGATGCGAATCCTGGCAACGCCGTGTTCAGTCAGCATAGCGTCTAGTTCGTCAAGGAATTCCGAGTGATGCGCAAATACGAGAAATTTGCGAGTGTCCGAGGCTTCTAGTAGGTCCAGGATGTACTGCTTCACGGCTGGTACCTGTCAGGTGATTTGCTCGGTTGATTGCTTTTTTTGGGAATACAATAGGAACTAAGCATTTGGAACTAGGCGTTATATTGAAAACCGACCTTGACTCGAGCAGTAGCGTGGAAGTACTCTAATAGAAGGCCACGTCTCTCAGATGCTGATCGATTATCGCCAGCCTGCGTAACATTCTTGGCTAGGCCGCTAAGCGCTTCCTTTCGTTTTAGGCTGGTCGGGTCTAGGACCACCTGGCGAATTTAGGATTAGAATGTGTGATATAGTACTTACAGTATTTGACTTTACTCGGTTTTCACATGGTACACTATATGCTATCCCATCCTGTCAGTCAACTATCAATAATTGACAAACTGTTGAGCTGCTAAGTACTCTTGGTTATACCCAATTTCTAATGGCTCAGTCAAGTGTCATCCGCCAATCAGATTTCTACTGTCAATAATATTCAAACTATCAATCAGATGTCAACTGTCAATCAGATGTCATCAGATGTCAGCTGTCAATCAGATGTCAACTGTCAATGAACCAGACAATGCATACTACTACAAGCGTACCATTTGCCTTCGCTTAGCCGGCAATTGATCCAGCACATCAGACTTTAAGCGTCGAATCATAAGCGAGTCCTCTAGCAGAACCTGCAGCTCGGGCATATTGGAACTGCCGGAATAGTCGGTGCCCCAGGTACGCTGCTTCGCATCGCAGTAGCGCCTACCGAACTCATGGAATCCGCCAGGAAATAGTTTCGGCCGGATCATTGAAATCTGGGTGAAGAGTTCGGCAGGCCTAGACAGGGCCGGCGTGCCGGACAGAAGCAGAAGACGGTTGGCCGACTTGGCAACAAGGATTGCGGCTTTGGAGCGGGCAGTTTTTGGATTCTTTAAAAAGTGACTCTCGTCAAAGATGATAGTACGATAGCAGTTTGAAGCCAGTTGATCGGCGCAGCGATGCAGTAGATCGTAGCTCACTATTGTTAATGGAGCCAGGCTCTCTTGCTTACTAGTCGCAGCCTTGCAATTATCTAGCACCTGTTTTGATAAGGAGATCATTATTTAGATGATAATAGGAAAAGCCCTTAAGTAAATAAAGGAGAAGATTTGAGGTAACGAATGAGAGATCTTAAAGTAACGAAACGAGAGGTCCTAAACTAGCGAAAGTAGTGGCAAAGAAGTAATGAAACGAGAGGCCCTAAACTAACGAAAGTAGTGGCAAAGAAGTAATGAAACGAGAGGCCCTAAACTAACGAAAGTAGTGGCAAACAAGTAATGAAACGAGAGGCCCTAAAGTAACGAAAGTAGTGGCAAAGAAGTAATGAAACGAGAGGCCCTAAAGTAACGAAAGTAGTGGCAAAGAAGTAATGAAACGAGAGGCCCTAAAGTAACGAAAGTAGTGGCAAAGAAGTAATGAAACGAGAGGCCCTAAACTAACGAAAGTAGTGGCAAAGAAGTAACGAAAGAAGAGGCCCTCAAGTAACGAAAGTAGTGGCAAAGAAGTAATGAAACGAGGGGCCCTAAAGTAACGAAATAAGAGATCCTGAAGTAAAGTAAGGAGAGGGTAAGAGTGAAATGAGGTCCTGAAGAGTTAGAAGGACCCGCCCTAAAAATCACTGGCAAACAAAAGGCTACAAACCAGAATATCTCTTTCGGACAGTGCGTGGCCAGCCCATCGCAGAACCTGACTGCGCCAGGCGTAGCGCACAGACGATGGCGCAACAATGAGCGCAGGCCAGTCAGTAGATCGATAGTACAAAGCACAGGCAATCGCCTGTACAGTCTTGCCTAAGCCCATATCGTCCCCAATGAGCGCACGACCGCCTTTGCCAATAACAAACTGAACGCCGCGCAGTTGAAATGGTAATAAAGATTCAACAAGATCGCGGCCAATCACTTGGCCTAGTTGGACGGCGTCCGGCGGGCCTGAGTCGTGCGACGATGATGGCACGGAAGCTTGCAACTGCGGAGGTTAATAAAATTGATTTTTACATGTGTACTGTGTTCATTTCAGGTTGAAAATGGCTGTGCTGTCTTTTCGGGGATTAAAGTGGCCGTTAATTTCGGAAATCAAGATGAAAGTAGCTGTTCGTTTCGGGGATGAAAGTGGCCGTTAATTTTGGAAATCAAGATAAAAGTGGCTGTTCGTTTCGGGGATTAAAGTGGCCGTTAATTTCGGAAATCAAGATGAAAGTGGCAGCTCGTTTGGGGTATGAATGTGGCCGTTAATTTCGGAAATCAAGATAAAAGTGGCTGTTCGTTTCGGGGATTAAAGCGGCCGTTAATTTCGGAAATCAAGATGAAAGTGGCAGCTCGTTTGGGGTATGAATGTGGCCGTTAATTTCGGAAATCAAGATAAAAGTGGCTGTTCGTTTCGGGGATTAAAGCGGCCGTTAATTTCGGAAATCAAGATAAAAAGTGGCTGTTCGTTTCAAGGATGAAAGTAGTTGTTCATTTCGGGAATCAGGATGAAAGTAGCTATTCGTTTCGGGGATTAAAGTGGCCGTTAATTTCGGAAATCAAGATGAAAGTGGCAGCTCATTTGGGGTATGAACGTGGCCGTTAATTTCGGAAATCAAGATGAAAGTGGCTGTTCGTTTCGGGGATTAAAGTGGACGTTAATTTTGGAAATCAATATAAAAGTGGCTGTTCGTTTCGGGGATTAAAGCGGCCGTTAATTTCGGAAATCAAGATAAAAAGTGGCTGTTCGTTTCAAGGATGAAAGTAGTTGTTCATTTTGGGAATCTGGATGAAAGTGGCTGTTTATTTCGGGATTCAGGACGAAAGTGGCTGTTCATTTCGGGATTCAGGACGAAAGTGGCTGTTCATTTCGGGATTCAGGACGAAAGTGGCTGTTCATTTCGGGTATGAAAGATGCTGCTCATTTCTTGATGAAAGTAGCCGTTCATTTGGTTTATAGAGTGTTGGCTGTTTATTTCGGGTTAAACTCCTGACCGCTGTGACTGGTCCTAGCATGCTTACAGTGGCAGATGGCTGAGGCTGTCGGTGCTTCCTGGCCAGTATGACGGCAATGTTAGATGGCAATGGCTCAATGCGCAATTCTCTCCGCAAACTGGGCTCAGCGTCTCTGAGCAGGCGCATAAAATGGTCATAGTCTCTGGCGTGAAATGACCAATTGCGAGTGGCCGGGTCATAAGTGCGCGACGGCACCGATTTGAGCAATTGCAAAAGGCCAGGATGATAACTGGAGCGCACTTCGAATTGGCTATCGTTCAGCAATACTACTTTGCCTTGGATCTGCTGAGCTGACTTCTCCTTTGTCTGCTGGAGTGGCTGCTGCTGATTAGGACGAAATTGTTGGCGACTGTTTGAGGAAAATTTCAGCCAACCACCTCGGCCCCTTTGACCTTGCATCACTCTAAATTAACTAATTGGTGCGAAACACCCAGCTTCTTTATTAATACTTATTTAATTTGTAGGCATTCAGTGTGGGTTAGATGAACGGTTGAACTTATAGAATGTCAGCAGGTATGGCTAGAAAGCAATAGTTTGAAATTAACACAAGCATAAACTGTATAGTGCCTATTTTTATATGGTTATGATGTACACCATTAAGCAAACTTTGGATAGTAACAGAACGAATCATACAATGAAATAGTAGTGATAGTAAAAGAAAGTAGCAACAGCAAACAAAGCAGACTGCACTACATGATTATCCAGGATAATGGGGCAATGACAGAATCTTCAAGATTACCTAATAAGCCTACTGATTCTGGTGCTATATTTTGCATAGTTAATGAAGCAGCTAGGCCTATAAGAACCTTAAAATTGCCTAAGAACCTAAAAACAGTAGAACTACCAAGGGGGCGGAGTTTTCCCCACTGAGAAATCCCCCTTTGACAATTTTTGTGGTTCACCCAAACAGAGCAATGCAAGCACACAAAACTCAATAACATGAACTAACTTTTTGTTGCGTATCTTCTGAAACAGAATCAGGTCGCCAGTGACAATTCAATTTAGCTTTGCAGACCAGCAAGATATTCAATGGTTCTGGCCAAAGTTCAGATTTTTTCTATAGTCCTAGTGTATTTCATATACCCCTTTATGAAATAAGTGCGGCATTACAAAGCCATAGAAAATTATCAGCATGTCACCCAAATGTGCCTGCATCTTCTCTATCTTTGGTAGTCACCTACCTTTATCTAGACAGATTTACTAGACCATCAAGGGCTACAACTGGTGGAAATAGGCCACTATGGACACCCTGATGCGAATTTCTCCGATTTCACTGCTCAAGCCAAAATATTAGGTGCAGCTCAACCATAGTATACCATTGTCTAGTCTGTTATCCAATAAGTCACCACCCAACACTCTTAGCATCCAGGCACTGCCAAAAAAGTTTAGCATCCCATTGGATTAAAAATGGGTGGCAAAAAGACTTGGTAGTCCAACTGTTAATAAGTCTAATTGGCTCTCATAATCATAAAACTTGTGATTTCTACATATGTATATTAATTACACTAAACAGACTTTTAGTTTTTAGCCTAAATTCAAACAATCATTTTTAGCAAATGGATAAGACAAAGCAAGCATAACTGAACAGTAAGAACATCTTTATTTAGCTAGGTCTAGATCTATTTAGCTAGCTAGACCCATAGTCAGGATGATATACATAATGCCGGAAATTTTCAGCGAACAATTGGTGTAAAAAATGAGGTAAAATATTTTTGGCATATTATAAAATAAAAAACCTTAAACTTGTAAAATGAAAGTTCATAACTATCCGTGATTTATAAAAATTTTAAATTCCACACAAACTAATTGTGTAATTTTCTAAAAAAAGTTTAACAAAAACTTGATTTTTGTTGGCATTATCTATAACCCAATTTACTTTAAATGAAAACCACCTTTTCGACTTTTTGTAAGTTATGTCCGTCTCAGAAATGTAAAAATGTACAATATGGTATTAACTAGTGCATTGTGTTTGGTGACTGAAGTGGGTAAAGCAGAAGTGTTTATAAAGTAGGCAAAATGTGTAACACACAAAAGGTCATTTATTGTCACAAATCCTAGAAAACCTGGTATAAGTTCCTAGGACCTTGGCACACGTTTCAATATGAAGCGGAGTAGAATTATACCATGACATGACAATGGGTCTAGACACATTCTTCTTGGGTTTCTGTTTTAGTGAGTAAACATTAGTAATTGATTTTACTAACTAATAGTGAGTGTTTGTGATTATTCAAACAAACACTGAAGATTTTTATTATCCAGTATACTAAGGCCACTGAATCTATATATATAAAAGTGAAAACTCTGTCTGTCTGTGTGTGTGTGTGCAACCTTTTGTCTTTATAGATGCCGAAACCGCTCAACCAAATCGCACCAAACTTTGCACATACCTAAAACCACCTACGCTGAGTGCAATAGGCTACTCAAATTCCCGAAAAATCATTTCCTTCCTACTCAAAAGTGCAAAAAACTGCTCAAAAATTGTCAAAAAATCACTCAATTCGACATATCGTCGCCCCACTTTGTCAGATTTTCTCCAAATTTGATCCACTTACACTTTACATGTTTTCCAACAAAGCTGTCAATTGTGAACATCTCTACTCAATCCAGAGCAAGCTGCATCATCTCAAAGTGAGTCACTTTTTGTTTTCCGAGGACAGCCACCCCAACTCCCCTCCGCCACTCTGCGGGCCAAATTTTATTACAGCCACCCCCTCCCTTCCCCGGGCGCCGAAGCCCCAGACTGTACATTGTATTTCAAGCCGTGAATGTACACAGCCCAAACCCCTAGACTGTCTACTGGCCCCCAAGCAGCACTGAGACTGAGTGCGGTGAGTGCGGTGGCGTCCCAGTGTCTGTCTTTTGTCTTTATAGATGCCGAAACCGCTCAACCAAATCGCACCAAACTTTGCACATACCTAAAACCACCTATGCTGAGTGCAATAGGCTACTCAAATTCCCAAAAAATCATTTCCTTCCTGCTCAAAAGTGCAAAAAACTGCTCAAAAATCGTCAAAAAAGCTCAAGGCAAAAGTTTACCCGAACCTGATGGTTCGATATGCTGACGTTGACTGGCTGTCAGAGAGGGCAATTCTGTGTCTTAGAAATGATGCCGCCAACGAAATTAACTACCAACTGCTTCAGGAGTTGCCAGGTGCAGTTTTCACCTACAAGTCAATTGATACAACGTTGACTGATGACACCTCTGTGGAGTATCCTGTTGAGTTTCTGAACTCTCTAGATCCTCCTGGAACTCCATCGCACAACTTGCAGCTGAAAGTTGGGGCACTAATTATGCTCCTCCGCAACCTGAATGCGCCAAGGCTGTGTAACGGCACCAGACTGATAGTCAGGCGGCTCTTCCCACACGTGATTGAGGCCACGATAATGACTGGATCTGGCAGAAGAGAGTCCGTGTTCGTTCCCTGGATTCCAATTATCCCCACGGACCTGCCATTTCAGTTCAAGCGACTGCAGTTCCCTGTAAGAGTGTGCTTTGCGATGACTATTAACAAGGCTCAGGGACAGTCGCTGAAGGTGGCTGGCATCAACCTGGAGACTCCTTGCTTCTCGCATGGGCAGCTTTATGTCGCCTGCTCCCGTGTTGGAACTCCAGCTGGCCTATTTATTTTCGCACCAAGGGGAAGAACAAAGAATGTGGTGTATCCCCAGGCCTTGAGGTGACTCGCAAGCAATTAATAGAAAAGTAGTCACGAATTGACCTTGACCTGTCTAACTCTGAACTCTGAAACAGTTTAATTTTGTTTCTTTGACATTGTTATTGTTATGCCATGGCTATTTTCCTTATGTATACGCGTGTACATGCATACTGTATACAGAGGCAGATTTAGGGGGGGCGGGGGGGCAGTCGCCCCCCTAAATTTTAATCATGGGAATAAGATGCCCCCACCAAGGGCGCCAGTCGCAGCACTGGCGCCCCTTTTCGGCCGCTGGCGCCCCTTTTTCAGCCGCTGGCTCCCGTTTTTCAGCCGCTTGCGCCCTTTCTTGGCTCCTGGCGCTCTTTTTCGGCCGCTGGCACCCCCTCTGTGATTCTCATGGCGCTCCCCTGACAGACCGCCCCAAAACAAAATTCCTGGATCTGCCACTGACTGTATAGAGGAGTGGCTAAGAGACATGTTTCTAAAGAAGTAATCAAGAGGGGGCTGTTTGGACAAACTTTTCACTTATTTTTTACTTAAAACGCCCTTAAACAAACTCTTCACTTTTCATTCATGCAGTAAATAAATAAATGGTGATCTTCACTATAAAGTTAATACAGAGACGTGAATTGCTTACTGCTTTGCTTTAAATTTCTGCCCCAAAAACAATGGGCAAAAAAAGCTAGTATATACATTACATATAATCTGTAAGTAATTATTTGTTGTTCTTATTATATAAAATAAAGTTAAACTCATCATACAGTTATTACCAATTTTGACATATTTTAGGTTATAAAGGCCATTGTAGCAAGGCCCCTTAGGCTTACATGGTACAATCTAGATTACAATATCAAGAAAATTGTGCTTAAATCTATAGGGCCTATGTTGAGAATGAGATGTATACATTCCCAAACAGACATTTCATTTTAAATAAAACTTAATTTAACAAACTCTTGAGCCAGATGAGAGTATGTCAAACTCTAATGCCAAACTCAGCTTTAAAACATGTGAAGTTTTTGTTTGTTTTTTTAGATTTAGCCAAAGCCAGCAAAGCTATATTTACTGATAGATAACTACTGATCAATTGATCAACTAAGCATAGCTAAAATTATAAAAAAGCTTAGGGATTCTTGTACCATACTGCTAACTATGTATAGGGGGGGCCTAGCATCATTATTGAAGTAGCTATATAAAATCTGAAAGTTGACTGACTAACTCACTGACTAACTAACTAACTGACTAACTAACTAACTAACTAACTGACTAACTAACTGACTGACTGACTGACTGACTAAGATAAAGTATCTAGAGATAATATACTAATAAGACAATATGCCTCATTAAAAGTTTGTGCACATGATAGCTAGAGCCTAGGCTAGCTAGTGCATAGTTGCTAGACAGGTCGGTCGCTAAGTAGATGTAAATCAACTAAAGAAAATATTTTTTACTATATAGAATAGTTCTGTATAATTCTGATTTTATACAGTTATGGTGGGTAAAAGTAACTAAGTTCACTTAGGCCCTTAGCCTTAGGACTAAGTTTTAGTTTGATGTTAAGACGGACGTTGAGGACTGAAGTTGGTAACATCACATTCGACCATACAAAGTACATCATCATATATTCATATTATATCACGATACCGAGGATACGAACATGTAGAGGGAAAATAATTAGAAATTAATTATTATCGAACTTTCGCGACGTCACTACAAATATACTGATACACGAGTAGCATTTAGTAATCGTTGAACGTTAGAAAGGCTATCTATCATTTCATTTCAGGATCAGATATATTTAGTTAGGCCTAGTGAATTAAAAAACACAAAAGTGAGTTTAAATTTTCGGACTTTCCGCTGATTTCGTCAATGAGTTTCGTAAGTGTAATCGTTAGTCAAAGTCATACTTCAACTGAACGCTAACTAATCAACTCTAATCTTGCTAAAACTCTCTAAAGCGCAAGGATGCCGTAATACTACAGAGCTGGGTACATTACATTCGTACATTAGTCGAATGCAATGTACCCATTACAATATAAGCCTTTCTGCGATCCGTATATTAATGACAGGCCGAACTCAATTAATGAATTCTCTGAATTGCTTCGTTCAGGGCACAGCTTTCTTCATTTACAACAATATTCAAAAAGCGGGCGTTGTACAAGGGCCCTTTTTGTTTAGGGCATCATTGCCCACGTTTATGAGTTTAAAAGGCCGCGTGGAGCACTCGCTACTGCATAAATCAGATTCGAGCTGCCGATTTAGCAGCTTCCCGTTTCTGCAGTGCCAACTGTCTCGACCACCGCCTATCAAATAGGCGATACCTCTGGTGGGGGCAAAATGACTGGTAGATCCCATCCTGGTACTCTGCATCGCTAAAAGTCCTCCACGTTGAGCATCAGACCGCACCGAGGTAGTAAGGTGGAGGGCGAATGGCAGTACGTGTGCGAGCTATATATAGCTTCACTTGGTCTTCGTCTACGCGTCTGCATGCGATGCGCATCATTTCAGCTCAGCTAATGTCGGTCCGAATAGTCAGAATTAACCTTTGGTCTTTCTTCACTGTTCCGCCTTTTTACGATCGGGACTAGGCCGACGCGTGCCGCTACCTCGAATAATTAACCTTTCGATCTTGTGGCTTCAAATTACGAGGTCTGGGAAGCGCGCTTTTCCTTATATTGGAAGGGCCTATCAGTACACCAATGGTGCAGCACACGACTGTGGCCAACAGCATGGTAAAGTGTACAGGAAGATTTCACACCTGGCGCCATATGTCCTTGTACGTATATACATGTCGACCTGGAGAACCTAGCTATATGCCTTCCTAGTAATTGTTTTATATAGATGTCAGATGGATACACAAGAGTAAAAATATTTTATATCTAAAATAATGATGTAATTGTACCTCTGCCGCGGCCTAAAAAACACGTTATTGTTATTTTATTTTCAAAATTCATGCTCCGCTATTTTGTGGGTTGATTAATTTCTTTTCAGTTGATTTTTTTGAATCTATACATGTGATGGAACCCTTAGCTTGCATTCGATTGGTTGCAAGCATTTGACCTCCCACCCCATCCGCGAGCTGATTGGTTGTAGCGGTGGGTATAAATGTGGATATCATAAATGTTTTAGCAGTTTATGGACAACTCGCAGAGTAATTTTGTATAGCAAAAAGTAATTCTACAATTCACCGTGAGAAATATTTAATCGAATGTCAGATGTTAAATGACTTGCCAATTATAAAATAATAGTCATTATTTTGTATTTATTTTCTGTCTGCAGTAGAGGACGCAGCCAACTAAAAGTCAGAATTAATCTTGCACATATTTAAGTTAAAAATGGATGCAAGCAAATTATTAAAAAAAAACAATTCAAGAAGAAAATGAATAATATTATGGGTCACACTTCACAGCTTGTAGCGTGAACCCATAATTTTATTCATGAATATGTACAGCGCATATGTAAGCTCTATAAAATAAGAATAAATCGTTATCAAAGAGAAACACATTTTAACTTTCAGTACACAAAATAGTTGCAAATTCTATTACGTTCTCTGAGCAGGCAGGAAATTTTTGTAGTAAATGCAGTTTTTGTTTTCAAACGTTGGCTTTTGTGCATCGAAAAACTTTGTTTGAATACACAGCTAAATTAGTTAAATCTGTTAAATGTGCAGTTAATATAATTTGATGATAATCAGTAGCTCACGAACATTGCAATGCTTCATAAAAAAAGCATTATTCAATTTTTCTGGAGTCTCAAAAAACTGCGCATGTTTTGTTGCGAGAGCCACTGAATGAGTAAAAAAAATCTATTCGAAGTGAAAAACTGTGTTTGTATTATAAGAGTACTATTTTTACTCCTATAATGCGTCTTTAAAAATGTCTTCGATATCCTTATCCAAGGCTTACTTTGGAAACTTACAGAACTTCAAGCATCCTCGAGTAGCTGGCCTCGCACTGCAGCACCCTATCAATAAAGTAATTTGGATCCGCGATGCTCTCAATGAGATTCGCAGGCACAAACAGAGAGCCTTCCAGTTGCGCTGCTTCCTTTGGTCGACAGTCGCGAGCGCAAGCGGCATTAGGCCCGTCGAACACCTTCACATTGATGATGTTGTCCTCGTCGTGCAAGCGAATGTTGTCGTCAAACATGATGTGCTGATGATCAGTGTCGCAGGGATCATACCACAGGAACTTAGACGCCGTGTGGTGGTACTGATTGGCCTGCCAGTACGCGAAGTCGTCCACCACAGCCATTATTCCAGAGCTGTTGTTCCAGTGCTCGTAGACTTCTCGTTCATTGTGCAGCACGCTGCCGTCGCTTTTGAAGTATTTGAACTCGTCCCTGCCAATGCGGTCGAATGACTCCGGCTGGAGATTGATCGGGGCGGACAGCTTCCTGTCGTATCCGGGATGCTTGCCCTGGCGCATCAGGTTCAACGCATTCAGAATGTGCGGCGCGTCTCGACCGAAGGTGCGAATCACGACGCAGAAATCTCGTCCAGAGGCGTCTATCGCCTGCACCAGGTTGAGAAATGCCGGCAGCAGGTAGTGATAAGCCGACCCGTCCTTGCCCGTCACCGTCAGCCTATCGTCGATCTCGTCGTAGGGCCAGCGCAGCTTGGCCAAATTGACGTCGAACACGGATCGAAATTTGCTGCCGTGCGGCTGCTCAGTGAAATTGCCCAGAGTCTCGCGCAACCGCTGCCTGTCCTCGGGAACGCGCACAATATCCTTCTCGAACAGCTTGTAGAGCGACGTCACGCCCGCATGCGGCGGATGAACCGACGGCTGCTCGCTGATGCATCTCCAGTGGCCGTCCGCTTCAGAGACGCCTGAATTTATAGTGCCGTTTTATTTCTAGCTTGATACCGGGGGTCGGTGGCAGAGCGGTTAACGCGTTTGCGACTCGCACCAATGTCCCAGAGCTCAATTCCCGGCGAGGCCACATTTATTTGGGGCGCAGCCGCGGAGAGAATTCGTGGGGTTTGTCGTGCAATTTACGCCCTTGATTGCCAACCTCCAAGGCATATAGTGAAAGTGTACACTGCCTAACCATGAAAAGGTCATGGCAGATGTACACACCTTTGTGAGCGTATGCCTGCTTACAGTATCCGAGTGCTTGTGTGCTCAGGAGTCAGCGAAATGGGCAGAATTGCTTCCTCGCTGGCTGCGGGTCTAGTGTCACCAAATGATGTGCCATTGCCTGCTGCACTCCTGCACTAATTATTATTATATTTTTATTACCACTCTTATGACCGGATCGTAGTAGTACATTCCCATTCCGCTGATCCCAAAAACGCACAAAAGTGTGTACATCTACCCTGGATTTTAAATCATCAACCGATGTCCACTATCCATGGGCGCAAATACTTAAAGCTACGTCAAGAATTCGAGCTAGGGACCTTGGTGCGAGAGTTGAACGCTCTGCCACACTAATCCCTTTCAAGACTTTAAAGCTCTTCGCAAACCAGGATGTTAACTAGAACCCAATCCTGGACTTACCCCACACTACACCAGATATGTAAGTGTTTAGCGCCATTTCCACCGTAATCCTTGAGAACAAGTCCGCGACAAAGATTGTGTTCCTGGCGTCGAAGTGTAGCACAAGTTTCCTTCCCTTAGTTGGGATATTGTGCAGCAGCGCTGGCTGAGATTCTCGGCGCTTGTCTCGGGGCTGACGCTTGACATCAGTGCTGAGCTGCTGCTCAAAATGCAGCTGGCTGGAGCCGTTGCTAAGCGGTTGAACTTCGACCGCAGCAGCTCGCCGTTTGTACTCGGCGTACATGCGTGAATCGGCAAGTTTCTCAACAACGCCTGAGATCTCTAAAAGCTAGCTTAGAGTGCAAAAAGGCCCGATACAATGCAACCCTATGCTTAAATCAGTTTTTTTACCTGATGAGGCAGTTAGTTCAACCAATCTGATCTTTACTGCAGTGCTCATTCTTCATTTGTCAGAGGGCCTGTCCCTACTCCCCCTCTCTCTACCCACTATCACAATGAGCAGCCTGCAATATCTCAGCACCGTCTACTCTTGTCACTAGGGACCAGAGCACAGCTCTTTAGCGGCAAGAAGGCCAAATTTCCGTACTCAATAGAGCTTTTTTGTGGGGCCGGGTCCAGCTCTCTCTCTCTCTCTGCCTCATTCACTCACCAAACTCACCCTAGCCTTTTAGTACAGGCCATAGCTGCCAAAGGCGAAATATGTGTGTGGTTTTCTTCTTATTTAGAAAATTTCAGAAAAAAATATGTGGGCAGTTTTTTGCTTGCCCAGCTATCAAAAGAGTGGGACACTCTAAGTGCAGACTGTGACTCAACAAATGCACGCATGTAGCATTCCTTTCTCACACACGACAGAAAAGCGCCTTTAAATTAGAGGCTGGTTAGCTGTCAAAGAAGACTCCTAAAGCTCTTCACTTCACTAATTTACTTTGTGGCCAATAGACATCAATACGACCATTTTTTAGAGGTATGTCTAGCTTTAGGTAGCCATGGGTAGCGAAATGATAGACATTTTCAATTGAAAATTGCTTCGATAAGTCATAAATATGTTCTTGTATGGCAAAAATTGTCAAATACAAAGATAATCCACTGCTGATAGACAGACATTGGGATTCGACGTGTTCCATTGTGATCCCAGTGGTTAGACAGACATTGGGATTCGACGTGTTCCATTGTGATCCCAGTGGTTAGACAGACATTGGGATTCGACGTGTTCCATTGTGATCCCCAGTGGTTAGACTCTGACTTTGGGATTCGACGTGTTCCATTGTGATCCCCAGTGGTTAGACTCTGACTTTGGGATTCGACGTGTTCCATTGTGATCCCCAGTGGTTAGACAGACATTCGGATTCGACGTGTTCCACTGTGATCCCCAGTGGTTAGACTCTGACTTTGGGATTCGACGTGTTCCATTGTGATCCCCAGTGGTTAGACAGACATTCGGATTCGACGTGTTCCACTGTGATACCCAGTTGTTAGACTGACATTGGGATTCGACGTGTTCCACTGTGATCCCCAGTTGTTAGACTGACATTGGGATTCGACGTGTTTCATTGTGATCCCAGTTGTTAGACAGACATTGGGATTCGACGTGTTCCATTGTGATCTCCAGTTGTCAGACATTGGGATTCGACGTGTTCAACTGTGATCTCCAGTTGTTAGACAGACATTGGGATTCGACGTGTTCAACTGTGATCTCCAGTTGTTAGACAGACATTGGGATTCGATGTGTTCCATTGTGATCTCCAGTTGTTAGACTCTGACATTGGGATTCGACGTGTTCCACTGTGATACCCAGTGGTTAGACAGACATTCGGATTCGACGTGTTCCACTGTGATACCCAGTTGTTAGACTGACATTGGGATTCGACGTGTTCCACTGTGATACCCAGTTGTTAGACTGACATTGGGATTCGACGTGTTCCACTGTGATCCCCAGTGGTTAGACTGACATTGGGATTCGACGTGTTCCACTGTGATCCCCAGTGGTTAGACCGACATTGGGATTCGACGTGTTCCACTGTGATCCCCAGTGGTTAGACCGACATTGGGATTCGACGTGTTCCACTGTGATCCCCAGTGGTTAGACTGACATTGGGATTCGACGTGTTTCATTGTGATCCCAGTTGTTAGACAGACATTGGGATTCGACGTGTTCCATTGTGATCTCCAGTTGTCAGACATTGGGATTCGACGTGTTCAACTGTGATCTCCAGTTGTTAGACTCTGACTTCGGGATTCGACGTGTTCCACTGTGATCCCAGTTGTTAGACTGACATTGGGATTCGACGTGTTCAACTGTGATCCCAGTTGTTAGACTGACATTTGTGAAACGACGATTTTTGTGAAATTAAAAACAATTATCAGAATTTTACTGAGTTATCTTGTTTTTGACATTTGAAAAATGTACCGAAAAGTAAAAATTACGAGATACTACTTGAAGTACGATAAAAGAGTAATATATATTATCATCGATACAAAACTTTAATGTCAATGTTTATAACAACAACTGGAATACGTCATTGTTAATAGCATTAGCCTATCTAATTTTAAATTATCTGAACAAAATTTCAAAAGCGAATTTGATTTTCTGAGTTTTTTTAATTCGAGTGATGAGTGGGCTGCACGTCTGCACGTCTGCACAAATTAAACTTGTTGCTGGTTTTGATTTTGTTCTTCTGTTGCGACAGTTACTACTGCTGCTGCTGCTGCTGCCAGAACATTGCACTTTGCCTACGACCTGCCTGATGCTGACTTCGCCTCTGATGACGACTGCGCTGAGTGATTTTCGACTTGGAATAATTGGTCTCCCCTGGGGCGTAGAACTGCACAGGAGATCGCATCTGGGAACGATCGATTAATTCTTGAATGGATGACGTCACTGGTGACGTCATAGTTGGTGACGTTATCGCCGGTGTGGATGACGTCATAGATGATGTGTGCTGGTCGTCAAGCATTGGCGAGACTGTCGTAGACTGAACACCTTAATATTGTTTGCGTACACAATATCTGAGCTTAAATCTAGATTTTGCGAGAAATGATAAATTACATAAAAGTACATAAAAATGAAATGGTAAACTGTTCAAACTGTTCAAACTTTTAATTTTCATCTTAAAGTCAGAGCTCAAAGCAAGGATGATATGCCTGCTTTTGAATATTATTTTACACTATTTTTATCAAGGCAGCGCTGCTTAAAATGCTAAAAAAGTCCTTTCTGTTTGGGTACAAGGCTTTGAATACGACTGTCACATACTGACTGTCACACACCGACTGTCACACACCGACTGTCACACACCGACTGTCACACACCGACTGTCACACACCGACTGTCACACACTGACTGTCACACACCGACTGTCACACACCGACTGTCACACACCGACTGTCACACACCGACTGTTACACACAGATTGTTAAGCATCGTGGATCTTAGTCACAAAGAAATTCATAATGACCCTCTTCTCACGAGTATCTCTGATTTTCTCATGAAAGTTTAATTTGTGTGCCCATGAGGTTACGAAATTGGCTTCTTTCTCATCAGAAAATATTTCGGAATGTTAGTTGCAGATTTCCTGGAAAAGGCACGCGCTGAACGAGCGAAGCAGGAAAATTTCTCCACCATGGAATCTTCCTATTCGTCTTCTCGATCGAAGGACAGTGGCTTATTAAATTTTCAGGACAACGCGTTGAATAGACCTTGCTGAGGATGGGTGCTTTACGTGTCCTCCCAATGGTCGCAGATCCTCTAGATGAGACAAGATGAGATGGAGTCACACGATGCGGAAATCATTGCCCCTCCTGTCACTGGGAACCGCACCAATTCAGAACTCATTAATCCCTTCTTCAGCTACTCGCGGCGGAAATCGAGTGACGCGATGCGGAAATAATTTTTTCACACCTTCTGCCTGTCTCATCTCGAGTTGTTTCTATGAAATATATTGAATTCGACTTTCGTAGTTTGCAAGTGTCCGAACTTCTCGAACTTGACGAATGCTATAGTGTGATGTACGCCACACGCTTGGGCGAGTTACCGTGCAAATTTAAACATCAAAACTGTCAGGTCCAGTGCCATTTCAAACAATCCAAGCCTGAACCTTTTTAATTAATATTTTAACCTCTTCTAATTCAATTCGCTCCCATTCTGATTCTTCTAGCAACCAAAAAGTCATTTCACTCACCCTTAATTTCACTTTCCCGCGCCCAAGACGAGGTTGCGTAGTCTATTGTCAGCTGCTGTTGCTGCTGTTGCTGCTGCTGGTGGTACGTGTGGTAGTAGTCTAAGTGCTGCTGGTGGCTACTAATGTAATCAGATTCAGGATAGTACTGATGATAGGCAGGCAGTGGTTGATCATACCCAGAAACTGAGTTGCCATAGTCGTAATTCGCTGCAGACTGGTAGTTGTCTATGGCAAAAGCTTGACCAGCATTCAACATAGACAAATGGGGGTGCTGGCTACTCTGCTGAAAGTGTTGCAGCTGCTGACGCCGCTGCTGCTGCAGTTGTTGCGGCTGCTGCGAGCGCGGCTTTGGTTGCACAATGCGAACGTCGCACTAGAAATGATGATTCATCAATATTTAGTCATATAGACTAGCAGTTAAACCCCCTTTTACAGTTAGAAAGACGACACTATTTGTCCCCCAAGGTGAAAACCACGGGGGTATTTCAAATACCCACTCTGCCAACTTCATGATAGCTCCCAAACCGAATGACTGATTTTCGTGAACGTCGATCAACTAACTTTCAAAGTCGTCCGATATGTCAGCATCTTCCACATGTTTAGCTATTCTCATCGAATACCCTGGTGACAAGGACAACTATCATTGCCCTGTGTAAAATCTGTATATCACTATCGAGAATGCTAATTGGTTCAATAATAAAATAATGAAAACACATTCAATACAATATGATCAAATATAATTTAATAGCCGACATGGTTATATGATCAAAAATATGCCTATTTTGAGGGGTGCGCAACCAGACACCCCGACGAGAATTGATGAATATCTCGACGATGCCGATGTCTAACGACTCTGGAAGTTTTTTACTTTAGGATAGAGCGTAAATTTTCGTGGCGAAATTGGTTAAATCTTTTTGGAGATCCAGAAAAGTAGAAAAATTCTGGTTTTTTAAATACCCCTGTCTTTCTACCGTTAAATGAGTCAAAACTGTTCATTTAAACTCTTAAGTGAATGAGAAGCTGGGAGGCATTGTAGCCTAGTGGCTTCTTCGGACTTCAGATTGAGATGTCTGGGGTTCGAATCCCAGCGATATGGCACAATTTGCTAACATCAAGTCTATTGGTTTTTTAGAAACTATTTTTGGAATTGCGAGGGCTTTAGAAAAGCGTTTTTCTAAAAAGTTTAGAATGTCTCCGAAGCTCGCTAGCTAGCCTACACAATAGCAGAGCCTAAGAGAGCGTGTTATTCGAGACTCGGCGTGTAAAGTTTCGGAGTAGACATCAAATTTTCGGCGTGTTATTCATTCGTATTCCATTGTGATATGATTGTGTGTGTCAGTGTGTCGGCTTTTTATAGAAAAAGCCGATAAAATGTGAACCAGTACTATAAACGCTTCATATTTCTTACGGATTTCTACTTACACCTCTACAGATTTCAATATATATATAGATACTTTTGAAAATTGTTCACTAATCATTTCGGGCTTCGGGTATGGAGTTCCTGCTTCGCATTGAGCCTGGGCGACATGCCGACAACGACGCAGACGCCGACGACCCTCTGCTGAGACTTCGCCAGCTCCTGGAGCAGTCACCGTTGCAGGCGGACACAGTCCAGATCGTCACACAACCTGTGGACGCTTCAGGTATCATCATTGAGCAGGACGGGGATTAACCTGACACCTTAACCGACTTTGCAAACCTCTACAGATTGCTATTCAAAGGAAGCCGTCCGTTAAACATTTTTTCAAACTTTACTTATGACCTGATTTGTGCTTTAAATTGAGTTTAACTTTTTCAAAGCCATGACTATCTGTTTGCGTCCAATAGATCATAATTTTTAGCATTTTCATTTTTCGATTCTAGACAATTCTAATTTGTACAGAAAGCTGTCTGTTTGTCATGTGAGTCGATTGTGGTGTCAATTTATGAAACTCTTTGACTTCCTATTCACCTCATCCTAAACGAACAGCACAGGCTGAAAAATAGTGAACTAGGCCTAATTTCAGATATAAAACTGCCTACTGCATGGTAGTCTAGGTTTTTACCGTAATAAATACGTAGGCACTTTCAAGAAATCTCATCGCCTATCTCTAAAATTGTTCCCCACAAAAATCTTTAAACTTTGCATGCAATCATAATTTTATATGTAATTTCAATTAACTTATTGTACCCGTACTTAGGTAGTTCGCACATTTAGACTCCTTACTCCACAGTTACTATCGTTAGCAGCCAAGTGAAACTGCTCGACTCCCTGAGAGCCTACTTTTTCCATGCTAGTCGAGTCCCACTTCGGCGCTGCTAAAAGCTTCACAAAATGAAGCCGGTCTTTCTCGTTACCTTTAATGGCGTCAGACACCCAGCTAGTAGGGCACGCTTGAGTCCAAACCGAATTAGATTCGCATCTCAGAGTCCCGACTCGTCTTTTAGTCATCCAACTCATCCCTGATCCTTTCCTACAAAGTCGGCCTCAATAAACTTGTTAACTATGTTCAATTTTCGTAGCAAGCAGCAGCTAAAACTGCTTAGCCTACGCATTGCTTTTGGCAGATAAAATGTCATATCCAACTAAGAAGTAAGAAGTGTTCTCAACTGCCTCCGAGCAAAATTCTGCTACTAAAAGCGGAGAGTGGGAATCGAAATTGTGCCACCCTAGGGAGACATTGAGGATAGTAAAAGTCGAGTAGTCTTGGACGATCTTTGCGATTCCTAAGAGAATTCTCGGTCGCTTCACTGCTTCTCTCTCATTTTATTTAACCTCCAGCGCACGCATACGGACTGCTACCTGTCAGGGGGCGATCCCGCTTAATTGGAACGGATAGCGGAGACAAGGGTCTCGCCGTAAATATCTCAAGAAAATAGTCAGGAAAGTTGGCTTTACTTAGGGGCGCACTCTAATGGGATTTTATCCCAGGGCTTCATTATTTTAAAGTCGAGAAATAAAGTTTTGATTGGTCATATTTTTTAAACAGAATTCTAAAAAATAAATGGCTTACACCGAGTTTCGTACTGACGATGTCGACCTTTCAAATTTTAAACACAAAGGTAGTAAAAACTGAGTAGATTATAAATAAGACGATCACTACACCACTTTGTATTGAGCTCACGTGTTTTGTATTAGCAACCAAACCCAATCTAGACCGGGGCCGGTAAGATACAATACTCTCTCTTGATCTGGATAGCAATGGCAGACATTGCTGCCTAATGCAGGATGCAAACTCAACTCAATGATCAGATATTGATATCTGAGTAGACTAGGCAATGCTATATAATCTTGAGCGTAATATAGAAGCAGAGCGAAAGCAAATGGCCATGAATATGAGCACACGAGAGTCGGAAACTGCTCTCCCTAACCCTCCATCTCCGATCCGATGCTGTCCCGGCCTCTCTAACTTAAGTTCTTATCTTAACTGTATGCAAAGAATTGATGCATGAGATAGAGAACATATAGCTAGATATATAACTTTCCTCATCTATAATTCTTAAAAGGGGTTGGTAAAACTGAAAACGGGCATAGCTTGACGAGCAGATGGGTGAGGATAATGCTATTTATTAGAATCATATGGAGCAAGAATATTAGAGACCTCAGCTGCAATTCAATCGCGGAGCGACTGTTTTATAATCCAGATCGAAAACTATAATTTTACTTCTTTAGTCTCAATTCAACAAGAAGAGAAAATTTACCAATTTTCCTCCGATCATCTGCTTCTCTTTCTGGGCGGCCTTCCTAGCGTCTGAATCAGCCGCGTAGGTGACAAATATGAACGCTTTGCGGCGACGACGGCTGTAGTCGAACGGCAGATCGATAGCTAGGATCTGCCAATTTAGGTAAGAAATTAAAGTCAAAATCAAGCAACCGAGTCCCTTACCCATGTTTAATAAATAATAAAATATTTTATTAGATCGCCAACGGTTTCCTTTCAATTTACCTTTCCAAACTGCAGGAAGTATTCTTTTATATCTGACTCGGAAAACTCCGGATCGAGGCCGCCGACGAAAACTTTTCTGGCTGGTTCCTGGCTCGGCTGGGCGCGCTTCGGATCTATTCGTTTATTGCAAAGCCTGTGCTCAGGATGGGCTAGAACCACATCTAAGTCAGATTCGCGATCGAAAATTACAAAGCCAAAGCCACGCGAATGCCCTGTTGCTTTGTCGATCTTTATGGTACATGTCCGCACGACTCCAAACTGAGAGAAGTACTCTTTCATTAAATCTAAAGAAATGAAAGAGCTTCGCAATAATTTTTGGGAAAATGTTAATGGCATTAATAATTAATTTTTATTAATGTGTTGCTTACTCTCTGTAGTTTCCCAACTGAGACCTCCGACAAACAGTTTTCTAAAAAACAATGTAAACGAGTTCGAGAAAATCTATTAATGTATATATATATATTATATATGAGAATATTTGGCCAATCTATACATTCAAGCATGCTTTAAATAAAACTTACTTGCTATCCATGTTCATCCCTAAGTCTATCTTTTTGCCATGCAATTCTGACGCTGGCTTGTCTTGTTTAGTAACTCTTTCATCTAGATCGCATTTCGTTTGTAAGAAATCGACTTGACTAGACGTGTCAACATGAGTTTCTTTTATTACTGCCATTTTTATTGATGCCAACGATCTTCAGATTTTTTAAGTTTTCTTAAATTTTCTTGTTTTTACGTAGGCTAACGCATCTTTTTCGTCGATTATCCCGTTGTGATTTAAAAATCACCGCGATATTGTTCCAATCTTAAACAAACAAAAACAAAGTTTGAAAAAATACAACACAATTGACAGTATATTTTATGTGTATCGCAGTTGTCTAGATTATTTTTTTGGCTAAATTGCTTAACTAATCGTGTCCTAGCTATTGGACTGCAACATCAAAGCATGCGCGCACGCATTTCGCAATTCATGCTTATATGTTAATTAATTGAACGGTACCTTGTTACAATTGTCTATTGTCATTGTTGTCACTGTTGATGGTAGTATTGTAATGATTCTCATTGTTATCACCTATGTTTGCTAGATTGAATGCGGTTGTGTTTATAGAAACAAGGATATTATTATATTATTGTATTAGTCTCTAATCTTTACTGTCTGTATTTGCTAGCTTCTTCTTTCCACACCATATACTTATATGCTAGGCCTATGGAAGTTATTTATTATCTGTGGCAACACCACATTAAGACTAGTAGCTATGTATGCTAAGGCCTTATGGCTTATAAAAAATCGCTAGGCTTATATAGTTTTTTATGATATACTCGTAATAGCTAAATCAGTATCCAAGTTCTTGAAACCTTAGTGATCAGTGATCTGGACCAAAAAGTAAGCCAGTGGTAGTGAAAAAGTGAGTTGAAGAAGTAGCTAATTTGTTAACTAATTCAGGGAAGCTACCCTATTATTGCTAGGCCTACTGCTTATTATAACCTCTTAGCTTAGCTATGCAAGCTTTCATTGGTAGGCCTATGATTTGATTGACATGCCCATTAAACTTCCCTATTATGGCAGAGTAGCAATTGTTTTAAGCACAAATGATTTGTAATGTATCCAATTTGTTTATTTTTTGTTTACCTGGTAGCTAGGGTAACTATTAATAACAAAGATATCCACCAAGGCTACAGGGTAAGAAGTATGGGAAGTTTTGAAAACAGCTTTTTGAACTAAATTTATATATTGGGATATAGTTATGGGAACTTCTGTTTCCTGTATCTAGTTTCCATATCTTGGCTTCTCAAATATAGTTATCACTGAAGTGAGTGACACAAAAAGTGCAAAGACTATAGTGACAGCAAAATATACAGAAATATATAAGGAAACACAAAAATTAGATAGGCCTATGTTAAATATTCAAGTGTTCTGTTCAGAAGCATTAAATAATAAGTACATTAAGTCTACAGTTTTTTGTATGTAGGAAATCTTCTATTCATTAGAATATGCATTATTTAGTAGATACCATATTTGTGGGAACTCTTATTGTACATTTTTGAGCAAGACATTGTTACAATAGTATGGAATGCAGATATTTAAGTCTTTGTACTTTGTTTTTTTTAATAAGCAAATTATTGAGGAGTATGGAGGTGTATTCACTATTCACCAAAGTTAGGTGCAGTACATTATAGCTGGCCATTTATAAATCTCAACTCTTAACTATCAATGAGTTATAAACAATTTAGCAAACTACAATTATATGTGTTTAGCTTAAATGATTGTCATGTGATTAGCTTTTGTTTGTTAAGTAGTGTTAAATTTATACAAAATGTAATAATTTAGAGCAAATTGCTAATTAGAGGTCTGATATCTAGAACTGATATCCAATCATGATCGAACTGGTAAATTAGCTAGCTATCAACAATTTCAAAGGCAAAATACCATTTTTCCAGGAATCACAAAACAAGCCAGTGTTTGAACTGTCCAATCCAGTTGTGTACCTGGACACTCACTTTAGGCCTTCGCTGCGCATTGATGGCTGCCTGATCATAGACTATGTACACCAGCATCAACAGGTCCCGGCTGACCATGGGCTGGCCATCCAATTTACTCCAATGTCCTGCTCGTATGAGGCAGCCAATCTAGACGAGTATGCTCTATGCCTGCCATTAAAATCTCTTAAAGGTGTGACTATAGTTAAGCGTCCCAGATTTGGCAAACCATTTGTCACATTTCACACCGAGGCAGACGCTAGGAAACAGACTTTGCACTTTGCCGATGCGCTGGATATTAAAAGTCTATACGACGAGTTAACTGTGCATTTGGTAATAACGCCGTAAGTTCAACAGGCTTCTCGCTTTAATGAAACTTTTAATTTCGTTAAATTTAGAAATCCCAGTTTTTTAATCCCAATTAACGCCAGTCAAACTTTTTCAAAATCTTGATCTCCGAAATCCCAGTTATTTAATGTCACAGTTTCTCTATTAAATTCCGAAATCCCACTTTCCGTGCCTAAAAATCAAGTGAGTCTAAAAGCTCCCCAACTTCTTGAGTAGGGAAATTCAAAGTTCGTTGCAATCCCAGTTTCCGAAACTCCTAATAAACGGAATCCCACTGTTACAATACCACTGAATGTAAATTTTCAAACACATTTTAACTATTTCAGATCCAACAATCAGGGCTCTACCTTCTTCCTCACTAGACCGCACGACCCAGACGCCATGTATCAATCATTAGCCGAGTTAAACTTTGTCCATCAGCCACGTTCCCTGCACCAGCAGCAGCAGCAACAAGATCGCTACTTGCCTAATCAGCAGCAGCAGCAGCAGCAGATGCCCTCCAGAAAGCCCAAACAATCGCGTCCTCTATTAGACAGTTTCGAAAGTATTTTCGCATCATTCGACGGCAGCACTGTGGGATCTCTCCGTTTCGGACGAAACGCTTCCGGTGGAGGCGGCGGCGGCGGCGGTAATGGAAACGGAAATGGTGCTGTCAGCGCCAATGCCGATTTTGTTATTGCCAATCCGACCACTCCTACTTCGTCCAACCTGCGCCAGCTAGCCATGGAGGATCCGTTTGCTAGCCAGACACTGGTGGCCACCGCGTCTGAGGACGGATTTGAGGTCTGCTTTTGAAGATTTTCCGCTGCCACAATGTCCATCTAGCTATGACCAATCAGTGCCACAATGTCCATCTAGCTATTACTAATGATTGCCATAATGTCCATCTAGCTATTACTAATGATTGCCACAATGTCCATCTAGCTGTGACCAATCAGTACCACAATGTCCATCTAGCTATTACTAATGATTGCCATAATGTCCATCTAGCTGTGACAAATCAGTGCCACAATTTCCATCTAGCTATTACTAATTATTGCCACAATGTCCATCTAGCTGTGACCAATCAGTGCACAATTTCCATCTAGCTGCGACCAATCAGTGCCACAATGTCCATCTAGCTATGACCAGTCAGTGCCACAATGTCCATCTAGCTATTACTAATGATTGCCACAATGTCCATCTAGCTATTACTAATGATTGCCACAATGTCCATCTAGCTGTGACAAATCAGTGCCACAATGTCCATCTAGCTATGACCAGTCAGTGCCACAATGTCCATCTAGCTATTACTAATGATTGCCACAATGTCCATCTAGCTATTACTAATGATTGCCACAATGTCCATCTAGCTGTGACCAGTGTCACAATGTCCATCTAGCTGTGACCAATCAGTGCCACAATGTCCATCTAGCTGTGACCAATCAGTGCCACAATGTCCATCTAGCTATTACTAATGATTGCCATAATGTCCATCTAGCTGTGACAAATCATCAGCAATACATTCAGACGAGTTGATTGACGCTCTAATTCAGGTGTTATCAACCCGGCCGAACCTGCCTTCCACTCGGCCCGAAGTGAGCCGCGGTCCGCCTGTATCTATGCCAGACTGCAGCTTCTGCTTGGAGTCATCATCGCCGGGCGATGTTGGAATAAGAAAATTGTCCACTTCAGTCGCATTGACCGCGGCAGAGCTTGAACTGAAACGAAAGATTTTCCGCGGCGGCGTTGCGCCCGAAGCCAGACCGTCTTTGTGGCGCTGGCTCCTGCTCGGAACTGCCGTAGCTCCTAGCTGGGAGTCCATGATGCTGGCGACGTCTGCGGACGGGGAAGAACGCCAGGCCTGGCTCAGGTGGGTTTTGAAATGTGTGAGTGACCGTCGAGTGAGTCTCACAGAGTGACTGTCGAGTGACTCTCGCAAAGTGACTGTCGAGTGAGTCTCACAGAGTGACTGTCGAGTGAGTCTCACAGAGTGACCGTCGAGTGAGTCTCAGAGTGACCGTCGAGTGAGTCTCACAGAGTGACTGTCAAGTGAGTCTCACAGAGTGACTATCGAGTGACTCTCACAGAGTGACTATCGAGTGACTCTCACAGAGTGACTATCGAGTGAGTCTCACAGAGTGACCGTCGAGTGAGTCTCAGAGTGACCGTCGAGTGAGTCTCACAGAGTGACTGTCGACTCGAGTGACTCTCACAGAGTGACTGTCGAGTGAGTGTCCATGCTTATCCAATTAAAATCCCATTCCCAATGTCCATCAGAGAGGAATACCATCGCCTGAAGCGGCAGTGGGCCAGCGTCACTGAGGACCAGATGAGCCGGTTCAGCGCGCTCCGTGATCGGCGCTCCCTCATTGACAAGGATGTCAACCGGACTGATCGGCAGCATCCGGCATTTCGCGATCCGGACGGACCTCATCTGCGGATGCTGTCCGACTGTCTCATGACCTACGGCATGTACAACTTCGATTTAGGCTACGTTCAGGGCATGTCCGATCTGTTGGCGCCGATATTAGTTGTCATGGAAACCGAAGTTGACGCCTTCTGGTGCTTTGTAGGCTTTATGGATCGCGTGGCTGCGAATTTCGATGTCGATCAGGTTTGTGATGCCATTATTTTGTTAGCTAATTAGATGACGAAGAGTCCGCTCGGTCAGAACAGGGGTGGCAACCTACGGCCCTGTCTACATAATCCGGTCCGTCGCCACTTCCACTACCTACTGTACCCTGTCTCATCTCTCCCCATGTCTCATCTCGCCCTGTCTCATCTCACCCCATGTCTCACATCACCCCATGTCTCATCTCTCCCTGTCTCATCTCACCCTATGTCTCATCTCTCCCTGTCTCACATCACCCCATGTCTCATCTCTCCCTGTCTCATCTCACCCCATGTCTCATCTCTCCCTGTCTCACATCACCCCATGTCTCATCTCTCCCTGTCTCACATCACTCCATGTCTCATCTTTCCCTGTCTCACATTACCCCATGTCTCACATCACTCCATGTCTCATCTCTCCCTGTCTCACATTACCCCATGTCTCACATCACTCCATGTCTCATCTCTCCCTGTCTCACATTACCCCATGTCTCACATCACTCCATGTCTCATCTCTCCCTGTCTCACATTACCCCATGTCTCACATCACTCCATGTCTCATCTTTCCCTGTCTCACATTACCCCATGTCTCACATCACTCCATGTCTCATCTCTCCCTGTCTCACATCACTCCATGTCTCATCTCTCCCTGTCTCACATTACCCCATGTCTCACATCACCCCATGTCTCATCTCTGTCCTATCATCTCTCCCCTGTCTTATTTCACCCATGTCTCATCTCTGTCCTATCATCTCTTCTTGTCTCATTTCTCCCAATGTCTTATGAGAGTGACATCGCTATGTTTTTTCCATGGATTTCTATATCTCTTTATTTTACGTTTTTAGCCATTCGCAATTTTTTGTGCAGACGATTAATATGGTTTATTAGATGACGACGCATTTCTCATTATTAAACGTAGTTATAGTTACTCCAGACGTTTACCGAATCCTTACTTTTGAAGTGCAGGATTTTTAAGAGTACTTTTACTATATATATAATGGCTGCTCTCTTTAGCTCTATGCGCAATAATTGTATCGTACGAGTTCAAAAATGTACTATTCATGCAGAAATTAAGCTTTTTAAAAATAATTGGTCTCTTCTTCCCAATGCGAATATTTCTCCCATCCGCAAGGCCGGCATGAAGCGCCAGCTAGGACAGCTGCGCTCCCTGGTGTCCCTGTTGCTACCCGACCTAGCCAATCACCTGACCATTCACGAGGCCGACAATATGTACTTCTGCTTCCGCTGGCTGCTGGTCTGGTTCAAGCGCGAGTTCTCCTACGATGACATCTCTCGTCTATGGGAGGTCCTGTGGACCGGCCTGCCCTGTCGAAATTTTCACCTGCTCTGCTGTTGCGCCATATTGGACTGCGAAAGATCCACTATACTCAGAGACCAATTGGACTTCACCGGAGTGCTCAAATATGTCAACGAGCTGGCTCACCGAATCGATCTAAATAAATTGCTAATCACCGCCGAGGCCATGTATCTGCAGCTTAGGGAGGCTGAAAATCTCCCAGACGATGTGGCGGAGACTCTGGGCTTGGCTATTGAACTGTGCGATTGAAGATTTTGACCTAGGCGTTGTTTAATTTTCATCAATATTTTTATGATTTTGTTTTAACTTTCTTTGATCTTTGATTGACTTTTTTTCGGTCCTTGTTTAACAGGACACAGTTGGCCTGTTCCTATGTAGATTTGTCGTTTTATTATTGATGCCTCGGTTTTTTATTGACATGCCTGACTGTGATTGACAAGTCTGCAGACTAGAATGGTCGCTGGAAGGTCACGGAATGGTCACAAGTGACGATCACAGAATGGTCACCGATGGTCATCAATATTTGGTCTCCCATTTTTGTGAACGTTTTTTTCGGGCCGTCTATAATGGATGTGTTCTTTTAATGACTGACGTGTTGATCTTTTACTGCCGAGTCTGTCTATGTTTGACGAGTCTGTCTATGTTTGACGAGTCTGTCTATGTTTGACGAGTCTGTCTATGTTTGACGAGTCTGTCTATGTTTGACGAGTCTGTCTATGTTTGACGAGTCTGTCTATGTTTGACGAGTCTGTCTATGTTCGACGAGTCTGTCTATGTTTGACGAGTCTGTCTATGTTTGACGAGTCTGTCTATGTTTGACGAGTCTGTCTATGTTTGACGAGTCTGTCTATGTTTGACGAGTCTGTCTATGTTTGACGAGTCTGTCTATGTTTGACGAGTCTGTCTATGTTTGACGAGTCTGTCTATGTTTGACGAGTCTGTCTATGTTTGACGAGTCTGTCTATGTTTGACGAGTCTGTCTATGTTCGACGAGTCTGTCTATGTTTGACGAATCTGTCTATGTTTGACGAGTCTGTCTATGTTTGACGAGTCTGTCTATGTTTGACGAGTCTGTCTATGTTTGACGAGTCTGTCTATGTTTGACGAGTCTGTCTATGTTTGACGAGTCTGTCTATGTTTGACGAGTCTGTCTATGTTTGACGAGTCTGTCTATGTTTGACGAGTCTGTCTATGTTTGACGAGTCTGTCTATGTTTGACGAGTCTGTCTATGTTTGACGAGTCTGTCTATGTTTGACGAGTCTGTCTATGTTTGACGAGTCTGTCTATGTTTGACGAGTCTGTCTATGTTTGACGAGTCTGTCTATGTTTGACGAGTCTGTCTATGTTCGACGAGTCTGTCTATGTTTGACGAATCTGTCTATGTTTGACGAGTCTGTCTATGTTTGACGAGTCTGTCTATGTTTGACGAGTCTGTCTATGTTCGACGAGTCTGTCTATGTTTGACGAATCTGTCTATGTTTGACGAGTCTGTCTTTGATTGACGAGTCTGTCTATGTTTGACGAGTCTGTCTTTGTTTGACGAGTCTGTCTTTGTTTGACGAGTCTGTCTATGTTTGACGAGTCTGTCTATGTTTGACGAGTCTGTCTATGTTCGACGAGTCTGTCTATGTTTGACGAGTCTGTCTATGTTTGACGAGTCTGTCTATGTTTGACGAGTCTGTCTATGTTCGACGAGTCTGTCTATGTTTGACGAGTCTGTCTATGTTTGACGAGTCTGTCTATGTTTGACGAGTCTGTCTATGTTTGACGAGTCTGTCTATGTTTGACGAGTCTGTCTATGTTTGACGAGTCTGTCTTTGTTTGACGAGTCTGTCTTTGTTTGACGAGTCTGTCTTTGTTTGACGAGTCTGTCTTTGTTTGACGAGTCTGTATTTGATTGCCTTTGTTTGACGAGTCTGTCTTTGTTTGACGAGTCTGTCTTTGATTGTCTTTGTTTGACGAGTCTGTCTTTGTTTGACGAGTCTGTCTTTGATTGTCTTTGTTTGACGAGTCTGTCTTTGATTGTCTTTGGTTGACGAGTCTGTCTTTAATTGTCATTATTTGACGAGTCTGTCTTTGATTGTCTTTGTTTGACGAGTCTGTCTTTGTTTGACGAGTCTGTCTTTGATTGTCTATGTTTGACAATTCTGTCTTTGATTGTCTTTGTTTGACGAGTCTGTCTTTGATCGACTTTGTTTGACGAGTCTGTCTTTGATTGTCATTATTTGACGAGTCTGTCTTTGATTGACTTTGTTTGACGAGTCTGTCTTTGGTTGACTTTGTTTGACGAGTCTGTCTTTGTTTGACGAGTCTGTCTTTGATTGACTTTGTTTGACGAGTCTGTCTTTGATTGCCTTTGTTTGACGAGTCTGTCTTTGATTGACATGCTCGTCCTTGATTGTTTCTTTCTCCTTGATTAACTTGTTAGTCTTATTGATATGCCAATTTTTAATTAGTTACTAGGTCTTTGTAAGCAGTGTATGTCTTTGTGGAAACTACCTGTCTGTGTCACTTATTTCGATTTTCGTGTTTTAACCCACAATAAAAATTTCATGTAGCAAATGTTAGGCTTATTTTTTTAACTTCAATACTTTTCTTATTAAGGCACTAATTCCTTCGCTTGTTTTTTATCAGTTGCTACTGCACTACTCGTTAGTAGTGAGGGTTATTTTTGAAATGCCCAAATACGTCTTTCTTTTATTGACCATTAAAAATACGGGCAAGTGTTCTGCTGTCAGTTTTGTTAAAAAACTGTTACTCTTGATTCTCCTATCTAGGAATTCTCTCTCTAATCCTCAGGACTGAAATATTTATGATATGATGAAAAAAATTGTGTTTCGCTTACTACTCATTAAAGTTTGTCAGTAGTATTTTTAATTATAACGAAAATTATTTCTACGCTGAATCGTGCCTACAGAATATACAAAAATATTGAAATTAAACTAGAACACTTTCTATGCAGATAATTGTTCTTAATCCTAATCCTCTATGCCTACGATTATGATTATAGCAACTATTAAACATATTTTCTTTACCTTGCTGTTGGACAAAATGTGCTCATTTTATATTAGGTTTATAAATAAAATTAAAATATTCTAAAAATGATTATACATGTTTAAGTATAAGTGTAACGACAGTTTAAAGAGATCTTTATACAATGTTTTGTTCCAATTTTTGCTAATCCAGTTTGTGTTAAGTTGACTGTCATTTTTTAGATTGCATACTTACGAATCTCTAAGAAAAGATAGGGGGATTTTGATTATCTCTTCATTCGACGTAAATATTTTGATAATCTCATCATCAGAGGGTGAGGCATTAATCATCTTATCATCAGAGGGGGAGATTTTGATCATCTTATCATCAGAGGGGGGAGATTTTGATCATCTTATCATCTGAGGGTGAGATTTTGATCATCTCATCTTAGAGGGAGATTTTGATCATCTTATCATCAGAGGGTGAGATTTTGATCATCTCATCTTTACAGAGTGAGATTTTGATCATCTTATCATCTGAGGGGGGAGATTTTGATCATTCTTATCATCTGAGGGTGAGATTTTGATCATCACATCTTAGAGGGAGATTTTGATCATCTTATCATCAGAGGGTGAGATTTTGATCATCTCATCTTAGAGGGAGATTTTGATCATCTTATCATCAGAGGGTGAGATTTTGATCATCTCATCTTTGCAGAGTGAGATTTTGATCATCTTATCATCAGAGGGGGGAGATTTTGATCATTCTTATCATCTGAGGGTGAGATTTTGATCATCTCATCTTAGAGGGAGATTTTGATCATCTTATCATCAGAGGGTGAGATTTTGATCATCTCATCTTAGAGCGAGATTTTGATCATCTTATCATCTGAGGGTGAGATTTTGATCATCTTATCATCTGAGGGTGAGATTTTGATCATCTCATCTTAGAGTGAGATTTTGATCATCTTATCATCAGAGGTGAGATTTTGATCATCTCATCATCAGAGAGTGAGATTTGGATCATCTCATCTTTAGAGAGTGAGATTTTGATCATCTCATTATCAGAGAGTGAGATTTTGATCATCTTATCATCAGAGGGTGAGATTTTGATCATCTTATCATCAGAGGGTGAGATTTTGATTATCTCATTATCAGAGGGGGAGATTTTGATCATCTCATCTTTAGAGAGTGAGATTTTGATCATCTAATCTTTAGAGAGTGAGATTTTGATCATCTCATTATCAGAGGGTGAGATTTTGATCATCTTATCATCAGAGGGTGAGATTTTGATCATCTCATTATCAGAGGGGGAGATTTTGATCATCTCATATTAAGAGAGTGAGATTTCGATCATCTTATCATCTGAGGGTGAGATTTTGATTATCTCATCTTAGAGTTAGATTTTGATCATATTATCATCAGAGGTGAGATTTTCAATACATACATTGCAATATATTTTATAAGGTCTCGTAACTTAATTTACTTAGTGATTAAGCACAAAGCCAGTTTTTTATCCAGAATTGATAACCAACGTCTTACAAGCACCATTCAATCGTTTTATTCCACAATTATTTTATTCCGCTTTTTATACGACAAAATGTAAATATAATGCTACAAACTTTTCTACAAAAAGCATCCGGTTTGTTAAGGTCTTCCTGTAGTAACCGTTGTTTTGTTTTAATCAAGTAAATAGTTGGTTTTGTTATACTGTTATAAGTTTTAATTCAAATCTTGTAGTTTCAACCGGGAAACAATGCACGGGCGACAGCTGTTACACCTTTGCGTTTTGAAGATTTTTTGGCATGGAAAAAATCTGCGGTAATCCCACTTTCCGCTGCTAGGTAATCCGACGCCAACCTCCGTCTGACTTCTACACAATATCTGCCTATTGTCGGGAATGTCAGTTTTGCAAATTATAAAAGGTAGTTGCAGTCACGGGATCAACAGCCGGCCTCCATAGCTCAGTGGCTAGAGCACTGGTCTTGTAAACCAGGGGTCGGGAGTTCGATCCTCCCTGGGGGCAGTCGCACAGTTTTTTTTGTTTCTTTATGACACTATTTTAGTTTAACACATTTTTATATACTACTCACATTGTAAGTAGTATTTGTGCTAGTGTTCAATTCAAGAAATTTTTCCTCTGAACGCTAGAATTCAATTTGTTCATTAGTAATATTTTATCAAAAACAACACAAGTTATTAAAAAGACAGTTCTTATATCAAATTTAGTAAGCAAAAAATAGTTTCACATCACCAAAAAAGTTTTATCCAGCCTCTGGGGAGGATCGAACTCCCGACCCCTGGTTTACTAGACCAGTGCTCTAGCCACTGAGCTACAGAGGCCGCTGTTAGATTACGCGAAATTAATTGCGATTTAACTAGTTTAGTAACGAAAATAACCATGTACTTCAGTATGTTATTGTTAAAAATTAAGAAACTTAAGATAAGGAGAATTCCTGTATTTATGTCTCTGTCCTTATGTGTAGAAACCAACAGCAAAAGAGAAAGAAAATATTTTTTCGGCTGTACAGAAGTGGTTAGGATTCTGTCGAACATGTAAGACTTTCTTTTTAGACAGGTTGGCTACCTGTCTAACAGGTTAGGCTTCCAGTCTAACAGGTTGGCTTCCAGTCTAACAGGTTAGGCTTCCCGTCTAACAGGTTAGGCTTCCCGTCTAACAGGTTAGGCTTCCCGTGTAACAGGTTAGGCTTCCCGTCTAACAGGTTAGGCTTCCAGTCTAACAGGTTAGGCTTCCAGTCTAACAGGTTAGGCTTCCAGTCTAACAGGTTAGGCTTCCAGTCTAACAGGTTAGGCTTCCTGTCTAACAGGTTAGGCTTCCAGTCTAACAGGTTAGGCTTCCAGTCTAACAGGTTAGGCTTCCAGTCTAACAGGTTAGGCTTCCAGTCTAACAGGTTAGGCTTCCAGTCTAACAGGTTAGGCTTCCTGTCTTAATGGTGGGGCTACTGTTTAGACTGTTTAGAAATAATCTCGAACAGGTCAGTCAACTTGTCTAGCAGGTCAGGCTTCCACGTCAGCATAAGCTGAGCATGAAAATCTGAACTTATCAAGCAGGCGAACTATTTACTGCCGTAGTGTGCAAATCTTTACGAAAAAACTCACAATAAAATTCTAACTGCAGTATATACATAATTCTTTATACTTACTTTCTAATGGTAGAAAAAAGACTTAGAAAGCGATCAACAATTCGATCTCTCTACGAATGGTGACGCAACAGAACTAAAAAGAACATCAAAATACTATGTTAAAATCCAGAAAGGTTATATTGAAGTCTATATAAAGATGAAGCTGCATTTAACTGTCACGTTTCTTACAAACTAGGCGGCACCTGTACACCAGATGCAGCATTTGTCTATCAATAATTAATTAATTTCATGGCTTCCTTTGAGTTCGCTTTGGTATGCCGCTCGGTGTTGCTTTTCCGACTGTCGCCGCCGCCGCCGCAGTTGCCTTTCTATCATCGTCCGGACGATCTTCCCGATGCCGTCTATGTTCAGTGCTTCTATAGGGCTTGCTGGCGCCTCCCGAAGGCTTCTAGAAGTAATTAAATCAAATTTACGTTCAATTGAGTGGCTACATTATGAAAAGTACCTGTTGTGTGAACATTTGACCATTCCGTACAAGGCAGTGCTTACCCCCACGGGCCAATAATGCCAATTAGCTCATAGCTTAAATCCATGTGGCAGATAGTCTATTCTGATCCCTTTGGAAGTTTATCATAAAACTTATTGAGCATTGGACATGAGGAACGGTAAACAAATGTCGGATAATCTGATCTGATAAGCAAATGTCGGATAATCTGATCTGATAAGCAAATGTCGGATAATCTGATCTGATAAGCAAATGTCGGATAATCTGATCTGATAAGCAAATGTCTGATAATCTGATCTGATAAACAAATGTCGGATAATCTGATCTGATAAACAAATGTCGGATAATCTGATCTGATAAACAAATGTCGGATAATCTGATCTGATAAGCAAATGTCGGATAATCTGATCTGATAAGCAAATGTCGGATAATCTGATCTGATAAGCAAATGTCGGATAATCTGATCTGATAAGCAAATGTCGGATAATCTAATGTGATCAACGAATTTCAGAACAGAATTTCTTATAGAAAAACAAATGTCAGAAAATAATTTATCTGATATACAGATACGGGATAAGCTTGGTACAACTGGCGAGGGACCCATGTGTGAAAAAGTGCTATACGCTACCTTTGTTGAAAACGGGAAATGATGAAAAATTACCACTTAAGCAACTGTTGCTATAGTTATTTAGAAATTCGCTTAAGAAACGAATTTCTTACAATTAAAGAATAATTATAAGTGAATTGTTATCGCACCATCAGTGACTCGAAAGGTATGAGTGTAAACGCTCTTTAGTTTAATTCTTAAAGTACATTGTTATTAGGATATTTCGAACGCTGCAAAGAAGTATATAGATAAAATTTGAAAGAATTGGTGGTGTAAATTTTAAGTTGCACTAACTTTAAGTTGCACTCGCATTTCTAAATTTAATAGTACTTCTTCTTTCCGTCAATGTACAATTTGAGCTGCAAATGAGTTTTACAAAACGACGGCGATAAAAAGTACGTTACAAAAATACTAGCATAAAATTTTATGTGGGAAAAATACACTAGAGGAAATTTAGTTTCGCGAATCAAAGTTAATAACCATGAACTCAACCCGTTTCCAAATCCTTTTTTATCCTTTGAACCAATTTTATGGATTCGCCATAGGAGGTCTTCGCCACCAGAGTCTTGGAAGAGAATCGCTTCGAATAATATTTCAACGATGCTGACGTAAAGAGCGGAAAATTTTGATCCATATGGTGGACTTTCACGACAATCGGTCATTCGGTTTGGGAGCTGTCGTGAAGTAGGCAGGGGGTATTTGAAATACCCCGTGGGACGTATTATAATAGCATGTCATTTCTATTGTCAAAAGGATTGTCAAACTCACCACTCTCAGAGCTTCGAGTCGGTCGGTGAGTCGCTCCTTTTCCCTGGCCCAGTCGCGCGCCTTGTCAGCCACCTGCTTTTCCAGCGAAGCAATCCGAGTCTCAGCTCTGTCCAGCAGCTGGTACAGCTCCATCCTCTCCGCGTCATCCATGCCGACGTCAGCCAAGTCGCCGCCAGTCGATCTGAGCTGGGCCAGTTCCTCCCTCAGTCGACGATTTTCTTCGGCGAGCGCTCGTGCCAGGGTGTCGTCAGATTTTCTGCCGTTGGTGCCGCTGCTGTTTGAGTTGAGCAGTGACTCCATGCGCTCAATGACTTGCTCCTGCTTCATGCAGGCGCCCTCCAGCTGCCGCACCTTGTCTGCTTTGGCCTTGGAAAATTTGTTTTATTTAAGTCAGGAATTTTGTTTATTGAATAAATAGACTCATTTTTCATCGGTACAGGTTTGTTTTAAATTCGAATACATTCTAGTTTTCAGAATCGTAGTCTTAGGCCTTGTTGTTGTCAAGTTTGGGGTAAAACACAGGGTTTTTACACCCTGCCCCCCGCGCATCAGCCGTAGTCTTAGGCCTTTTTTGTTTGCTACGTTTGGGTGCCTGTAGCCCTATCCGGACTGCAGGACCCGTGCATCAGCCCTGGGGCTCTTGCACCAGTTTTATCTTTCTAATCTTAGGCCTAGTCTTATCTTTCTAATTTATATTAACATCTTTTAAAGCTGTCTCCACCCATTCAGTAAGAGTTTGACTTATAAAAGCTACTGAAAGTAGAACAATTTAGACCTCTCTAGAAAAATCGCTTTTTAAGTTTTTTGAGGCAAGCATTCACCTGCAGCTGCTGAATGAGCCGCTGCTGACTGACGTGGGCTGCACCGACACCGCCACCGCTGCGGCCGCTCTCCTGCTGATGCCGGATGAGCTCATTCTGCAGCTGCTGCACTTTCTCACGGTACTGGCCAACCTGGGAGGCCGTGCTGACCAGCTTGTTCTTCATGGCGGCTAGACGCAATTAATTTTGAGATGGAAAAGTTAAGGAGGAGTCGAAAATTGCATACTTTAAAAAGCTCAGATTTTCTCGACTCTCTAATATCCCAAGCTCATAAACCTCGTCGTAATCCTAGATTCGAGAAAATTCCTTAACTCGACAAAATCCCCAATTCGGGAAATCACCACCTCGAGGAAATTACCAACTCGAGGAAATCCACAACTCGAGGATATCCCCAACTAGATGAAATCCCCAACTCGAGAAAATCCCCAACTCGAGAAAATCACCAACTCGAGGAAATCTCCAACTCAAGGAAATCCCCAACCCGAGGAAATCCCCAATTCGAGGAAATCCCCAACTAGAGGAAATCCCCAATTCGAGGAAATCCCGAATTCAAGGAAATCCAGGACTCCAGGATTATCCTAAAGTCGGGGAAATCCAGAGAAATTGCAGAAAAACTGTCATTAAACCCACCATATCTGGCAATGAGATCGGCCTTTGGCACGTCGTCGTATTCCGGACCGTCACCAAGCAGCTGCTGGGTGTCTCCGAATTGTCCAACGTCGCGTTTTAACGCCGCGTTCTCCAGCTCGAGCTCCCGGATGCGGTCCTGCAGCGCCAGAATGTCCTGTCCCATCTTGCGCATTGCGTCTCTGTAGCGTTCCAGCTCGCCTAGCTCCGCTGAGGCCTCCGGCACGGCTGCCAGATGGCGCTGAGGCGGCCGACGACGGCTGCTGCCGCCAGCCGGGAAGATGTACTCGTACTCGGGCAGGACGGATTCCACCGCGTTCTCGGCTGGTAGGTCGCCGTCTGTGATTGGCTGTTGGATGGTCGGATGGGAACTGGATCACGACTGATTGGTTGAGGGGGCAGAGAGGAGAGGGAGATGTAGACCAGAGGGTGAGATGTACAGAGGGGGTGATATAGACAATGCTGTGAGATTAGAGAGGGTGAGAGGAGAGAAGAGAGTGAGAGGTGGAAAAGACAGTGAGAGTTGGAGACGATACTGAGAGGTGGAGAAGACAGTGAGAGGTAGAGCAGAGAGTGAGAGGTAGAGCAGAGAGTGAGAGGTAGAGCAGAGAGTGAGAGGTAGAGCAGAGAGTGAGAGGTAGAGCAGAGAGTGAGAGGTAGAGCAGAGAGTGAGCGGTGGAGCAGAGAGTGAGAGGTAGAGCAGAGAGTGAGAGGTAGAGCAGAGAGTGAGAGGTAGAGCAGAGAGTGAGAGGTAGAGCAGAGAGTGAGAGGTGGAGCAGAGAGTGAGAGGTAGAGCAGAGAGTGAGAGGTAGAGCAGAGAGTGAGAGGTAGAGCAGAGAGTGAGAGGTAGAGCAGAGAGTGAGAGGTAGAGCAGAGAGTGAGAGGTAGAGCAGAGAGTGAGAGGTAGAGCAGAGAGTGGGAGGTAGAGCAGAGAGTGAGAGGTAGAGCAGAGAGTGAGCGGTGGAGCAGAGAGTGGGAGGTAGAGCAGAGAGTGAGAGGTAGAGCAGAGAGTGAGAGGTAGAGCAGAGAGTGAGAGGTAGAGCAGAGAGTGAGAGGTAGAGCAGAGAGTGAGAGGTAGAGCAGAGAGTGAGAGGTAGAGCAGAGAGTGGGAGGTAGAGCAGAGAGTGAGAGGTAGAGCAGGGAGTGAGCGGTGGAGCAGAGAGTGGGAGGTAGAGCAGAGAGTGAGAGGTAGAGCAGAGAGTGAGAGGTAGAGCAGAGAGTGAGAGGTAGAGCAGAGAGTGAGAGGTAGAGCAGAGAGTGAGCGGTGGAGCAGAGAGTGAGAGGTAGAGCAGAGAGTGAGAGGTAGAGCAGAGAGTGAGAGGTAGAGCAGAGAGTGAGAGGTAGAGCAGAGAGTGAGAGGTAGAGCAGAGAGTGAGAGGTGGAGCAGAGAGTGAGAGGTAGAGCAGAGAGTGAGAGGTAGAGCAGAGAGTGAGAGGTAGAGCAGAGAGTGAGAGGTAGAGCAGAGAGTGAGAGGTAGAGCAGAGAGTGAGAGGTAGAGCAGAGAGTGAGAGGTAGAGCAGAGAGTGAGAGGTAGAGTGGAGGAGGTAGGAATTCTTACAATACTTTACTAGAGGACTCAATTAAAGATAGTAATGTTTAGAGATAATTGCTTCATTGACTTCACAGTTAATACATACCTCACTGGTGTACGGTCTGTAGTACATTGTGGCCATTATTATGCGATAAATTTTTTTTGGCAACAGTTAGTCTATAATTGCAACTTTTCCTCGCCAAAAAGCAGAAGATATGCCGCGAATCTAGTGCTAAATAGCGACTTGAATTAGAGGTTAAATATGTATGAGTGTGCTCACAATGCACACTGATGTACTCGCTCAGAATTGTGTGCTTAAGTTTCCCTTGGCTACGCAAAGTGAGGCCATTGTCCCCTGTACACTGACTCTCTTTTCAACTCAACTTTTAGCTGCCTTTTCTGCTTTATTGTGCGTTCTATAATGTTCTTTGCGTTGTGTATGCTTAGCTGCGGCTGTTATACAGTCCGTACATAGTCAGGTTAAATGCTATTTCCATTCTCTATATAAAATCCGATTTCGTCGTTAATGGACGTTTAATGGGCGCATTCTGAGCCACGAATCTATCGTCTATGGTTGGAAATGCGAAGTCTTGAACCAGTGTGCCATATAATGGTCCCGAAAACGGGGCCCATTAAACCATAAAATGGGCGCCAAACCAAATCGAATTTCATATAAAATAGTGGCTGCTCAATTTGCAGTCTATGGTTAAGAAGTCCTCGGCCATGCTCAATAGTCCTCGGCTCGCTTCGCTCGCCTCGGACCATTAAACTCAGCCTCAGACTTTCTAACCACAGAATGCCAATTAAGCAGCCACTATCATATACTTAATCCCCGCTACTATGAGTAGTGTCTCACCAATTTCTTTCTCTGCTTGCGCTTCATGGCCACAGACAGGTCCTTGTAGGGATCCCATTCCCAGTCGAGGCCTAGTCGCGGATTCGGATCGCTAGTCGTTGCCTCGTAGGGTCCGCCGCCTTCCTGTTCGACAAAGTCCTGACTGGGCACCTCCAGGTGGGTTGGATCGAAGCGCGGAAGACTGGTCTGGAGGTCTGGCGATCTGAGGAACTCCGGCGTCAAGCTTGTCGGCGCGGAGTCTTCGTGTAGACGCAGCACAAGGCCAACTGTTGGCAGCTTGCCGGTGCTGGAGCGAAGCGTGCCGCCCTGGCAACAACATTTTATTGGTTGATTGATTGATTGATAATTCGATTTATTGATTGATTGATTGATTTATTGATCGATTGGCTGATTGATTGATTGATTTTTTATTGATTGGTTGATTTATCGATTTATTGCTTGATTGATTGACTGATTGAATGATTTATTGATTGATTGATTATTGATTGATTGATTTATTGATGCAGATCCACTGATATAAGATATTTATAGATTGATAATTGATGTTTCAAATGATTTCTCCTTTTATAAACAAATTAAAAAAGGTGGGACTCACAACTTGAAGGTCGAGAGTTCGATTCCCGACTCTACTGGTACAATTTGTGGCCTTTAGCAAGACACTTAACTCTGCATTGCTTCAGTTCGCCCATTCTTCAGTTATAGCATTTCGGAATAGTTTACATACAGAATAGTTTACTAACTATGACCACTCTGAGCCTAAGGTAAGGCTCCCTGTCTTACCTGCACCGGTAGCTCAACCAGGAGACCCTTTCGTCCGCTGACTCCGGTGAGCTCCCTGAAGGCTTTGTTGTCCAGCACGAGTGCTGCGTAGCCAACTGGCTTCGTGGCGCGCCATTCAACTTCGTTGACGGCCTGATTGTTGAAATCGTAGAATTCAATGACCAGAGCTGCGCCCACAGTGAATAGGGTGGCTAATTCGCGCTGGTCGCAGAACAGAAACGAATGATGCCACCTCGGCTGCACCACCGGCTTGCCGGGTAAGGTTACCTGGAATCGATGGGTTCATTAGGCAGGTATAGGAAGGATAGAGAATATAGAATGATTCTTTGGATAGATTCGTAAGTACATAGTTTTATTAAGTTAGTAGTGTAGTAGTGTAGGTTAGTGTAGGTAGAAAAGGGATGTGTGGCTTGGCTGGTCTGCCAAGTTCTGCTCTGGGACCTTGGTTCGAGAGGCAAACGCGTTGACCGATCTGCCACCGACCCCCGGAGAGAAGGCTTTGGGGGCTTGTCGTGCAATTTACGCCCTTGAGGGCCAACCTCCAAGGAACAGTGAGAGTGTACACTGCCTGACGATGAGAAAGTCAGCGCAAATATAAACGCCTGTGTACGGTATCAGTGTGCGCGTGTGCTCAGGAGTCAGCGACATGGGCAGAATTGCCTCCTCACTAGCCAGCGAGTTAAGTAGGGTTGTTGGTAGGTAGGTAGGTAGGTAGGTGGGTAGGTAGGTAGGTAGGTAGGTAGATCTGACTAGGTAGGTAGCTAATTAGCTAATTAGACTGCGAACCTGAGACTGTCCCTGTCCGGTCCATCTGTCAGTAACAAAAAATGTCGTCGGATGCGGATTTGGAAACTGCGCGGTCGTTAGTTCGAGTCCGGAATTTCTATAGGCCAGGAGGCGATTAACAAAGTTATAATAGTCCGAGACGACTTTGGCAACCGCAATGAGAGCTCCCGCCGGATTCTGCAGCGGCTGTCGGACTGCAACTAGGCATGCCTCCAGAGCTTTGTAGTTGATGCCGATGCCGGTCTCGCTAGGCAGGTGAGACTGCTTGCGAATCAGCGTGGCGAACAATCGGCCCTGCTCACCGTTGAACTGCGCGGGGTTGGGCAATTGGAAACAAAGGAGAGGTTAGTAATTTCTAGAAAACGTTTCACACAGAACTCTCGTAGAATTGTATCGCATGGAACTTTTCTAGAATCGTGTCACTTTGAACTTTCCAAGAAAAAGTATCGCTTTGAACTTTCCTAAAAACGTATTGCTTACAACTTTTCTAGAAACGTATCACTTTGAACTTTCTTCGACAAGTTTCACGTGGAGGTTTCTTAGAATCGTGTCACATACAAATTTCCTAGAACTCACATGGAACATTCCTAGAATCATGTCACATTGAACTTTCCTAGAACCGTGGCACATGGGACTTTGCTCGAATCGTGTCACATTACTACTTTCTTAGAATTGTGTCACTTAGTTTCTTATATTTCTATAGAATAGAAATTTCTTATAGAATAGTTTCACATACCATAAACGGAAATTTCGTTGGAGTTTTTGTCACCTAAAATTTTCCAAGAATCGTGTCTTGCAGGACTTCACGAACCACTCGAAAACTTGTTTGAGAATCATTCTCATTTGAACTTATAATCAAAGCATTTTGATCATTTCAAGAATTGCTACCCATAAGAATATTTATTCTAAAAACTGTCTTAAAATCGTGCTTCGAATAACTTTCTTAGAATAGTATTCACAGTCTCATGCTCCGAACCTTGTGCATATTAACGTGATAGTTGTGAAACGGTTGCAGGCTTCCAACTGGAATGCGAAATTCGTGAATCAACTCCTGCGTGTCTTTGTCGCCGATCTTGATTACGATAACTTCGTCCGGTGCACGATTGGCGTCCATCACAATGTTGATCATCTCCTCCCAGGAGGGACTGTCGGAGGCCCGGATGGTGGCGTGGGTCACTCCCTGAGCCGGACGTCCTGCATCTTCGTCCGACTTGCTCTGCCTGTTTAAAATGCGGAAGGTGAAAAGTTATTTGAAGCCTTCCGTTCCAAGATGCAGGGACCTCTGCTTGTTGTCAGAGAAATGATGCGAAGTGAATCAAAGTGAATCAATAGTCCACTCCAGTGAATCTAAATTTTCCGCTATTTACGATGAACTAAATTATAAAGCCGTCCGAGTCTTTGTTAACCTGGTGACAAGGACAACTAATATTGCACTGTATATGGCGAATCCATAATTTAGTTGAATAATATAAATACAAACTATGTAATCAATCCAAAATAGTCAGCAATGATGGTTACAGCCCATAAGCTATAACAAGATGAAATTTTGTGAGTAGAAAAAATATTGCTATATTGGTGGTTTTCGCCACCAGACAGCCAGACGAGAATCGTTGAATATCTCGACGATGCCGATGTTTTATGATGATGGAAGTTGTTTCAAAACTTTAGCTTGGGTTCTGGATTGTCATGGTGATTGGTTGAATAATAGCCCCGTGGTCTATCTAAGAGTGCTGTTAAAAGTTAAGCACCGCCAGCAACTCACACTGTGACGTATGTCCGCGGCATGCGGTGCTTGCTCGGATGCTTCATATCGTTGGCACCGTGCACAATCACTGTGACCTCCTCTTTGCCTTCGCTTGACACCAGATGAAAGCCGCCTTGAATCGGATCAACAGACCGATGTTCGAGATCGGGATTCTCCCTCAGCCGCTGGTTGGGAGCGTGATCCCCTCGAGGCGTCTTGCGCTCCGGCGGCTCCTTCTGAGCCGGCGGCGGCGGCGGCGGCTTCAGCTGCTCCGGCTGCTTCTTGCGCGCCGGCGGCCTCGGCTGCGGCTCCGGCGGACCATCTTCGTCGACTTCGATTGGCCAGGCTTCGCTTAATTGGCAGGTGAAATTTAGCGAGCCGCAGTGCATGTGCAGATGATCCTGAGGGTGGAGGGTTCGGTTTCGTGAGGCTCATTTAATTTCTGAAATGCGATGCCACCCTAAAAAAGTAAAATCTCGTCAAATCACCTGGGTATGGGTCCTGAGAATCGGGGCCTTCATAGTCAGGCGGTAGACCGGGTCACCGATCTCTAAATCAAAGTTCATTTCAACGTCGGTGCGAGGATAGATGGCCACTTTGGCTTCGCCGATTCTTCTAAACTGTGCAGTCGTCTCGCTGATGTCGAATGCTTCAATGAGTAGGAAGACATCGTGCTTGATGTCGTTTTTGTTGAAGCCAACTGGCATGTAGAACGAAAACCTGGCGTCTCGCATAGGGAATATTTCGTCCTGCAGCAACTGATCGGTTACTTCTGTCCTAGCTTCGGCACCGAATCGGAAGCCACGGGTTGGTCTTCCAGTGGCATCGCCAGATCGAACCCGCAGGCTGCTCAGATCGGAGGTGAACGAGGACTGGACCGCCAGGCGCAGGAAGTAGCGACCGGCGTAGTTGAATGAAACCTCATGCAGGATGATGTCAAACTCTAACGCTTTTTTCTCAATGGTTCGCCTGCTCGTCATCTGCTCCCGAATGGGGTCATGTGTTGACGTACGCGGTGTTCGAGGCGAGGCCATTTTTGCTGGAGTGATGATAAAAAATGTAATGAAAACTTTGTGCACCTCGAAATATCGAATTCGATATTTATAAAGAAGATCAACGAAAATATTCATTCGATACAGACAATTTTTTATTATCACGGTAATGATTATGACTTCTAAACTAATGAACCTATTATATACCGTACTGTACAATTTTTATTTTTAACATAACATTTTAATGCAATCGCTATAGAGGGAAACTGTGCTTATGAATTGACATTTGCAATATGTAAACTAACAAAGGTAGCAATCCGCAGCATTAAAATTATAGTAAGTTAATAGGAAATTTAGAAGGTCAAAATCTAGTATAGAGCAGCAGTAAACGGTGCGCAAGTTTTTGTAGTAAAAAATCTAAAGTTCAATACGTCAAATTTTCGAACAAAAAGAAAACGAATGTCTGATGTTAAATAAACTCTAGCATCATGTGAAGGTGTATCTTAATAAAGTATTTTTACACTTATAATGAAACATTCTTAACTGCTATACACTAAACTTGTCTGTTTAACACTTCTAGAGTTTAACAATGTCTAGAAATTCAATAATTTGTTTTAGTTATAACTTCTACGAAAGGTCCTTTTTAAATTCTGCTGACGAACGAAAGTCCCGACCCTTTTACAAGGTAGACAACAAACGTTACAAGAACCCTGCGTTCTAAGTTATTCGTACAAGCAACTATCTTAGTAGCGTAGTTATTAAGCAAACAGAATAGTGTCGGAGGTTAATAATGGATTTGGCCGTGAGTGATGCGCCGATTACATTTTCTCTTGACAGTAAGTAGTGATTAAAATATCACATCTTAAAAGCCAGTATGCTATTTATTGAAATGTCTAAGTTGAAAGTGATTACACTAATATATATTTAAAGATTAACAAATGGAAATCTACTAACTGTGTTTTAGTCTCTATCTTACTTTATGAATATATTGTAGGGCTAGCCACTCATTTGTGGCTTCTGTGCATAGGCCTTCATTGGCAATACACCAATATGCCATTGTGGCAGAAGTACTAAAATTATATTTGTATGCAGGTATACACCAGAAAATCAAATGCATACCTAATTTTCCAGCAAAAAATATACAAATATACTTTACAAAATACACTGGAATAAACTGTTTTGCTAATTAAAGAAAAAACTTGTTTTGTCAACAGGTTTCATAGTGAATTAAATGCTTAATAAATGTTTTATTTAAGAATTTTTTAAATTTATGCTTTGCTTTGTGTTTAGCTAGTTATAGGTCTACTTCCTCAATTCTCATCACAGTAGCTAGCTATAAAACATTACCTAAATTGATTACTACTCAGGTCAAAGACAAGGTTTTAGTTCTTGCTTAATCTTGGAAACATTGATTCTGTCAAACCCCAGGTCATGTGTTGGACCTGAGACAATATATTTATATATTTCTTCCTCTCAAAATACATTGAATATATTTTTAAGCTATATGCCTTTTTTGTAAAGGTTGTCTGCAAAAACTCATTTATAATTATACTCTAGCTTCAAAAATAAGATTTCTGTTAAATATCTCCTTATTTCCTAAAATAAAAAGGTGCAAAAAATGGAAAACAGGGCTAGTAATGTCTTAATGATGTGTCCTATCATGGGCATGTCTTCAGTAACCAGCAGCAGCAACTATGGCATCAATTTTTTTAGTTTAAACCTCCTCATCTAATTAGTCCAATTGACTTGAGTCCACTCTATGAAGATTTAATTTTTGTATGCTGTTTGTCCACTGTGGGGAGTTATTTTCTAATCTCTATCAATCTTGCCACAGTCCTGGCCACAGTTCGCGAAGCTCAACAGCAGCACGGCCTTCGCCATGGCGACTTCCAGCGCTATCGCCAATACTGCAGCCGTCGATTGGCTCGCCTGCGCAAGTCACTGAAACTGCCAGCTGGCGATAGGAGAAAAGTGCACAGGAAGCCGCTAACACCCGAGGCTATTAAATTTGATCGATGCCTACAGATTCCATTGTTCGAAGCTGAGCGTCTGTGGTCCTACGCTATGCAGCTGAAGGCCGAGGCTAACACCGATCAGAGAAAGAAATTTGGCCAGTTCTCAAAGCTGAAAAAAGCGGCGCAGCATGCCGCCCTGTTGGACACGCTGTGTGCCGCCAAGGCCGATGCCAAGACTAAACTGGAGGCTCAGGTTCGTTTGTCTGCATGCGTTCATTTATCTTTCGGTTTATTTAAGCTAAATTATCGTCGCGAATTTTGATATTCTACCAGTTAAGACATGCCAGTTCCATACCCTCCATTGCTTCCGTCAAAGCATGTACCCACCTCCCTCCATTATCTTCTCTCCAGCGTACACCCCCTCTCCATTTTCCGTCCCTCCAAGCCTACACTCACCTTAACTTGCTACCCCTTCCCTCCTAATATACACTAACCCCACTCAATTTTCCTTTCACCTATGCGCACACCCACCTCAACTTCATTCGCCCACCCCAAAACATTTCTTCCCCCGCTCGCTGGCTTCAAGCTATTTGCCTCGAATTAAAGACTCCTCCAACTGTTGGTCCGATCTGCTAGGCCTACCTGGCCGCCATGCACGGCACTCTGCTATTCGAATTGGAGAAATGGGCCGAAGCCGGCTCGCATCTGCAAGGCGCCGTTGATTTGTACACAAGCCTTGCCGGCGCGGCTCAACTGCCCGAAGACGCAGCCGTCTACATCGCCAAAGCTGACGAATTGCGTCCGCAATTGCGCTACTGCGCTTACAATATTGGCGACGCAACCGCTGTTGAAGACCTGCGAGCGATGCGACTCCGCCAAGCTGACGGCGCAGCCAGCGACGAGATTGACAGCCTGCTGGCTCAGACTCGGTCCGATAGTCGGGCTGTTTGCGAAGTAGCCTGGCAGGGCGAGACTGTGCTAGTCAGGCCGCCTAAACTCAGGGCGTTAGTGGCTGCTTTGGAGGAACTGCGCCTGGAGGCCGACAAGGCGGAGACGGCCGAAGCTCAGATTAGCATTCAGGTGGGTATTGTTGAATGGTCGTATAGGGAGTTTTTTGCTGCGTTAATGCTCCTCTTTTTATTGATCATTAGCTCTTTTTGGGCAATTATCTTATGTGAATATTTAAGTTAAGGGATAAGATATAAATATCTCGATCCAGTAGGTATAAACACCCCATTTCTGTATTTATTAAGATCCCATTTCTGTAGGTATAACGATCCCATTTCTGTATTTATTAAGATCCCATTTCTGTATTTATTAAGATCCCATTTCTGTAGGTATAACGATCCCATTTCTGTATTTATTAAGATCCCATTTCTGTATTTATTAAGATCCCATTTCTGTATTTATTAAGATCCCATTTCTGTATTTATTAAGATCCCATTTCTGTATTTATAAAGATCCCATTTCTTTATAGTTTTCTTACTGATAAAGCGCCTAACAAGCGGCCTATTGATCTCTTATTTCTAGGAAAGCCTGATCAAACGCGCCGGCGAAGGTGTTCGCGAGGCTCAGTCGGAGCCGCGCCTGCAGGCCTGGGTGGCGCATACGAAGCTGCGGGCCACTGTGCGGCGCAATCTCCTGCTGGCTGCCGGCAGTGGTCGCAAGCCGACCGAGTTGGCCCGACTGTACGAGGCCATCACCCAGACACTGGCTGACCTGCAGCAGCTCTGCCAGGTGAGACTTCAAACTGTGTACCACCTGCCTGCGAACACATCCGTGTGCGTGTTGTTTACTCAGGAGTGCCTCCTCGCTGGCTGCGGTTCTGCAGTGGCGAAATGATTCACCAGTGACCAGCGCTACCTTGCATAATTATCATTTGCAACATCTAAGACTTCTCCCAGTTATTAATAGTATGATCTGTAGCTCTGTTCGTCAAAAATAGTAATTGCTCCTTCCCCGATTCGGCCACATGTGCAGCAGACGGCTATTGTGTTCAGTCCGTGGACTGGGGGGAACTAAACCCCCTCAAATTAGTTCTAGCCTTGTGGTTTGAACGTCGGATTCGCAACTTAAAGGTCGAGGGTTCGATTCCCGGCTCCACTGGAACGAATCGTGTCCTTCAGCGAGACACTCAACTCTGCATTGTTTCAGTTCACCAGCTGTTAAATTGGTATCAGCATTAGCTGGGGTAATTGAGGGTGGATGTGGCGTCTTTCCTGTCCATGGACTGAACAGACGTACGCAGCATTCAGCATTCATTCGAAAGTGTAGTCTAGAATCGAACCCCGGACACTCAAGTCGTGTGTCCGTCGTTCGATCCGCTAAGCTGCAACCCGTTGTTATCTCCAGTACCTCAGCTGAGACTCAGAGAAGAAAACAAACCATGGATTTTTGCAGGCCGGCGACACGGCCACCCAGGCGGAGCTGGCTGCCCAGATGGCTCTCTACCGCGCTCACAAGTGTCACCAATTGTCGCGCGCTCATTTCGCAGCCAAACGCCTCCCCGAATGTCTGGCCCTGTTGGAGCGCTGCCTTCGCTACTGCCGTCAGGCTCGATCAGCCTCGGGCTGTCTAACTCCCGGCGAAGCCGAGGCTGCCGACGATTTGATTCGCAAAGCCGAAGGCGATCAGTATTCCTGCAGAGCGGCCGCCCTGCTGTCAACTGACGATGCCGCTGATAACGAAGGTCTGTTTGATTTTTTCGCAGCCACCGAGCAGCAGTCAGGCAAGTCGTCGAAGCGTCAGGCGGTGCCCCAACTCGTCACACTGCCGCCTGAATTTGTTCCCACTCCGGCTAAGCCTATTTTCTTCGATTTGGCTTTGAATCACGTCCAGTGCCCGGATCTGTCCGACAAGCTGCCGCGCGAAGCTAAAGCGGCTAAAGGCAAAGCTGCGGCTACGGCTGGATCGACCACTGCCGCTCCGGCCCAAGGTGGCGGCGGCATCTCTGGCTTTGTCAAAGGCTGGCTGTCCTGGGGCGGAAAGAAATAATAGAGAAGCTGCTGTGTGCTTTGTCTGTGCTCGCTAGTAATGCACTGGTGACAGCGAAGGACTTCTGGAATTATTGTCGTTACTCTTAGCTTGCTCTACTTTTATCCTCAACTCATTTATTATGATTTCAGCTCTGGAAGAAGTGTCTTCTCTGAAGGTCGTTTTGAAAGTAATATATAATGGAGTGGTTGGCCGGGTTATGAAAATAGAGTGAGGTGGGTGGGCGTCAAAGTAAAGAAAAACGAGTGAGGTGGGTGGCCGAGAAGGAAAATTAGAGTGAGGTGGGTGGGTGTCAGAGTAAAGAAAAACGAGTGAGGTGGGTGGCCGAGAAAGGAAAACGGAGTGAGGGGGTGGTTGGCTGAGAAAGGAAAATGGAGTGGGGTGGGTGGGTGGCCGAGAAAGGAAAATGGAGTGAGGTGGGTGGGTGGCCGAGAAAGGAAAATGGAGTGAAATGGCTGAGTATCCTGGTAAGGAAAATGGGTTGAGTGAACAAGCACCCACCAACAAAGAGTTCTTACTACAATATTAGGTCGCCTTGTCAATACTCTATGCTTTGTAGCAGTCCGTCATTAAGTCTATTCTATTCCATAATGATAAGGGTATTTAAGAAAAATGTAACCCCATTGTGTTGTTATTCAAATTAAAATCGCTTTGGTCATTCGATTTACCGTTTGTTCGCACTGTTCTCGTAATTTAACCGAGTTTCTTTTTCACTCGCTAGAAGTTCTAGAACTGTCAGCTTTTTCTGTCTTGGCTTCCTATTCATATAGCAGAAATCATTGATGTTCCTTTGCTGATGTGGTTTGGTGATTGGACTAAAAATAGAAGGCTCCTTAAAGTTACAATTTACTGAGAATACTTTCTTTGATGGCTTTTTCATTTTTTCAGCCTAATTATAGTTACACTATAATGTATTCTCATAAAAGTTAAAATACTATCCGTTGTAAAACTATATATGAATGATTTTTTCCAGCCGCACTCTTAAACAGAGCTATAAATGAGCATCGACCAGCAGTTTCAACAGACTGATCGGCTGATTCGAGAAATCAATGCCGCCCTCCAACGAGTCGAACAGAGTCCGCAGGACATGGCGCCAAATGCGGAGCGCGAAGCCCAGGGCCTCATAGATCGATGCTGTTCAGATTGCGATAGGCTTGACATTCTTGTTGGCAAACAGCCGGCAACTCGCCGACAGCAGGCGAAGCTTAGAGCAGATCAGCTGCGCTACGATTGTCAGCATTTGCAAGCCAGTCTGAGACAACTGCAACATAGGCGGTAAGCTTTTCTTACCGCCTAGTAAGAACCCCGGGGTGAGGTGGGTGGTATTCGGTAGGAAAAGAACCCGGAGTGAGGTTGGTGGTGTTAACTAAGGAAAGAACACTGAGTGAGGTTAGTGGCATAGGTAAGGAAAGAACCCGGAGTGGGGTGGGTTGTATGGGTAAGGAAAGAACGCGTGTTGAGGTGGGTGGCACGGGTAAGGAAAGAATGCTTGGTGATGTGGATTGGGTTGGTTATAAGGAAAGAACCCGGAGTGGGGTGGGTGGCACGGGTAAGAAAAGAACGCGTGGTGAGGTGGGTGGCACGGGTTAGGAAAGAATGCTTGGTGCGGTGGATTGCGTTGGTTAAGGAAAGAACGCGGAGTGAGAAGGGTTGTAAGGTGGTTAGCTTAAGATAAGGAAAAAGTACGGTAGGTAGTGAGGTAGGTGGCATGTGAGGTGGGTGTAGTTATTATATGAAAGGAAGTTGGTGAATATATCCAATAAGCTCAGAATTACCATCTATTATCTTATTCGCAGAGTTGCCCGCGAGAATGAAGAGCGCGAACGCGAGGCCCTACTGCGCACTTCTTTTGCGCCAAACGACTCCACCTCGGTGCTAATCGATCGATCACTGACGCACAATGATAGTTTGAATACGGCCAATCGCAGAGTAGACGACCTGCTATCCCAGGGCCGTTCGGTTCTGGACAATCTAGGCGATCAGCGAGCGATGCTGAAACGCGCTCACCGTGGCATGCTGGGAGTCCTGAACACTCTGGGTCTGTCTGGCACGCTGATGCGACTGATTGAACGGCGCGGCTCGCAGGACAAGGCGCTATTCTTTGTTGGCTGCGTGGTCACATTGTTGATCATGTTTCTGGTGTGGCGACACTATAGCTAACTCTTGGACAGTTGAATCTGAAGCGAAACAAAACAATCGCTAGATTTGTAAGGGATGCAAATTCTAATTACAAATGTTAGAAAATATTCTCTTCAGCCATTTATTTACGAAAGTTTTTGCGTGCCCGACTGTGTTCTTCATTCTGCTACTAATAGTAGGGTGCGATGAATCGGCAATACTGATTTCAATTTCGAAGAAAGTGTTGAGTTCTTGATTTCTTTGATTTATAGTAAAAATCGTACACTATTTTTGTGGACAATGTTGCGATAAACTTATTGAGTTAAAATTTAGATTATACTCGTATATTTGCATAATCACATATTTTTTCATAGTGAAAATGATGGATAACAACTCCATTTAAACTGATTATTAATATCAGTCCCATGGCTTCCTGTGAAAGAATGGACATTGTCAACTGTATTAAAATAAACTATGCCCGAATAAATAATCTCAGACTCATCTAGTCTGTGAAATTCAAATTATTCAGTTTAAATGCTAGATGTAGTTTTTAAGCGTATTAAATTTCTAAATAACTACAGATCGATCAGCGATGTCTGTGAAACGTAAATTAGGAAACGTATTTACTTTCTTATCAAGAGTTTGATTTTGGTTTGATAGAACGCTGGTATATGAGTATATAAAGCGGCCCTTTTAAGGGCTAAATGTCACATTGCTTCACAAATTCAGTTTAAAGTTGTAGATAAACGCGACATACCTAAAAGTATGAGGACCTTTGAAAGCTTTGAGATACGGCAGACTTATAAGTCGCAGCTGCACGCCTTTTAATGCACATACTATCCCGCTAAAAATAAGGATGTTTCTTTGGGTGATTCCAGTTGGAATCTGCGGTGTTTCCAGAAAAAGAAACAGCCGAACGCTGGAAACATACCAATCGGATGATTCCATGCTTAGAATCTACCCAACTGGGCGTTTTCTCGGTGCTTCTTGGTGGCGAAATGGAATCACCCAAAGAATCCTCCAGTTCGGAAGATTCCATGCTCAGAAACCGCCGAGGAATCGCCCGTAAATAATTCTCTGGTTGTCCCATGGGCCACTGGTTCGGGTGATTCTTCGGCGGTTTCCGCACAATTTACGGTTACATCGGCTGCTTCCTGGGTGGTTTCTTTAACTCTTGCGAGATAGGGGGGATACCATAAAAATGATTGAGTAGTAATTTTCAGCCTTTGCGCTCTTGTAAATTTTTCACAATCACTCTTCAAAGTCAATACCCCTATAAAACTGTTCTCGCTCCAATGGAGTTGACAAACTGCGACTTTCGTGCCATGATAGTTTACGACGAGCGTAAAGGTCTCACGCAAGAGCAATGCGCTGAAAGTTTACGTGCAGCCTTTGGATACCAAACCCCTTCATGTGCCACCGTTTTTCGGTGGTACTGCGAATGCAAGTGGGGCCGGAGCAGCCTTGATGACGAGCCTCGGTTGGGACGTCCAGTTTCCGCTGTCACGGACGAAAACATCGCTGCTGTCCGGAGAATGATTGACAAAGACCGCGGCGAGTGACTTGTGCCGAGATCAGAGAGGCTCTTGGCATTGGATCGGCAGCGGTTACGACCATCCTACACGACAAGCTGGGAGCCTCCAAGCGATGTGCCCGATGGGTGCCCCACAACCTGACGGAGGACCAGAAAGCGGAGAGGGTGCGTTGGTGCGAATTCATGCTCGAAAGATTCGACTCTGGCACCTCGAAGCGATGCTGGGAGATTGTCGCAGGCGATGAGTGTAAGCCTTGCAAATACGCTTCAGAACATTGTATTTGCATGGCTCACATGATTCGCGTACACGACGAGGCGTCCGTGGATCGATACGGCCCAGTAATGGGAGGAAGAAGTCCGGCGAGCGTTCTACGCTGGGGAGCGTGTGCGTGTGGGACAAAGAAACAGCTGCCCTGTGTTAGCAATCTCCCAGCGTTTCTCCCTCTCTCCCCATTCTGCCTGTTGTGCGCGCTGCTTGAATTTAAATACACTGGAAGCGAGAGGCAGAGCTGGGCTGCCGCTTTTCATGTGACTCCGGAGTCCACACAGAAACGGGCCTCTGGCCCGTGGAGCGTTTATCTCTCTGTTGCTGTGGCAGAAGGTAACAGGAAGACAAAACTTTCCTGTTATAATGAGACCTGGGTCTACCAGTACGACCCGGAAACCAAGCAGCAGTCGGCAGTTTGGCTCCTTCCGGATGATGCCACTCCAACTAAGGTCAAGCGGGCCCGCAGCGTCGGGAAGCAGATGGTGGCGACTTTCTTCAGCCAGGCTGGCCACCTGGCGACTGTAGCGCTCCAAAACAGGCGTACTGCAGTCATTGCCGACTGGTATATCAACCAGTGCCTGCCGCTGGTGTTCGATGCGTGGCGCTGACGCCGGCCGCGCACCGGACTTCATGGCCTGCTGCTGCACCACGACAATGTTAGTGCGCGCACGGCTGCTGCAACATTGGCATTTCTGACCGAGAATGGAGTCCAGCTGGTGACGCATCCTGCACATTATCCTGATTATCTCTATTTCGACTATGCATGCGACTTCGCCCTCCTATGTGTCTTGTCCGCCACGGAAGTTATGGCTGATTCGCCTGTCTGGCCGCTACATCATGTAGTATCAAGAGATAGATTTTTAAATCAGCAAAAAATAACCGACTCGACAACTGAAGTCCAAATATAAAATTTATGATTCAATGCAATGACCGAATAATGATTGAATGAAAGCTGTTTTATGTTAACAAAAGATTATCAATTTTTATTGAAAAGTGCAAATTAAAATCATTACACAATGACGAGGTCTATTTTCTAAGAAATTCTACACGCTTCTATATTAGAAGAAACTGAATCGCGTTCGTTTTAAATAATCAAATCAAACCGTAATAGGTAAAATTTTTGTAGCTCCTATGTACAAAGTAAATAGATAATTGTAGAGTCCAGCAGGATATTCAATACCAATACTCAACATCTGACACAAGTACTTTTAATTTCTGTACTTTATCGACAAGACACAGATGGCTATTTAACAGATCATCTATGGCATATTATCCACCAATAGAAGACGACTAAACCATTTTAAATTCTATATTTGTAGCAATCCTAAACCAGTGTTAATTGCCATAGACAATTCAAATCCAATGAAGCCTCGCGGTGAGGATAATTAGTTAATAAACTAAGCAAACTCTTCCCCCGGAGGAGGCTGAGGGGATGAAACTCACATTGCCCTAATTCCATCAATTCAATATGCTTGACATTGGAGGCCATTTTGAAAGTTAATATCGTTAGTAGAAAAATATAGCGTTAATGCGATGTTAAAAAAAGTCGCATCAATATTCGCGTACAGAAACGTTTGAAGTGGTAATAAGGACTTCAAAAATTTAAAGACGAAAGCGATATTTTATCTGAAATTTGACAGCATCGTTTGTACATTCGATTCTTTACTGAATGAAACTGTACTATAATGCATGCGAGCTGTTAAAATAATAAACGACGAGACGAAGAAAAATATGCGCAAGCAATCTTTACATCGTGATATAAGAACCAAGAGATCTGGATTTGTGCCATAGAAATGATTGTAGAACGATTGGTTAACACCAAATAGGAATGCCGCTTGGATGTCTGATCTTTTATCGTCTATTCGTTCTCTGTTTAAGAGTTTCTGTTCACGATTTGAGTTTGGTCGTTAGTTTAATAATGGCATTATTTTGAGGCATCCCCAACGCAGTCGTCCTCATTGTCGAAGTCTTCAACATACTCCATTTGATATAGCAGCACTTCGAATCGGCCATAGATATTGCATTGGGTTAGCAACAGCTGACGCCGTTCCTTATCGAAAGCGGCCGACATAGGAAAACTGAGGCCGTCATCGGCACCCAGAACCTGCTGCAGGTGCTTGCCAAGGCTGGTGAACAGGGACACCGAGTGGGTGTCGGCATTTACCACCAGCAGGTTGCCGCGATGGTCTACGGCTAGGCCGCGCGGACATTTGAAGCCCCGGATGCGACCAGAGATGCGGCCGCGCGGGTCGAAGATCTGGGATTTTAACGTAGTGGTTAAGGCTTGAATGAGGTCTTAGGCCTCTGTAACAGTCTGTCACAGTCTGTCTCAGGCCTCTGTAACAGTCTGTCACAGTCTGTCTCAGGCGTCTGTAACAGTCTGTCTCAGGCCTCTGTAACAGTCTGTCTCAGGCCTCTGTAACAGTCTGTCTCAGGCCTCTGTAACAGTCTGTCTCAGGCCTCTGTAACAGTCTGTCTTGAACTCCTGTAACAGTCTGTCTCAGGCCTCTGTAACAGTCTGTCTTGAACTCCTGTAACAACATAACAATCGAAACACGCCTGTCTCACCTTGACAGTATTATTTAAACTGTCGGCCAAAACAATAAAGTCGTCGTCGTCCATGGCAACAAAATGCGGCGACGGTATGTAGGCGTCATCAGGTAGGCGAGTGTGAAATTTCCTCACAATTTGGCCAGTGACCGGGCTGATAACAACAACGAAGGCGTGGTCAAGATCAGTCAGGACAATGTTACCGTGGCGAGTCTCGGCTATGCCTGCATGTTAGGCGAGTGGTTAAAATAAATGTTTATTTTGTAACGCCCAAACTACGAGTAATTGTAGGCCAAACAATAAATAAAAAAATCACCTGAAGGACACTGGAAGATGCCTTCGCCAAGCCGACCAATCATTGTCAAATCTTGATTATAGACTTTAACACAGGCGGCGTTCTCGTCGCAAATGTAGAAATTTCCGTCTTTAGCCTATAAAAATTAAACATAGAAATAGAGATTATTCGCATCAGACTACTGATCAGTAGAGTAGAAGGAAATTAAAGAAACGAGTGCCTGCGAACCTGCAAGATTCTTCGCGGCTTCAGACAGCCACTGCCCAGGTAGCCGAGAAACGAGCCGTCCTTAAGGCTGAGCAGCTGAACGCGGCAGTTGTTCTTGTCGCAAACAGCCACCCGATTGTCCGACGCGAAGTTGGCGTGCACGGGCCAGCGAAACTCCAGGGGACCTTCGCCGCCCTGACCAACCTTCCAGATCAGTTTGGTGCGCACCAGCCGTTTGGGTACGGCGCCTGCACCTTCCGCGCCACCGGCCGAAGTTGGGCTAGACAAGCCTGGGTAAATTAAGCGCAAACTATAGCTAAAACCTAGAAAAAAGCCTAGCCATGTTACTAAATTAGAAAGGGTCAACGAAAATTGAATGGCACGATTTGACTAAGATAATTTGACTGCCGACAAATGACTGTTGGAAATGACAAGTCAAATTCTGCAAGACATCTGTCGTGCACTCAATTCGAAACTATTATCCATGAAGAAATGGCCAACCTGACACGGTCGATCTATCGCTGGCCGCGGCAGCAGCGGCAGCGGCAACAGCGGCAGTGACAGTCTCCTCTGAGTCTACAGCGCCGGCGTCCTTAGTTGCGTCCTTAGAAACGGCGATAGCCCAGGCGACAAAGGAGTCGCGACGCAGCTGCAGAGCGGCCTGATCCCAGGCGCTCGGATCGGCGGCGCGTTTCACATCCGGCGAGCCGGAAGCCACGGCGCGCCAAGCCTTGGCGAAGTTGCCTAGGAAACCGTTGCCATAGCAACTGCGAGCAAACTGAATGCAGCGAAGGCGCAGCCAAGCAGACTCGAGGCGCATCCGAGCAGCTTCTTGGCGACGAATCAGACGGTCGGCTGGACCGTTGAAGGCGGCGGACAGGCTCTGCAGTAGTCGCTGCTCAGCCTTCTCATTGGCGCCTTCCACATCATCGGCCTGGCTCTTCTCGGCGATGGCTTGGGCGCGAATCTCCTGGCGCAGGTCGCGAGCTTCTTGGCGCAGATTGGACAGCTCGGCGCCGGCCGCCTGCAGGCGGGACTGCAGCCTGTTGAATGAGCAGCGGTGATTGGTTTAGAGCTCAGAAATACCTGGCCTTTTGGGATTCGATAGTGGGACTAAATCTGGGATTCTGGGACAGTGGGACTAAATCTGGGATTAGGGATCTGATGGTGGGACTAAATCTGGGATTAGGGATCTGATAGTGGGGCTAAATCTGGGATTAGGGATCTGATAGTGGGACTAAATCTGGGATTAGGGATCTGATAGTGGGACAAAACCTGAGATTAGGGATCTGACAGTGGGACTCAATTTGGGAGTAGAGATCTGACATGTGGGACCAACCGAGTCTCTAAATCGCCCTCGCCAACGATCTGGCCACCCTCGCCGTCGCTCAACTCTCCATCGTCGTTAGTTTCAACGCAATCCTCGGACACGTCCTCTTCAATGCCAAGAAATAGGACGGGATTATTGACAAATCCGTGACAAACAGACACCAGGGCGGCCAATTTGCCAGTCTCTGGTAGGCCAACGAGAGACTTAGCCGAGTCCAACGCCACTAGGCTGACATCGCGACATTTCGGACAGGCCACCGGCCCAACAACCAGAAGATCGTTGGCGCTGTCGGATCGGCGACGGCCGAGAAGGTTGCGGCAATAGCGCACAGCGCAGGTGTCGCACATGCAGTGGCCGCAGTCGAGCACCCTGGCGCAGTCGATCTCTTCTAGGCAGACGGGACAGGTGCGCTCCTCTTCAGCGGCTGAGGCCACCAGGTGAGCACACTGAACTGGATCCATCTGGATGTAGACTTGTTTCTATTTTGAAAGGCGACCGACTTTGTATGAAATTTCTTCGTTTAAATAACGATAGAACAGAGTCAGTTAAAACTGAAATGCGAGCAGGCAGCGACTATATTCTGGTGGAAAGACTAGCTGCCACATTTGCACGTTATTGTTCTAGAAAGCTCAGTACAACAATGTCAAAAAATAAGAAGCTTCGGTGCAAAGAATGCTCAGGCTAGGTAACAATGAATAACTCATTCTACCCATAGAAAGACAGACACTGAATCTGTCGCTGAGCTTGAAAACATGGTAAGGCCACATTAATTTTATAATTTATTAATAATATTCGAAGGTATGATCATTTGTGACAGCTATGACAGACATTAAAATTGGTGATTTAATAACTTAAGCCGAAACCAGAGGAGGCAATTAATTCAGATTATTTCGCTGACTCCTGAGCACACACGCACACAGGTGTATACATCAGGACAAACTTTCTCTCACAGTCAGGCAGTGTACACTTTCACTGTGCCTTGGAGGTTGGCCCTCAAAGCCTCCAAGCTTTCACTCCGCGGCTGCACCCCCAAAAATGAATGTGGCCTCAACCGGGGAATCGAGCTCAGGGACCTTGGTGCGGTCAAGTCTAATCTTACAAAACTAATAGATTAGATAGCATACATTAATTAATGCGTGCGTGAGGTGGAACGACAAGGTGAAATTGCTTTTTACGACGAGCGTTGAGCAAGCATAGCTGCAGACATGATCAAGAAGTAGGCACAAGCTAATGAAGGGTCTCCTACCCATTGTGCACAATAACAAATTAAAATCTTGTTCCTGTTAACTGTCTGTGTAGATTTCACTAATTAATAAAATACAAATAGTTAAAAAAAACACTACTTTGCTGCACAAGACAAGCAACGTTAAGAAACAAAAAATAATTAGAAAGTAAAATAAACTTGCCAGTGTATTTAGACAGCTTAATGGTACTTAAACAAATAAATATTTTCATTTAGCCCCACTAACAATTTATGAGTATTATGGCAAGTGTGACAAAGCTAAGTAAAATGCTTCGCCTCGCCTGTTAATTTAACAGATTGTTATTACCATGGCAACCAAACACATCTTAATTATCCCAAGTATGTTAACCCGGCTAAGCAAACTAGCGTGTCTTCTATTCAACATATTTGTAGACATGTTGCTATGAGAACGACAAGAAGCAACAAAATTGTCGGCGTGTACTCCTAAGCTCTGGCCGCAGCTTTGACCTGTGCCTGCTGAAACTGCTGCTGCAGGCGGGCCAGATTGGCCTGGTGATTTTCGCGTTTGCTTTCCAATTCTTTGATTTGAGCCTCGTGCCGTTTTAACTCTTCCGCGATGTAGGCGATTCGCTTGCCTACATTCTGCAGTGCCTCCGAGCTGTCTTGCTTCACCAGCACGGGGCCTTCGAGTTTGAAGATGACCGCGTCACCACCCAACAGCTCCATCTCTTCCTGCACAGATTTGTTCTCTTGCAACTGTGACTCCAGCTTCTGAACAGCTTGCACACTCTTGCTTAGCTCAACGTGGAGAGACTTCAGCTTCTGCAGCTCGCCTTCGAATCTCTTCTCGATGCCTTCTGCCATTAGCTTTGCTGTGATGCGGCAAATATAACTGCAAGGATTGATGCCATGGGACTCCATTGTGTGAGTGATGGGACTCCATTGTGTGTGATGGGACTCCATTGTGTGTGTGATGGGACTCCATTGTGTGTGATGGGACTCCATTGTGTGTGTGATGGGACTCTATTGTGTGAGTGATGGGACTCCATTGTGTGTGATGGGACTCCATTGTGTGAGTGATGGGACTCCATTGTGTGAGTGATGGGACTCCATTGTGTGTGATGGGACTCCATTGTGTGAGTGATGGGACTCTATTGTGTGAGTGATGGGACTCCATTGTGTGTGATGGGACTCCATTGTGTGAGTGATGGGACTCCATTGTGTGAGTGATGGGACTCCATTGTGTGAGTGATGGGACTCCATTGTGTGAGTGATGGGACTCCATTGTGTGAGTGATGGGACTCCATTGTGAGTGATGGGACTCCATTGTGTGTGTGATGGGACTCCATTGTGTGAGTGGTGGGACTCCATTGTGTGTGATGGGACTCCATCGTGTGAGTGATGGGACTCCATTGTGTGAGTGATGGGACTCTATTGTGTGTGATGGGACTCCATTGAGTGAGTGATGGGACTCCATTGTGTGTGTGATGGGACTCCATTGTGTGTGTGATGGGACTCCATTGTGTGAGTGATGGGACTCCATTGTGTGTGTGATGGGACTCCATTGTGTGAGTGATGGGACTCCATTGTGTGAGTGATGGGACTCCATTGTGTGAGTGATGGGATTCTATGTCATTGTGGGTGTGCGATGGGATTCAATATTAGCACAAAATGAATAAGGGATTCTATGCCATTGTGTGTGATGGGATTCTATGCCATTGTGGGTGTGTGATGGGATTCTATGCCATTGTGGGTGTGTGATGGGATTCTATGCCATTGTGGGTGTGTGATGGGATTCTACGCCATTGTGGGTGTGTGATGGGATTCTATGTCATTGTGGGTGTGTGATGGGATTCAATATTAGCACAAAATGAATAAGTCAAATAACAACAGTGTGACACGATGTGGAACAATTCACCGAGAAATTTTAGCCTGGTAAAGCCAGTCGCATATAATAAATATAAATAATAATAGCAGTAAATAGGTATTTTAATACTTTTTATCATTAAAACGATTTTAACGAATTTGGAAAAAGTTTCGAGCGATATGTGCGATAAGAACTAAATATTTTCTCATAGACTTGCGATACAAATATTGTTGCATAACGACTATTAGGAATCCCCGAATAAATTGCGAGAGAAGAAACTGGCCGATAAAGAAAACAATGGCACAACTGAACTTCGCAGCACCAGCGAAAGTTAGCAAACAACGCCAATACGAAAGCATAAAACTACACTGACAGCCACGCAATTAAATACACTAATAACATATTTGAACTGTTAAAACTAATCTAAAAACACGAGCTCACTGTCCGGACGAGAATCACAACAAAATATATTGCTTTTATTAGGCACAGTTCTCAAACAGCAAAATGAAAACATTTGAGCGTTTAACACGCTAGTTGAGACTTAAAATGTGATTTTTTGTAAAAACATGCTTGAAAGAAAGAACAGCAAATGCCAATACCATAGTTCGGACAAGGTGGAAATGAAAAATAAAACTACAATACAGGCGATGTTAAATATTCTTCTGTGATACTTGCGCTTTCATTAGTGGACAGTGGGAAGTCCAAAAAGGTCAACTCCAGGTGATCTGTATAAACAAAAAAGAATGGGACAAACGAAAGACTGAAGACACCAGGTAATAAATATTGCTTACGATTTTTAATAAAACTTGCTTTTGTACTCAGCATAAAGAAAATTAGTTTAGATAGTTATTGCTAACATTCAATTAATACAATTTGAGGATCAGGGGGACTCTAGGGATGGGAAATGACTGTAAATAGACAGCCTAAGGATGGGGAAATAATTTACGAGATGGGTATCCTAGGGGTCAAAGGCTGTTGATAAAAAATGTTTCAGTGCTACATTTTAAAAAACCTAAAAAACATTAGTTACTCGCGCCGTCATTTCAATAAAGTTTTACCAGAGGTCAAACAGAAGCAGCAGATTCGGCAACACCAGCCGTCACAGCAGAGTAGACAGGCTCTGTCACAATCGGCACAGAGCCGTTGGCAGCGGAAGCAGTGGCCGGATCCGAGTCATAAACAGAGTGCTCGTTCTCTTCAACCGCGCCGATGCAGGTCTGACTGGGTCCAGCGTCGCCTAGCAACAGTCTCTGACAGAGCCATCGAACAGATCTGTTCAGCAGCAGCTGCTGGTGTAGGGAGCCATGAACTCGGCGCATTGTGACGCGAAACCTTCCTGGCAGGGACACTCCGGCCACCTGGGCCTTGTAAACAGACAGGTTGGCCAGAGAGCAGGCATCGTGGCAACCGTTGGGACAGTTTGGCCATAGAATGTTGTGATTATTGGCGCCGACGACACCAGCGCAGTTAACTGCCGACTGTTGCGAAGTTGAACTATCGACGCTGTTTGTATTGGAGCTGGTCATTGTCATGACGAATACAGTTTGCTTTGAGCTGAATTGGAAATCATAAAATGTTTAATTAAACAAAAGTTGACAAACTGAAATTTAACCCTAGGCTTTCGCGCAGACTAATTTCACTTCATTCTCTGAGAGGCAATTTTAATTGAGAACCATATGGGTCAACCCTGTGTTTGCGTGTGCTGTGGAGGAGTCGTTACATTAATTATGGTATTTTACAGATGTAGGGTTTCAAGGGTTTTGTAATAAAATCTAGATTTTAAATCAACAGTAGAAAGACCACGCTATTTTTCCACGGAAAGACTACGGAAAGACCACGGGAAAAAGCAACATTTTCCCGCCTTTATGATGAACTTAAAAGGCAGCATTGTCGAGATATTCAGCGATTCTTGTCGGATACCATGGTGACAGCAACAACTAACATTGCTAACATTAACAAGAGTTATAAACCTCTTATACAATATAATTAATACAAAAAAAGAAAAATGTGAGCATTTGAAAGGCAATGGTCTTTCTAGTGTTAATGCTCATAGTTATTAATAAGGGCGATATTTCTACATTCTTGAACCTATACACTCTATGATACATCAGGTTGCCCTAATATAGTTCGCTAAGAGAAAGAAAAAATAAGTACTGATTTGATACGCATTAGTGCACACATGTAATTATATTTTTGTATTTTTTCTTAATAATACCTTGACACGGTTACAATAAGTAATGGTTTTTAATACAGCGGTGATTGAATCATAAAGAAGGCATAATTGGTTTAGAATGTTTTTGAGTCTGCAATAAGAAAATGAATTTAATACACAATGAAACTAATGCGGTGCAAAAATGGTCAAAGCCTTACAGCCAGACTTATTTAATTTTATTGAAGGGGTCAGTTAACTACAGGCCGCACAGCAAAGCTATTAAATCTGGATTGCATTTTCCATAGTATCATTCAGGTACCATATGTGCTACTGTGTTTCATCTCTGTCGTATCTGAACTGTCCCGCGGTTTTATGTCTCCATTGTCTTATCTCTTCAGTGTATGCTATGTGTAAGTTTGCCAACCCCCTTAATTAAAGCGGATTATTAAGACACTTGAAGAAGATTTTCTCAAAAAACAGTCGATCAAATATCAATGACACAATTTCAGACAGGCAAGGTGAGTTTTTTCTTGTCTATTTTAACTTTCTCGTCGAAACATTTCAAACAGATATTCGCGCTGCGGTCGATGCTGACGTTGAAACCGGTGAAACTGACGTCGCCTCTTCAGTCGATTCAAGCTTCGCCTCCTAGTAGGCCGAGTCTGTTCGGCAGGACCTACATTGGAAACTGCGGACCAGGACACTGGCTGGTAGTTCTCTGTCACAAGCACAAGAGAATTCAAACGGCGCCGCTTTTTAGCGCTCTTATTAATCGATTTCTCGATAACTGGCTGGCACTCAATCTGAGGTGGAGAATCTTCCACATTATCAGCTGGCCTCTTTCTGTCCCGGACCTCAAGGTCAGTTTCGGCGCTAACAGAGCAGCCTTCATCATCCAACCCGGCCTCCTTAGCCATGACATCACACAGGCGTTTGATCCAATTGTGCAGCATAACGCGCTGCAACAATGGACGACTTGGACGACGCATCTGCGCACGGAAGCGACCTTTCAGGGTCCGATCGGCATCTTGCAGCTTGGCCATAGACACTAGAAGAAGGTCGCACACATCGTGACAACCTAGCTGGCAGGTCTGGTAGTTCAACACACTCTTGTTAGTGGACTGCAGTTGCATAGTTTTATGTCTGAAAATCGTAGGCAAGGCATTAAATGTTAAAAAATATAACTTAATAAATATTAATTTGGGAAATAGGGTTCAAAAACACGTTCACGTTGCGTCATCCTCATTTAGCACCAGTAGGACAACAGTACGATGCGTCAATCGAATCCAATATCATTATTTAAACAGATCTGCAATAAGAAGTTTGCATCCGGACGAGGCGGAAGTGTTGCATAATAACAATCTACCCCATGATAAACTAGTCTATAACAATCTGATCTCATGGCACGATAGACTGGATCGCAAGAAAAGTCAAACCTGGCTCGTTCAATACGAGGGTTCATACGCCATGACAATAGTGCATCTCGACGTTGACCAAGATCGTGATTGTTTCTGCAACAGACAACTGAAGGTTGGAAGACGAAGGGCCTAAGTTTTTGTAACGCCTTCTACCGATGATTAAATTTAACAGAGGTTAATGTGCCAATTTTAAACCAACGTGTGTTCCACTTTGTTGAATAAACAAAATGGAACCATGCTATAGATATGGAGCTACGAGAAACTAAGGAAGGAAATAAATTGAACTAGACTCTACCACATAATAAAGCTAACAGATTTAGCTGACTCCCATTAAAGACGCAAAATGTCATAAGGTAGTGGTTACTATTTAAAAAATTAATCAAAGGAAACGCCCTCTTAACACTTCCCGCAAAAAAACGCCAAGCAATCAAGAAGAACTAGTGGGAAAGTGCCTAATTGTATCTCTTAAAATCGTTCTAAATTTGGCACAAAATTCTGCTTATTTAAACGAATGATTTCTCTATACTCAACCATTGAGTTGTCGCCTGTACAGAATCCGTCAGTAAAAGTCACAGGCACGCCAGCAGCAGTTAGTAACTAGGCGCGTCGCAGCAAAGTCAGCGGCAGTTGACTAAAGTGTAGAAGCAGTCGAGATGGCAACGGAAACACATTTGGAACATAATAAATGATTCGATTATGACTAAACCTATTCCAAAGCCTATGCTAGAGGCTACTATACTCAAACAACTAGCTACTGAACTTGGTAAGTGTTCGAAAATTAAAAAAATAGGTAAAACAAGAAGACTTTTCTAGACAAAAATTTATGTATATTTTGAAGTAATGAAGCACAACAAATTACAATTTTTTGCAACAATATTAATTCAAAAATCTTCAAAATAAATGACTTCGAGGAAAAGTAAAACAGCCAAAATTATTACGCTTAAAATAACATGTTTACCCTATTTGATCTCAGCTAATGGGTGAGACGGCTGATCATAGACTCATCGAAACCGCAATCTTGTGGAAGATAATATACAAAAATTTGATAAGGGTTTGATAAAAAACTAGCAAATACAAATGAAATGATCCAACTAACCACATGAAATCTCATTAGACTGTTAGTCTCGAACTTGTTCCTGAAAAATATTAGTCTAAAACGATCTGGAACTGGATGTTATTGCATCGGTAAGCGACCAATAAGGCACTTAGCAGTGCTGGAATCCAATTATTCTTTGTTGCTATGCTCAAGAGAAGACTAGGCCATAGACACTTCTCAGATCTGTTGAGTAACCCTTCTCAGCTTGAATCACTGGACTTCTTCCGTTGTCGCTGGTGTGGAAGATTGTGTTGTTATCAGCATTTCTGTCAGTGAGGCAGTCTGATTCCAGCTAGTTGACGCGTCCACTCGAGTGCTGAGCTGGTCACTGAAATAGTAAATTGTAGGATTGTGAATTCATATGTTGTATTTATTATTGAAACAAAAGAGTATAAAATCTAAATTATTGACAATAATAAAAACCTGAAGGTTGCGTGTACCTCTTCCACTCTCCCCAGATCAAAAATTGCTTCCATAACTTAAATAACAAAAAACTTAATTTACTATGAAATATAAAAAACACAGGAGTTTATAATGGGTAATAATAATTCTAATTAAAAAAGCTTTATTCCATCATTTATTCAGCTAAGGCTGACCACGTGAAAACGAGAAAACAACATAGATCACAGATTAGCAGCTTAAAAGTACATAACATATAGTAGTAAAGATAAAGAATAAGGGAATGAATTTGGGAGCATTTATATTGGACGGAAAATATTTGAAGAAAAGTAGGACAAAACGGTCTTTCTACCGACATAATTAGCAAATTACACAAGTAAGAAGGTCAGAAAAGTAATAATAGTAATCATTGGCCATGCGATCATGTAATTCTACTTCTGTGTTTGAAATTGATCAATGAAATCGTTCTGCTCCTTGGCTACAGCCTCCAGCGAGCGCAGCTGTTTCTGCAACCGGTCCAGACTGGCCTGCTTCTCCAGTATCTGGGCCTGGAGCTGCTGCACCTGCTCCTGACGCTGTGTGCTCACACATTTCAGCTGATTTAGTGCGCCGATGCGAATCATTTTCTCTTTTTCTACCTCGGCGGCGGCCAAATCTACAGACTGCAGTAGGCTGGACACGAGGCGTTGAAAATCTTCCACTGTGATGGTGAATTGGCCGCATTTGTCTTTGAGATCGGTGGATTCAGTGGCAACTTCAGGCTCAATGATGCGCAGCATGTTAAGCTCATCAATGTTCAGGCCTAATTTGGATAGAATATCGTCCATCCTGGCTTAGCTGAAAAAGTTTTTTTGTATGCCTTTTAGTTGCATTTGGAACTATTGAAGTGAAGATTAATTTACTGAACATAAATAAGCATCTGCTTAGATACAATCTTAGTACATTTATTGATATATAATCAATAAATGATATGCTGATTGATTGATATGCTGATCTATTAAAAAAGACAAAACTTGGTTAATAAAGCAGAGTTCTTAAAAAGACAAAGGCTTGAGACATAGTGATAAAGTATTTCGGACATTTTCCTGTTATAAAAGGAAATGGAAAACCTACAGTTTTATTTAACTTAGCCTTAGCTTTACTCTAAAATCATTAAATGACACATATTATATATAAAAAACTAGAAAGTTTAAATTATGCTTGCTTTGCACAATTTGTTATAATATGTATCATGCAAAACAACCTGCAATATGTTTTCATTGTTGTTATAAATACAAACCCTTGCAAACCCTTGCAAATTGCATCACATATTGCAAGGGTTCCACTATAATATTGATTTGAATCAAATTGTGGACATATATTATGAAAATTTCTTGTTTTCTCTTAGAGTTCAACTCACTCGCTTCGCAACTTTTTGCTTTTTTTAACACAATTAATGGCATTTCATAATTGGATTTCACATTGGATTCCGAGCTGTCACTGGTATTAAAAAGGAAGCACTGTAGCAGGAATAATTAGTTAGATAAGCAAGCTAGTCCTGCTTCTAAGTTCTTAATTGTTACAAAATGTATTGTACATATAAGGTTCTAAGCAACATTACTTTGCAAGACAAGAACCACAATAATTGTACATTAATTTGAAGACCAAGCCTACAGTACAAATTACAATTAGCTAACAAACATATTTTTCATTTAGCTAATTTGTTGTGATCTCTGATATCAGCCCACAGGCCACATATGGCCCACAAGCATAAATTCTATGTGGCCTGCAGCCCTCTTTCCAATTTTGCATTTGATGCAGCCTGCTGAGTAAAATAGATGGGAAGTTTCTCACCTAGAAGATACACTGCTGCTTTCATCAATTTTGTCTATCAAGCCCAACTTTCAACTGCTGTACAAGGACAAGGAACATCAGTTATCTTACTAATTGACTAATACTATATATCATATATATATATATGATATGAATATATCATACATGCGCAACACCCGGCCAACCCAGTGGGGTGAAACGAGGGCCAAGCAAGGTAAGTCGCAAAAACCAATCGACCAAGCGCAAAAAAATCAAAGGGGGGACCAAGGGACAAGAAAAGGAAGGCGTGAAGAAAAGGAAAAAGGGGAAAGAAAAAGAGAGCAAATGAGAGCAAACTAAGTCATAAATAGAGCAATGAAACGAACTAAGTTGCAAATGAGAGCAAACTAAGTTGTAAATAGAGCGAAAACTAAGTTGCACAGCTGGCTAAGATTTGGGAGATTGCGCATGTATGCTATATATTAACCTTGACTTAACTTTTCCTAGCTTTTTTGTGCACTTCTTGCAGCCTGTGTATCTTAAATAAATATTGAATGCAGCCCACTGCTTACAGTGGGTTGGAGACCCCTGGCCTAATGTATTATATTTTTTCTTTGCACTGCTATGGACAAAGGCAATTCCTGTATCATACCTTGATTCCCTTAAGGAATTTGTAGTGACCTTTGACAAATTTCTATTTGTGCGTTTTCTAGAAAGTTCTTTGTCTAAAAATTTTTTTTATTTACTGCATTTCAATATTTTTAATAATTAACAAGTATTCGTGGTCTGCGGGTAAAACTAGCGATAAATAACTAGCAGTATTTTCGTAACAATCATTCTGTTATAATGCATCATACATGTGCAACCTCCCAAATCTTAGCTGGCCATGTGACTTAGTTTTTGCTCTATTTACAACTTAGTTTGCTCTCAGTTGCTCTATTTTTCTCTCCCTCTTTTCCTCTTCTTCACACCTTCCTTTTTGTCCCTTGGTCCCCCTTTGATTTTTTTGTGCTTGGTTGATTTGTTTTTGCATTATATATTTCTAGAACTTTCCGGAAGATCACATACATGTGCAACCTCCCAAATCTTAGCCGGCCGTGCGACTTAGTTTTTGCTCTATTTACAACTTAGTTCATTTCAATGCTCCATTTACAACTTTTTTTCTCTGTTTTCCTCTCTTTTTCTCTCCCCATTTTCTTTTTCTTCATGCTTTCCTTTTTTGTCCCTTGGTCCCCCCTTTGATTTTTCTGTACTTGGTTGATTGGATTTTGTGACTTACATTGCTTGGCCCTCGTTTCACCCGGCCGGTTCAGCCAGGTGTTGTACGTGTATCATCTCAACACTATAAATATACAGCAGCTCAGCATTCCAATAACATTATTCTGTAAGCCTATTAACCAGTTGAACCACCACCTTGCTCTTGCCTCATCACTGAAAAACAACTACAAATTCATTGGTTACTATTTTATATAGACATACTATCTTTTCATTATATACACAATTATCTGTTAGGACATAGGCTAAAGGCACAAACCACAAATAAATGACAATAATAGGTTGACAACCAGCAGTTACTTCTATAAGTATAATGTTGCAGCTTATGGGCACAGCATGTTTAAATGCAGAGGTTGTAGCTAGTGGTTGGGGCATTGGACTCACAACTTAAAGGTCAGAGGTTTGATTCCCAACTCCCACTGAAACAATTTGTGTCCTTTAGCAAAACACTGAACTCTGCATTGCTTTAGTACACCTAGCTGTTAAATAGGCCTAGTTACCCACATTAGCTCGGATGATTGAAGGTGGGTGTGGCATCCCCCTAGTCCATGGACTGAACAGCTGAATGCAGTCTTCATATGCGCCACGCAATAGCTGCGGCTGTGCTGTTGGGTGGACATCTGGGATCAGGCCTGATTGGGACACATGTAATCAATAATAATAATTAATAGGAAGTGCTTATTCCCACAGTCCCATGCCAATAATTTCAATTTTATCCACACGGATCCATGCCAATAATTTTCTGCTTTTCAACATGGCAGCTTGTATGAATAGGACTACTTTCATGTCCTTACCTATTCTTCTCTGAGCATAGGCCTAAGGCTTTTGCTTCAGAGTATAGTGTATAGTGTACACTATCAATGCATAGGCCTAGTGTAAAAGAATAACAATTTGAATGAAAACACATAGGGGGGGGCTTAACGATAACAAAAGATCTAGTAGGTTGTTATTACAATAATTAAAAAGGATGACATTAATGTCGTTTAATGAATGTGTAGGTCGAAATGTAGAACACTGTTGTAACACACTGGCAACTTTGTTGATCTATTGGCTTGAGGGTTCAACAAAACATTCAAACCCAAAAGGGCCTCATTTCAAAGAACAGAACCATCTTGATAAAATTGAAATTAATGGCACAGCATATTAATATAAAGAGTTGTAAACCTATTCATACTAGCTGCTGTGTGGATAAGCAGAAAATTATCGGCACAGATCCGTGTGGATAAAATTAAAATTATTGGCACAGGACCATGGGAATAAGCCCTGCCTAATTAATAATAATAACATAACAGGGATGAGAAAGTCTCTTAGATTAACATTAAAGCGTAGGGCCTATCCTTCGAAGTCGTCGCCTATGGCCTAATAATAGCTTTTTTGTGAGCGTAAACTGATAAGCAATAACTAAGATATTTTCATTTCATGCAAAGAAAAGAATATGAGCAACATAAACATTTATAAAGATAAAAAAATTATAAACATTTTATGGAAACACTTAAAAACGTCGCATAAGATACTTAATGGACTAACTTTAAATTATTAACTGTCATTTATTAAACAGAGCGGGAGTTTAAACCAATCAAAGTTGTTGTTCAGATTCTGTGTTGACGATTTTTTCTCGAAAATTCTTCAGCATATTTCATTTTAAAATTAATTATTTTCTTTCTTAAATGGATTACTAAAACAATTTACGCTACAAAACATACCATCATGAAATCAAATATCGTTTTTACAAAATACAACTACGATGCTTGCTTTGCATAATTTGTTATAACATATCAGTGCATAGCAACCGGCGAAATGTTTTTACATTTATCGTTATACAAATATTGCATCGCATGTCGCAACTCGCAAGGGTCCCACCATCATATTGATTGGGTTCTAATTTTGGATATTTATTTCACAAAACTTACTAGTTTTCTCCTAGAGTAACACTACGTAGATTCGCAACCTTTTTGCTTTGTATTTCACCACAATTCACGACATTTCATAATTATTAAATTGATGCCGAGCTGTCCGCCTGTCACAGTGTATAAAAAGGAAGCACTGTAAGTAACTAAGTAGTAGGAATACTTAACTTAGATCAGCGAGCTAGCTCTGCTTCTAGGTTCTTAATTGGTGCAATACTTATTGTAGGTATAAGTTTCTTCAGCTACATTACATTACAAGACCCACGATAATTGTATGTTGCTTTAAATAGGCCTACTAAGCCTACAATTAGCTAAGAAAAAATTAATTTTTGTTTAGCAAATTTGTTGTAACTTCTGATATAATCTATCCTCTTACACCTTTTCTTGTTGTATGTGTGTGTGTGCTAGTGCTAGCTCAGCCTAATGAATTATCTTTTTTATTGCACTGACTGTGGACAAAGGCAATTCCTACATTAGGCCCCCTATCCCCTGATTTCCTTCCCTGAAGGAATTCATTCATAATCATTCATAGTTTATTTATTCATGTTTTCATAATGCAATCAGTGGGCAGAATACCTGCCTGCTGACTTTTTTTAGTTTTTCCTACTATTATCTTTTTTACTCATGGGGCCTAACTACCTAGACTAGATGCCTAGACCTAGGTTAAGGTAGGGCCTAGCTAATCATAATATTTAACAGAAATTAGGCTTATTCAGACTTTAATCCTAGCCTATCTAGGCCTTTTTAAAGCTAGCTATAGCATAGGCCAACTTGGTAAACTAGCATTTAGTCAGGTTTAGTATAAGTATTTAACTTTATTTTTGTGTTTTGTTATTAGGCCTAGTTCCTATTATTTTGTTATAAAGGCTATAACACAGGCTAGCTATAAAAAATTGTATTGGTTTGTAGCTAAAAGGCATGAAAGTTATTTTTGCTATAATACTGTATGGCTATATGGCTATTTAAGTATATTAGCTTTTATTCACTTAAAATACTTGACTTTAACCATCTAATTCCCATTTTCCTACTGAACAGTATTTTACTATTTTTAGTTTATGTGGTATTTATAGATCTTTCCAAAGCTATGGCCTTTTTAAAATTAGACTTGTCACTTGGCCACTACATTAGCTTGTGGCCTATTTCTAGCTAGTGTTTCAGTTGCTAGTTAGCTCACTAATTTTGAAAGTCATTTTTGCATGAATTAGACAGGTCAATTTAAGTAGCCAACAAAATCTATACATTTCTACATTAGTCATTTTTTAAAACAAAAAAAAATTTTTATGTGTAATATGTTGATTTGAACTCATTATCTAATATGATATAGCTATTTCAAATAATTCCATACATTTCAGCTTTGCCAGTAGATTAACACTACCAATGACTAGGCGCAAGTCCAAGCAGGCAAAGAAGAACTTTGCTGCAGCTGCCACAGCACATGCCAATGTGTCAGGTCATTCATCTCGCACATCTGGATTCGGATTTGCTTCTCGTGGTCGTCCTGCCCACTGGAATCGCAGCCGAAGCAGCAGCAGCAGTGCCAGTCAATCCAACAGCATGGATGTTGACCAACAGCCAGTGCCCCAGACAAAGCGAGTCAGTGCTGATCAGGTAAAGAACAGCGCTGGTGGCTATGTATTCCAGGTGACTGATATGCAACAGCTCAAGCGATTCCTGTGCATTGGCTGCGAGTCTGGCACCTATTATGCCTCTGAAAAGGAGCTGACTGTCACCAATGTGTTGGCCCTGCAAAACCTGATTGAGTCTGGCCAGGGACCAGAGGCTGTGGCCACTATTCGTCAGTATAGCATTGAAGGCCGCACTGCCAAGCAAGATGGCATTCACATTGCTCTGGCCCTGTGCGCCCATAGCAACCACCCAGCAACCAAGCAGGCCGCATACGCCTGCCTAGCTGAGGTGTGCCGCATTCCCACTCACCTGTTTCAATTCGTTGAGATTGGCGAGCAGGCCTGCCAGCCGCGCTCAGGCTGGGGTCGGGCCCAGCGCCGGGCAGTTGCCAACTGGTACCTGAGATTCGCCGACTCGCCAAAGCGCCTAGCCTACATGGTTACTAAATATCGCAACCGCGGCGGCTGGTGCCATCGGGATCTGCTGCGGCTCTGCCACGCCAAAACTGACAAGCCGCTGCTCAACTGCGTCCTGCGCTACTGCGTCAAGGGCATGGAGGCTTCGCGCGAGGCCTGGCCCGCCGCCAGCGACTCCGAGGACACCGCCGGTGACAGCCTGCTGGCCTATCTGGATGCCACCGAGCAGCTGCGGCATCTGGGCGAAGGTGCCGACTTCGTTGCAGCCGGTCTCATAGAGAAGTTTGGCCTGGTGCGGGAGCATGTGCCCGCTCCTCTACTCGGTTCTAAGCAGGTGAGTTTGCCACTTATCTTATCCATTCACCTTCTTAAATCCTCAAATAAAATCAGTATTTGTTTTCCCAGATCCTTAAACAGGCTATTTATCTTGTTAGATCATTTATCTTCCCAGATCCTCAAATTGACTCTCCATTTTCCTAGATCCTCAAATTGACTCTCGATTTTGTGAATTCAATTGTGAAACTATCGTGAATTCGATCGGCATTACTCCTGATAGGTTAAAAGAGTAAACACGTCCAAAACACTCATATTTCATATTTCAGGTGATGGCCGCCCTGCTAACCAATATGCCGATGACAGCTTTGCTGCGGTCCCTATCAAAGTACCTCAGCTCCGGCCTATTCGCCGACAAGCCGGACCTGCTAGACGCAGTTATCGATCGCCTAACAGACGCCGAACAGCTCCACAAGGCAATGATCCATCCAATCAGTGTGCTAGCAGCCTGGCGCATTGTCAGCTCCGGCAAGGGCTTCCGCGGCAACCTGGCCTGGCAGCCGGAGCCGCGCCTGGTCTCGGCTCTGGAGAGTGCCTTCTATCTGGCCTTTAAAAATGTGAAACCAACTGGCAAGCGAATCCTGCTAGCCATCGATGTCAGCGGCAGTATGAGCTCGCCAGCTAATCCAATCCAGTGCATCAGCTGCGCGGAGGCGGCCACAGCTCTGGCCATGGTGGTTATGCGAAGCGAACCCATTGGCAGCTGCGATACTGTTGGATTCTGCTCCAAACTGGTGCAGCTTGGCATCACCCCAGATGACACTCTCAAATCTGCGTTGGCTAAAACTCGTAATAAAAATTTTGGCAACACAGACTGCGCCCAGCCGATGCTGTGGGCTATGAAGCATCGCAAATTGTTCGACCTATTCGTTGTCCTAACAGACAATGAGACCTATTTTGGCAAGGTACATCCGCACGAAGCTATTTGCCAGTATCGCGCCAAGATGCAGCTGCCAGAAGCTAGACTGGCTGTCATGGCAATGACCGCCAGCAAGTTCAGCATCGCCGACCCGAAGGACTGCGGCATGCTCGACTTGGTTGGATTCGATTCCTCTGTGCCGGAAATCCTGCGCGGCTTCGCCATAGGAGAATTCTGATTTGCCGAGTTTTTGACACACTCTAATACTGTCAGTAGGCAAGTTGGTTTATCCGAGACACTTTATGCACACACTGTTTAGCTGATTTTTTAAGACACTCCGCCATCATACTGGTATTTTCAAAGCTTTTTCATACATGTTTTAAAACATTCTGTTCTTATTGGACTTGTCTTCAGTAGCCATAGCGACAGAGAAAAAATCTAATAAAAGTCTCTAACTGCGACATATTATTTTTATTAATTAAAAACTAATTGTATATGCGTTACTCTCTTCTCATGTTATAAACTGGTTTTGTGTCGCCTTGTTTCTCATATGTTTATTTCTTTCTATTTATCATAGACTACTTAGGTCGGTTATTATAATTTTATTTTCGTAATCAATTTATGGTTCAGCGAACTTTAGAAAAAAAATAAAATATTTATAAGCAAACCGATTTTTATAAAAAGAGTTTTGCGCATCAGTTTTGTTTTAAAAAGAAAAGTTTACTGCTTCTGAAATTTCTGGCTTTCTCTTCCGCTTTTTTTTTGGTTGAGCTCACTAGCACCAGATCCTCAGGCTGAGCACACTAGCACCCAGATCCTCAGGCTGAGCACACTAGCACCCAGATCCTCAGGTTGGTTGAGCATACTAGCACCCAGATCCTCAGGCTGAGCACACTAGCACCCAGATCCTCAGGTTGGTTGAGCATACTAGCACCCAGATCCTCAGGCTGAGCACACTAGCACCCAGATCTACGGGCTGAGCACACTAGCACCCAGATCCTCAGGTTGGTTGAGCATACTAGCACCCAGATCCTCAGGCTGAGCACACTAGCACCCAGATCTACGGGCTGAGCACACTAGCACCTAGATCCTCAGGCTGAGCATAATTGCATCAAGATCCTCAGATTGAGTACACTAGCACCCAGATCCTCGGGCTGAGCATAATTGCATCAAGATCCTCAGATTGAGTACACTAGCACCCAGATCCTCGGGCTGAGCATAATTGCATCAAGATCCTCAGATTGAGTACACTAGCACCCAGATCCTCGGGCTGAGCATAATTGCATCAAGATCCTCAGATTGAGTACACTAGCACCCAGATCCTCGGGCTGAGCATAATTGCATCAAGATCCTCAGATTGAGTACACTAGCACCCAGATCCTCGGGCTGAGCATAATTGCATCAAGATGCTCAGGTTGGTTGAGCACACTAGCACCCAGATCCTCAGGCTGAGCACACTAGCACCCAGATCTACGGTCTGAGCACACTAGCACACAGATCCTTAGGCTGAGCACACTAGCACCCAGATCTACGGGTTGAGCGCACTAGCACCCAGATCTACGGGCTGAGCACACTAGCACCCAGATCTACGGGCTGAGCACACTAGCACCCAGATCTACGGGCTGAGCACACAAGCACCCAGATCTGCGGGTTGAGCGCACTAGCATCCAGATCCTCAGGCTGAGCACACTAGCACCCAGATCCTCAGGCTGAGCACACTAGCACCCAGATCCTCAGGTTGAGCACACTAGCACCCTCAAGCTGAGAGCACCCAGCTTCCATGTCCTCGTCACTCCGCAGGCTAGCCAGCAGCTGCAGCAGTTGGTGTGTCTGGACGACTTCGAGCGCTGGGCGCACGGCGTGCTGCCCCGAAAGACGCTGGACTATTATCGCAGCGGCGCCAACGCTGAGCGAACGCTGCGCGACAACATTGAAGCCTTCCGCGACTGGTTGCTAATGCCGCGCATGCTGGTCGGCGTTGCCAACCGCAGCCTGGCAACCACACTACTCGGCCAGCCGGTGTCTGCGCCAATCGGCATCGCTCCAACTGCCATGCAGCGGCTGGCCAGCGATCGGGGAGAGCTGGACACAGCCGAAGCTGCGGCCGCTGCGGGCGTGTGCCTGACCGTCAGCACTATCGCCACCTGCAGTTTGGAAAGCGTAAGTGAAAGCCGTTTATATTGTCTGCGCCTCCGTGTGTGGATTCGGCTTGAAATGCCTAATGAATTCTCCAGCTGCAACAGTCTGTATCTCAAGCTGTAACAGTCTGTATTCTCCAGCTGTAACAGTCTGTATTATCCAGCTGTAGCAGTCTGTATTCTCCAGCTGTTACAGTCTATTCTCCAGCTGTAACAGTCTGTATCTCAAGCTGTAACAGTCTGTATTATCCAGCTGTAACAGTCTGTATTATCCAGCTGTAGCAGTCTGTATTCTCCAGCTGTTACAGTCTATTCTCCAGCTGTAACAGTCTGTATCTCAAGCTGTAACAGTCTGTATTCTCCAGCTGTAACATTCTGTATTATCCAGCTGTAGCAGTCTGTATTCTCCAGCTGTAACAGTCTGTCCTGTCCAGCTGTAACAGTCTGTATTATCCAGTTGTAGCAGTCTGTATTATCCAGACTGTAAAAATCTGTATCTCCAGCTGTAACAGTCTGTATTATCCAGCTGTAACAGTCTGTATTCTCTAGCTTTTACAATCTGTATTCTCTAGCGGTTACAATCTGTATTCTTCAGCTGTAGCAGTCTGTATTATCTAGCTGTTACAGTCTGTATTCTTCAGCTGTAGCAGTCTGTATTCTCCACCTGTAAAAGTCTGTATTCTCCAGCTGTTACAGTCTGTATTCTCAAGCTGTAACAGTCTGTATTCTCCAGCTGTTACAGTCTATTCTCCAGCTGTAACAGTCTGTATTATCCAGCTGTAGCAGTCTGTATTCTCCAGCTGTAACAGTCTGTCCTGTCCAGCTGTAACAGTCTGTATTATCCAGCTGTAGCAGTCTGTATTATCCAGCTGTAACAATCTGTATCTCCAGCTGTAAAAGTCTGTATTCTCCAGCTGTTACAGTCTGTATTCTCAAGCTGTAACAGTCTGTATTCTGCAGCTGTTACAGTCTATTCTCCAGCTGTAACAGTCTGTATTATCCAGCTGTAGCAGTCTGTATTCTCCAGCTGTAACAGTCTGTCCTGTCCAGCTGTAACAGTCTGTATTATCCAGCTGTAGCAGTCTGTATTATCCAGCTGTAACAATCTGTATCTCCAGCTGTAACAGTCTGTATTATCCAGCTGTAACAGTCTGTATTCTCTAGCTGTAACAGTCTGTATTCTCCAGCTGTAACAGTCTGTATTCTCTAGCTGTAACAGTCTGTATTCTTTAGCTGTAACAGGCTGTATTCTCCAGCTGTAACAATCTGTATTCTCCAGCTGTAACAGTCTGTATTATCCAGCTGTAACAGTCTGTATTCTCTAGCTGTAACAGGCTGTATTCTCCAGCTGTAACAGTCTGTATTCTCTACCTGTAACAGGCTGTATTCTCCAGCTGTAACAATCTGTATTCTCCAGCTGTAACAGTCTGTCCTGTCCAGCTGTAACAGTCTGTATTATCCAGCTGTAGCAGTCTGTATTATCCAGCTGTAACAATCTGTATCTCCAGCTGTAACAGTCTGTATTATCCAGCTGTAACAGTCTGTATTCTCTAGCTGTAACAGTCTGTATTCTCCAGCTGTAACAGTCTGTATTCTCTAGCTGTAACAGTCTGTATTCTTTAGCTGTAACAGGCTGTATTCTCCAGCTGTAACAATCTGTATTCTCCAGCTGTAACAGTCTGTATTATCCAGCTGTAACAGTCTGTATTCTCTAGCTGTAACAGGCTGTATTCTCCAGCTGTAACAGTCTGTATTCTCTACCTGTAACAGGCTGTATTCTCCAGCTGTAACAATCTGTATTCTCCAGCTGTAACAGTCTGTATTCTCTACCTGTAACAGGCTGTATTCTCCAGCTGTAACAGGCTGTATTCTCCAGCTGTAACAGTCTGTATTCTCTACCTGTAACAGGCTGTATTCTCCAGCTGTAACAATCTGTATTCTCCAGCTGTAACAGTCTGTATTCTCCAGCTGTAACAATCTGTATTCTCCACCTGTAACAGTCTGTATTCTCCAGCTGTAACAATCTGTATTCTCCAGCTGTAACAGTCTGTATTCTCCAGCTGTAACAGTCTGTATTCTCTAGCTGTAACAGGCTGTATTCTCCAGCTGTAACAGTCTGTATTCTCTACCTGTAACAGGCTGTATTCTCCAGCTGTAACAATCTGTATTCTCCAGCTGTAACAGTCTGTATTCTCCAGCTGTAACAATCTGTATTCTCCAGCTGTAACAGTCTGTATTATCCAGCTGTAACAATCTGTATTCTCCAGCTGTAACAGTCTGTATTTCTCCCAATGACAGATCGCTCAAGCGAACGGTCCGAACGCCCTTCGGTGGTTCCAACTGTACGTATACAAAGATCGCCAACTGACTAGACGAATGGTGCAAAGAGTTGAGCAGGCTGGCTACAAGGCCTTGGTGCTCACCGTGGACACTCCCATATTCGGCCAGAGATACGCTGACGCCAGGAATAACTTCGGCTTGCCCGGCCATTTGAGGATGGCCAATTTTGAAGAATCGGGCGGCGCCGAAGCTGAAGGCATGGGCAGCGGATCTGGCAGCGGGGGAGTGTCGGCCTTGACCCGCTACTCCAGCCAGCTGTTTGATCCGGATCTCAATTGGGGCGACGTGAAATGGCTGACTGAGATTACTAAACTGCCGGTGAGACTTACATATAATGCTTATCGGGTTAGTAGTGAGATGGTAAAGACAGGAAAGACTATGTGTTTAACAGGAAGATTGCATATTCTTAATTTTACAGATCCTGATTTCGGATTGAACGTGACTACAGAAAGATTCAGAATTTTACAGGTAGATTTTTCGGAATTTTACGGGGAGATTCATGATTCGCAGTTAGATTGTAAGGCCAGGTAGTCAATATTAAATTACTAATTAAAAATAACTTTCAATCCCGGCCTAAATCACCAGGTAATCGTCAAAGGTGTCGTTCGACCAGACGACGCCCTTCGCGCATTGGACGCGGGCGCCTCGGCCGTCTGGGTGTCGAACCACGGCGCCCGCCAGTTGGACACAGTCCCGGCCAGTGTTGACACCCTGCCGGACATTGTGTCGGCCGTATCCGGCCGGGCCGAGGTCTACTTAGACGGCGGTGTCCGGACTGGGACGGACATTCTGAAGGCGCTGGCTCTGGGGGCTCGCGCCGTGTTCCTCGGCCGTCCAGTTCTGTGGGGCCTGGCGCACAGCGGCCGAGCCGGTGTTGCCAAAGTGCTGGATATTGCCACCAGAGAGTTGGACTTGGCGATGGCACTCAGCGGCGAGACCTGCGTCCAATCGGTGCGACGGGACCTGCTGCTGCACAGGGATAGGCTGAAGGGCCGGCTATAGCAGCAGTGAGAATTTCTACGCGTTATGAACACTGAAACAGAACTTTTATCAGTCTTCCTAAAACTTCGCCGTCTTTGATTTCAATATAGTTTATTATTTCTATGAAATAATTTTTTCACTCTCGTAGTTGATTTCCGTCATCTAATAAATTTGATGAGTGTGGATCGGTGGTTGAGATGTTTGTCTGGCTCTCGCACCAAGGTCCCTGAGCTCGATTCCGCGGCGAGGCTTGTCGTGCAATTTAAGCCTTTGAGGGCCAACCTCCAAGGCACAGTGAGAGTGTACACTGCCTGACGATAGGGAAGTCAGGGCAAATGTACACACCTGTGTGCGTGTGTGCTTAAGAGTAAGGACAGTTAGGAATAAATAAATAAAAATATTAAAAACTGAGTTTGAAATTCTACTTTTATTACCTAAACTTCGACATGGAACGTTTTGCTTCTCAGTATATAGCCGTTTTCTGATCCATAATTTAGTATTTTTAGCATAAATAAACAAATTATTATACCAGTCATTTTCTTCATTTTATATTTGATGATTTTTTAGCGACAATTAGACATTAAAAAGCTCGTTTTACTTTTGTTGTCATTTTTCTCCCGTCAAAATACACACGATGCGGTAAGATCAAATGCAGTCAGGCGATGCCAGGTACACCAGCCTGTCCAGCTTGCTAACAAATCGAGCTGAACAGCGGGCATTGCTCTGCGTCTGTCCTCCGTTGGCGCCGCTTTCCTTCGTCGATGAACCTGCCGCTGTGCTGCCGTTGTTTCGCCGTCGACGAATCCACTCTGCGATGCCGGACACAATGGAGGCCGCATCCTTGTTGCCGCTGTAGCTGCCGCCTCCGCCGTAGCTGCTCCCGGTGCTGGCCGTGCGAGTCAGCTGTTCCACCAGCAGGTCGGTCATCTCCGGAGCGCCAAGCGTCCATAACAAAAGATGATTGCTGGGCAAATTCAGACGCGATATTTTCGAGGAAGCTGTCTTGTCGGATGAAGCAGACAAACGCTCCGTGGAGACCTTTGTCGGCTCTGGTGTCAGCTCGCCCACGACAAACACTGGCGGCAGGCGGCCTCGCTGACCAACCGCCAGAGTTGCCAGAATGTCCGTCAGGGTGACGGAGCCGCCGCACATCGCTTCAAAATGATCGCGACCGCCGCGTCCCAGGCAGAACACGAAGCAGCAGTCGCGGCCGCCCTCTGACATGGCCGTAGCAGTCTGTCTGAGCAGTCGCAAGGTCTCCCGGCGCGACTTGTTCCAGTGGATGTGCACAGTGAACTCTAGCCGACTATTGAATAGGCGGCCAATCGAGGCTGCGGCCTCGCGTATCTGGTTGGCCCGGGCCATCATCTGCCGCGGGCTGCTGACTTCAGTGCCATCCGGGTCGTTCAAGTCTTCTGTCGATTCTTCGAAGCTCGGCGTACCAGACGCGGCTGCAGCCGGGCTAGGAGAGTGGCTGGAGCTCAGCGCTGTTGATGCTGGATGGAAGCTGGCATAGTTGGCGAACACTACGCAGAGGCCATTGCATGCCTGCAGCTCCAGAGGCGGATCTTGTTGACTGCAGCCAGTTAACCTGGGCGAATTAGTTCATTCGGTCCTTGTGTATAGTGGTAGATGATTTTATATGTCTTAGCCTTGAATAGTAATCGCCGCCATTATCGATCGATCGCCGCAAGTGACCTACACACGCGCATTCAAGACTAAGACGTACGACACACGGCATGATTCTATGGCCTAAACGAGTCCCGGAATCGTATTTCTCTTGTGCTTATACCAAACTCTAAAACTTTTGCTATGGCCTATCTTAGAATATAACTATGTGCGGTGCGCAATAATCGTGACGCAATGATAAGACCATAGAATAATGACTATAGTATAGCTTTTGCCATTCAATCTCAGTGTTTTGTCATTCATACCCAGCCCCATAGAATTAATCCAGCCAGTTGGCGCGGTTTGGCCCATAGACTATCGCTCTGTGCCATTCAATCTCAGTGTTTTGTCATTCATACCCAGCCCCCATAGAATTAATCCAGCCAGTTGGCGTGGTTTGGCCCATAGACTATCGCTCTGTGCCATTCAATCTCGGGTTTTGTCATACAAACTCAGGCTTTATAAGCTCGGTCTCTCAAACGCAGTCCTCCCAAAGACAGCTAAATTACAAATTTCTTCCATAGCATTTGCTTACATGGCCCAACTTACATGGGCGATGTGCTTCCATGGAGCGCCTGGGCCACGTTGCACTGGACACCCTGACGCCTCTGAAGGCCGCAAACTGGGAGATTGCCTGCAGCCGACTGTATCCACGGTGCATTATGCAAATTCCTTTTCTCTGAGTCACTGTTCTGATTCAAGACATTAACAATTCCGCTCAAATCCGATGTTCCTCACCATGATGCTAGAGGTGTTTGACTTGTAATGTGTATGAACTGCATTATGTTTATTTAACAAGTTTATATAAACAAGTCTGTTTTTCGGTCCTGTGTTACATGAGCCGAGCTGAGGAATAATAACCTGTTCATTCCTTATCCACATTCCTTCTCCACATCAAAGCCTGAGTTTGAATAACAAAACCCGAGATTGAATGTCACAGAGCGATAGTCTATGTGCCAAACGGCGCCAACTGGCTGGATTAATTCTATGGGGGCTGAGTATGAATGACAAAACACTGAGATTGAATGGCAAAAGCTATATTTCAAGGATCACACGATCTAGCATTGGTTCGATCTTGTCCTCGCACAGGCCACAGCACGGGACTCACCTGTCTCCTCCAAAAGAGGTTTGGCTAATTCGTCCGCTGTCAGTAAGCACCGGTTGTGTCATCTGCTCGCTGGAGCCGCTAATCACTTTACCGCTACCTGTTGGCTCTGCAGGCTTCCGTGCCGCATCTAGCTGCCGTTTTGAGTCGCCTGCGTCGGCAACCACTGGCGTTGGCGAGTTGAGCATGTCCTGCAGATCCGCTATGAGCTGCCTTGCGGTTAACATGATCTTTACAGCTTTGGCATCTTCAGCGCGCAGGTTGCAGCTGGTGACAGTTGCTCTATCAGTTGACGCCAGACTTGTGACTTCGGATGATGAGCTATCACAGTTGCTGGCGATCATGACTGACCGCATGTCTAGCCGAGTCATCTGGCTGAGATCTGCTTCCTGGATGCAGTCATCCTTGACGGCTTGATTCTGCTGATGACTCATGCCGATCTCCGTGAAGTCGGAGTAGCACTGTGCTATCTCGGGTTGAAGGCTTGAAATTATCAACACCTAGCTATAGGCTCATATATCTTTACACTACACTATAGGTCATGGCTTGACGCCTAGAGTAGCTTGTCAAGCGGAAAGCACATGTCCTATGAGGCATTCATTCGCTGTTTATTTTCTCTTTCGTTGCAGTTTGCAGACTGGGGCAAACTCCACATGCACACCAAAGTGTCTGTCTGTCCTCCCCACCCCATGCTCCTTCCATCTGGTACCTCTCACCAAGGTTAGCCCAAAAGGTATAGTCTAGTATAGATCTCACGACTCTCTTCTCTCTTATTGGACAAGGCACGCGTGAGCTGTTCCCTCTCTCTATTCTTTCTATAATAAAGTATCGCCTTTGTGAGGCTCAGGGGTGCCAATTTTTTGTAACGCTGTACGCGCCTTTCTACAGCCTCTTGCACGAGAGGCGGCTCAATTTGAAAGCTGAGTTATATAGTGTACATTTACCCATAACACTCTGCAGTTGTAATGCAAATTGCTATTCTAACTGTCTTATTTGTAATTCCAATTATATATGCGGTCGGTTGCGTTTAAATTAAACAAATAATAGAGCAGAAAGTTGCCCTCGGACTCAAATGGATAAATGCGCTGAGAGGTGCCATTGCGACAGAAAATATTCATATTATGTAAAGCAATACTTTATTTGCTCAATTCCGTAATTCTCAGCACCTGTCCGCTGGGTTTGTCCGCCTTTTGGTTTAATTATGAAATGTGTTATATCTGGTCGATCTCTAATAATATATAGCATCTATTGTTACGCACTGCATACGACCATACTTTTTTAATACTGGACAATTATAGCTGTGCTACGCTTGTAATATATTTGACTATAAAAATATAATTCTATAAAAAACTTTACAAAGCATATTCATACAGCGCAGTTATTATTTTTATTGCAAGAACACTCTATATGCGCGTGTGTGTGTGTGTGTGTGTGTGTCCAGAGTTCTGCAGTGTGAATGTGTGTTAATGCTGGAGTCATGCAGCGAAATATTGGGCAGAATTGCTTTACTTCTCGCTTGATGCGGTTCTACTGTCACCAAAAGATTGATGTGCTGCAGTGGCCCGTGAGAGCCGTCTGGCAGATGTTAATTTTTGGTCACCAAGAAAACACTTTATTATCATGACGTTTTATAATCATTACGTTTTAATTATTTTATTTACACGTTGATTATATTTATTTAGCTTTAGAGGCAGCTGCTATAGATAGCAACAGTAAAACAAGAAGACGATTGCAGTATAATTTATATTATATATTGGATGTCACTTCACAAGTAAAGCACCACAAATACCACACAACTGTATTAAACTACGAATACTGCAAATGCAGAAGTTATCCTATGCGAATGGTACTGCAGCTATTATAGTAATTTTCATTAATTTCAAGCTTTTTAACCTAGTGAGCAAAAAAGTGACGATTAAGGAACAGTAGGAGTAAACTGCCCCTAAGTGGTGCTCAGTCACGATTGTACAAGTCAATTGCGTCACAGCTTATGTAAAATAATGCGATAAATGATCTACAGTATAGTTTACGTGTGCTAAAATACTTAAAATTAAAATGTCATGTTCTAAATTAAATTTAACTATACTTTCTTTTTCCATGAGAAGTAAGTTAGCGAAAGCTGTAAATAAATCGTGCACTTGCTACCTTTGTTTTAAATGATAAAAACTTTTGCCAGATTTTTGTACCAGTTTGATATTCAATGCAACACGTATAATTTCATCTAAGCAAGTCATTGTTTTGATAATCTGGAGAACCTGTTTTGATTTTTGAATATTGCATTAATCTGAGACAGTAATAACCTCATCTACTAGTAACAACCTAATACACATTATAATTACGCACTATAATTACTAAAGCCTTTAAAATATGACATATGGGATACTGGTGTGTGCCACAGCCGAACACAAATGTGTTAATGTTATTCATACTCCTATCATGGTCATAGACGATGACATGTTGGATGCCAAAAACAATGCTCTTAGCTAGCCCTAAATGGGCATCAGACAAAGTGACAGTACCATGCCTAAACAGAAAGTGACTAAACAGAAACAGGTTTAATTTTGTTCCTTAAATGAAAAAAAGTTTTTGGACAAGTTCTTTAGTTTTATTGTAATCTTTAAATTAATAAAAATATTCTGTTTAATGAAGAATAATGAATTCATAGCTGCATCATAGGGCCTTTTAGTATTAGGAAAATACTACTTAATTTAACACAAATTGGTATTAGGCCTATTATTTGATTAATTACTCTATAACAAACTATATTAATGCACTTTCTAATTCTGACTAGGCCTATCATTAATGAAATATTATATATATTCAACTAATGACCAATGATGGAATCAATTGGACTGAAGTTGTGATGTTGACATTCTTGACAATCTTTTTGTATATGGTAACCTGACCAATGTCATCATTATGTGCCTTGGCAATATTCACTCCCATTGTTGCTCCTTCAATTAACTCACTTCAGAAAGTGAGTTCATTTGGGTTTCTATGAAAAATTGCTTTAAGATACTACTTGGCTAAATTTCTTGCTGGTCAAGTGGTCATAGATAGCAGATTTGTATTGACATCAAAGAAATCACAAACAGCTACCCTCTTTGTGCTAGGCATTTTGTCTAAAACTCATAGTACAGATTGGGTTGGATGTACATAGGAACAATTAAAAAAAATTACTGGTGTATGCCAATACATGCCAAGAATAACATTCTAGCATTCTAATTACTGGGTGACAGTAACTCTATTGTAACTAACTGCCCTTATTTGAAACTAAAGTGATTATTGCCAACCAATACCTAGCAACCTAATAGTGAAGAATTAATATTACACTTTTTTAATTAGTTGCAACATACAATGTACATAGTCATCAAAAACATTTCTCTCAGGTTATATTGTGCCAATGTAAAGGCACAAAGAGAGGGCATCATTTCTGCTGTTGACAGCTTTGTTTGTTCAATAACTCGCACTGCTCTGGTCAGCAAATAATAAGGTTCAATGCTTTGCAAAAAAGAATTCCAAAATGTTGCCACTGTTATATAGATTGGCAGCTTGGTCAAAGAATTGCTTGCATTACTCACTGCCTAATGGTGGAAGTATCCACCTCAGTTTTGACCTTAGTTGGAGGTGCTGTTGTTCTGGCTGCCTTGCTGCTACTTCAAATGCATAGTCAAGTAAAATGACTTGACTACAATAAGACTAAAATCTTAATCTTAGACAATAAAACATATAAATGGAATTGTATTGTGTAGTACTGTATTAATAAACTGTATGAAAATGGATGCACATCAATGGCAAATACAAATCAGTGAATTGAAGCATGTACATGCACATGTACATTAAGTATTTTACGCGGAGAACAGAATAAAAAGTGCGCGCACACAAGGAAAAGAAAACTTTGATGCAGCCACCCCAAAACGCCATGCAGCGTGAAGCCAAAGCCTCATGCCACCACACTATACCATTCTGGAATTAATACAGTAGGCAGTTTGACCAAACTTGACTAGGATCCCTGGTCACTCTTGCTCATTGCACATTAAAAGCAAATTGGGATTCTGCACATCAATTAATGCTACTCCTGATGTTTTTTTTAAATATTTTAAATATAGCAGAAATTTTCTGGCTATTGTTAATGTCTATTGAATGTAGAATACTTCTGGTAGCTGGTGTCAACCAATAGCTTCAGCTTTGTTGTTATTAATTATTATATTTTAACTATAGGCACTAAGCCTAAATTTAAAAGGGTTTATAATCGTTTTAAGGAAAACGGATTTCAAGAAGCATTACAAAATAAAATCTTTTTTGGGACTACAAACTTAACATTTAAATATTATCATTGTCGACTGAACTAGTAAAATATAATATAAGTCATATAAGTGTGCCACAATTCTATAATTTCAGCCCGCCTGATCTGCATTATTTTCTAAGTAAAAATTCAAAGCAATTACAGCTATGTCTAAGCTAGCAATCAATCGCCTACTATTGGCCTTGCTCTTTTCCTCACTGGTGCTGCAACTATTTATCGTCAATGTGACCGCCGCCGATCCTCCGGCCGCCACCGAGAACGCCGACGCTGAGGTATCGGACGAAGACGATCCGGCAGATGACAAGGCTGACTCTGCCGCTGCCGGATCTGCGGCTCCGCCAGCCAAACCGGTGTTCACACCGCCCAGGGTGCCAGATGGGGCTTATTATGCTCAGTTCTTCTCCGCCCCATCCAACTTGGCCGAGAATCTGGTGCTGTCCAAGTCTAAGAAAGACGGCGTCGAATCCGACTTGTCCAAGTATGACGGCTTCTGGTCTGTTGAAGTGCCAGATTCTAGCGCCATCGACGGTGACTACGCCCTAGTGCTGAAGTCCAAGGCCAAGCATCACGCCGTCTCCGCTCGCCTGTCGAAGCCGTTTGTATTCGACCAGCCCGGCAAGCAGTTTGTCATGCAGTATGAAGTCAAGTTTCAGAATGGTATGGACTGCGGCGGTGCCTACGTTAAACTGCTGACCGATGGTGTCGCATTAGATTTGAAGGTGCGCTTATCTACATTTTCCTTTCTACTCAGCAGTTTTGTATTTGTAGTTAGCACAAGGGAGCTTAATCGCCTTGGAGCTAGAGCTGCGGGCTTCAGACGAGGAGGTCAGAAGTTCGAATCTGATCTTCTTAACGGAAACAGTTTTTGTCTTTTTGTCTTTTGTCCAGGTTGAGCTCAGTTCCGCGGCGAGGCCACATTTATTTGGGGCGCAGCCGCGGAGAGAAGGCTTGGGAGGCTTGTCGTGCAATTTACGCCCTTGAGGGCCAACCTCCAAGGCACTGAGGCACAGGTAGAGTGAACACTGCCTGACGATGAGAAACGATATCAGGATGACGATATCAACTGAACTCAATTGCAGGACTTCAACGACAAGACGCCCTACACCATCATGTTCGGGCCGGACAAGTGCGGCATGGATCACAAGCTGCACTTCATCCTGCGGCACCGCAGCCCAAAGACTGGCCAAATTGAAGAGAAGCACGCCAAGAAACCCAAGGCAGATTTGGACTCGTACTTCAATGACAAGCGCAGTCACCTGTACACCCTGGTGCTCAATTCCGACAACAGCTTCGAAGTGTATGTTGATCGCAGCCTGGTGAACAGTGGCAGCCTGCTTGAGGACATGACCCCGCCTGTTAATCCGCCGAAAGAAATTGACGACCCGACTGATAAAAAGCCAGCAGATTGGGACGAGCGAGAGAAAATCCCGGATTCCAAGGCCACTAAACCAGACGATTGGGACGAATCTCAGCCGGAGTTTATTGAGGACGCCGAGGCTGTCATGCCGCAGGGCTGGTTGATTGACGAGCCGCTGACGGTCCCGGATCCGAACGCCGAAAAGCCCAAGGACTGGGATGAGGATATGGACGGCTCGTGGGAAGCGCCCCAGGTCGATAATCCCAAGTAAGTTGACTTTGAAATGAAATCATCGGTTATCTCCTAATTATATCACCTTTCCTAACTAAATCGCATCCCCAAACTGAACCATATTTTATCCTCAAACTATATCACCTTTTATCCCCAAACTATGTCACCTTTTATCCCCAAACTATATCACATTTTATCCCCAAACTATATCACCTTTTATCCCCAAACTATATCACATTATATCCCCAAACGATATCACATTATATTCCCAAACTATATCGTCTTTTATCCCCAAACTATATCACATTTTATCCCCAAACTATATCACATTTTATCCCCAAACTATATCACCTTAAATCCCCAAACTATATCACCTTAAATCCCCAAACTATATCACCTTATATCCCCAAATTAGTTCACTTTTTATTCCCAAATTAATTCACATTTTCCCAAAACTATATAACATGTTATCCCAAATCATTCGCCTGTTGGGTTCTAGATTTAGAAGCATTTTTATTACTACCAATCCGTCAGATGCAAGGAGGCCCCCGGCTGCGGTCCCTGGACCCGGCCCAAGGTGAAGAATCCCAAGTACAAAGGCAAATGGTCGGCCCCGATGATCGACAACCCGGCCTACAAGGGCATCTGGAAGCCGCGTCGCATCGCCAATCCCGACTACTTCGAGGACGCCGAGCCCTGGCGCTTCGCCCCAATCGGCGCCATCGGCTTCGAACTGTGGTCAATGAACGACGGCGTCGCCTTCGACAATCTGCTTATCGTTGATCGCAAATCGCTGGCCGACGACTTCGCCGAGCAGACCTGGACTGCGAAGCGCGAGGCCGAACGCCTGGCTGACCCCGGCGCCCAGTCCGTTGTTGACGCTGTCCGCGACGCCACCAGGGATCGGCCTTGGATTTGGGCCATCATCATCATGGTCGTGGCTCTGCCTACCGCTCTTCTAATCATCTACTGCTGCCGCAGCGGCGGCTCTGGTCAACCGCCGTCGACTTCGGCTGCCGCCACCGCGGCTCGTCGCAAGAAGACCGACGAGCCGACGCCTGACGCTAAGTCTGCCGCCGCCGAGTCCAAGGCCAATCTGGAGAGCGACGACGATGAGGAAGCCGAAGTTGACGTAGGCGAAGACGAGGCTCAGCCGGACGTCGAGGACGACGAGGTGTCCGCCGCCGAGCCTGAGGCAGGCGGTGAAGCTCACGGGGACGACGCCAAGCCCGCAGCTGGGTGAGTAAAAAAATTCCTACCGTGTGTTGTAAAAACCATGTCTGTAAAACTGATAAAATGGCCTGCCTAACTTGCTAGACTTCAGCTAAGAGAAGCAAAATAAAATGCAAAATTACAGTTAGTCCAGTTAGTCTAAGTCTCGTAGCCTAGGATTAGTTAATTAGCCTAGAATTAGTTAATTAGCCATTCACATTAGCCTAGAATTAGTTAATTAGCCATTCACATTAGCCTAGAATTAGTTAATTAGCCATTCACATTAGCCTAGAATTAGTTGATTAGCCATACACATTAGCCTAGAATTAGTTAATTAGCCATTCACATTAGCCTAGAATTAGTTGATTAGCCATTCACATTAGCCTAGAATTAGTTGATTAGCCATGCACATTAGCCTAGAATTAGTTGATTAGCCATACACATTAGCCTAGAATTAGTTGATTAGCCATGCACATTAGCCTAGAATTAGTTGATTAGCCATACACATTAGCCTAGAATTAGTTGATTCGCCATGCACATTAGCCTAGAATTAGTTGATTCGCCATGCACATTAGCCTAGAATTAGTTGATTAGCCATACACATTAGCCTAGAATTAGTTAATTAGCCATTCACATTAGCCTAGAATTAGTTAATTAGCCATTCACATTAGCCTAGAATTAGTTAATTAGCCATTCACATTAGCCTAGAATTAGTTAATTAGCCATTCACATTAGCCTAGAATTAGTTGATTAGCCATACACATTAGCCTAGAATTAGTTGATTAGCCATACACATTAGCCTAGAATTAGTTGATTAGCCATGCACATTAGCCTAGAATTAGTTGATTAGCCATACACATTAGCCTAGAATTAGTTGATTAGCCATACACATTAGCCTAGAATTAGTTGATTAGCCATACACATTAGCCTAGAATTAGTTGATTAGCCATGCACATTAGCCTAGAATTAGTTGATTAGCCATACACATTAGCCTAGAATTAGTTGATTAGCCATACACATTAGCCTAGAATTAGTTGATTAGCCATGCACATTAGCCTAGAATTAGTTGATTAGCCATACACATTAGCCTAGTAAAGTTCATAAACTCTGAACATTTAGACTAGTATGGCATATAAGCCATAAACATTTGCGTAGTGTTATCTGATAAGCCTACTATTAGGTTATATTAGCTTTGAATCGAATCGAATTCATTCGCAGATCCGGCTCCGGCGGTGCAAAGAAGCGCGCTACTAGAAAGGAATGATTAATTCGGCTCAAATTGTTCTCTCTGACGCTGTGTCGCTATACTTTCTTTTTCATGTTTCATTTCTCCAACTATCCTGATTGAGCTGCTGTTGCTGCATCAGTCAGTCAGTCAATCAGTCAGTAAGGCTAAGTTAAGTAGAGCTTGAGTAGATTCGGCAGCTCGGTATTCAAATTATCGCTGAATTGTTCACTCGCTAGTTCTTGTCGGCCCTTTTGTGTTTTTTTTTGCCACCTGTCTGCTCTGCTAATTCTAAGCTGACTGAACTTTGTTATGCTGATTGTTAGTCACATTTTGTTACGATATTTCTATTGAACTAAATGTCTTGAACAACATAATCAATAAAAATCTTAGCTATTGTGGCGTCTCCACTCTCTATGGCTAATAGGGTCAAACCTTCTAAATTGACATACATGTTAAACATTTGCTACACCTGTTTGACAATGTCCACACCTGTTAGACATCACCGAAACCGGTTGGGCATCACCGGTACCTGTTAAAGATCGTCTCTACCTGTTAGACATCACCGGTACCTGTTAGACATTGTCAACACCTGTTAGACATCACCGGTACCTGTTAGACATCACCGGTACCTGTTAGACATTGTCAACACCTGTTAGACATCACCGGTACCCGTTTGACATTGTCAACACCTGTTAGACATCATCGGTACCTCTGAGACATAGATAGTCTCTTTCTATATTACATCAACAGTTCCTGTTAGACACAGTCTTTACCTGTTATACAACGTCAATCATAATTTTGTATCATTGTTTCTTCCTTCTTAAGTTCATCAGTAAAACAAAAGTTTTATAATAGAAGTTCTAGAATAAAATTAGTTGTCTCTTATGAGGAACAGTTGATTTAAAAATTTCATAGACATTAGTCTTACGCTTTTTGTTTTTCATCCTCCTGAGCGGTTTACATTTTTTTCTAACATTAGCCTTACCCAGTTTATTTTCCCGTAAGCCACTTTAAGGCTTTTAGTAACTAAAAAATAATCTATTATCCGCGTATAACTCTTCTGTTTAAGAGGCGTGTTTACACCTGGTGTCCGCTGTCTCTGCCGCTTATATATTCCAGGTGATTGTGTCAGCTCTTTGCACTGCTAGCTTCGTACTAAATATTTATATGAAAAAAGCTATGCTATAATCATTATTCCTTAGATCATTTGGCTTGTCTTCGTTCTAGAATTGCAAAAAGACGAATGAAAAAGAAATTTTGTTAGTTTAAAACCTTTACCATACATTCTTATTTGTTGTTGTTTTCGTCTCTGTTATTTTATTACTAATCCTTTCAATTAAAGCTAATCCCGTTGATAACCTTTGATTTATTCAATTCGGCAATAAGCCAATAATTGGCGCGAACCAATAATTGATTTGTCCCGCACGATGAAACATCGCACTGCAAAACTCTTTATTAAATGCTGTTAAATTAAATTTATTAAACTTATGCAAGAAACTGATAATCATCTTAATTTAAAATGTTAGTAGTACAGTGCGATCCTTGCTGCACCGAAAATGAAAATAAAAAAACTACTTTATTTGGAAACGCGTTCTTCAGTACAATTCACTCTTAACTTATGGCTCTCTTGTTACGTTTTTAAATAAATGAAATTTGATCGACCAAATGATATTGAGCTGCAAGGGCTTTAAGTTTTTTTATTTCTTATTTATTTTCAACTTGCGGCTGCAGGGCACGAAGGAGGGTGTCCATCGGCGAAGAAGGATGTCAGGAGGTGAACGATGGTGTCAGGAGGTGATGAAGGATGTCAAGAGGTGAAGAAGGATGTCAAGAGGTGAAGAAGGATGTCAAGAGGTGAAGGATGGTGTCAGGAGGTGAAGGATGGTGTCAGGAGGTGAAGAAGGATGTCAGGAGGTGAAGAAGGATGTCAAGAGGTGAAGGAGGGTGTCAGGAGGTGAAGGAGGATGTCAGGAGGTGAAGGAGGGTGTCAGGAGGTTAATGATGGTGTCAGGAGGTGAAGAAGGATGTCAAGAGGTGAAGGAGGGTGTCAGGAGGTTAATGATGGTGTCAGGAGGTGAAGGATCGTGTCAGGAGGTGAAGGATGGTGTCAGGGGGTGAAGGATGGTGTCAGGAGGTGAAGGATGGTGTCAGGAGGTGAAGGATGGTGTCAGGGGGTGAAGGATGGTGTCAGGAGGTGAAGGATGGTGTCTGGATCGTTGAAGGAGGGTGTCAGGATGGAGTCACCATCCTGACTGATCCGCTGTTGTGTTTTGAACCTCTAAATACTCTTGTATTCTGAAATGCTATTATTGATTATCTGGAATAGACGTTACTATTACTATTAACGTCTGGTTTTATAAAGTCTTTCCAAGGGCTGACTCATCCTAGCTAGCTCAAATTCGCTGATCCGATGAGTGAGAATCCAGTTTACAATTCATATGCATTATATGCACAAACTAATTAATCCCAAATCGAATTGGCTACGAGTGACGGAGTGAGTGTTCGCAAACTTCTGATATTTGATATGCAATCCCATGCATGCATGCATTGTATTATCTGGACCAGAGGATGAATGGAGTGGGACAAATTTTAAGCCAAACTTGCGTATTTTGCTCGCATGCGCATTGTAATTCGTACTAAACATACATTCAACTATAAACACTAATGACTGACTGCTTTTTCTTGCTGGCTTCACTATAGTCAGTCCGAGAATCGTGCATTTATACAATATTAGAGAAATATAAAATACTCGTATAATGGATTCGTACTAAATATAAAAAATTCTGTTGCACATTATAGTTTACTCTCCCATTACAAATTTCCAAATAAATGGCTTTAACAGGTGATCTCATGCAGCGTCTGTTTAACCTCCTGGCTTTAACAGGTGATCTCATGCAGCGTCTGTTTAACCTCCTGGCTTCAACAGGTGATCTCATGTAGTGTCTATCTAACCTCCTGGCTTCAACAGGTGATCTCATGTAGTGTCTATCTAACCTCCGGGCTTCAACAGGTGATCTCATGTAGTGTCTATCTAACCTCCGGGCTTCAACAGGTGATCTCATGTAGTGTCTATCTAACCTCCGGGCTTCAACAGGTGATCTCATGTAGTGTCTATCTAACCTCCTGGCTTCAACAGGTGATCTCATGTAGTGTCTATCTAACCTCCGGGCTTCAACAGGTGATCTCATGTAGTGTCTATCTAACCTCCGGGCTTCAACAGGTGATCTCATGTAGTGTCTATCTAACCTCCGGGCTTCAACAGGTGATCTCATGTAGTGTCTATCTAACCTCCGGGCTTCAACAGGTGATCTCATGTAGTGTCTATCTAACCTCCGGGCTTCAACAGGTGATCTCATGTAGTGTCTATCTAACCTCCTGGCTTCAACAGGTGATCTCATGTAGTGTCTATCTAACCTCCTGGCTTCAACAGGTGATCTCATGTAGTGTCTATCTAACCTCCTGGCTTCAACAGGTGATCTCATGTAGTGTCTATCTAACCTCCGGGCTTCAACAGGTGATCTCATGTAGTGTCTATCTAACCTCCGGGCTTCAACAGGTGATCTCATGTAGTGTCTATCTAACCTCCGGGCTTCAACAGGTGATCTCATGTAGTGTCTATCTAACCTCCTGGCTTCAACAGGTGATCTCATGTAGTGTCTATCTAACCTCCTGGCTTCAACAGGTGATCTCATGTAGTGTCTATCTAACCTCCGGGCTTCAACAGGTGATCTCATGTAGTGTCTATCTAACCTCCGGGCTTCAACAGGTGATCTCATGTAGTGTCTATCTAACCTCCGGGCTTCAACAGGTGATCTCATGTAGTGTCTATCTAACCTCCGGGCTTCAACAGGTGATCTCATGTAGTGTCTATCTAACCTCCGGGCTTCAACAGGTGATCTCATGTAGTGTCTATCTAACCTCCTGGCTTCAACAGGTGATCTCATGTAGTGTCTATCTAACCTCCTGGCTTCAACAGGTGATCCTAAAGTGCTTTTTAAACCCCCGTGGATTTAACATGTCAGTTAAAAACATTAGGTTTTAGCAAGTGATTCAATGCAACTTCTATTGAACGACTTTGACGGGTGATAAGTGAATAGGTGAACAAAGCACACAAAGAAACTATTAAAACAACCGTTGAAGTCGTTTCGTACGCTTTTTTATGATGAGCTATTAATCGAAAATGAAATCGAAAATAAATTATTGTAAAACCGAATAATAATATTTTATACAGCTTTATTAATAGAAGAATTTCATTTTAAGAGAATGCAGCACTAAACAGGGATAGGAAGACAACTCTAACGCAAAGGTAGCATACAGTTCATGCGGGTTCTTGAACAACTGTAAAAGTTTCCAAATTAAACAACTTTAATCTGATATTATAAACCAAAATGTTTAGGATGGATAATGTATTGCACTTTTAAGTGAATAAAAAAAAAAAACAATCAAAGCTGCTGATAGTAATAAACTAGATATATGTTATAAGATATGTTCATTACAAAATAGGCTATTGCCGAAAAGCTTAAATATTAATAATTCAGCTGCAAATAATTACTTGTCGATCCAGTCTATTAAATGCCAGACAGAGCGACAGAGCAAGCTACTGATGCGTGTTAAAAAATAGAGAAAATAATTGTGACTTGTGAGAGCGTAAAAAGAGCAGAAGAAAAAATGTAATATTTCCATGATTGATCAGCGTTTAAAATCACCGAGACATTATGAAACAAGCTGAACATTTTGATAGAATTCTACTTAACTGGAATAAAATTGATGTCCCCATCAGAAGAAGACAATAGTTTAATAAAAACTTTTATAGCTTTTATCTACAAACAGACCACTCGAAAGCGATACATTTAATACAACTAGTCTCTTTCACAAGTTTTCTAAAAAACTTAATAGCACTTAATACAGTAGTAGTCCAAGAAAAAGGAAAGCAGAACATTCTTGTTGCTAAGCAACATGAGAAGCAAAGCGTCGTTGTTGCTGCTGTTGCTGATTGCGATCGTCTTCTAGGAGGTCAATCTCCCAGTCGCGATCAACATCGGCAGGATCAAACTGGTAGAGAGGCATGAGGCGATGTCTGAGCTTGTCTAGCCGAAGCCTGCGCACACAAATGATCAACTAGAAGTGAAAATTTTGTGAACTGTTACAAACTTTCTGTTATGCTTTTTTTAAAAGAGGCAATATTTTTCTTTTCAATCGAACTCACCAAAAAGCTAAAAAGCAAAACAACACTCAGTGTCATAATTGGTACTATGATGTAAAGAAGAAAATGAGACATGCCAAATGTCTGCTCATGCTCATGGCGCCAGGTGGCACTAGTTGCAGACTGTGGCATGTCGGTTGTGCTCAAATGCACAGGACTTGGGCTGGCTTCCAAAGCATTTAATAACTGTATTGGCTTTGAATTGTTTGCTGCAACCATGTTGTGCTTTAGGGCAGTTCTGGAAAGTAAATGATTGTTAATTTATCTTCAAAGCAATTAGATGAATCTGAATTTAAACCTGCAGTAATATGCCAATTTAACAATAAAAAGCATTTTATAGTTAATTTTCTATAAATTTCAAGCAACTTTAAAGCTCTATTGCAGCTAGATTTCTCATTGGCCAATAACAGGAGCTAAAGTAATAAGTCACTTGTATTGGCACTATTTTAGTTGATGTAGGTAGAATAATACTGCATTTTTCAAGTTGTAAAAAGTTGTGTGTATAAACAATTGCAATAGCTGTGAGACAAATCAAAGAGTTAATGTGGCAAAAAGCAAATAAACTATAATTGAGTAATGAAGGTCAAAAGAGTATTTAAGTGTTGAGTTGGTTATTTGAGCCTGTGACCCTCTGATCCACAGAAAACACACAACAAAGACTGGTGTTCAAAGAGTCTTAGAGAGAGACTGCTCATGCCAAGTGGTACATTGCCAATAGAGAAAGATAGAGAGTTAAGCCTTGTTACATGATTGTCTTGACTATTAGACTTAATTTTTGTTTGCAAACAAAATATAATTAGAAGTAACAAATTGAAGTATAAGATGTAGGCGAAAATGGTATTATTTAAAAGTGTTTTTGGGCTGAAATCGCTTATAGCTGTGATATAGACTGAATCTTTAAGTTGAAAAACCGCGATTTTGTTTTAATTCGTGTAAAATACGTAAATTTGTTTGAATGTACCGTAATTATTTTGTTTAAAACGATAAAATTTTGGTATAAATACAGGAGCAAAAATGGAAAGAAAATTAACCTTGTTCAACACAGTTTGAATCAAAGTTCGTATACAATACTCAGAATTGTGTCCTTTTCATTCTTTATAAAACATACGGAGACGAATACTAAGAAGGATTCCAGAGAGAGAAATAGAAAGTATTGCTGTACACTTAAGATCATTGGTAACGCTCTTCGGAAAGCCTATACTCAGAAATACATCCATGCGATAATTATTCGGCCAGAATAACTAAATACGCTACCTTAGACTAACTAAAGACGATATTCAAAGATAACTAAATACGCTACCAAGAAATTCTTTTGGATATATAGAATACATTCTCAGAAATTAATTCTAAGAAACATTAACAGTAAAGAATACAACAACATTGTGAGAGTAAAAGTTAGAATAATAATTAGCGCTAGAACAACTTTGGTGGTATTCAGTAGAATATTAAAATATTGTAAAATAACCCTAGGACAACTTTGACAGCAGCAGTGGGATTAAATTAGCCCTACAACAGCTGAAACAACTAGGATTTGAAACTGCAATAGACCTAATTTTGATTTAAATAATGGGTGTCAGCCAGCAAGCTAGGCTCTATTCCATGCATAGCTATAAGGTTACATCTAGTCAAACTCATTGATTTGAAGAATGAAGTAAGAACAAGATCTGTGACTTGTGATTGTGAGCCAAAAGCATAGGAAGTTAGGATTTAGTCAGAGGCCTAATGTATTGTTGTATTGTATATAAATTTTGGCATTCTTTTCGAATCATTATTTAAACTGTATTTTTCTGAAAAGTTTCATTTTAAATCAATTTGATAGGCCTAACTTCTAATTTTGATCACATCAATCAAATTTCTTAGCACTAAGCACTAACAAACTGGGACTGCTTCTGGGGTTCTGGGGAACTTGTCTGTGGCAAATATTCACTGCAGGGGTAGATAAAAGCAAAATGGTTGACATCCTTGGCAGTGTCTATGGCCAAAAGGGATGAGCTGGTTAGTAAGAGGGGAGGTATTAGCACATCATCTGAGTTCTGTTAACATGCTCTATTAATTTTCTACTATCAACTAGCATACACTTAGTCTGTTAAGACCATGCCAGGAGGCCACTTGGCAGCACCGTCATTTATTGTGGATCCAAATTTTCTTTATTATTATTACCCCTGTTGAATTTTGACATGGGATCCTGCAGACTTTGACATTAATTTGACATTAAACACAATTTGACATTAATTATATCATTTTTTCAATAATTGTGTTTCCCAGTATTTTAAAATGATTTCTTAATGTTTTTGCATGGATTTAAAATGAAACTTCTCAGAAAAACAGTTAAAACGAACAATTAGAGAAGAATGCCTATATTTGCTGCCAATAAACTAACTTAACAAAATGAATGCTACTCTGTGTTCTATTATAATTAGATCCTACAGTCATTTTGTTGACTGCTATTTCTTTAACTGGACAAACTGATTCATTGGTAGCCTATATGGCTAGGCTATCTATCATATTCGTCAGTTCGTCATCTAGGCCTACTAATAACAAGCAATCAAGTTCGTCATCAATAAAGTGAGGGTGGGGTGGTGGGGCAGAGGTGTGAACACACTTCACACTCTAAATTGTCAAAAAGAGGTGTCAAAACTGATTTCATAATAATATAGGCCTAAGACTTGAAAGATAGGTGCCAACACGATGTGAGGAGGTGGGGAAGGGTGGTACTGTATTGGTACCTGGACACTTCGTCATCTTACAACTTCGTCATCCAGATGACGATCTGTCTAATATCTCAGAGGGTGGATTACGAAGAGACTTAGACTTGTGGAAACTTCGTCATCTATAAAACAAAAGTTTTCAAAGATAGAACAGATCGAACCACCCCTCCCCACCTCCTCACATCGTGTTGGCACCTATCTTTCAACTCTTATAATGAAATCAGTTTTGACACCTCTTTTTGACAATTTAGAGTGTGAAGTGTGTTCACACCTCTGCCCCACCACCCCACCCTCACTTTATTGATGACGAACTTGATTGCTTGTTATTAGTAGATGACGAACTGACCCAACTTTAAAGCATGCCAATTGGCTGGATGACGAAGTGTCCTAGGCCTACCATCCAAGTGGATGACGAAGTTGTAAGATGACGAAGTGTCTAGGATCCACTGTATTAACTTTGAAAACTTTTGTTTTATAGATGACGAAGTGTCCACAAGTCTAAGTCTCTTTTCGTCATCCACCCTCTGAGATATTGGACAGATCGTCATCTGGATGACGAAGTTGTAAGATGACGAAGTGTTCAGGTACCGAGAACAAATATATATATTTTTTATTTACATAGATTTCCTTACGTCTGTTCTAGAGATTTTTAAGTGTACAGCTAATGAATAGACCTGACCCTATGATTAGGCTAATTGATAAGATATTCATAACTTAAGTCAATGACTTAGACAAATTGATTTGGACTAGTTTGGACACTTTGTAAACTACTATATTCTGAGAACTAACAACTAACTAGAGGCCTACGTCAACCTTTTTACCGAAATGACCAGTACGACATTCACGAGATTTATTGCACTCTAGTTCCACTGCACATTGAAATTGTATCGCAGATCGATGTTTGAAATTGTCCCTGAACTAATTAGACATAGGAACAGTAGAACAACGAAATTACGAGCTACTAATTACGAGCTTTTAATTACGAGCTCGAAATTACGAGCTTTTATCTCGTAGCTACTCAAACGTGATAAAATATTACTAGACCAATTTTTATTGCAGAACTTAATTTTTTTAGTTTAAGCGCTAATTTAATCACTTTTCAGAGAAGTAGCAGTAGCAAGCATGTGCGTACGCGCTTGCATAACGTGATTAACACGAGCCGATTTTAGTGAATAATGAATTATAGTAGGCCTGAATACTACTAATACTAAGGATCAACAATTGCATGAGGCTTATCTCATGTTTTCGCTAATGTCCTGCAAAAATCCACTGGAGAGATTTCTAGTGGAAATTGCGGAAAAAAGCAATTCTGCCTTTCTTTTTGCGTCGCATACACCAGACCAGCAATTAGGCACATGCGCCTTTATTATTAGTTAAACCTATCGTTACATTTTTTTAATTCTTATTAAGGTTCAGCCTATCTTTGGCCTTTTGGGCCTTAATATTTATTCCCCAAAATTCAGACAATGCTGTTTACTGTTTTTTATAATATATACTGTGCTTAGTTGCATTTTCTTTCTTTTCTGGTGCAATTGGCGAATAGCTAGGTAAGCTAGCAGCATAGCCATGGTAAAATGAAGTTCAGGGGGACCACGATCTTCCCTAGATTCATGATTTTTAGCTCTGAAACTGTAGGTAGGCCTAGTGGGTATGGCATTACATTGGTCATAAGGCCCAATAACCCAAAATCCTATTAGGCCCTAAGTTGGTTTGTAAATTAGGCCTAATTTTTGTTTAATTAGATTCTTCTGCATTGGGGTAAGAACACTCAAGCATTAAAATTGTGTACTTTTTTATACAAGCACCAGATTTTACATAATTGTTTTAGGGTCAATATAAATCATTCTAGATATTGAGCCATCATAAAAATTTTTTACTAGGGGCCTAGTAGGCCCTTTTGAATGCTTTAATTAAAAAAATCTTTTTTTTTGCTTTCACAAGTCTGTCATCAAAAATGTATACACATATAGCTAACCATTTTACAATTAACTCTTATATCTGTCTTTGAGCAGTTGAGCATGGTTTCTAGTCTCTTTGTCTGGTACCATCAAATCTGCTAATTATGTCTCCAAACTTGTTAGCCATAAAAGCAACTAAAACAACTTAAAACAATTAAAATCATTCACTACAGCATTTATAGTGGCAAAATATAAGTTTGAACTGATTGTAACTTTCAATACATGCAAGCAAGGGTAGCTTGTGGCCTCAGACTTAGTAGATAAAAAATGTAGCAATGACAATACACTTGTGTTGTCACAGGGCATGCTTTATTTTATCATAAAGGTAATTCAATTCAAGGTAATATCATAAAGAACTCAGGCTTGTAAACCACCTCAAAAGAATAAACATGTAGGGTAATGTATCATCAAGCAAACAAGAATGTGTATTTTTTTAACTTCAAACCTTTTAACTTTTAATTTTTTTAACTACAGATTTTCTATTTAAGATATGATGATAAATCAAAAGCCAAGTTATAGAAAACAGTTACATCTTTCTAAAAAGTATCTGCTTTTGCTATTTTATCAAATAGAAAAAAGTTATTCCTGCTTTTTATCTAAAACCGAACAATGATTTTCATGTATCTTCAAATCAAACCGAGAATTTGATGTTTGGTTTTACAATTTGAGTGAGTGGTTTAATCTTATTTTAGGCCTAAGGAGTGAACTATCATGAATTATGTAATTTGAAAGCATTTTTCATGCTCTATAAATAACTACATTTATGGTCATTTAATTGGCAAGCAAACACATACAATCTTCGTCTGAAGTACATACATGCGCAACCTCCCAAATCTTAGCTGGCCATGCGACTTAGTTTTTGCTCTATTTACGACTTAGTTTGCTCTCATTTGCTCTCTTTTTCTCTCCCCTTTTTCCTTTTCTTCACGCCTTCCTTTTTTGTCCCTTGGTCCCCCCTTTGATTTTTTTGCACTTGGTTGATTGGTTTTTGCAACTTACCTTGCTTGGCACTCGTTTTACCCAGCCGGTTCAGCCATGTATGTCTAAAGTACATACTGAAAAAATGTTGTTAAAAAATATGCTTTTGCAATAAAAATTTCTACTGAAACATCAATATCTTTCTTTCCTCTTAATGTTTCATTGCACATCATGCCTCAGCTTGTAGATAATTTCTTCAACTTTCAAATTAGTTGTTCTGTGAAACACAATAGCTTGTTTCTGTCTTGCATGAGACCAAGGAAGAAGTCAAAATTCTTGTTCGGTTTTGAAGATACACTGTTCAGTTGATGATACATTACCCTACTATCTTATACCTAAATCTGTACATATATACTAATAGTAAACTTCAGAAATTAATTAAAGAATCCCAGTGGCCAGTGCCCGTCAAAAGAGACAAACAATTTTCTAGTTCTTTCTGAAAACTAGTTTGACTTCAAGGTCTATTTACACTGTCATCCTTGCTACCATTGCTATCACCCCATTGTGTAATTAACTAATTGTGTTATTAATTATATATTAATTAAATTTCTTTGTATAACTTTTTTATTTTTAGAGACATAGCTCTAGATTATTGTTTTGTTTGGCATGATAAGGCTAGTGAAACAAAATGGTATGCAAGGTAATAGACTAATGTTAATGTAATGATTATGTTTAATATTTTTTGCCCTACTTAGGTTAAGCAATTAATATTAAGCAAGCACTAATATCATCCAAAAGTTTTGTAGGTCTATCCTGCTTGTAAATCAATGACCTCCGCTTGCTAAAATTAAGGATGCCTTTATTGCAGAATTCTCAAATTACGCTACTATCAGTAGTAGGATTAGCGCAGCGTTGCGCATTTCCTAAGCTAGCGCCACTTTGCACCAGCAGCGGTGGGCGCCGTCGCGGTCGTCGCCAATCACCGTTGCGTTCTCAGACTGGCATCGAATTTTCAGCCAAAGACGAGCTGATAGGCTCCGAAAAGTTGACGTCGGTTACAGAGTCCACGCTTGACGATCTCTCTGGCCTGGTTGCGTCACCAAAGAGGGCCGCTGGCCTCCAGGACGAGCTAGCCGTGGCCAAACGACGAGCTAATCGGGCTGCGGCGATTCGTGCGGCGTCGCGTCGCTACCTGCCGGCGCCGGGAGCTGGTGAAACATCCGTGCTGCTCTACTGCGCCGAGAGGCAAGCTGTTCTGCTTAATCGCACAGATCCTGAGGTGTGTGATGGCTCTTAAAAGTAGCATTTTATAAAAACTGATCCCAATACTAATTCATACTACTATTAGTAGAGCAAAGCAAAAATCGTTACGTTTCAGACATAAAAAATCAATAGGACTTTGACCGAGGTGGTAAATAAGTTTATAAAAGCAGGCAAGTAGGCAACCAATGAACCCTTTAGCAGAGAACCACGGAACCAATTTACAGTGTCAATCAATCAATTTTGATTAGATGTTCTGTTATAATTTTATAGCTGCTCAGCATTAATAATTAATATTAGAAATTAATTTTATTAGCATGAGGGCTGCGGTCAATGGGACATTATTATGTGACACTAGACCCGCTGCCAGCGAGGAGGCAATTCTGCTCATTTCGCTGACTCCTGAGCACACACGATACTGTACGCAGGCACACACTCATATGTGTGTACATCTGCCCTGACTTTCTCATCTTCAGGCAGTGTACGCTCTCAGTGTGCGTTGGAGGTTGGCCCTCAATAGAATAAATTGCACGACAAGCCCCCAAGCCTTCTCTCCGCGGCTGCCCCTTAAAAATGTGGCTTCGCAGCGGAATCGAACTCAGGGACAAACTCAGTGACGAACTAAGCAATAATCTCAATGTCTCAAATAATTTTTTATAATTACGAAGCAGGATTAGCAATAATATCGCGGCAGTTTATTGCATGTAATTCTTCCTCCACCGCCAGCTGTGGCAGCCTGCTGCACTGGCCGAAGTCTTTCCACTGACTGCTGACGCCGCCCGCCGGCTGCTGGCCAACTTTGTCGAACTCCGCTGGCCGGCCGATATTCAGCGACGAGACAGCAACACCCGGCTGCGGGTTTGGCCGGCACTGGAGCGTCCACCGCTTGTGACAGCTCGCCTCGGCCTCTCCTGGCTTCTGGGCGACGCCAGCAAGCTGGCGCTGCTGCGCTTCGCTGCTGGCCACCCAGATCTGGCGCACTATTGGGCTGATGACTGCGAGCCGCGGCAGCTCCGGCCGGACGGCGCTGTTCCTGGCCAGATGGAGCGCATCGCTGCCAAATACTATGGCGACAGTAGCTTCCTGTCCGAGGTTTGTAATTTGCCTCCCAGATCCTCAGATTGGAACCGCCAACCTCACTGGTCCCCAAGTTTAAACCGCGTCTCTCCCAGATCCTCAGAGGGAAATGGAATAGCCAACCTCCCAGATCCTCAGTTTAGAACCGCTTCCCTCGGTGATCCCAAAAGTTAAATCTCCTCCCTCCCACTCCTCAAATTGAAACCTCCTTTCTCCCAAATCCCAAATTTGATACCGACATCCTTCCCAATCCTCAAATTCGAACCGTTTCTCTCCCAGATCCTCAAATTAGAACCGTTTCTCTCCCAGATCCTCAAATTGGAGCCGTTTCTCTCCCAGATCCTCAAATTGGAACCGTTTCTCTCCCAGATCCTCAAATTGGAGCCGTTTCTCTCCCAGATCCTCAAATTGGAACTGTTTCTCTCCCAGATCCTCAAATTGGAACTGTTTCACTCCCAGATCCTCAAATTGGAACCGTTTCTCTCCCAGATCCTCAAATTGGAACCGTTTCTCTCCCAGATCCTCAAATTGGAGCCGTTTCTCTCCCAGATCCTCAAATTGGAACTGTTTCTCTCCCAGATCCTCAAATTGGAACTGTTTCACTCCCAGATCCTCAAATTGGAACCGTTTCTCTCCCAGATCCTCAAATTGGAACCGTTTCTCTCCCAGATCCTCAAATTGGAGCCGTTTCTCTCCCTGGTCCTCAAATTGGAGCCGTTTCTCTCCCTGGTCCTCAAATTGGAGCCGTTTCTCTCCCAGATCCTCAAATTGGAACTGTTTCTCTCCCAGATCCTCAAATTGGAACTGTTTCACTCCCAGATCCTCAAATTGGAACCGTTTCTCTCCCAGATCCTCAAATTGGAACCGTTTCTCTCCCAGATCCTCAAATTGGAGCCGTTTCTCTCCCAGATCATCAAATTGGAACCGTTTCTCTCCCAGATCCTCAAATTGGAGCCGTTTCTCTCCCAGATCCTCAAATTGGAACTGTTTCACTCCCAGATCCTCAAATTGGAACCGTTTCTCTCCCAGGTCCTCAAATTGGAACCGTTTCTCTCCCAGATATTCAAATTGGAACTGTTTCACTCCCAGATCCTCAAATTGGAACCGTTTCTCTCCCAGATATTCAAATTGGAACTGTTTCACTCCCAGATCCTCAAATTGGAACCGTTTCTCTCCCAGATCCTCAAATTGAAACCGCCTCTCTCCCAGATTCTCTAATTGGAGCCGTTTTTCTCCCAGATCCTCAAATTGGAACCGTTTCTCTCCCAGATCCTCAAATTGGAGCCGTTTCTCTCCCAGGTCCTCAAATTGGAACCGTTTCTCTCCCAGATCCTCAAATTGGAGCCGTTTCTCTCCCAGATCCTCAAATTGGAACTGTTTCTCTCCCAGATCCTCAAATTGGAACCGTTTCTCTCCCAGATCCTCAAAGGGAAACCGCCAACCTCTTAGATTTCGTGACCACCCCTGATCTTTGTCTTCCAGGCAGAGGCCGCTCTGTCATCATCGCCAGCGGAGCTCTCAGCAGCTCGCCAGGAGCTAGCCGATCTGCAGGCCCGTCTGCTAAAACCGAAGGAATCCCGTCAGTTGAATGAGAAGTACAAGTTTAAGCGGCAATTGGAAAGACTGGATTTTACAGACAAATTTCTATACGACAAGTAGAGCGTTAATATAATTGACCAATTTGTACTTAGTCTAGGTTCATGCAACTATATGGCTAAATTAGATGTTTAGTAACAAACTGTGAATTGAGCAAAATATATAAATGTGGTGCATTTCACTCTGTAATGTTTTATAACCCGGCTGGCTACTTAGTATGGCATTCATTTTTTATATTTACAAAATATTCTTATAGAAATGGCATAGAGAATGCAATATCTGATAAAGCTTAATATCTGGTATAATGTAGGTGGGAGAAACGGAATGACTAGAAGAATGTCGGTGGGAGAAATGGAATGACTAGAATTGATTGTAGGTGGGAGAAATGGAATGACTAGAATTGATTGTAGGTGGGAGAAATGGAATGACTAGAAAAATGTAGGTGGGAGAAACGGAATGACTAGAAGATTGTAGGTGGGAGAAATGGAATGACTAGAAGAATGTCGGTGGGAGAAATGGAATGACTAGAAGAATGTCGGTGGGAGAAATGGAATGACTAGAAGAATGTCGGTGGGAGAAACGGAATGACTAGAAGAATGTAGGTGGGAGAAACGGAATGACTAGAAGAATGTCGGTGGGAGAAATGGAATGACTAGAAGAATGTCGGTGGGAAAAATGGAATGACTTGAAGAATGTAGGTGGGAGAAATGGAATGACTTGAAGAATGTAGGTGGGAGAAATGGAATGACTAGAAAAATGTAGGTGGGAGAAATGGAATGACTTGAAGAATGTAGGTGGGAGAAATGGAATGACTAGAAGAATGTAGGTGGGAGAAACGGAATGACTAGAAGAATGTAGGTGGGAGAAATGGAATGACTAGAAGAATGTAGGTGGGAGAAATGGAATGACTTGAAGAATGTAGGTGGGAGAAACGGAATGACTAGAAGAATGTAGGTGGGAGAAATGGAATGACTAGAAGAATGTCGGTGGGAGAAATGGAATGACTAGAAGAATGTAGGTGGGAGAAATGGAATGACTAGAAGAATGTCGGTGGAAGAAATGGAATGACTAGAAAAATGTAGGTGGGAGAAATGGAATGTCTGGGAAAATGTACGTGGGAGAAACGAAATGACTGGGAGAACGCGAATGGGAGAAATTTAATGACTAGGAGAATGCGGGTGAGAGAAAAAGGTCCCTAAGAAGACGTTCAAAAATGATTGAACAGTTTTGATTGATTTCGAATGCAAATAAGTTTTTAAATGACGAAGTAGATTTAACATTTGATAATCAGAATTGGAAATGAAAAATTGTTTCATGCCTATTCTTAATTCCATCGCCGCTACCTCAGTTGACCGTGTTTTCCGATGCTTTGCGCTGCCCGCTGCAGCAGCAGCATTTGCTAGCCTTTTATCGGCCTATTTTACTAGTTTCCCAGTTCTGCACCGGGAATTCCACGTTGTCGACATCGGCTTCCCAGCTAGAGAACGAGCAGCAGCAGCAGCAGCAAAATTCTACAAAGAAGCCTAGCAACATATCGATCAGATGCGAGCCAGGTAGAAAACAGCTCTGCGTTCTCACACTGGGCGCCAAGGGGCAGCTTCTGCTGCTGCACAAGACCCAGCCCAGTGTGTTTTCTGCGCGCAAACTGGCGCAACAGTTTCCTATTGGCGAACAGGTGACACTGATTGCATATCCTGTTTGTCTATTCAATTGTTCTCTTGTCTAAATCTTTGAGATTAGTCCCTCATATTCCTCGAATCCCTTGTGATTGTTTCATGGTTTTCCCCAAATCCTTAAGTTAGGTGCTTTATTTTCCCTGCTCCTTAAAGTGGGTCTTTTTTTCCCACATCCTTTAGATCCGAATCATCGAGGTTGGTTCCCTAATTTTTCGGATTTCATTTAATTTAGGATAACTTTTTTCATATCCCTTGATTATTCAGGTCCTGTATTTTCCTAGACAGTCTTCTTAGATCCTCATATCAGTCAGCCACCAGATCCTCTGTTATTATTAACGTATTCAAGGCCTGCTCCAGTCTGCTATCATCGCTGCGTCAATTCGAACTGTCTAACATGTTGTCCAATTCTCGGCTAGTAGCTGATCACGACGATCTTGTGCGTCAGCGGTGGCGCAGGCTGGGCCAAATGCTGCGCCGTGACCAGAAGTTCCAGCCTGGCTATCGCTGGCTGCAGTCGCTCAGTCTGTTGAACCGGATGCCGAACGCGGCGGGCATTCCAGATCTACCCGGCTACTCCGCTCCCAGCGACGCCTGTCTGGCTGAATTAGCCCGCCTGTTGGACAACTGGCGACTAGCCGAGGAGAGAAAGCTGCTAATTAGAAAAGCGGCTGAGATCTGACCAGTGAACATTGGCCTACTTGGTGCGCTTTGCTAACTTTCTATAAATAGATTATGGCGTCAAAACAATCTATAAATAGAAGATGACGTCATTAGTTTGTTTCTAAAAATAGAAACTTATGATGTCGCAATATGGATCTGAGGATGTTTATATAAATGTAATGGAATGGAATACTGATAATGATAAGTCCCACATCTACCTAAAAAGTAACTATCCGTCGCCTAATTTAAATTATTGCATTCAATCCCTAGTTTGTTTTAACGTACTCGTTAGTTTCTTTGTACATCTTGCATTTCGAGTATTCAAATATACTGTGAATGTTTTTTAATCTGTAAGAACTGAATGAATGAAACACTAAAATGAGAGCTATGCAATGCAAAACTAACAGGCGTACAGAAAGTTTTCTGCCTCTGTTGCATATTCTGCCGTTCATGTCACATTAACGTTATCTAAAGGGAAACTTTACATTATTGAAACTGAGATTTAATGAGGATCAAAGACAGGCAAAGTGAGGTCGAAAAAAAGACAAGAAAAAAGGAACCAAGCAAGCTTCAGGTTTTATAAGAATTCTGTTTTCTCCTCAGCTGCAGACCGCGGAATATCTGCAGCAGAGGCCTCTCTTTGCCTCATTTTAATCCCCTTCCATCAGTGTGACAGGGCTTTGCAATCTGGCCGCGCAGATGCGCACAGACAGCTGATATCATTCTAGAAGAATCGAAGTCGAAGCTTCTAGTTCCTATTCTTTGTTCGAGACTGGACAACCAGTCGCGAGACTGGATTGGCAGATGCAGCTAGGAGGCTTGGATAGCCCGGGTTTTGGTGGAAGAAGCTGTTTGCTTTTCTTGGCCATTCACTCTACCCCACCCCCTGTGCTTGTCCTTCAACCATATATTTTTTGTGTCTATTTCTGCGAAGTTTTTCCCCTAAATGATTGTCGGTCGCACGCCGAACGCCACAAGAATTACGATAATATTAGTCAATCATGACTTTGTTATGCGACCAATCTTTGAAAATTCAACCTCTGCTGCTGCTGCTGCTGCTGCTGTTGCAGGCTACAGTGTTCTGTGGAGCAGATGATACTCAAGCAACAGCAGTAAGGCGCCAATCTAAGCAGCAGTTTGGCAATGATCTGCTGGCAGGTGAGCTAGCTATATAATCTTAACCGAATTTACTGAAATTTTAAACGCGAAACATTTGATCTCTGACTAATGCGAAGCAGGTCAGGGACATGATATATAAATAGTCAAGACTCCAAAACATCGAGACATTCAATGATTCTGACAGAAGGTCCAGTTTTTTTTCATTCAACGCCAATTCACTCTGTACATCCCTGGGTATATGCAATTAGTAATAATAATTGCAGGAGGGCTGTGAGCAATTGCCCATAATTTGGTGACACTAGATCCGCAGCCAGCGATGAGGCAGTTCTGCCCCATTTAGCTGACTCCTGAGCACACGCGCACACAGATACTGTACGCAGGCACACGCTCACACAGGTGTGTGTACATCTGCCCTGACTTTCTCATCGTCAGGCAGTGTACACTCTAACTGTGCCTTGGAGGTTGACCCTCAAGGGCGTAAATTGCGCGACAAAAGCTTCCAACTCTCTCCGCGGCTGCGTCCCAAATAAATGTGGCCTCGCCGTGGAATCGAGCTCAGGGACCTTGGTGCGAGAGTCAGACGCGTTAACCGGTCTGCCACTCACCCCCCAACATTGGTTATAAATATAACAATGAATTCAATGGCTATCGAACAGAAAACGAGACCCTGACCTGCCACCAATGCCGGGCCTCCTACCTGCCTGGCGTGTCGCTATTCAAATGCCTGGCCATTGCCGGCAGGGCCACCTGCGCGGTGCCTCGGAGTACAGGCAAATGCGCCAGCCAGACTCAGGTGCAGTACTCGCATAGTGAGTGACTCGAGCAGTTTAACATTTTGCAAACTGGATCGCAATATTTTGTCTTTAGTTTCTAAACGAGCTGAGAAATACTGAATTCAAAATCCTTGGATTCCTAAATCCTTGGATTCCGAAATCCTTGGATTCCCAAATCCTTGCATTCCCAAATCTTTGGATTCCCAAATCCTTGGATTCCCAAATCCTTGGATTCCCAAATCCAATTGGATTCCCAAATCCTTGGATTCCCAAATCCTTGGATTCCCAAATCCAATTGGATTCCCAAATCCTTGGATTCCCAAATCCTTGGATTCCCAAATCCTTGGATTCCCAAATCCAATTGGATTCCCAAATCCTTGGATTCCTTCATCATTCTTTCATCATCTGGTTCCAAGTTTTTTGCATTTTGAAATGCATGTTGGCTTCAGTCAATTTAATCAACTCCTCCCATCGAAAACTCAACCAGAGGTTGGTGCGAACGTGCACACGGTGCTTCGGATCTGCTACAACACAGCCGAGGACACCAACACGGGTAACAAAAGCAGCTGGCTGGACCATTCCGACGGTTGTCGCTTCGTTACTAACCCAGTCAACTATACCGCCGAGTACTGCTTCTGCTCCGAGGACTTGTGCAACACAGCGACTGATGGCCCGCAGGCAAAAACCGCCTCACGGCTGGCTACGCTGACTACTATTGCTGTCTGCGCAATCCGAAGCCTCGTCTGAAAACCTGCGAGACTGGATGACAGTACAGGACTTGAGTAACGAGTAGCGAATTATTGCACCCGAGGATCAGAGTAGAGAGTAGTTAAAACTGCACCTGGAGGATCTCCATGAGTAGAGTCGAGTAGCAACTTATCAATTTCGACTACTCAATTTTTATCTATGCATGAAAAAATCGGTTTTAACATATATTTCTGATACGCTTTTAATTTGTGGTTCGATTTCATAAAATGCAGATAGAATACAAACAATTCATGATTCCGTGATTCGCGACCTCCAACGAACGTTGTTATTGTTTTTTGTGATTTTTCAGAGCCATTCTGCTACTTGCCGTATAGTCGCGTATTGCACCACATGTTCCATCACATACATTTTTGGAGATTCACATGCGCTCACCCTCGTGTTTGTTCGTTGTCACATTGAAGTATACAACTTTTCCTCGTAGTAACTCGCTCAGTCAGTCTATCTGAATTAAGCCATCGCAAAACATTGAGAAATTATTTCCCTTCAATGTGAAAAGAATGCAAAAAGAATATGTTATTTACTTATTTTGCTGTAATATTATAGGCAGTAATTTAAATTATAAACCAACCCCTTTTCCGGAATAAACTAGTTCTTCGTCTGCAATAATACGCAAACCACAGAATAAAAAAAATATCGTTAGTTTGTTCCAGCACGACTTCTTAAATCTCTAACGAAAAAAATTATGTATGCGCATACCAGACGCGAGTTTACAAAAATCTTATTGTACTTAAACTTCTTACTTCTTATAAGGAGCGTTCATCCTAAAAATTATTGACTTAAAACTTTAGCCAGCAGTCATAGAAAAGAATGTTCGATTTATCTAGGATCACATTGTCTGTTACCGGAAGCATCAGCCATCAATCACAATAATGTTAAAATCTCTCTGTATGGCAAAGGATTGTTCAGTAATAAAAAAATAATTAAATCATAATACACAGATTGGTTACGAAAGTGGGAAAGTGATAAGTATGTGGGATAATGCACTAAAGCAATCGGTGGTGCTTATAACGTGATCCGCAATTAACGGAACTTTCAGTAATGACGCTCGTATTTAAATCCCCCCTTTTCTTCGAAACGTTACTCTTTCGACTAGGTGTATTACAGTATCGTATTCTATTATACTGTGTCTGTATGTGGAAAAACACTGAGGAGACCAAGCGGCTGGCAACTGTTAAGTGCAGTTCGTATTACTGTACTTAATAAAATTATTTAATTAGAGATATAGTACGGATTCTCTCGCTTATAATAACAATAGAACAATGCTAAAGAAATCGTTTTAATGTATGTATATTTTTTGTTCAATTTTTATAAACTAAGTGTTCAATGCTTAAATATGTAAGTCAATGAGATGTAAAAGTTAAAAAAACGATCGTTTACTTTATTGGTCATTACATTGATGATGGCAGACAAATAATTTGTTACAATCTGTCATTGAGTAATTGAGTTATGAATCATAGGTAATATAACTATGAATAATAGGTATATATCAAAAGCATCAGAGGGTTGAAACGAAAAAAATAATTTTGATGTTAATTTTTTAGCTATTTATTGTTGGCTAAATATTTGGTATAACACAGTGGCAATGTTTAAGCTAGTATTCTGCCTTTCCAGAGGCAGAACTAAAATAACTAATTTAGTTGTACTGTATTACCTAGTTGTTTTCTTTTTACTAGCAGAAATAACAGCATTTGATAAGTTGGATCGGCAATTTTTATGTTTGAGCACTATTTAGGAACATCCAAAATGTTTTAATAAGTATAATGGTTTATCACTTACTAATAAGAGATATTTCTTATAGCATTTATTATTTTTTATGTAGAACTAAAGTCTTTGTCAAGTGAAAAGTTATTAGGCAATTAAGTCACTTTTAGCATCAATCTTATAAAGGGTTTTCAAGTTTGTATTTAGCAATAATCTGCTAAATGGTTATATCTTCAAACTATCTGCGACCTGCTTGACCTCTGGTTGCTCATACTTGAGGCTGGTCTGGTGCCAATGTGTATGCTGCGACTGCTCCACTGATGTCGGCTGTCCTGCCCCCATGTTGCCGGCTCCACCTTGGCCTGCATGCTGACCATCCCGGCTGGAATGCCTATCTGTGTCTCTGGTGGTGGTGAATTTGGCTGCTGCTGCTGCTGCTGCTGCTGCTGTTGCCTATGCTTCCTCAGTCTGGGTAGTGACGAATGCCTTGGCCGTGGTTGGGACTGTCTTGGCTTTGAAGCCTGCGGATCTGGGGACTCTGGCTGACTCGTTGGATCTTGTCTGCAGTGATGCAAACGTAAAATGAGTACCTGGTTGACAATAATTATTCTACGCTTGTATAACTGATTTACATATTAAACTGACCTCACTAATGGTGATCGGAACGATGAAAAAATACAAATCAATCATGTTTTTCTGATTCTTTTTTCGTTTCCCAGCTATTGGCTCTACATCTATTTAGTTCCATCATGTACGAGTATTCGTTAATCACCGTGTTGAAATATGTCATAATCTGTGATTTTAACTGAACTACTTTCTTTATGCGTACCGAAAATCCTGTCTGTTGATCGGGAATCTCCACTCCTTATCTGGTATGTCTTCACTCTTGGTTCTAAAGTGCGGCTGAATTATTGTGGAAGGCTGTGGCTGCTTCTGCAGTTGCGGCTTATCGGGCTGCTGCAGTGCCGGCTGCTGCTTCGATGGCTGGGGTGGCTGCGGCTGCGGCTGCTGCTGCTTCGATGGCTGGGGTGGCTGCGGCTGCTGCTGCTGTGGCTTCGGCGGTTGCGGCGGAGGCGGCTGCATCTGCAGTTGTTGCGGCTTCTGTTGAACGGCTGGCTTCGGCGGCAGTGTGGGTACTTTTGCCGACTGTGGCTGGCGCCTTCTTCTTGCCAAGTCCTCTGTCTGTGATATTCGTGTTTCAGGTAAAAAAGTAGTTACAAAGAGTTTAAATTTTGTTTCTTGTGTGGGATCATGAGTGCTATGACGTTTTCGATAAAATTTCAAATTCAGCTTACAAATAGATGTAGTAAACTAGTACATTCTAGACAGCATATAGTGTGCAGAGCCTGACTGCAGGAAAAAGCATTCCTCCAAGCGTACGCTCGCCACGTCCCACCAACGAACTAACCTCAACTTTAACCATCTGAACGGTGCTGGCCCACACGCCTGTGTCACAGATTGTCTGCCTGTCGCACATATCCGTTCCGCGTGTCCTGCGTCGCTTTTCACTGATGACAACTTCGATCACATTGCCGATTGCGCCGCATTCGACTGTGTGAGACGACTGTGTTGTCTGCACCGATGCGGCCTCCTGCTGCGGCTGTTGCAGCCGCCCGACGCCTTCGTCTAGATTGGCACCGACGCCGCACTCAACCTGAGGCGTTCGGGCTGTGTTCTTTTGTGTGCGCGCGTCGCGTCTTTCCAAAACAAAGTGAGCACCGCTGGCTGCCGGCTCTGTTTAGAAGGGAGAAAAATAAGTAGACCCCTTCCTGTTCCAAATCTCAGAGATATAGCTTGAAGTGTTTTCTACGTTTTCTAAGTGTTTTCTACGTTTTCTAAGTGTTTTCTACGTTCTACGTATAGAAACATCTACTTTAGCCTCAGTTCTTACTTTTGATTTGCATATCCGTCCACGAGTCGATCATTTCGTTGATTCTGAACACGCCATTGTCTACAATTGGTTTTCCTAATGATTTCATATCGCTGCTGATTGCATCTGGTTGAAATTTCACTCCTCTATGTGTCGTCACTGATGCAACAGCTCGGCAATTGCTGGCTTTGTAGTCAATCTTAGCGCTAGCTGACTGTGCCACCTGTTCCATCACTTTGGCGGCAAAGGTGTTGGCTAAGGCTGGTCGCTCTTCGCGGAAGCTTGCTCGGCCATTCAATAACTCCTTGCCGATAATCACACTGCTTGTGGCTACGGCCTTTGGCGTCTCGCGGAAGATGACCAAACTGTCTCGGCAGCTGACTTCCAGACTAGCAAACGTATTGGAGAAAGCTGGTCTTTCTTCACGGAAGCTAACCCCACCATTGAGAAACTCCTTGCTGATTAACACACTGCTGGTGACCAGTGCCTTTGGCGTCTCGCGGAAGATGACCAAACTGTCTCGGCAGCTGACTTCCAGACTAGCAAACGTATTGGAGAAAGCTGGTCTTTCTTCACGGAAGCTAACCCCACCATTGAGAAACTCCTTGCTGATTAACACACTGCTGGTGACCAGTGCCTTTGGAATCTCGCGGAAGATGGCAGAGCTGTCCCTTACTTTGACTTCCAAGTTGGCGCCGCAGTCTACGATCGGCGTCTCTGGATGGCAAAAGTTGACGCTCTCTGTAACTAATGGCTTGGGTGGCTCTTGAAATGCCAAGCTGTTTTCTTTATGAACGACCTCCTTGTTAAATCCAGATGCGCTGATGACTGGGGCGACTGTGCGGCAGACAATCATGCGCTCCTCTGATTCCTTGCCAGCTCTGGCCCAGCTGGTTGACAGTGCGAGATCTCCATGGCAGCCAACGTCTATTACTGTCCTTGTTGGTGACGCTGGTGATGCGCTTAGATTAAAGCGTACAGATTTCTGTTCTATGTCCTTGATAATCTGGCTATCAGAGGTTTGCGCATTCTGTATCTCTATGCGGGCTAGCTGACGCTTTGCCTCTTGTAGCTGCTTTCGTAGCTCAGCGAACTCTTCTTCGCTCACGATTCCAACGCTACCAGTTTTTACAGACGCATCGCTGTTTCGACGCTCGTAGTTGCAAAAGTCATCGACGATGCCACGCCGGGACTCCTGAAAATAAAAGAGCAAAGTTCAAATTAGCATTATAGATTTGTTATCAATCGTACGAGCATTAACTAGCAATTTATTATTTTTCAATATCTAGTTATGTTTACCCTCGACTCCATGCGAGCGCTCATCAGAGCCGGTGATGGCAGAGGCGATGAAGTATTCTTCATAGCTGGTGCTCTTTGACTCAGTTGCGGTGGTGTCGGCCATTTTCCAGAGTCGCTAGTAATTGAAGATCCCCTTGATCGTGACACGCGGTGAATGTCCACCTCGTTGTCTGTATGGTCTAGCTTGCCGAACATCTGCTGCAGCGCACTATCTTGTGAGCGCATTGAATTATACGAGTGCTGCTGCTGCTGCTCCGATATGGATGCAACTGTCGTTTCGTAGCTGTTACTAGCCATCACAAGCTTTCTTGTTGTGTGCTGCTGCACTGTTTGTAGCTGATAATCTTCGCTGTTGCCTTGCAGCGTCGATGTTCGCTGTATGTCGGTGGTCGATAACTGACGATGCAGACTGTGAACGCTAAAATAATTTTCGGTTTGTGGTGATTTTCAGATAGATTCATTTTTTAATATCCGATCTTCTCTTCGTTTTTGAGAATGTGATCAAATGTTTTCTGATTTTAACAAACCTCAGCAATATCCTTTGCCAGTCTTCACCCCAAATCTTGTCCATTGGGCGAAGCGAATTCGATGACTGTGACAGCAGTTGGACCAGCGATTGAAAACGGGAAATTATTTCGTTCAGTGCCTCAGTCTCCTCAGCACTGATCTCGAACGAAGCAGGCAACGCTGCAATCAAAGGTTTAAAATCTTTTTTCTTACTTTCTTTAATTGAGGTTGACAAAATTATCTGAGTTTCAGTCGTTTTCAGAGAAAAGACTTTGGACTTTTTCGTCCATAGAGCTAATCTCCTAGACATTGTGAGAGTATGACTTTCTTTGACGATGTTGTTCTGATGATTAGAAAGTGTAGAAAGAAAGAGAAAACGTACACACCCTGTGTGTGCCTGCATACGTATCTGAGTTCATATTATGTGTGCGTGTGTGGTCAACGAAATCGGGCAGAATTGTATCCTCTATGTCTGCGCGTCGACTGTCACGAAATTATGTTTTCTGCATATCAGTCCCTGAGAATCTTAATATTATCTTTATAATGAAGAGACGCTTACATTTTCCTACTGCATTCCCCAGTATGCCGTTAATACAGGATCGAAAGCTGAAACCGGTACTGCCGTCGTCCATCTTTAATAGAATTTCCGTGGCTTGTTTCCAGCTCTTGCTATCGACAAGTGTCTGAGAATGTAGAACAGTGATTCTTCTATCACATTGTTAGTACGCGTATAACAATATCTTCAAGAGGATTATAGTAGTTTTCTAGAAAGCTCACCACGAACTCTTGCTTGCTTCTCGATTGAAAGTAGGAGCGCGCCAGAGCCCAAAACTTTGCCGTTACTTCCTTACGAGTTTTCTCCAGATATTGCTTCGTCTTTTCAACAGAACTGTAAGGAAAAGTGTTGGTCAAACTAGAACCGGTTTCTATTGAATAGTACAATGATATTTGGACCAACCTCATAAAGAAGGTCAATAGCTCTGTATTTTCTCCACTAGCAACGAGGTTGATGAGTGGCACGACTGCTCTGTCGCCACTCGCTGTGTCGACCCGGACGAAGCCAGTCTTGCCAAATGCGTCACCAACCAGAGTCACCTCTTCGTCGGCGCGAATTCGATTCTGCATGGTTAAAATAATAATCATCATCATAATAACTGCAGCAGGACTGCGTGTAATGAAACATCAATTGGTGGCACTAGACCAGAAGCCAGCGAGGAGGCAATTATGCCCATTTCGCTGACTCCTGAGCACACACGCACATAGATACTGTACGCAGGCACACGCTCACACAGGTGTACATCTGCCCTGTCCTTCTCAATGTCAAGCAGTGTACACTTTCACTGGGCCTTAGAGATTGACCCCAAATGGCGTTAATTGCGCGACAAGCCCACAAGCCTTCTCTCCACGGCTGCGCCACAAATTAATGTGGCCTCACCACGGAATCGAGCTCAGGGACCTGGTGCGCGAGGCAAACACGTTAGACAGCTTTGGAACCCATAATTGGGATGGACGAATGAAAATTGAACGATAGTTTAACGAAGCTGATTTTCATACCCTGCCGGCTAGGAGATCCTTGACTGTTGTGGCTTTGGCTCCAACTTCCTTGGTCTTGACTGGCTTTGAAGTTGTAGCCGCCGTCACTCGCAGCTCGTCCAATGACTTCATCAGGTTGGTAATGAATTCAGCGACTTGCTGTGGTCAGATTAATTTGGTTGATATATTAGGAGAGCTTATACTAGACTAGCTTCTCTAGAATTTCAGAAGCAGCATTTTAAATGAAATTGTAAATACCTCTGTAGTCTCCTTCCACTGCTTGCCACATTGGCCAAACGCATCATTGTATGTGGTCATCTCCATGTAGATGTCCAACGTCTTCAAAGCCTTGTTGACCCTGTCGGCGAATGCTTTGGTGTCGTTCGGGAAGCTTGCGTAGCACTTGGCGTTCTTCGCGTACCTGCTGAGCAGTTCGGCCACTTCGCTGTAGCTCTGCAGCTTTTGCTCATCTCGTGTGTCAATCGAAACAAATTTCTGCATGTGAAATTTAGACATGGGACATGTGCTCATTATTGTAGTTGTTTTGAAACGATAAAAAGGAACTGACTTCTAAGTGTCACTGTCATTTTCATGATTTGTTAAATCTTATCACTTATCACTTGTGATATGAGCGTTAGACACGCGACTTGGTGGTCGGGCGTTCGATTCCTCATTCCAGTGGAACAATCGGTGTGTCTTTGACACACATTTTTACTCTTCGGCAAAATAATTAACTCTACATTCTTTCAGTTCACTCAGTTTTTAAATAGGTACGCGCATTATATGAGTTAATCGAGGATGGTGTGGCTTCCCTCCAGTAGGCTGAAAAGCTGTACGCTGCCTTCAGATGCGCAGCGCAATAACTGCAGCTGTGCTGTTGGCTGCGAATCCGACCCAATAATTAAAAAAACTATTTTTTATTATAAGTTCTTTGTATTTATAGGTCGATCCTATTTTCAAATTGATTCTTGGGGAGGTTGAGTTGCAGAGCGGTTAACGCGCCTGCCTGCCTGCCTCTGGCACCGAATCCGCGGAGAGATCACATTGATTTGGGGCACAGTTGGGGAAAGAAGACTTAAGGAGTTAGGAGGCTTGTGCTATTTGCAACCCTGAGGGTCAACCCTACTATGCACAGGGAGGGTGCCCAATATATGCTCGGAACTCAAAAATTCAGTGGAGATGTACAAAATTGTGTTACTGTGCATGAGGTCGATTTTTGCTTACGCCAATGGCATCCTCTAGATCTTCCGGAATCTCCAGCGAAGGCATGTTGACTGTTTCCTGAAGTTTCACCAGCCGCTTCCTGACTTTATTGGATCCCGGTTTTGCTGCGCGTCAGCAATGCGGAAGCCACGACTAAAGGAGAAATGCGAATTCTCGTACAATTTACTAAAGAAGCGCTGACTCAAGCTCGTCTGAGCAGACACTGGCAAAGATAGGAATGCGCACGTGTCCTAGCATGAGCATGTGCGCTGCTTTAGTACTGGCAATGTTGGCTTGCTGGCTGCGTTTATTCGTCAAGTTAGAGTTCGAGTCTTTGAGCTGTTCTACCACTAAGCTTTCGTCATCTTGCCTGGCCATTGTGCTTTACATGTACACTTGCCACAATGCCACAGCGCCTTTCTTATTGTGCGCTGTCTGCCCGCTTCATCAAGTCTATTTATTTATGATTCATTCGTATGGAATTCACGTAGATTGTAGTCAGTTGAAGCTACTAGACCAGTCACGCCTAAGGTCTCGCTAGTGTGTTATTCTATTCAGTTCTTTAGCCCGAGGCATTTTACACACCGCGTGGTTTTTCTCAGCCGTTGTCCGGTCGCTTTTATTTTATTATCTAACTTTAACTTCACGTCAGAGTTTTTTGGTGTGCAATCTTGATGAAGAGCGGTTGCGCTTGTTTTACTGCGTTGGTTTTGCTTAAACTTCTAATCCACATTTTTGTTATAATTTCCAGCGGTTAAGGCTCGCCAGCAAAAAAATCTTTGACAATCTCATCATCTCCTCCTGCTCAATGTACACTCCTTTACAAGCTCGGTTATCTGCAAGCTGCACAGGCCTTCATCTGTATAGGTCTGCCACGCTGAGACTTTGTCAAGACACCTGCAGTCTGACACTGCAGCTAATGATCAAATTGGCATACGGCTTTCCTTGCTACCTTAATAGACTGTGTGTAAGTTACTATGTTATAGCTTCCAGTGAAAGTCACAAAAATACTTTTTTAAACATTCTGAGCCAATGAACATTTTCAGGACGATCCTAAAAAAACACTCTTGAACAGTCATCATAATTGTTTATTTCTCTGAAATAATTGCTACTTCTTTAATTATACAGTTGGCTCGAATGGTGACTGATTCGACGAAAACGACATCGTCAGAAAATAAACTGCTGAAGGCCAGACCCAGTCATTTTCTAGCGATCCAGATCACAGATAAGGAGGTAATTCAATATATAAACTTGCATGACGAGTGACAACACAGAACCATTGAATCTCAGAAACCCTCCTAAAGCCTCAGACACGATGTAGCGACAGACAAGACGCCCTTAACGCCACAAACTATGCAACAAATCACGAGCGCCACAAACTCTCTAACAAATCACGATCGCCACAAACTTTCTAACAAATCACTATCACCATAAACTCTTAAAAATCAGGATCGCCACAAACTTTCTAACAAATCAGGATTGCCACAAACTCTTAGAAATCACGATCGCCACAAACTCTTAAAAATCAGGATCGCCACAAACTTTCTAACAGATCACGATCGCCACAAACTTTCTAACAAATCACGATCGCCACAAACTTTCTAACAGATCACGATCGCCACAAACTTTCTAACAAATCACGATCGCCACAAACTTTCTAACAGATCACGATCGCCACAAACTTTCTAACAAATCACGATCGCCACAAACTCTCTAACAAATCACGATCGCCACAAACTTTCTAACAAATCAGGATCGCCATAAACTTTCTAATAAGTCACGATCGCCACAAACTCTTAGAAATCAAGATCGCCACAAACTTTCTAACAAATCACGATCGCCACAAACTTTCTAACAAATCACGATCGCCACAAACTTTCTAACAAATCAGGATCGCCATAAACTTTCTAATAAGTCACGATCGCCACAAACTTTCTAACAAATCACGATCGCCACAAACTTTCTAACAAATCACGATCGCCACAAACTTTCTAACAAATCACGATCGCCACAAACTTTCTAACAAATCACGATCGCCACAAACTCTCTAACAAATCACGATCGCCACAAACTTTCTAACAAATCAGGATCGCCATAAACTTTCTAATAAGTCACGATCGCCACAAACTCTTAGAAATCAAGATCGCCACAAACTTTCTAACAAATCACGATCGCCACAAACTTTCTAACAAATCACGATCGCCACAAACTTTCTAACAAATCACGATCGCCACAAACTTTCTAACAAATCAGGATCGCCATAAACTTTCTAATAAGTCACGATCGCCACAAACTTTCTAACAAATCACGATCGTCATAAACTCTTAGAAATCAAGATCGCCACAAACTTTCTAACAAATCAAGATCGCCACAAACTTTCTAACAAGTCACGATCGCCACAAACTTTCTAACAAGTCACGATCGCCACAAACTTTCTAACAAGTCAGGATCGCCACAAACTCTCCAAGATATCGCGAACGCCACAAGCTGTCCAAAAATCACGAACCTTCCGATATTCCAAGCACCACATGCTTCGCAAACTCTAACTTTGCGACCCACAAAGTTACGGTGGATAAAGCAGTAAAACATCCCATTTTGCTTCAAAATCTTTCACCCTACAGACTCGATTCAACTTTGCCCAGCTGCAACAGCATTTCATCAACGCCAATCCAGCAATGAAACGCGCTGCTGTGCCCGCCGCCAAGGTGCATGTAACCTTATTCGTTTTCTCACTGACTGACAAGAATGAAGTGGCGCTGTGAGTACGAACGTATTTTACGATTTTTTTGGACAAGCCAAACGAGTGTTCATCAGCTTGTATTTATGACTGTATTGGAATTAAAAAATGGATACAATACCTTTCAATAACCTAGTGCTGGCCAAGTTTTGGAGTCTGTCAGCCTGCCATCTCGGCGATGCAGTTGCCAAGCAGCCGGAGCTGCAGGCTGTGAAATTTGCCGTCTAAAATTTGCTGGCCTTGGCGCCTTCAACAAGCGGGTGTTGTTTGTGTCCATTGTGGAGAACGAGGCATTGTGCTGGCTCCGCAGTGTCAGAGAAAGTTTGCTGACAGCATTCAGCACAGCTGGACTGACTGCTCTACCAGAGCCAGCCTGGAAGCCGCACCTGACGCTGGCAAAGTCAACCCGGCTGCCACGCCGACAACAGCGCCAGTGTCGTCTGTCGACGGACGGTCTGGTGCCAAACGATGGCGGCTTCGTCGGATGGCAGGCGTTGAAATCCGTGCAGCTCTGCAGCATGGCTGAGGCGGATGCAGCCACGGGTTATTTTAGAGTGCTGGCTGAGAGAACTTTCCAAGAACAATGAGAGGACTAAAGTACGAGTGGGACAGAGTCAAATGGTAGGAGCATCGAAGATTAAGAGTAGCAGTGAGATGACAACCAATTAAAAGAAAGGACTTGGATAGAGCAAAGCAGTGACCCAATCAGATGTAATACTAATATTGGCTCATCATTTAGCGGCAATAGACACTCAGCCAGCGAGAAGCAATTCTGCCTGTTCCACTGACTCCTAATAAGGGCGTCATTCACGACTCTTCTCAAGCCTTCTCTGCGCGGCTGCGCCCCAAGTAGCTCGGAGTCGAGTTCAGGATCACTTTGTATCTGAAAATTGTTTTCAACTCTCAGCGTATTTTCCTCTACCACTCATTTCGAATATTTATTTCGAATAAAATATTCAACATTGTTTTTCAGTAACCTGTACGCGTGCGCCTACAAAGACGCTCTTGGATTATTTTTCAGTTAAATATGCCAAAATAAAAATACCCAGCTGACTTTTACGTGTAAAGTACTTCGCATTTGATATCCAAAAAAATATGCTGTTTACATTTTCCCGAAAAATCTTTTGATTGCATCGAAATTTTGAGAAAGTTAAGGAGAGGCTTCGTTTAGCTTGAGACGTTTGAGATCTGGGTGTATATTCTGTTCAACATCTCACATCGGTATGCTTCGATGAAAAAGTTTTAGTACTGTCAATCAACACTGGATTGCCGAAGTGAGTTTTTGAGCTTGTACCTTCAAGCTTGTCGAGCTAACATGTTTAATATCGTCTTCAACTCTTACACGTCGCGTTCCTCTATAGATTACCGTGGCCATAGGAAGGGGTGAATCGTCTTAGCGTCTGAATCATACGAGTAGGGTCTATGTTAGCTGTTTTTTGTATTAAAGAGAATCAACATTAGAAATGCAGGGTATTAAACACTGGCTAATGGTAACTTATGAGCGCTCGATTTCCGGCACGTGTACATGGCAGAAAACATTAACTAATTAATTAATAAAATTAATTTCTCTATGCAATATAAATGACATAGTGCTCCGCCAGCATCCGATGGCTCACCGAAGACTGCAGCCGAAGATTGTAAAGTATGACAGGAGCAGCAGGCACCTGAGCCCAGCCGCCAATTTCGCTGACAGAATCAGTTACAACTTGCAAGCCCGTGTCATAGGGGCAGGAGTTGTGCTGCTTGCTGACGTAAAACACTCTGTCTATTTTATTCTCAGGATCAAAGACTCCAGCGATAGAAAACTCATTATAAAATAGAGAGAACAGTCCCAGATCTGGATCACTTGAGACAATAGCTTTTGAGCTGAACCAGTTCGTGCCGAAGCTCGCGTCGAACACGATCCTGAGCAGTCTCGCTCCGGATGAGGCCAGCAGCTCGACGATCAGCTGCCGACGCGGCATCAGCTCAGTCAGCTGGGTGAGCTGCGTCAGTCGATCGATCCAGCACGATCGATAGCTGGCCACCTGAGGCACGGAGTCCGGCCACAGCATGAGGAAGCCTCCGGCGCCACAGTCGGCGACGGGAGTCGAGTAGAGCGACCTCGCAGAGACTCCCGATCCGGCCTTGATGGAGAACAGAGCGAGTCTGGGCTCTCCGATGCGTGATCTCGCGTACAGCTTCACAGCAGGCTGCTGCACGGCTGGCGAATGGTTGGCGAACATCGGCTGGCCGAGTCGCCTGCAGCTGCCGGAGCTCTCGTCGAACTCGGCCACGGGAGCCAGAGACGGTTCCTGGGACTCGGACGACAGAGCGGCCGATACACAAGTGATGAGGCTGTCCCAGCTGTCCCTCAGAAACTCCACTTCACTGGGTGCCGCTACTTTTAAAGGTTTTCGAACTTCATTAAAACACTACTTGTGGCTACTTCTGTTCGACCAAGGACAGACAGCAGAACCAGTGCTGCCGCTTGATAGATGGCCGCTCGCATGCGTCTGTGCGACAAAATTTTATGGTTAATAATTTATTTTTGTGGATTTTTTTTGCCTGGTATTTCCTGCCAAATTCACTATTATAGATTTGTGTGTTGCTACCTTCATAAAAATGTCAAAAATGGATTGAAGTTTTTAAGAGAAAGTGCAGATAATTGTGCGACAATGGTCTCTGAGAGATCTTCAGTTCCGTCAACTGGCATGGCTAAAAATTCATTACTTTAATGTTCAGGTTGGCTCGAACATGAGGCATTGATGATAGCTCGTTTTAGGTGATGCGTCTGATAGTTTCCTTGATGGCGTGTTTTTCTGTCCGTGCATCGATACAGTCCTTTTTACCGATAACTTTTTTCTTCTTTTCTTATCGTTTTGTCTATGGTATTTTCTGTGCTTTTCCGGGGGTGTGATGTCAGACCCCCACAAAAGCCACATAAAATGTAATTTTTAGAAAAATTATATATATTATACGAGCTATATACATTTATGTCTGTAGTAAGAGCTAAAGGTTTCATGTCTGTTTAATTTTTCCAGACTATCATAGACTATGTCCTACGAAGCAGCTATTTGGACAGTGAGTTAAGGAAAGGAGAAACGACTTCTCAGTACCTGGCGGAATGATAACCGGACTTACTGGTACCGAGATTTTTGTGTTTTTTCGTGTGTGTTTACTGATCGTTGATCGCTTACATAATATGTACCAATTAACATATCAAATAAAACTTATCCGTTCAATAATGACACGCACTATTTTGTCATTCCTTAGCGCTGAACGAAAACTTTTTGACCATAGACAATTTTTTCATATGCTGTGTTATATTTGTTATAACTTTATAGGGAGACAACTTGAAAACATGATAATAAACAATAAAACAAAGTGTCTAGCCTTATTGCAATCCTAAGGATGACAATTAGAGCATCACTTCGTAAAGTTACGTCGTAATAGTGCAGTGCTGGAATGAGCAACCGGCAAACATGCTCGGTGTCCTATCGAACATATCATCCATCTGTCCATGTGTAGGATCAGCTGACACACTCGTTAGTGTAGAGATCGCAGTCTCCGCTTCGCCCTTCCGCTTAAGAGCCCTGCTGACTGTCATGGACACATGGACACATGCTTAAGGTGTTCTTGTCCTCTTTCCCCAAGACTATAGAGAATGGTGAATACCACCTCGTCCTGTAAGCGTCCGGCTGTGGTTCTATCAAAGTATGCCTTGACTTTTTCCAGATCTGCTTCCTCGATCGGTAGAAACTGCTTAGTTGTTCCACCTGAATTATGAAATTCGCGTATCTTAACACGCAACATCCGATTTGAGCTAACAAAGTCTTCTCCAGACACGATATTAAGCGGACGCTTTAGGATCATGCTGAAGTACCTTTGCATCCCAGCCCTCCAGCATATCAAGCTAGAGGGGGCATACAAACTACCATTAGTCTTCTTAAGTGTATAGTAGAAAAAGCGCAGATATTCGTTCAGCGTCAAGGCCTAAATCTTTGTCTATGGCCCACTGCAGCAAAGCCTGAAAGTTTGTCTATGGTCGACTGGTTGCCTAATTTTAGTAGCATTAAGTAATGACAGATCTACACCTTTTTCCATTCTATTTTGGCAATCGTGCAATCAAAGTCAAAATCTTTTCATCAATTCAGACAGTTTATGGTAGTTCTTGGCCGGAAGTGCATTCAATTCCGACAAATGTGCTTTCAAAAGCGACAATTTTCAAACAAAGCAAACAAGCTACCACGAGAAACCGACACTTTGCAATCAATTCAAACAATTCGCAATCAATTCCGACAGTTGGCTATGAATTGGCTTTTTCTGTCCTCCTATCTATGGCTCATACTGCGAAATTTCCAATCAATTCCGACAAATTTTAATCTATTTAGACAAGCCATTGGAGTACATACTACATGTACTGTACATTTACAGTATACTTCAAAATGCAACAGGACAACTAAAACTGAAACAGTCAGCAGAGTTCATGAGGTTCATAAAGATTCAGCAGTCAGATTTTAGCCATCAATCGGCACTTCCGCAATGCAGCGCGGTACATAAGTCAGACTGGTTGTACCAAGCCGTGCAGTTGGCTCCGGTGACGACGTTTACAGTACTATTCGTTACTCCCTCAAGCATATCACGCCGATATGCTGCTTTGGTTCGTCCAGCAAGAGCTTGCTGGTCGGGGTTCAGAAAGGCGTCGATGTTTGTGGCTAGCTCGACTTTAATCGCAGCCTTCCAAGCCGATATCGCATTCTCGACGGGTGTCAGGAATGGGCTATAGGGAGGCAGGCGTCGCATCTCGATAACTCAAGGAAGTTCCTGATCTTCTCCGTCGTTATGACTACTTACGTTGTCATAAATGACAAAGGCTGGCTGGTTGAATGCTTCTTGTATGTTGCCGACCAAGATGTTAAGAAATTCCGCGAATCTTTTTTTGTCATGCCGGTTGGGTACGTCTGGAAGTGCAGTACTCCGATACCAGGTAAAACTGCACAACAGACCGTCAGTCGTGGGCCCTTCGATCCTGCAACACGCCGATATGCTCTCTGACCCTGTTGAGCACGGCCCTGCGACCTCCATGTCCAGCAGTCGAACCCAAATTCATCGACGTAAACTTTCGGGCGGTTTACAACTTCAGCTGAACAGTTTCTCTCCATAATGTGTCTATGGAATTTAGCCCTGGCCCTAGTAAAGTAAAAAGTAGCTTGTCTAAATAGATTGAAATTTGTCGGAATTGATTGGAAATTTCGCAGTATGAGCCATCGATAGGAGGACAGAAAAAGCCAATTCATAGCCAACTGTCGGAATTGATTGCGAATTGTTTGAATTGATTGCAAAGTGTCGGTTTCTCGTGGTAGCTTGTTTGCTTTGTTTGAAAATTGTCGCTTTTGAAAGCACATTTGTCGGAATTGAATGCACTTCCGGCCAAGAACTACCATAAACTGTCTGAATTGAATGAAAAGATTTTGACTTTGATTGCACGATTGCCAAAATAGAATGGAAAAAGGTGTAGTAGGCAGAGTTAAGCAATGACAAAAGTTGTCATTGCTTAACTCAAATAAATAATTATAATTGGCTACTGGTATGCTATATATACAATGCAATTATATAGTATGTTTCGGCGTTAAATAATGGCCATAACATACTATATAATCTACCATTGTATGGGCGAGAATTTCTTCCCATCTTTTAAAATGTAACGGACCACTTATACAACATTAACTTTGCATGCTCTATACTAAATATTGTACAATCGCGTCATTCATCTACGCCTTACAATAAGCAAGCCAACTCAATAGATACTTTTAGTGTTCTCAGCTTGCCTATTCTTCAGAATCCCTTGGGTTGACAGGCTTCAATCAAAATATTTTTCGAAGAGAAATATCACTCGATGCTCAGAGACAGACAATACCAACAATTCACTTGAACCTGAAATTGACACATGCATGCAACTCATGATGCTTACCTATTCCTGCGATTTGAACTTTCTTGACTAGAATCTGTCAATTTTCAATAGGCAAATGAGAAAGACTAAACACAAAAACGAAGAAATAAGGAGCGGGACGCTGACGTTTTGACATCTCAATCCTTTATGCAAGATGACAAATGTTAAAACGAAATTTTATATCTCAATCCCAAAAATTCCAGCGAAAAATGTAAAAAAATCAATAAAGACAGCAAGAGAGGGTTAGGCGATGAAGACCACCAAGTAGTCAGCTGCCAGATTGTTGGTGCTCCACTCGCCAAGGACCAGGTTGCAGAAGATGCCGGGAGCAGCGGGCACCCGAGCCCAGCTGCAGGGGTCGATGGTGTTTTCAATAATCACAAGCAAGCCCTTGTCAGAGGAGCAGGCTTGGTGATGCGTGCTGATATAGAAGGATCTGTTCGCGTTGTTGTTCAGTTTTGTGTAGCCAGCGATGCTGAAGTAGTTGTACGTCACGTTCTTCAAGCCGAGGTCGGGCTCGCTGCTGAGCACAGCCGCCTTGCTGAACCAGTTCGTGCCGAAGCTCGCGTCGAACACGATCCTGAGCAGTCTCGCTCCGGATGAGGCCAGCAGCTCGACGATCAGCTGCCGACGCGGCATCAGCTCAGTCAGCTCGATGAGCTGCGTCAGTCGATCGATCCAGCACGATCGATAGCTGGCCACCTGAGGCACGGAGTCCGGCCACAGCATGAGGAAGCCTCCGGCGCCACAGTCGGCGACGGGAGTCGAGTAGAGCGACCTCGCAGAGACTCCCGATCCGGCCTTGATGGAGAACAGAGCGAGTCTGGGCTCTCCGATGCGTGAGCTCGCGTACAGCTTCACAGCAGGCTGCTGCACAGCTGGCGAATGGTTGGTGAACATCGGCTGGCCGAGTCGCCTGCAGCTGCCGGAGCTCTCGTCGAACTCGGCCACGGGAGCCCGGGACGGCTCCTGGGACTCGGACGACAGAGCGGCCGACACGCAGCTGATGAGGCTCAATTTAGCTGGACCAGCTGATGGGAGCAGCCTGGCTTGTGTGGATGCTATTTTCAACCCGTAAATTCGAGGCGTCCTGTACACACATTCAGTAGTAGCTGCATTCGGAAGACCTTGTAGCATCAGGAAGATGGTTGCTAAAAGTACTCCGGCCGATTCAATCTGCAGCATCTTATCGCCTCTACTCGATTTCAAGACCAGTTAGTTTTTGTGAGAACAGTTTTTTAAAAAGTTGTGTGAATGCTTTCTCTCGAGCAGCATTTTTTAGCCTTATTGGGTGGGTGCGATGCATTTACGACCGTTGCTATGGCAAAATTCAGGACCTCACCCTTTATTTCATCTTTCCTAGTTTTTTCAGTTCATAGCAAATGTTAGAACAGGCTAAAATTCTGAGGCCTCCAAAAATGACGTATAAGCTTGAGACTTGACAAGAGTCGTATTTTCTTCTTATTTTCTAATAGTTTAGGTCCATTGTGCTTCTGAATATTTCATACAGGACGGCCTGTATAGGACTGTGAGCACCCTCTTATAAATATAGGCCATTAGCCCCTCCGCATGGCATTAAAACATGCATGTGTTACACACTGATTGTATATCATAAGACTTAACCCAACATTTGTTGACAACTTTTCACGCAACTTATTCCCATATAGCTGATCATTGGAGCCATGCTCACAGGTCTTTGAAATCTGCAGGTTGAAGTTTGTAATTAAATGGAGTAGACAAAAATTAATAACATGAAGACGTGTAAAAACAGATAAATGTGAGGCCTAGCTATTAGTAGTAAGTATGGCGTGCCAACTAGAACCATTGGTGCCTCTTTTAAAAGCCAAGAACCTGTGCAAAAAAGCCGCAAAACACGTGAGAAATCATCTGGTTTCTAAATTTATCAACTGACGTCGGTGATTGTGCATATACGAGCTACAATAGTCATGAGGAAGTCACCAAGTACAAAAATAATTTGACGATGAACAGAAAAGAAATGCACGATTATCATGTCACTAGTCAGTAGTCTTTGTAGTCCAGTAAAATATAAACTTTCTAGCTTGTGTATCAATTAAAGTCACAGAAGAGTTAAATGAACAAATCAAAATTTACGCCTAAAAATACCCGTGCTTGTCAAAAACACGCTAAAAGCATTTCATGGTGTGAAAACTTCATGAAGCTTCCCCCTATTTTTTTATCACAAAAAGCAGTTCAAACAATGGCTCAACCTAACCTTTTTTGATTGACAGGTAAGACATAATTGAAATATGACAGAAAAAGCTATTAAAGCATCACTGTCAAATTTCCATGCAGCTCTCTGCATACCAGCCTCAAATAGCGATTGCAAATGAGAAGCCAATCAGCAATGCTAAGTGGCTCAAATTGTGCATAAAAAACTTTTGCCAAGGGACAGGAAGACAAACTTACTCGTGGCACCAAAATGAGGCCGGTAAAGTCGCTAGTCTACGCAGTGCTTCTCAGCTCGATTGCTCAAATCAGCGCTAAGACTCGATTTGACTGCGTGAATCGCATTCTATCTCAGCATGTGACTCTAAAGTCACCGGCCACGCACTTACTGCTTACACGAATTAGTAGTTCCATCAGCTGCGCGAATGCCGCTCTGTCCTCCGAGTCCCAGGAGCCGTCCCGGGCTCCCGTGGCCGAGTTCAACGAGAGCTCCGGCAGCTGCAGGCGACTCGGCCAGCCGATGTTCGCCAACCATTCGCCAGCTGTGCAGCAGCCTGCTGTGAAGCTGTACGCGAGCTCACGCATCGGAGAGCCCAGACTCGCTCTGTTCTCCATCAAGGCCGGATCAGGAGTCTCTGCGAGGTCGCTCTACTCGACTCCCGTCGCCGACTGCGGCGCCGGAGGCTTCCTCATGCTGTGGCCGGACTCCGTGCCTCAGGTGGCCAGCTATCGATCGTGCTGGATCGATCGACTGACGCAGCTCACCCAGCTGACTGAGCTGATGCCGCGTCGGCAGCTGATCGTCGAGCTGCTGGCCTCATCCGGAGCGAGACTGCTCAGGATCGTGTTCGACGCGAGCTTCGGCACGAACTGGTTCAGCAAGGCGGCTGTGCTCAGCAGCGAGCCCAACCTCAACTTGGCCTCAAGATCTTACGTGTACTTTAGCATTTCAGGGTATTATAAACCAGGTTCCTCAATTGTCCGGAATTTCTACATCATCACAGGCGAGGGCGCCTGCGAAACCGACCTCGGGCTGCTTGCTGTAGTGGACAGAGTTGATCCCTGCAACTGGGCCAAGGCCCCCGCGCTGCCTGCCATTATCTACAATCAAGCTATCTCCTACTTTGTCTCAAATAGACGTCTGGCCGAATATTTTGTTGTGTTTGTTGCTTAGGGAATCGCTTTGCGCTTCGAGAAGTCGCTGTATTGTTTTGACTGGAAGCTCTGCTTGAGCTGAAAGCTCCTAGCACCAATAGGTTAGCTGAAATTAAGGTTGAAATAAAGTTCGTCTACTAACTTTGTCTTCTGTCTACTGTTACTCACGCGTTTAACGAATCTGGAAGAACCACCCACTGCCAACTAGCACCACCCACTGCCAACTAGCACCACCCACTGCCAACTAGCACCACCCACTGCCAACTAGCATCACCCACTGCCAACTAGCACCACCCACTGCCAACTAGCACCACCCACTGCCAACTAGCACCACCCACTGCCAACTAGCATCACCCACTGCCAACTAGCACCACCCACTGCCAACTAGCACCACCCACTGCCAACTAGCACCACCCACTGCCAACTAGCATCACCCACTGCCAACTAGCACCACCCACTGCCAACTAGCATCACCCACTGCCAACTAGCACCACCCACTGCCAACTATAGCACCACCAATGCGCGTGATATCTGAAAAAAACTTCAGCGGATACAACTATAGATTCGTATAGGAAACAAGGTGACAAACATTTTAATAACATGATTCAATGAGAGCTGATGCAACGCGATGGACAGCGCTTGAGAAATATTGATAGCAGAAAACATTTCTCACTGAATTGAGTCGACATGTTTAAATGCATACTTCAAGTCCATCAAGACGGCGTGCAAGAGAGGAAATTAGCTTCAAGTACTGTGTATTAGTTGGTAAAGAGACTTTCAATTAGAAGCTTTTAGATTTTTCAACTGTTGCCAATAAAAATGCATGTCGTAATATCGGATCTAGAAATTCTTCTCTACCGAAAGCAAGAAATGACTGCCCATTTTTGCCACGACAGAATCAGTCTCATCCTGCTGCTAATGCTAACGCTCGTAGCTGTGATAGACTCATCTACTGCGAAGGTGATGAACCAGGTGAGGGCTCATGGACTGACAGTCGAATCATCTAAGTCTCAGCAGCTTCTGACCTATGGTGCGTTGAGCCTCGTGAGCTGCGTGTCGGCCGCTCTGTCCTCCGAGTCCCAGGAGCCGTCCCGGGCTCCCGTGGCCGAGTTCGACGAGAGCTCCGGCAGCTGCAGGCGACTCGGCCAGCCGATGTTCGCCAACCATTCGCCAGCCGTGCAGCAGCCTGCTGTGAAGCTGTACGCGAGCTCACGCATCGGAGAGCCCAGACTCGCTCTGTTCTCCATCAAGGCCGGATCGGGAGTCTCTGCGAGGTCGCTCTACTCGACTCCCGTCGCCGACTGCGGCGCCGGAGGCTTCCTCATGCTGTGGCCAGACTCCGTGCCTCAGGTGGCCAGCTATCGATCGTGCTGGATCGATCGACTGACGCAGCTCATCGAGCTGACTGAGCTGATGCCGCGTCGGCAGCTGATCGTCGAGCTGCTGGCCTCATCCGGAGCGAGACTGCTCAGGATCGTGTTCGACGCGAGCTTCGGCACGAACTGGTTCAGCAAGGCGGCTGTGCTCAGCAGCGAGCCCCAACTAAACCTGGGATCAAGGCCTTATTTGTACTTTAACATTCCTGGGTTTTATGCTCCTGGTAGTTCGATCGACCGAAGCTTTTATATCCTGACAAGTGAGGGCGGCTGTGGCTCAGACGCTGGCCTGTTGGCTGTGGTAAACGTCGTTGACGTGTGCAGCTGGGCAAGAGTGGCCCGTATTCCTGGAATCATATTCAAGCCGAACTTTGCCACATTCGCTAGCGACAGAAAACACGCAGCCTTCTTGATAGTTTATGTGGTGTGAGCCAGTTTATGCCCAGCATTGGTCGACTCTTAACTTTTTTGTTTGCACACAGCGCAGAGTGGATCTGTGCGCCGTGCCTTGAGTCGTTTTCTTGTTACGTGGAATTTATGACAATTAGACTTTTCTGTTAAACATTGCAACAATATTAGCAGCAGGGCTATCTGGCACAAAAGCCATTCTTTAATGAGTGCAGCCTGCGTTTTTCATTTCATTACGAGTATACACATTAGCCTAAAAGTTAAAGGTTCTATATTAAGGCTGACACATACTGTACAATAATAACTTCAGTTTAAATTTTATCATAATCTAAAATCCAAAATTTACAATTTTATGCCTTCACTGAAACCGCGGCCTCACAAAAGGAACAATGCAAAGTACTAAGAGGAAGAAGTAACGAGCAGTTCAGCACGGCAGTGGCTAGTGGGCTAATGTAGCCTACAAATTGCGCTGCCTCTTCTGGTAGGGGTTCACAAGGCAGCCGTGGCAGCGTCGGAAGTGTCTGGCTAGGTCCCACTTCCATTTGTAGGCTCGGCCGCACACCGCGCAGACGTGGGGCCGGGCAGCCGAGTGCACCATGGCGTGCTTCTGCAGCTCCGTCGGCCACTTGGCCAGGTGGCCGCAGTCCGGACAGCGGAAGCCGACCAGCACAGAGGCGTCGCTGGGCAGTCGAACCGCCACGGAGGCCAGGCGAGAGTCGGACAGGGCTGCTGAGTTCCACGACTTGGCGTCGGTCAGCTCTCGCGGCAGCGTCTCTCCAGCGTGCCTGGCCGCGAAGTGAGCGTTCAGCTCCGACTGACTATGGAAGCCGCTGCCGCACTGGTGGCATCGATGTGCGAATACCGCTCGAGGGCTCGATGGCTGCTTCTGCTGCTGCTGCTGCTGCTGCTGCTGAGCAACAGCGAAGAGCAATTCGTTTGCCGAAGGGTTTCTTAAATCATGAAAAAAATGTTTTCGCTGTTGGTCTGCTACAATGTAAATACATAAGTCTACTGAGAATAGTTATAATAATAATAATAATAATTGCAGGAGGACTGCCGGCAATGGAACATCATTTGGTGACACTAGATCCCCAGCCAGTGGGTAGGCAATTCTGCCCATTCCGCTGACTCCTCAGCACACATGCACACAGATAGACACATGCTCACACAGAGGTGTTCATCTGCCCTGACTTTCTCATTGTCAGGCAGTTTTTACTTTCACTGTGCCTTGAAGGTTGGCGTAAATTGCACGACAAGCCCCCAAGCCTTCTCTCCGCTGCTGCGCCCCAATTTAATGTGGCCTCACCGCGGAATCGAGCTCAGGGACCTTGGTGTCAGAGGTAGACGCGTTAACCGCTTTACCAATAACCCTTAAGTCTACTGAGACAGCACATTAAAATCATTCATTTTTTAGGGATAGAACTTAGATAGCATGTAGGCGCAACAACTAGGCGGATAATAAATTATTATTAATAATACTCGTATTAATAATAATTTATTACACCTGCCCCATAAATAAGTTCAGATGTTCAGTCGATATCATAGCCGCGGCTATCGCGCTGCGCATCTTGAAGGCTGCGTACGGCTGTTCAGTCCATGGACTGGGAGACGCCACAACCGTAAATTACCACAACTAATGCTGGGGTAATATTTAACAGCCGGGTGAACTGATGAGGCAATTCAGTTGAGTCGGGAATCAAACCCCTGATCTCAAGTCGTGAGTCGCTCCAACCACTAGGCTACAATCCGTGTGTGTGGTTACACATGTATAAATCAATGCTATAAAAGTAAATCGTTCCTAAGAGCTGCAATGAGGCAATGGACACACGCACCTCAATGTTGCCTCGAGCTGTTGGTGATTAAAAGCTTCGTTAGCCACCTGCCGACCGCTCAAGTTCTGCTGCCAGCTAAATGAAATTTGGCGAGTTAATCAATTTAGGACTGCTAATTTATAAAATAATATCTTACTGGATCAACACTTGAAGGTGAAGCCCTTTGATTCAGAAAAATAAATTATTAATTATATTAAAAACTTACGCCTCATTTTCCATTGAAGAGTAGATTAGAAGAGTTTTAATGCAATATTCGTTGAAACATTTGTCAAAGACCTTCGAGTCTGAAAGCTCACCTGTCAATCAGTGTTCTCAAGTGTCACTTTCTGAATTTATAGCAATTCCGCAGCGCATGTCGATGGAATCAATGACATCGACTGACACACTAAGTGACCGCTGCGAAATCAATCAGCCGGTTGAGCACGGTCCTTTTTTAATTGATCTATTGTGCCGCACTCAAATTAAATGAGTTTTTGTATCGATTTTTGTTTAAAGAGTTTTAAAAAATCGTTACTGGTGATGGTGATTCCATGAACCGTTGCTCACTTGAGACTGCTTCTCAGACAATCCGCTTCTCCTGTTGCACATAGATAAGCGATTACTTATCTGAGCTGTATATATATGCATGCGTCCTATATATGAATTGAACTGTCGAACATGATCCGATGAGTTCAATTCTCACTTTGACTCACTTTTGACTTATAGCTGTGGGCTGGTCCGAAGACTCCGCTCGTCTTACTGAGAGCTCGGTAGCCCTGATAGAGGAACCGGATGAGCAGCGGGATGTTCTCAGATCTGCACCCGTTGACAAGGATTCAGACCTTGAAGCCCGGATTACCGTCCTTCTTGGATCCAGCCGTGAAGCAATGGACCACTGGGGTTTTCCACAGTGGTGGGGACCCAAGGATAACCGTTAGACGCTGCAAGAGGTTGCATGTTGAAAGCAGGGCAGATGGCGGGGCGCTCATGATCATGCGACACGCACGTCCCTGCATTATGTGCAGCGTCTCATAGCAGGCGTACGAGTCAACTTTCAAGGTAGTGAGAGTGTACACTGCCTGACGATGACGATGAGGGCAGATGTACACACTTGTGTGTGCTCAGGAGTCGGTGGAATGGGCAGAATTGCCTACCCGTTGGTTGGTGATCTAGTGTCACGAAATGACACTGCCATTGCCGGCAGTCCTCCTGCAATTGTTAATATTACTATTCAACATATTACAATAGTAATACTAGTAATACATAGTAATACATATTACTAATACAACAACTTGCTTGCTTGTTGTGGCCTTCATTAAACCAGCATTTTGAATCCAGAAATGATTGAGTCTTTGTTTCATATTTGAACTGCTTTTGCCAAAGCACAATAACGTATGCTGATAGTTGTTTTGGACGCCTCGCCTTTGTCATAGTTTTTTTTTAATTCTCCTTGTACTTTTAATTGTCCTTGAAGGTTAGCTTTTGGAACCTCACACCAGAGAACAGTACAAGGTGAAAGGCGATGATGTTGGGGAGTATGGTCAAAGACAGTCACAACACCTGCCTCAAAATCTTATCATCGCAAGCAGAGTTTATATTGAAATTTATATAAATATTCGTTAACAGCGGAGAAACAAGACTAGAATAACAAGACAACAGCAGGCAGAAATCTGAAAAATTGCGTGACATGTCGTCAGTTGACTTGTAAGTGGAAAGGTAACTGAGTGGCAAAATCTATCTTATGAATTAGTAAGACATCTCAAGGAGTTGAGAACTGATAAGCAAACTGTAACTCAAAAACATCAGCTTTTTGAAGCCTTATGACAGTAACAGTGACAAGAATGTAGCATACTTTTGTTTGAAATTCTTGTGCTTCAAGAAGGAAAAGCCACAAAAGTATCAAGGCTGCTTAGACACGCAGTAAAAGCATTATGCATTTAATAACAATTTTTGTTTTAGCTTTCAAACACCATGGGTTGAGTTCAGGCTGCCAGCACAACAAAGTACTCCGCCAGCATTCTGCTGTTTTCAAAATTGGCGAAGCTCGGCGAGTAGACAATACCAGGCAGCTTTGCCACTCTTGCCCAGCTGCACACGTCAACGACGTTTACCACAGCCAACAGGCCAGCGTCTGAGCCACAGCCGCCCTCACCTGTCAGGATATAAAAGCTTCGGTCGATCGAACTTTCAGGTGCATAAAATCCAGGAATGTTAAAGTACAAATAAGGCCTTGATCCCAGGTTTAGTTCAGGCTCGCTGCTGAGCACAGCCGCCTTGCTGAACCAGTTCGTGCCGAAGCTCGCGTCGAACACGATCCTGAGCAGTCTCGCTCCGGATGAGGCCAGCAGCTCGACGATCAGCTGCCGACGCGGCATCAGCTCAGTAAGCTGGGTGAGCTGCGTCAGTCGATCGATCCAGCACGATCGATAGCTGGCCACCTGAGGCACGGAGTCCGGCCACAGCATGAGGAAGCCTCCGGCGCCGCAGTCGGCGACGGGAGTCGAGTAGAGCGACCTCGCAGAGACTCCTGATCCGGCCTTGATGGAGAACAGAGCGAGTCTGGGCTCTCCGATGCGTGAGCTCGCGTACAGCTTCACAGCAGGCTGCTGCACAGCTGGCGAATGGTTGGCGAACATCGGCTGGCCGAGTCGCCTGCAGCTGCCGGAGCTCTCGTCGAACTCGGCCACGGGAGCCCGGGACGGCTCCTGGGACTCGGACGACAGAGCGGCCGACACGCAGCTGATGAGGCTAAATTTAACTGGACCAGCTGATGGGAGCAGCCTGGCTTGGCTTGGTGTTACTTTCATTCCGTGAAGTCGAGGAGTCTTGTACACCCCTTGCGTTGCTGTTTCAAGCGGTAAAATCGTGATAGTGATTGTTGCTAATAGTGCTTTAGTGAAATTTCGAAGCATGTTTTTGTAAGCTTTTTGGACGCTCTGAAGTAAGAAGATTTAGCTAAACCGAACTATGTTGTTAAGACTGCGAATAAACACGTCGGGTGTTCCCAATTTTACGCGTTTTGTAGCGCCTTGAGTGACAGTTGCCATGGCTGAGGGTGAGACCTCTAAAAAAGCGTCCTTCCCTATCTGCCCACCTTCTTGTGCATAGGTGTGCAGGTATGGACGAAAATCGTAGAACTAGAAAATTAGTTAATTGAATCCAACCCAATCCACTGCCGAGTACAGGAGCCAAGCGCTACACCCATTGACATTTATATCAAGGGGGAAGCGGCAAAGTCCACCCGGCATCTTCTAGATGCGGGGGTCTCCTTCCAGAAGCTGCGAGCCTTCCCGAAGCGCTCCCTTCTGCCTCACTCTGACCTATGCCTGAAAACTCTGGGCGAGTGTGGAGGGCTCAACATCCTCTCGGATGGGGCCCTGGCCACTTTACTCCGGAGCCACAGGTACAAGGTCAGCATCCTTCCTCGCAATGAGGTTAAGGACTGCTGGGATGACCCAGCGGTCCACTGCTACACTGACGGCTCTCTGATGAACGGTAATTCGGGATTCGGAGTGTGCGTCGCCTCGGGTGGTGACGTCCTCTGGACCCACTCCCAACACTGTGGCAAGAGCTCAAGCGTTTTCCAAAACGAAATGCTCGCCATTAGTCTCTGTGTGGCTGAACTGCGCCAGAGGGAGCTGGCTGGACGAAGGATTTTCTTTCACTCCGACAGTCAAGCAGCTCTCAAGGCCCTCAGCCGCTGCACCTCTCGTTCCAGGACCACCTTAGACTGCCACACCCAGTTAAACGGATTGGCACAGTCTAACAAGGTGGAGCTGATGTGGATCCCTGGGCACGCCGGGCTCACAGGGAATGAGATGGCGGACCAGCTTGCAAAGGCTGGAGCAGCCAGCTCCCTGATGGGCCCGGGCCTGGAGGCCCCGATCCCTATTTCTGTGGTAAACTCCAACATCAACCGCTGGATGGAGACCCAACACCGAAGGAGGTGGTCTAGCACCCTGAACTGTCGCCAGTCCAGGGCTGCGGTGCCAACCCCCTCTAGTAACCTGCGTAAAGCCTTGCTTAGGCTAAATCGCAGAGACCTGAGAGCAGTCACCATGGCCCTCTCGGGACATGGCTGCTTCACCAGACACCGCTACCTCCAAGGCCACGTGTCTGAGGAAACGTGTCCCTTCTGCTGCTCCGGACGTGAAAACGCCGAGCATTTCATCTGCCACTGCCCGGCCTTCACCCGGGCTAGGCTAAAACATCTCGGGCCGGTGCCGACCCTAGTCGAAGCCTGCTCGCCCGAGAGCATTGCACAGCTCGCCCACTTCCTCCGCGATACCGGCCGAGCTGATTTCTTCCCAGCCTATGGCGAGGGAGATCACGCGGCGGAACCGACCGACGGACCACCCTGAGCGGCACCGCCTCGCTGGAGGCCGTCCGGCTGCCAGGGGTTAGCGATATGGGCGGCACCGGCCGCCTCCTCGCTGCGTCCGTCATGGAGGCTCCCTGCCGCTAAGTCAAGTAAGTCACAGGAGCCAAGATCAAACGTATCTTTATTTAAGCTTGACACAACGCCGCTGCGCACAGCAAGCTGTTCAGTCCGTGGACTGCACTGAAGAGGCCTCCTCACTCCAGCCGAATTTCTACTGAAGTACCCTAGCAGATGCTGGTAGGAACACAGAATGCCACACAGCCAGGTGCTAAATTCGCTGCACAACTTCACAGGGTCCGGCGCTGCCGCGAGGTCCCTGTTAGTTTCGCACCCGCTGCCATTCGCAGAGACTGCCGAAGCCTTGACGCGACGAAATGTTTTTTTGAGCTGGGCATTACCAGCCATAAGGAGAACTTTGAACCTTGAATTGTAGCCAGACAAAGCAAGTGAAAGCAAGTATGCGAGAGGTTCTTTGGGACTGTTTGCAGTGGTGCGTAGTAAATTTTTGCTGCAATTCCTGATGATTGTTGATGGAAGAACAATTTAGAATGGCTTAGAAGATGACAATAGTAAAAACGTGTAATATTTTGAGCCGTTGAAGAAAGCCACAAGAAATTTGCAGATAGAACTGTCCAAATTATGTCTATTATATTTAATAATCTTTCGATAAAGCATTTAAGCATGCGACAATATATTTTGACTAGCTGTGCACCAATAACAAAACAAAATCAACAACCAATACTAAACAAATATAAACAGATGTGAATATACGTCAGCGATTTGACTATTCTACTGTTAATAATTGTAACTGTTAAAGGACAAGGAACAGTTGTTGATCGCATCAAAACTTAAAAGCGGCCACATCGAAATTATCGCCCCGATGCCTAGCAACGGTTTCCAACAGGCGGGTCTTTTTACCCACAGCCTTGCTTGACTCCAGGTCGTACATTGTGCACAGATTGAACACTAGGCCTTCGTGAATAGCCAGACGTGGCTCGCGTTCCAGCAGCGACTCCAGCAGGCGAATGGCTTCGCGCAGCTGGCCAGTGTACAGGGAGATGACGGCCAGGTTGTTGGCAGCCAAGATATTGTTCGGATTGGCTTCCAGTGCGGAGCGCAGAAGGCGCTGAGCTGTGGGCCAGTCGGCGCTACTCACGGCCAGCTGGGCGGCGTAGAAGTCGCGCCGTTCAGGGGGCGCCGACTGCGCGCACCGGCCAAGGTGGTGGCGAGCCGACTGCAGATCGCCGACCTGGACGGTTGGGTCCGCAGTTCAGGATATTTGAACGTCAGGATTTCAGACTACTTACAGACACTGTGACAGTGGGGTTAACTATACAGACAATTTACAGACACTGTGACAGTGGAATTCAGCATACAGACTGTATACAGACACTGTGACAGTCGGGTTAGGAATACAGTCTATTTACAGACACTGTGACAGTGGGGTTCAGGATACAGACTATACACTGCAACTGACAATTGGTGCGCAGTGGTGTTCATTGGTGTAGATAATTTGCTAATTATTCGTTTTGCTAATCACCTGCATGGAAAGCCGACCAAGGGCAGCCCATATTCGCTCAGAGTTGGCCGGATCCAGCGCTAGCAGCTGGCCGTAGACCCTGGCAGCGGCTGCGTGATCCCTAGCAACCGTTGTCAAGTTGTTAGCAACGCTATAGAGAACGGCAGCTTTGCGTCGTTGCCACAAATCTACGGAAGCGGAGCGCTGCTCCGGCGACATTGGCGGCAGGTCGAGTCCCGCCTCGGACAGGCCGGCGCGCAGGTTGCACAGCATCCTGTCGATGACAGCGACTAAAAAGTACAGGCGGGCCAGGGCTCCGGCTCCACCCAGCTCGGCGTGAAGCAGCCGCATCCCAAATGGCACCTGGTAGATAATAGGAAAATTGGTAGATATAGGAAAATATAGTGTAATATATACATATTATTGAGTATACAATTACGTAACTATATCAGGCATTTCTTTTTAGCTAAGTCGAGGACCCCAAGGAGTAGAAGGGCGGGAAACTACGTTTGTTAGAAAAATATTCATAGGCTGATTTTCGCGAAAAAAAGACACCACGGAGATAGGAAAATTTCACTTTTTATCAGATCGTAATGGTGACAGCTTTTGATTTAAAGCAGATAAAAAGCTGTTCTTTTGATATGACTTGCCTAACATGTTGCTCTACCGAATGTTATAAAGTTTTCTATTTTGAAACTCGATCTTCATACTCATACTCATCAGATCTTCACATCTTCTTATATCCTCTACTTCCAGAGGATCGCACTGCCAATGTCAATCACCATAAATACGAGGGTTGTTGCAAAAGTTTCCGGACTAGTGCTCGTCATGGTGATAATCTTAGTCTGATTCAGCAAAAAATGTAAACAGACGAACAGGCAACTGTATTTTATATTATAAAGTTTTAGAAAGTTTGGAGTTGATGGTCCAAAGTAACAAGCGATTGTACACTAGATTATTATAGTCATGAAATACGATTTCCGAGTTACAGCTACCAATCACTGTCACTGTCGCTTCTATCGCCGGATGCGTCCACAGGTTGATTGTTGGCTCGCTAACCACGTATTCGCCATTTACGGAGATGCATTTTCGGTAGCGCTCAATCAGCTTGTCGAAGCCAGACCCCCAGAAGCTGGCATCGAACTGACGTAGAGACTTGTTGGCTGCTTCGAGGACCTCCTCGCGCGTTGTGAAGATCTCGCCCCGCATTGGCATCTTCATTGGGCCAAAGAGGTGGAAATCGGCGAAAATCGGTGGAAATCGGAAATCGGCTGTTTTGTCCTGTCGTTGGCATGCCATGATAAAGTGGCGCTGGCTTTCCTTAGACCCGAACTCCGATGGATTCTTCGGTCGACTCATTTTCGCTCACTTTTGGTTTGTGAAAAATCGTGTCAACAGCTTCAAAGGGTTGCAACCTATTTTGGCCCTCATGTATGCTGTGGTTGACTAAGCTGCGTAACATTTTAGGAAAAGTATTTTCTACGGCTGAATACCATAGACATCAATTTTCAGCCAAATCAAACACGATTTTTCACCAGGATTAGCATTAGTCCGGAAACTTTTGCAACACCCCTCGTACAAGTGTAATTGCTGCCGTATGGGGCTATACGTTTTCGTATTACTGAAGACCGCGAACTCATTGAGTTCGAACAGGCAACGGCTACTGAAGGAAAAGTGACTATTGTTTTGAAATCATGGACGGATGCAAAACTGCGAAGAGATGTCAAAGCTACTTGGCAACACTCAGTCAGCTGACGAATCTCTTGTCCTGTTTAAAAGGACGTCCGAGTTTCAGGCAGTACAAAAATAAAAAAGCATACAAACACATTAGAAACCCGACAGGCACCGCAAAAACCCTGCAGACACGGGGAAAATCGTTGGCCGTTGCTCACCATGCTACCCCGCCGACCCGGATACAGGCCAGGATAGAACTCATAGTACAGGTCGGGGCCATCGAGGCTGCGAAACGGCGCCAGCTCGACTTCAGCAATTTGACTCTGGCGCGTACGCAGCAGCAGCGATAGGCGAGCGAACCAAAGACGGAGACTGGCCGGACTGTGCTGCTGATGCGGATGCTGCAACTGCTGCTGGTGATGCTGGAGCAGGAGGCGAGCCAGCAGGTCAAGGCAGGCGCGGTAGCAACCGGTCCGAAACAGCTGAGCAGCTCCGGTGGCATCCTGCGGCACGGAGTCGGCGTTGGGCGCGCAGCCGCGGGCGATGGACTCGCCGCAGAAGCGAACTAGGAGATCTCGCATCGGATTTGGCTGCTGCTGCTGTTGCTGCTGCTGTAGGTGCTGCAGAGATGGCCTAGTTAGCTGGCTGGCGTCAACCTGAGGGTACACGTGGTTTCATTAGTTATTTCGTTTAGTGCATATTTTTTCGTTACTTTCTCTAAAAATCGTTACTTCTTAGTCGTTACTGTTCTGAACGATAGCGGACATGGCTATACGAACCGTGATACCTGCTTTTGCAGTCGATGTAAAACTGTCAATGCGTTTTTGCTGTTCGCTGTATTTGAAAGCATGAGTTTCATAAAAAACGTTAATTTTTGCACTAATCGCTACATTTTTATAATATAGGTCAGTCTTGTACCTAACTAAGATGGGAAATTAAGGGCAGATGTACACGCTCTGTTTGAGAGTGTGCCTGTGCATACTATTTTGTGCGTGTGTGCTCAGGAGTCAGCGGAATGGGCAGAATTGCCTCTCGCTGGCTGCGGGTCGTGTCAACAAAGTGTTGTATCAGTGCCCACCTGCAAATACACTAATAATTAGCATTATTACCTTAGTGGGATCCAGTTTGCCAGCCACTACGCTGTCCAGCAGCTGCCTGGTGGCCTCCAACGGTAGCCAGGCATCCATCCGGCGCTCCGCCTCGCCGGAGCGAATGCTGTCAGTGAATAGGTCCGCCTCCGGCTCGCCGGCTGCCGCAGCGACAGCCGCAGATCCTGCACCTTCATCTGACCCAACTGAAATTAGAAAGTGGTCGGGAAAGTTAGTACCCGAAGATGAGGGAAGCTGGAAACTCAACCTGAAGATCTGGTAAGCAAGCTGGAAACCTAACCGGAAGATCTGGTAAGCAAGCTGGAAACCCAACCTGAAGATCTGGCAAGCTGGAAACCCAACTTGAAGATCTGGGAAGCTGGAACCCCAACCTGAAGATCTGGAAAGCTGGAAACCCAACCTGAAGATCTGGGAAGCTGGAAACCCAACCTGAAGATCCGGGAAGCAAACTGGGAACTCAACCTGAAGATCTGGGAAGCTGGAAACAACCTGAAGTCAGCAACAGAAACGCACCATCCAAAAAGCCGACTTCTGTCTGCAAATCGGCGAAGTAGTCAGCCACAGACAGCGGCTGCTTGTGTTGTGGCTGCTGCTGCTGCTGCTGCTGTTGCTGCAGTCGCTGGTCTTCTTCGGGCACCTGAGACACTTCAGCATCGCAAGATTCGCTAGTGGTGCGAGGTCGAACAACCCGGATCACGCTAGGCGGATCCTCGGATTGCCGCCTGTCTGATGGCAGCGAAGCCTTTGACAAGCTGGCAAGGCTGTCCGCGGTTTCATCGTCTTCTACATCAGCCGCGGCTTTATCTTTGGCAATGTCATTGTCTAGGGCGGCGTCCGGCAAGCCGGCATTGCTGTCGTCTTCTTCATCAACGAGCGGATTGGCATAAGTCACAGTCTCCGGGACCGTGGGCGACACGAGACTGTCGGGAGCGCTGACGAAATTAGCCTGCGAGTCCGACTTCACCACCGGCCGCATTGGCGGCAGGGGGCCGTGCGGAGGCGCGGGCGCCAGCGAGGATGCAGCGATCGAGCCCGCCTCTTCATCGGGCAGGCCGGAGCTCGGGACTGGCTGATCCTGCGGGATAAGATGCGATGCGACTTTGTTTATCGCCTATGCCTATGGGGATCTGTAAAGTTGACTGACTCTTAATGGGGATCTGGGAAGCTGATTAACTGTCTATAAGGATCTGGGAAGCTGATTAACTGTCTATGGGGATCTGGGAAGCTGATTAACTGTCTATAAGGATCTGGGAAGCTGATTAACTGTCTATAAGGATCTGGTAAGCGGATTAACTGTCTATAAGGATCTGGGAAGCTGATTAACTGTCTATAAGGATCTGGGAAGCTGATTAACTGTCTATAAGGATCTGGGAAGCTGATTAACTGTCTATAAGGATCTGGGAAGCTGATTAACTGTCTATAAGGATCTGGGAAGCGGATTAACTGTCTATGGGGATCTGTGAAGATGATTAACTGTATATAAGGATCTGGGAAGCGGATTAACTGTCTATGGGGATCTGTGAAGATTATTAACTGTATATAAGGATCTGGGAAGCGGATTAACTGTCTATAAGGATCTGGGAAGCTGATTAACTGTCTATAAGGATCTGGGAAGCGGATTAACTGTCTAGTGTCTATAAGGATCTGGGAAGCTGATTAACTGTCTATAAGGATCTGGGAAGCTGATTAACTGTCTATAAGGATCTGGGAAGCTGATTAACTGTCTATAAGGATCTGGGAAGCTGATTAACTGTCTATAAGGATCTGGGAAGCGGATTAACTGTCTATGGGGATCTGTGAAGATGATTAACTGTATATAAGGATCTGGGAAGCGGATTAACTGTCTATGGGGATCTGTGAAGATTATTAACTGTATATAAGGATCTGGGAAGCGGATTAACTGTCTATAAGGATCTGGGAAGCTGATTAACTGTCTATAAGGATCTGGGAAGCTGATTAACTGTCTATGGGGATCTGGGAAGCTGATTAACTGTCTATAAGGATCTGGGAAGCGGATTAACTGTCTAAAAGGATCTGGGAAGCTGATTAACAGTCTTCAAAGGATCTGGGAAGCGGATTAACTGTCTATATGGATCTGGGAAGCGGATTAACTGTCTATAAGGATCTGGGAAGCTGATTAACTGTCTATAAGAATCTGGGAAGATGATTAACTGTATATAAGGATTTGGGAAGCTGATTAACTGTCTATGGGGATCTGGGAAGCTGATTAACTGTCTATGGGGATCTGGGAAGGTGACTGACTGTCTATGGGGATCTGGGAAGGTGATTAACTGTCTATGGGGATCTGGGAAGCTGATTAACTGTCTATGGGGATCTGGGAAGGTGATTAACTGTCTATGGGGATCTGTGAAACTGATTAACTGTCTATGGGATCTGGGAAGGTGACTGACTGTCTATGGGGATCTGGGAAGGTGATTAACTGTCTATGGGGATCTGGGAAGCTGATTAATTGTATATAAGGATCTGGGAAGCTGATTAACTGTCTATAAGGATCTGGGAAGCTGATTAACTGTCTATAAGGATCTGGGAAGCGGATTAACTGTCTATGGGGATCTGTGAAGATGATTAACTGTATATAAGGATCTGGGAAGCGGATTAACTGTCTATAAGGATCTGGGAAGCGGATTAACTGTCTATAAGGATCTGGGAAGCGGATTAACTGTCTATGGGGATCTGTGAAGATGATTAACTGTATATAAGGATCTGGGAAGCTGATTAACTGTCTATGGGGATCTGTGAAACTGATTAACTGTCTATGGGAACTGGGAAGCTGATAGGCTCTCATATAAGACTTCAGTAGTGCATCCATATTTTTATACTATAATTGAAAAGGAAAAGACATTATAATGAAACTCTTATTTATTATTTTAATTTCAAATGTCTCCTCTGACTTCGGCATCAGGAATATACTAGTCAACAATCAACTGAAACAAAACCAGAGTCGCAATGACCGACGCGCACACAAGCATGGAGACAGGGGAGAGAAGGCAGATGTCACGAAGAGTTTTCTTTCCAGTTGGAAGGCGCATTTGAAATCAAAAACAAAAAAAGAGCTTAAGGTAGGTGACAAGACAGAAGAAAACACTTTTATGAACATTCTAGAATTTTAGAATAATTTGTAATTATATATATATATATATTAATAAAACTTAGTTGCAAGCAATGGTGCTTATAACTAGCGCTAGCATGTCACAAAGCCAAAAAGAAAGGTGTGCAACGATTTCTAAAAAAGGGACTTTTTAACAATTAAAAAACTGATTTGAATTGATTCGGGGCCCCTGAAAACTGATCAGTTGCACTGCAGTAAGACTCTAGCAACCAAGGCAAATATTTTGAGAGAAAATAGAATTCGCTTGCCTAAGGGGCACACTGCTCAATTTGTTCTCATTTGACTAACCTGTGAATAACTTTACTGGGCTACAACTAAAGATCTAGGGGTACAAGCTAAAGGCTTGTGTGGAGTAGAAGGCTGAAGAACTGGGGGGTAGAAGGCTGAAGAACTGGGGGGTAGAAGGCTGAAGAACTGGGGGGTAAAAGGCTGAAGAACTTGGGGGTAGAAGGCTGAAGAACTGGGAGGTAGAAGGCTGAAGAAATGGGGGGTAGAAGGCTGAAGAAATGGGGGTAGAATGCTGAAGAACTGGGGGGTAGAAGGCTGAAGAAATGGGGGTAGAATGCTGAAGAACTGGGGGGTAGAAGGCTGAAGAACTGGGGGGTAGAAGGCTGAAGAACTGGGGGGTAGAAGGCTGAAGAACTGGGGGGTAGAAGGCTGAAGAACTGGGGGGTAGAAGGCTGAAGAAATGGGGGGTAGAAGGCTGAAGAAATGGGGGTAGAATGCTGAAGAACTGGGGGGTAGAAGGCTGAAGAAATGGGGGTAGAATGCTGAAGAACTGGGGGTAGAACGCTGAAGAACTGGGGTGGTAGAAGGCTGAAGAACTGGATTGGTAGAAGGCTGAAGAACTGCAGGTAGAAGGCTGAAGAACTGGTGGTAGAAGGCTGAAGAACTGGATTGGTAGAAGGCTGAAGAACTGCAGGTAGAAGGCTGAAGAACTAGTGGTAGAAGGCTGAAGAACTGGATTGGTAGAAGGCTGAAGAACTGGTGGTAGAAGGCTGAAGAACTGGATTGGTAGAAGGCTGAAGAACTGGATTGGTAGAAGGCAGAAGAACTGCAGGTAGAAGGCTGAAGAACTGGATTGGTAGAAGGCTGAAGAACTGCAGGTAGAAGGCTGAAGAACTGGATTGGTAGAAGGCTGAAGAACTGGATTGGTAGAAGGCTGAAGAACTGGTGGTAGAAGGCTGAAGAACTGGATTGGTAGAAGGCTGAAGAACTGGATTGGTAGAAGGCAGAAGAACTGCAGGTAGAAGGCTGAAGAACTGGTGGTAGAAGGCTGAAGAACTGGATTGGTAGAAGGCTGAAGAACTGGATTGGTAGAAGGCTGAAGAACTGCAGGTAGAAGGCTGAAGAACTGGATTGGTAGAAGGCTGAAGAACTGGATTGGTAGAAGGCTGAAGAACTGGATTGGTAGAAGGCTGAAGAACTGCAGGTAGAAGGCTGAAGAACTGCAGGTAGAAGGCTGAAGAACTGGATTGGTAGAAGGCTGAAGAACTGCAGGTAGAAGGCTGAAGAACTGCAGGCAGAAGGCTGAAGAACTGCAGGTAGAAGGCTGAAGAACTGGATTGGTAGAAGACTGAAGAACTGCAGGTAGAAGGCTGAAGAACTGCAGGTAGAAGGCTGAAGAACTGCAGGTAGAAGGCTGAAGAACTGAATTGGTAGAAGGCTGAAGAACTGGATTGGTAGAAGGCTGAAGAACTGGATTGGTAGAAGGCTGACGAACTGCAGGTAGAAGGCTGAAGAACTGCAGGTAGAAGGCTGAAGAACTGCAGGTAGAAGGCTGAAGAACTGCAGGTAGTAGGCTGAAGAACAGCAGGTAGAAGGCTGAAGAACTGGATTGGTAGAAGACTGAAGAACTGCAGGTAGAAGGCTGAAGAACTGCAGGTAGAAGGCTGAAGAACTGCAGGTAGAAGGCTGAAGAACTGAATTGGTAGAAGGCTGAAGAACTGGATTGGTAGAAGGCTGAAGAACTGGATTGGTAGAAGGCTGACGAACTGCAGGTAGAAGGCTGAAGAACTGCAGGTAGAAGGCTGAAGAACTGCAGGTAGAAGGCTGAAGAACTGCAGGTAGAAGGCTGAAGAACTGGGGGTAGAAGGCTGAAGAATTGGGTTGGTAGAAGGCTGAAGAACTGCAGGTAGAAGGCTGAAGAACTGCAGGTAGAAGGCTGAAGAACTGAATTGGTAGAAGGCTGAAGAACTGAATTGGTAGAAGGCTGAAGAACTGGATTGGTAGAAGGCTGAAGAACTGGATTGGTAGAAGGCTGAAGAACTGCAGGTAGAAGGCTGAAGAACTGCAGGTAGAAGGCTGAAGAACTGCAGGTAGAAGGCTGAAGAACTGCAGGTAGTAGGCTGAAGAACAGCAGGTAGAAGGCTGAAGAACTGGATTGGTAGAAGACTGAAGAACTGCAGGTAGAAGGCTGAAGAACTGCAGGTAGAAGGCTGAAGAACTGCAGGTAGAAGGCTGAAGAACTGAATTGGTAGAAGGCTGAAGAACTGGATTGGTAGAAGGCTGAAGAACTGGATTGGTAGAAGGCTGACGAACTGCAGGTAGAAGGCTGAAGAACTGCAGGTAGAAGGCTGAAGAACTGCAGGTAGAAGGCTGAAGAACTGCAGGTAGAAGGCTGAAGAACTGGGGGTAGAAGGCTGAAGAATTGGGTTGGTAGAAGACTGAAGAACTGCAGGTAGAAGGCTGAAGAACTGCAGGTAGAAGGCTGAAGAACTGCAGGTAGAAGGCTGAAGAACTGAATTGGTAGAAGGCTGAAGAACTGAATTGGTAGAAGGCTGAAGAACTGGATTGGTAGAAGGCTGAAGAACTGCAGGTAGAAGGCTGAAGAACTGCAGGTAGAAGGCTGAAGAACTGGGGTGGTAGAAGGCTGAAGAGGATGAGCATGTGAACAGGACATTGCAGGGTTACTGGCAGCAGGCAAAAGACTAATAAATGAAACGATTGAGCAGCATTTACTACTTGAGTAGGGTTAGCTGGAAATATGTGAAAAGGGAAAAGCACCAAATGACAATAATATGACAAAACAATGAGACGCTAGAACATTTATAGCACTTAGATCTACCACTTAGAGTTAGATAGAACAGAAAACATCCCAAGAAAAGTCCAGATAATTATAAATAGTTTGACAAAGAATCAATGAACAGAATATTGACACTGCGGACAAATCGTAGAATTTAATTAAATAGATTAAAGATTTACTAAATGAGTATTAGATAATTTAGCATATATCATAGATTAAGAATCAGCAATAAGGTGCATACCTAAACAATTTCAAAGAAGTTTGCAAAAGGCATTGCCCATTAGACAAACAAGCCCATTAAATCTGCTGTCGAAAAAAAACTGAGCCACATTTGTTTAACTGAATATGCGGCAAACATTTGAAATATTTTATTAAAATCAACAATCATTTGAAAGCAGAGAAGCAAATAAAAGGATTTAGTCTCCTTTTAAGACTTTTCTTAAGATTTTCTTAAGACTTCACTTTTTTAAGACAATTAAGCCGCATTTCATATTTAGGTTAAACTCTGAGTAGGAAATTCGTGCTGAAAAGGGGAAAACATTTTAAGATAAAAAGTTGCACACAAAATTAACATCAATGGAAAGTTTAGGGATAGAACATTTTCAGGCAATTTTGCTGCATTCTAATAACTTGGGAAGGGTATTAGTGAAAGATCAATATCATGGATTGAGTTGGATATTAGCATTTAGTTTTTCAAGCCAATTGAGCCAGTTAGACTTTGCACAAAAAATCCTTAGGGATAATAGCAGGCAGACGAAAGGGCAAATGAAAATAGAGACTATAACTTGTATAAGTGCGCTGCACTTCTCTGCTAGGGTCATTAGACAACCTACATTGATTACTAGCTTATGTAGATTGAATAGGCGCGCGAATAGTTTTAGGCCTACATTGGCGGGCCGCTGCTGCCTTCCTGTTCGCGCCTATCGTAGTGATTGAAGTCGTCGAAGATGCTCGTGCTGTTGCGATAGGCCAGAAGGATCGCTAACACCTGTCGGCCCTGTTCAATTGGCACCTGTGGAAAATTTGTGAGCAAAATTGACAATGTAGTTAATGTAATATAATGTGATTAGGAGCCATATATACTGTACTATCTACTGTCAGTAGAGTGAGTGACATACAGAAATCCATTTTTGTTAATGCCAACTGACCACCTTCTTACCTGAGTGCAATCTCGCGAATTGGTCACTGGCTTATTCTCGTTGTTGACAATCCTAATGTGGCGCAACTGACTATTTGGCACATCTTTAACTAGCAACCAGGCGATGCTAAATTGGCCCTGCCATTTGTCCTGGCACCAAACTGTCGCCTTCTTGCTATTATCAACCTCCGAAGTCATTTGTGCGACGCCGCAGAAGTGCCCGGAGCCGTTAACAGAGAACAGCAAGTAGACTTTGCCGCCTAGAGGTGTAGCTCTCTGATAGCCTTTGTTAAGCCGAGAATTGCCGTGCGGCGTGCTGCACCAGATCGAGTATTTAATAGCCCGATGAATGTCATCTTCGCTGTAGCTCTTAATAACATAGAACTCGGAATTTTCCGGCACTTCTAGGCTGGGCGGATTGACGCTCAGCATTAGGCTGCGAATTCGTTCGTCTAGATCGCCAGACGGCATCGGCGGCGCCTGCAGCGGCATCGGCGGCGGCGGCATGTGGTGAGGAGGACCAAACATGGCCGGGTGATGCTGCTGATGATGATAGGGCATCTGAGGTGGCGGCATAGCGAATCCGCGACCCAGGGCGCGCGGCTTATTGTGCTGAAACTGCTGACCCTGCTGATGCTGCTGGATTGGTTGCGGCTGCTGCTGCTGCTGTTGCTCATCTTGCTGCTGTTGAGTTTCCGGCTGCGCCGTCTGCGAAGAATTAGAACCTGCTGCTATTTTGGCCCAAGATTTCGGAGCATTGGATTTGCCCGACGGCCCACCGTTGCCCCCAAAGCCACCAGCGACGCCGCCCGATAGGGCCGGAAAGTCTGAATCCTTGGACGGAGCCGAGCCAGTCTTCAATCCGGCCATGCCACGCTCGATACCGTCAACGCCGCCACCAGCAGGATAGTGACGCCTCTGCTGCTGATGTGCCAGATGGTGATAGCCACTTCCGTAGCCTCCCCAGGCGGCTGGTACATTCGAGCCGTCGTCGAATGAACCGGCACTCCATCCGCCTGGCGCTGCCGCTGACGCCATGCCATGATGCGGACCGTAGGGCGGCGGAGGCCAAGGCGCCCCCTGACCTATGGGGCGCTGGTAGCCGCCGCCATATTGGCTAGCATGATGCTGCTGCTGCTGCTTTTGCTGCTCCTTCTGTTGAGTAGCACCTGTTTGAGCTGGCTTGGCTTGTTCATTGGAATTTGTCTTGTTAGAAACTGCACTGCTTGTGTCTCCTGCTTTTGCTTGCTGCTGCTGCAGTTGCTGTTCTTGTTGTTCGCCTGGCATCTTTCTGTGTTGATTCAGGTATTTCAGGCTGTCTGAAGTTTATCATAAAAATTTATGATAAAACTGTAATTAATACTTTTTATTCACAGTCATTCACAGCCAGCCAGCCAGTAAGAGGCAATTTTGCACATTCTGCTAAAAACACACCACAAATACCAGACACAGATGTGAACATATGCCTTGAGTTTTTTATTGTCAAATAAAATGCCAGTGTACTGCATTCTTTATTCTTGGTCATGACTCAGAGTGGCATAGTAGATGTAGATAGGCTAATAGTCCACTTTGCCACATCAGTAATAACCACTTTAGTAAGACTTAAGTAACAACTGATCTAATAGTATTCATTATATTACAGTTAAATTTTGTAGTCTTCTACAATTGTAGTCTTGTAGTACATTTCTAAATCAAGCTATTTACATATTTATTGTAAGTTGGAGTATTCTTTATTAAAATGTAAGTAATAAGAGAGCAAAAGCCACAAAGGTGTACAACATATATATGTACATGTTTAGATTTATTTTACGAACACTTTAAGATTCAAGCTTTCTTTATTCTGAACTCCATCTCAAACGAGGGTTATTTCTTCTCTCTTTTGCTTGTGTGTATTTATACTCAAACTTCTCCTCCTCCTCACCTCCGCGACTTCATTAAAACCTCTTATTTTCAGTGTGATTAAACAAATTTGTGCATTCAAACAAATTTTACATAAAGTTCAACAAAAAACTAATTTTCTTAGAAAATGGTTTCTAGGAATTGTAAAAACATGGGCCCTATCTCACTATGAAGAAATTCTTTGAAATATATAAAATAAATTATCAGAGACTAATTCTAAGAAAATATTGAAATTACTTAGACACTATATTCAAATAACTGTAAAACAGTAAACTGTACAACAACTTTTGTAGAATATTAAAAAACTAAGAAATACAACAACATTGTGAAAGTAAATTTTGAATAGTAATTAGCACTAGGACAACTTTGGTGGCATCATTAGGATCAATGCTTTACTAAAAGTTAGGCATACAACAATGTTGGTAACAGCAGTAGGATTTTCTTATAGGCCTATTATTCAATTACCTGGCCCTAGTATTACAAAGTTTCAGTTTATTTTATTAGTAAGGTAAATTATCAATCATTACAAAACCTTGTAGCAGAAAGCACTCTCATGCAATAAATTGGGCCTTTGAATTAAGCTGCCTCTTTACAGCAAATGCTGGCTATATCTTAGATGGGTTACAGAGCTACTCAATGGATTTCACTTGAAACATAGCTACGGCTACAGTTCAAATTAGCCACTGATAAAATAACAACCAGCACTCAGTTGTAGAATAAGCCTGGGGAGAGGGAGCCTTCCTGGAAAGGCCTAATTAGCACATTTGAATACGAACGAACTACGACTATGTAGTACACTAAAACAAAACCATTATAAATATTAATGGAAAACTGAACAAATGATACTATAAATGATACAAATGATAAATGAACAAATGAAAACTGAACAAACAAAATAATGCATGTAATTCTAACTAGCATATTAATATTACATTAAATTAGAGAGACAATGTAACACTAGTACAGGAGCATAGGCCTAGGCCTAATGTTATAAACCTATAAAGGAAATTGTGTATAAAGAGTAGGCCCTGATTCCTAATTGTAAAAGGTGTTTATAGGCCTTTGTGCAATTGGACACCTTGGACATCTACTAGTAGCCCTATAGTGGGACTAGAAATTAATAAGACTGTCAAAAAAGCCTAACCAGTGCAAATAATATACATATGAGCTATTTGTGTCAATAGTGTATTGCCGCTTGGACACTTACATGCTAGGCCCTACCAGAATCCAGATGAGTAAAATCTACTCTAATTTCTAAATAATAAGTGTTATACTGGTTACCATAGATATATACAGCAGAGGCATAAATTAGTATAAAAGAGCCCAAAAACAAGAGCAAGTAGTTAGGCCTAGAACTTAGATAAAGGATATTATCCATTTGAAATGGATAGGCCTAACCACCTATGTGAAATGTGGCTATGCCTATGTCCTATGCTTGGTTTTTAACCTATGTTAGGGCCTAGCTAAGCCAGTAGATGACTAATTTAGGGCCTAACTATAAAATTGGGAAATTGTGATTAGCTAGGCCTAATGATAAAAAAGTAAATGAGATCTATGGGGTACTTGTTTGTTTTCCCATAAATTGGGGTAATGTTAAGCTTAGTTAAGCTTTCACACTAGTGTTGTCACTGTTGTATATCATATTCCACATAAAAATATACATAAAAAATTGTAGATCATATTCCATAGTTTCCACCGAATTTGGTTTAACAGGCAAATTTTAAGTGGACCCTGTATTGTTTTTACACTGGTAGTGACTAGGCCTAATCAATAGGAGCACAGAAAGAAATTAGGCAACTAAGCCTAAGGCTTAAGCAGTATCATTGTTAAATAGAATATTTTGTTAGGCCTGTTTTTATATTTTTATAACAATGTGGAGTTTTTTCTTATTTAGAGGAAGAATTAAAGTGCACGGCCAAGGTATTTTTTAGCTCGGCCTAATAATAGATAGAAAATAATTTGGTGGCTACAGTTACAGTAACTTTAACTATGCGGGATTGTTCAATTTAAAAAAAAGCGGCGTTGCATCCGGAAAATTAAAATTTACGAGCGCATATCCAACAAATAAGGCCGCGCGGGCTTCATACAATAAATGGCATATGGCCTCGTTCAACTCGATCATTCAATTTTAATAGGGAAAGTAGGGTACCTCATTAAAATTGCGAGTTTAGCTCAATCAAATTATGCAATAATAAAATTAACATTTAGTTTTAAACTTTGGTTATCCGACGCAAAATTGCAAATGTGTTTCAACGAAGTGAACGCATTCTTCTTGATTGTATTATTAATTCATAAAATGGCAGTTTAGTGCGTGGACAATTTTATCAAGGGCTTCAACCGGATATCATTGCCTAGCTCGTAGGGCCCAGTTCCCGCACAGCTTCGTGGCCTTCTCGCCTCGGTCGCGGCAGCTGCGGCCCGAGCAGCGACGACGAAAGGTGGGCAGATTACTTAGGGCGCAGGTTTAAATTGAATGTCCCAGGTCATCATCCCAGCAGGCCCTCCAACGACGCGACCGTCATGCCGTCAAACCACAGCAAATCACGTGCCACCAGGCTCATGGGTTCGAGTACGGAAGGAAAATCCGCCTCGCCGCGATCGCCAACGACCACACTCCTAGTGGCCTTTGCCACGAGCACATCGCGAATGCGGGCGTTCAGCTCGTCTTAGTGAGATGAGACGTTTAGTAGTCCATTTTTGCAGTTGCGCTTGATTGAACCAAGTGTGTATCATGTGTAGGTGTTACAAAGCCTGGAGAAACGGGTCGCACCGTCCGCCCATAACTGCATAGCTAGCTGAGTAGCACTGCTGCTGTCTGCATGGGCTCTCGATGGCAGACGGTATGTTATCCATCGCTAGCATCGCTGACGATGATCGTCAGGCACCAGCTGCTTGTTTATCTCCGGGTTTTCGAGGCGGCCCTGGCAGGAATAAAGGGGGCAGCAGACACTGGTACAAGCGCTGTTTCCTCGTGAGCTATACTCCTACTCAGCCATGAGAAAGACATCAGGATAACTAAGCTATAAAAACATTATTCGCGGGAAGGCTGTGGAACTGGGACATCAATTGGCATGACTGCATGCAGCATATAGACCCGCAACAAGCGAGAGGCAGTTCTGCTCATTCTTCAACTCACGCATGCAAGCATGCAGCAGATACGCACTCCACTAAGATGTACACGTGACCTTCTGATTGACAGGCAGTGTGCAACCTCACTGTGCCTTGAAAATGGCTGGCCCAAATTAATGTGGCCTCGCCACGGAATCGAGCTCAGGGACCTTTTATGCTTCTATAATATTTCTATCTAATCGCTGTAATGAAATATACCGACTGCGCGTCAGTGTGCACATTTCTTGCAATGTAAAATTGCCTAAAGATTGCTTACTTACAATAGGACATCTTTTGAGTACAGCTATAATTGTACTGGCTACGAGCGAATATCTGTACAGATGTGTTTTTTGTTGTTAATGCTCGCACACAGATCGAGCTTTTACCAAGTGGAAAAATTGTCTTACCCAGCGAGCCGAGCCATCCTAATCTTTTTTCATGCGAAACCATTGCCGTGATGCTAAAAATATTTTAATAAATTTATTCTCCATCCTTGAAACTGCGGAAAACTTAAAATGCTATGATAAAGCAAGCATCCGACGAAAAAGTATTCACAAGAGTATTATTGACTTATAAAGTTTTTACTAAGAACTCAAACCCATTTAGACCGTGTCCTCATGAACAATAAGAACGACTCCGTCGAGAGCCTGGGCCAGCAGTCTCCCAGCCAGCCGATGATGCAGGCAGGCGCAGTGAGAATGGACGCCGATCAGCCAAAGCAAGAATCCAATCCGAAACTAAGAGACAAAACTGGGCGCCAGGGAAATGATACGGCAGTTACAGACAGTGCTTACAATAGCGCATACAAGAGCAGGACGGAGTCTCAAATTCGAGCTCGCGACTCCCAGCACTTGTCTAACCAGACACAAAGTCTGGATCCGGAACTCAGGACCAAGACTGGACGCCAGCAGGGCGCATCTACTACGGACAGTGCATACCGGAGCAATACAGAGTCACAGCTGTTTTCCCAGGACCCATCATCGGATCTTCATTTTAACCCTGGATCCGCACAGAACCCAATGGCTATCAGCGACTGTCAGCAGCAGCAGCAGCAGCGTGAAGGCTCTTTATTGGCAGCAAGAGCTGACGGACAACTAGAGAGTGGGGAGGAAACATTGCATGAGCAATCTCCTGATTCTTCTAACTTGGCTCCTAACACTGACGTTGCTGGAGGCCAATATATGTGCGTTGATCCAGCTGCAACTGAGCGCCTTTCGTCGCATTCGTCACCTAGCGCCTCTTTGACGGATAGCAGCGAATCTGGAAGCTCAAATGGTTAGCTATTGTTGATTTTCACAGATTTTTTAAATTCAGCTATATCCCCTAAGAGACAATTCTCTATCTATGAAATACTAAAGCTTGTTTTCAGAGCTCCTTAATATATTTCGATGTAATTCTATTAATATAGCATTAATGTTAAGCAAAGTTAAGGGAACTGCCATATGGTCATTGACTCACGACGGTGTTTTCCGGTCTCATGCAAAAGACCGCATTCTGAGGAAAGAGGCACACAAATGGTGGCGACTGTACTCGTGGCAGCGATCATTGTACCATGACTACGTGGCTATCGGGCGGGCTGATATTCGATTATTGCCATAGACGATGTCATTTTGGCCCGAAAAGTTGGGCCGATAATGGATTATTTTTGTGTATTTTAACGTATAGCCACATACTATAAGCCACATAGTCTATGGTACAATCACAGTATTACCCAGGCTTTGCGGGCGATAATGAGAAATCCCTCGGGCGCCTTCGGCGCCCTCTGGCTTTCCCATTATCGCCCTGAAAGCCTGGGTAATAATATACTATTATTCAAGGCTAAGACGTACTACACAAGCGCATTATTCTATGGCCTAAACGAGGCCTAAGCGTGCTTATACAAAATACTGAAACTTCGTCTATGCTCAATTTTTTAGGATAACTATGAGCGGTACGCAATAATCCTTATGCAATCCTTTCGCCATCGAAAAATGACCGCAGTCATCGTTTTATCTATGGCCGACACCAAAAGTACATAAAGGGACGCGATCGAGTGACCGCGTTTAAAGCCCTATTTTCAGCTGAGTCTAGCTCTAAGGACGACTAAATCCACAGATTATGTATACGGGATGTAAAATACTTGTATGTTACTAAATCTATATCAGATGGGTTTAGGTAGTTTTGTGTATCCTACTTAAGTCCACTTCTTAGATATATGTGTATGAACGCATATGCACACTTCTACCATTGTACTATACATACGGAACAGTTTTTTATCTAATTATGACATAACGTAAGTCATAAATTTTCTCAGGTGCATTCGCTGACACAGAGAGGAGATCTAATTCTGATTCGAACTCCGAAAGTGATAGTGGACTTCAACGGCAGTTTTTGTTACCAACTAACAACAGGTACACTTAATAAGAATTGTATTACCTTTGCTGAACTAAAATTATGTGTCTATAACATTCACAGAGATCAGGTGAGACTGATACGACGCATTGAAGATCAGGAGCATTTGCGATCAGCAGTAGTCAATCATCCATCCGGCCAAGCTGAAGGACCTGCTGGCGTAGGTCCTAGAGTCTCGACGGCTCCGGATATTGTTGGTGTTGAATATAGTAATAGCCTGCTGTACTGCTGTGACGAGACTGCTTGACTGCTGATCGAAAAAAAGTTTTACAGCGTTCTACTAGATGCACACGAGAAAGTTTTGCCTTAACTTCCAGGAAAGCTGGCGTAATTTAAAATTCAAAGGTAGATTTGTCAACTCGATCAGTACCATTTTACATTTATAGATCGTCTAGTTAATGCATGTACGAGCGTAAAGTTATACAAGAGTTACTCGTAATACGCATAAAAAGTTCACTCTCTTGATTACTTTGTTTACTCTGAGGAGTACTATCAAATATGTACTGAAAATATTAAAATATTGATTAAATTTACACGCAAAAATCTCATATTTATTCACTTCTCTACTTGCTATATTCGTTAAAAATAAAGTTGAAGATGCACACTGTTGTGCGAAACGCGTCGTTAAATGTTGATTCTCGCCTCTCTATTTATATACAACTAACATATTGCTCTTTATAAGCATTTTTCTGATGAATTGATATTGGTTTAATATACAATAATTAACAATATAACCAACAGTTATGCCCGATATACGAGTTAGTTACAAGGCGCCGAATGTTTTCAGTTTCTGTAAGTTGTTTCGTAGCATAGAGCGAAAATTTCAGCTCGTTTTTTTTATTTTGATGATGATTAGTTGAATATTTTTGAAGATACTGAAAAATGGAAAATTCATGTATTTGAAATACTAAAGTGGTCTATTGTTATAAATGGCATTCTTTTGTCTGTAAATGTTTCTGGAGATTCCATAGTCTAGAAATCACGAAACACGAAAGTTTCTGGCATAAGATTGTTGTTCTAAGAAGAGTTTGTTTTTTATATGGCATGTTTTATTTACAAATAAATAATTTTATATTAATACTTATTTAAGTATACAAATTATTTCCTGCAGTTTACTAACTAATGTGAATCTTGCGTTGCGCATTAACATTGTGAATAAAACGTCAGACGCTAAAACCTGTCTCAATTATTTTTTTTAAAACAATTCAAATCTATCACCTTAACAGGAAATACACGATTGTAAGGTATTCCACTACCTTACATAGCCATTTCCTCAACAATACATAACAGCTAATGTTTTGTAATTAATTGTTTCCTTAAATTTAACTCTTAATTCAAGTCAGCAACCGATTGCGCTGTTCATGAAGAATAGCTGAACCTAGGATACTACTGAACAACACCTTAGTAGTTACAGTCCTTGGGCTGAACACTTGCGGCGCGTCCCATGCCGAAATTCCGATAAATCTACATGTCCGAGGCAGTAGTACATATCAGCTTAAATATTAAGCAGTCCAACATCCAGAATGTCTCCATGGTGACCGCGCTGCTGTTGCTGCTGTTGCAGTTACAGGCAGCTCAAGCCCTACAATGTGGCAAGATGACGCCAGTCCTGTTGAATCGTGAGCTCGCCATTGTGAAGTCTCATTCTGAGCAACAGGTCACTCAAACAACTGACCTCGCCACCTGCCTGCTCGCAGCTGCGATTCTGAGAGCTGACGCCTCCGAGATCGTGGAACTGAACGAGAGCTCCGGCAGCTGCAGGCGACTCGGCCAGCCGATGTTCGCCAACCATTCGCCAGCCGTGCAGCAGCCTGCTGTGAAGCTGTACGCGAGCTCACGCATCGGAGAGCCCAGACTCGCTCTGTTCTCCATCAAGGCCGGATCGGGAGTCTCTGCGAGGTCGCTCTACTCGACTCCCGTCGCCGACTGCGGCGCTGGAGGCTTCCTCATGCTGTGGCCGGACTCCGTGCCTCAGGTGGCCAGCTATCGATCGTGCTGGATCGATCGACTGACGCAACTCACCCAGCTGATGCCGCATCGACTTTTTCATAGTTTTTTATGATAATTCTTGCATTCCAGAAACGAAGCCTTTTTTTAATGCATGTAACGTTCGGGGGTGAAATCATTGAAATTGGCAAGAAAAAGAAAAATTTGCCTAAGACGATTAAAACGATCGACATTGAGAAAAATCAAACAGAAGGACAACCACCATTTTTTTGTAACTCTGGTTTTACTGTCACTTGTACTCACTCTCTGCGTACACGTAACGCAGAATATTTTATACTTAAAGGGCTGAAGCTTAAAGGCCAGGGGCATAAAAACGACTTTGCTAGCATATTAGCAGAACATTCTCGAACATGACTGGCCAATTCATTGCGAAGATGTTAATCAAAAGCTTTTATTGGAAAATTTGCCATCAGGCGATGAAGACCACCAAGTAGTCAGCTGCCAGCTTGTTGGTGCCCCACTCGTCAAGGACCAGGTTGCAGAAGATGCCGGGAGCAGCGGGCACCCGAGCCCAGCTGCAGGGGTCGATAGTGTTTTCAATAATCACAAGCAAGCCCTTGTCAGAGGGGCAGGCTCGGTGATGCGTGCTGATATAGAAGGCCCTGTTTGCGTTGTCCTTCAGGTTTGTATAGCCAGCGATGCTGAAGTAGTTGTACGTTACGGTCTTCAAGCCGAGGTCGGGCTCGCTGCTGAGCACAGCCGCCTTGCTGAACCAGTTCGTGCCGAAGCTCGCGTCGAACACGATCCTGAGCAGTCTCGCTCCGGATGAGGCCAGCAGCTCGACGATCAGCTGCCGACGCGGCATCAGCTCAGTCAGCTGGGTGAGCTGCGTCAGTCGATCGATCCAGCACGATCGATAGCTGGCCACCTGAGGCACGGAGTCCGGCCACAGCATGAGGAAGCCTCCGGCGCCGCAGTCGGCGACGGGAGTCGAGTAGAGCGACCTCGCAGAGACTCCCGATCCGGCCTTGATGGAGAACAGAGCGAGTCTGGGCTCTCCGATGCGTGAGCTCGCGTACAGCTTCACAGCAGGCTGCTGCACGGCTGGCGAATGGTTGGCGAACATCGGCTGGCCGAGTCGCCTGCAGCTGCCGGAGCTCTCGTCGAACTCGGCCACGGGAGCCCGGGACGGCTCCTGGGACTCGGAGGACAGAGCGGCCGACACGCAGCTCACGAGGCTCAACGCACCATAGGTCAGAAGCTGCTGAGACTTAGATGATTCGACTGTCAGTCCATGAGCCCTCACCTTGTTCATCACCTTCGCAGTAGATGAGTCTATCACAGCTACGAGCGTTAGCATTAGCAGCAGGATGAGACTGATTCTGTCGTGGCAAAAATGGGCAGTCATTTCTTGCTTTCGGTAGAGAGGAATTTCTAGATCCGATATTACGACATGCATTTTTATTGGCAACAGTTTAAAAATCTAAAAGCTTCTAATTGAAAGTCTCTTTACCAACTAATGCACAGTACTTGAAGCTAATTTCCTCTCTTGCACGCCGTCTTGATGGACTTGAAGTATGCATTTAAACATGTCGACTCAATTCAGTGAGAAATGTTTTCTGCTATCAATATTTCTCAAGCGCTGTCCATCGCGTTGCATCAGCTCTCATTGAATCATGCTATTAAAATGTTTGTCACCTTGTTTCCTATACGAATCTATAGTTGTATCCGCTGAAGTTTTTTTCAGCTATCACGCGCATTGGTGATGCTAGTTGGCAGTGGGTGGTGCTAGTTGGCAGTGGGTGGTGCTAGTTGGCAGTGGGTGATGCTATTTGGCAGTGGGTGGTGCTAGTTGGCAGTGGGTGGTGCTAGTTGGCAGTGGGTGGTGCTAGTTGGCAGTGGGTGGTGCTAGTTGGCAGTGGGTGGTGCTAGTTGGCAGTGGGTGGTGCTAGTTGGCAGTGGGTGGTGCTAGTTGGCAGTGGGTGGTGCTATTTGGCAGTGGGTGGTGCTAGTTGGCAGTGGGTGGTGCTAGTTGGCAGTGGGTGGTGCTAGTTGGCAGTGGGTGGTGCTAGTTGGCAGTGGGTGGTGCTAGTTGGCAGTGGGTGGTGCTAGTTGGCAGTGGGTGGTGCTAGTTGGCAGTGGGTGGTGCTAGTTGGCAGTGGGTGGTGCTAGTTGGCAGTGGGTGGTGCTATTTGGCAGTGGGTGGTGCTAGTTGGCAGTGGGTGGTGCTAGTTGGCAGTGGGTGGTGCTAGTTGGCAGTGGGTGGTGCTAGTTGGCAGTGGGTGGTGCTAGTTTGCAGTGGGTGGTGCTAGTTGGCAGTGGGTGGTGCTATTTGGCAGTGGGTGGTGCTAGTTGGCAGTGGGTGGTGCTAGTTGGCAGTGGGTGGTGCTAGTTGGCAGTGGGTGGTGCTAGTTGGCAGTGGGTGGTGCTATTTGGCAGTGGGTGGTGCTAGTTGGCAGTGGGTGGTGCTAGTTGGCAGTGGGTGGTGCTAGTTGGCAGTGGGTGGTGCTAGTTGGCAGTGGGTGGTGCTAGTTGGCAGTGGGTGGTGCTAGTTGGCAGTGGGTGGTGCTAGTTGGCAGTGGGTGGTGCTAGTTAGCAGTGGGTGGTGCTAGTTGGCAGTGGGTGGTGCTAGTTGGCAGTGGGTGGTGCTAGTTGGCAGTGGGTGGTGCTATTTGGCAGTGGGTGGTGCTAGTTGGCAGTGGGTGGTGCTAGTTGGCAGTGGGTGGTGCTAGTTGGCAGTGGGTGGTGCTAGTTGGCAGTGGTTGGTGCTAGTTGGCAGTGGGTGGGAATTCTGGGAACTTAATGATGGGAATTCCCATTAATGGGAAGCGGGCTTTTGTTGAGAAAATACTCAAATAAACTACAGTAGCTGTTTTAAAGCATTCGTTAGCAGACGCAAGTGCACGGGAAATCACATTATTGATTACTAGTTTGCTTCGCACACCTCAAATTTTTATGAAGAGAATAAGTAGACATCTTATTGACAATTCTTCACGAGAGTCAAGCTATATCTATTGCTCAAATAATATAGCAATTATTAGTATTCATATTATTATTAGAGGTGTCGCCAATGTGTGCTGACTTGTAATGGAATCAAGCTAACAAACTGTTAATAACAAAAGCATTGAGGCTTCTGTTTGAAATGTCATTAGAAATTAATCTCGTATTACCCAATAACGCATTGAAAAAACAAAAAATATCATTCAGTTATATCTTCAGCTTCTACTCTGCTTTTAAGGAATTAGTCGGTGCTTCTGAATTGCGGAGTGTTGCTTCCTGGATGGGCAGTCGCCACAATGGATTTTTAATTTACAAACATAGAATTTTGTAAGCACTCCACAACTTGTATTCGGTTTCAGAAGGTAATTAAGACAGTTCGCTGCATCTGCAGCGCGAGTGACATTCGAAAAGTTCTTAAAAATAAACTTTGAAAACAGATAATTAGCCAAGACACTACTAACAGGTACAATGATTAGAATGAGAAATCTGGGAGCTTTCGGACTCCGTCTGTAGCTCTGAATTGGCTCGTTGCTTCCGTATTGCTGGACGATCTGCGCTAGCTTAGAAACAGAGAGCATGATCGTTGCTAATTGAAAGGAGACACACACTCCGCGAGAGCTTTGTTTGAATAAGCAACTGTGACAGAAACATCAAAAAGCATTCCAATGTTACTTGGCAGTCCGATTACACTCTCCATGCCGTTGTTATTCGGCTCGCCAGCAAACCACAACTCGCTGCTCACGGTGGCATTGCAGTCGGCCCACAACCAGCCTCCATCCGGCTCCACACTACCCGGCAGCTGCTGTCCACCCAGCATGACGAACATCGAACCGCGCTTCGACGTCAAGTTGCCGATGTGCGCTCTCTCGAGCTCGTCGGTCACGTCGGCCATGATGACGAGACCGGGCAGCGAGGCGATCGCCGCCCTGTCTGCTGTCCAATTGATGACGCTGGCCAGCAGCCTGTACTTTCTGCCGCAGAACCGGTCGCCGAATCCATCGGGGCACAGGGCGCCCCGAGGCAGTCCGACTCGCTGCTTCACGAACACAGCACCGGTGCGGTTGCAGCTGCAAGAGGCGCTGACGGCCTTGCTGCACCGGTCGAACACAAACAATCGGCACGGACCGTCGGAGAGGCTGAACGCCTGGCATCGGTCAGCAAAGCTGCACTGCAGAGCGCATTCCTTTTCGGATTGTACATGGCTCAGCGTGTTGGTGAACTCCTTTCCAATGCACAGCTCCCCACTGATCATCTGGAAGTATTCATTACCCGCTACCAAAGTAATAGCTGTGAGAACGACGAGACTCAGTTTGACAGGTGTCATTTTTATCAAAGTAAATGATTGGTGCAGGTATGAATTTTCCTGATGCTTTTTAGTGTTTTTTCTCCTTTTATAAGCTCAGAGTGCATTTGATCAGCACTGAGTCAGACCTAATGGTGCTTCAAAATACATTAGAATCGGAATGCTTCCTAGTAATGTCTCGTTTGTTTACTCTGCTGCTTTGAAATAAAATTAATTTCTTGTCGCAGAGTTAGCTCGTATAACAAAACTTTTAAACCTTATCGACTGTCATTACTGCCAAGGCTTAAGACCAAGCCATTGTTTAAGCCACCTGAAAATGGATCCATTAGCCTTAAGTCCTAAGTGCAACGATAACTTGCAGTTGCATAGAGTTGTTTAATCAACACTCAGCAAGTTCTACACGTAAAATTAGCCAAAAATGTAGACGATCAGAGCCCGAGCTCGAGCCCTGGTGGTAAAGATTGGGACTTAAGCAACCCAATGCACCAAAACAATTTACGAGTATGAACTTAATTACTTTAATTGACACTTGACACTTTGTACAGATTCGAATATTGTTAGGGATTTTAGGTCCCGCAGTTCGCTCTGACTCACAGGCGATGTAGCGTGTGGATTCGCATTTGAAAATTGGACAGGATGCACCTGTGTAATGGGTTTGATGGTTTGATGCACCGGTGAACTAGTTTTTGGGTCACGAAGCCTGCGACTAAATAATGCGATAGGCCTTTGGACGCCATCCGATTGGATTTGAGACGCGTCACAGTCTCGGTAAAACAACCGAGGGGTCATGATTAAATTCTAGGAGTGCGAGAACCTCCAGTAGAGCACATTTTCGCCTTCAAAATACCAAACTCAGCCTGATGCTCAGGAGTGCACTTTGCCGAAAATTCCCAATGTCCATTTTTGGTGAAGGCATGAAGAGGTGCGGCGACTCCAGCATAATTTTTAACAAACTTACGTTATACTCGTAGTTTGTGAGGCCAAGAAACTGGCGAAGCTGCGTGACTGAGCGAGGAGTGGGCCAATCAATATCTTAATCTTAGCACCATCGGTTCTTTGGCCCTCTGGGGTTACCAAAGTACTTGAGGTCTTTAAGAAATAAATGGCACTTTATTCGGTCAAACCTTGAGGTTGGCTTCGATGATGCGATGTAGCACAGTCCGCAGGTTGTCGAGCATGACCTTGAAGTTCACCGAGTGGACAACAGCATTGTCCATGCAGCCAGCCTAGAGCGATCTAGGGCGTCAGTCTGTCTAGCAGCTGGTTGATGCAGCGCTGGAAACTTCCAGGACTATCGGAGAGGTCCATAGCTAGGACTTGAAAGCAGAATTGACTGCTGTCGGGCACCGAAAACGCAGTCAGATGCTGGTCGCACTGCCGAAGCGGGATATGCCAGAAGCCTAGGACAAGGTCGATGTTCGAAAAGCACTGCGCGCCCTTGAGCTTGGTGCAAGCATCCGTGATGAGAGGTAGCGGATACGGATGGTAGACACACTTCTCGTTCAACGCCCTACAGTCATAGACAGCCGAATGGAGCCATCGTTCTAGGGCCCCAACAGAATTGGCAAGCTGTAGTTCGAATAATACAGCCGTATGATTTCGTTGCCGATCCAGTCGTCCAGCAATGCGTCGACGAATTAGTCTTTCAGGTGTGGTGGAATCCGACGAGGAGGTCGTGCGACCGGTGTCTTGTCCTTGTGGACGATCTGGCGTGTCACCAGGTGCGTCAAGCTGGCGTCAAGTTGATGCTGGCTGAACGTTGCGCTGCACTCCTTGACAAGATCTGCTGACGCTGTGAGGCAGTCAGATTCTCGTTGATTTCCATCTCGTCGATCCACGACTCATCAGCTACGTTGTCGGAATCCGCTGATAGAAGTCGAACACCAGCGTTGATTGTCTCTAGCGAGGTGCCGATCATTGAGACCACTGTAGAGATCGACAGCGCGCCGGTCCGCATGGAAGTCGGCCGAATTCGAGTCCGTTTGCAAACCGAGGCAGCTAGCAAGGTGCTGCCGCTGCTCGTAGTCGAGCGCGCCGGCTAGATTCTGGTTGGCCGCGACTGGCATCCGCCACCAAGCAGGTGTGGTAGCACTCCTCAGAGCCTCCGGGACTCAAGACCATGCTGGACAAGTATACTGTAGTCTTTGAGCCCGGGGTTCACAGGGGCCGTGGTTCGGCTAAAGGCGCGAGCGCGACCTAGATTTTTCAAGGCCAGGAATGTCCCGCTTGCACTGAAGGAGAAGGTAGAGATGCAGCTGGAATGAGAGATCAAGCAGAGAGTGTTGAAGCCGGTGAGTAGCTCAAACTACACATCCCCAATCCTTCCCGTTCTCAAGACCGACGGCACTGCGTGGATTTCAAGCGAACGATCAACATCGATGTTGAGCCGGCCGGACTCATACCCGGTGCCAAGAACCGAGGAGCTTTTCGCGAAGCAGGCCGCAAGCTTGACCTGCAGAATCAGATCATCATTGAAGGACATCAATCGTCGTAGATACTATTTTTTCGCATTTTTACTGTCCACCTGTTCTAAACAAGTGAGCCCCAAAAGTACGCTTCTTAGACACGTGCTGCAAGTCATCGAAAATGTTACCGCGATTAAATGTTCGAACGGAATGCTAATTTAAATGCTTTCATGCGCCTGTTACTCAAGCAAATTGCAACCTATACTATATACTAATTCCATCAGTAGACTCTGCAGCTGTACTGCATGCTGATTTAATGAAAATACTAGTTCTCAAAGCCTTGTAACAACTAAACAGCTTAAAAAATTCGATGTCAGAAAAATATTGATTGATTGATTGAGGCTTAATTGATTTCCTTTTAAAACTAGGCGCCATTCCAAACACTTCAAAAAAGTAAGCAGGTAAATCATGAATTTCTTATGATGTACTGTTTCAGCATATGCGAGGGTACTTTAAATTTGTCATCTATCAAAGTGTCACTGTCAATAACCTATCAACAATCAGACGAAATTTGCAAACTAACAGCCACACAGAGTGACAAAACAAGTTAAAAGCTTTTTTTAACTCAAATACTGTATGCAACCAAACTTCTCGCGCCACCAAAATGAGGCCGTCAAGGTCGCTAGTCCACGCAGTGCTTCTCAGCTTGATTGCTCAAATCAGCGCTAAGACTCGATTTGACTGCGTGAATCGCATTCTATCTCAGCATGTGACCATAAAGTCACCGGCCACGCACTTACTGCTTACACGAATTAGTAGTTCCATCAGCTGCGTGTCGGCCGCTCTGTCCTACGCGTCCCAGGAGCCGTCCCGCATGCCTGTGGCCGAGTTCGACGAGAGCTCCGGCAGCTGCAGGCGACTCGGCCAGCCGATGTTCGCCAACCATTCGCCAGCCGTGCAGCAGCCTGCTGTGAAGCTGTACGCGAGCTCACGCATCAGAGAGCCCAGACTCGCTCTGTTCTCCATCAAGGCCGGATCGGGAGTCTCTGCGAGGTCGCTCTACTCGACTCCCGTCGCCGACTGCGGCGCCGGAGGCTTCCTCATGCTGTGGCCGGACTCCGTGCCTCAGGTGGCCAGCTATCGATCGTGCTGGATCGATCGACTGACGCAGCTCACCCAGCTGACTGAGCTGATGCCGCGTCGGCAGCTGATCGTCGAGCTGCTGGCCTCATCCGGAGCGAGACTGCTCAGGATCGTGTTCGACGCGAGCTTCCGCACGAACTGGTTCAGCAAGGCGGCTGTGCTCAGCAGCGAGCCCGACCTCGGCTTGAAGACCGTGACGTACAACTACTTCAGCATCGCTGGCTACACAAACCTGAACGACAACGCGAACAGATCCTTCTATATCAGCACGTTTCACCGAGCCTGCTCCTCTGACAAGGGCTTGCTTGTGATTATTGAAAACACCATCGACCGCTGCAGCTGGGCTCGGGTGCCCGCTGCTCCCGGCATCTTCTGCAACCTGGTCCTTGACGAGTGGGGCACCAACAAGCTGGCAGCTGACTACTTGGTGGTCTTCATCGCCTGATGACTTTTAGACGGGTAGAATTAAGGAGCTCGTTACCTGTGTTTTGAGCTTTGAGCTTCTGACCTAAGATGCATGTCTGGAGTTCGAATCTTCGCCCTCGAGATGCAGTTTTTGGGTTTAGACGAGACAGTTAGTTACAAACTTCAGCTAATTTTCCCAAATGTATAATTAGTGCTGGCATCGGCTAGGTTGGAATCTTAGATGGTGTGGCGGCCTCCCCAAGGTCCACAGACTGAGCAGCTGTACACAGCCTTTACACGCCACTGGCTTTCCAGCTTAATGAAAGCCTTAATTTATAAGAACTCTTTGAGCTTTTTCCTTATAAAAATTCGTTCATCCTTGATTTTGTCCAATGTAGCTGCTCACAGAACCACATCAGGGCCGCGCGGGTAGCAAATTCACAAAAGGAGCTAGATATATTTTCCATTGTATGAATATGTTGCACTAAAATTCTATGTATTGCCTCGCCTCTTAACTCTACTCTCCTTACCTCAACTCAACTCTGCTCTACTCTACTCTACTCTACTCTACTCTACTCTACTCTACTCTACTCTACTCTACTCTACTCTACTTAACTCTACTCTACTCTACTCAACTCTGCTCTACTCTACTCTACTCTACTCTACACTACTCTACTCTACTCTACTCTACTCTACTTAACTCTACTCTACTCTACTCTACTCTACTTAACTCTACTCTACTCTACTCAACTCTGCTCTGCTCTACTCTAGTCTACTCTACTCTACTCTACTCTACTCTACTCTACTCTACTTAACAACTCTGCTCTACTCTACTCTACTCTACTCTACTCTACTCGCCTACTCTAATCCTATGCGTGACCGGGTAATCCGGGAACCGGGTGATACCCGGTTCCCGGGTATAGAAGAAAGTTCCGCTTGCAATTCGTAAGAGATTAGAAAAGTAGAAATATTTTACTGTGCATGCCAAAAGGGTGCTGCTTTTTTAAAAACAAAAATAAGTAAATATAGTAGAAACGATTGAAATCTTAGAGTTTTTAACTCTTGTCTCCACTGTCTCATATTCTGGCTCAAAGTTTGCTTTGTGTCACGGGGGTATTTCAAATAATCTAAAAAAAAATTCAAGCAATCACCATGAAAATCCAGAACACGGCTGGCCAAAATTTTCGGTGAAAAGTTTCTGCTCACAAAATTTCATCATGTAATCATGTAGGCTAGCATTTTTACCATGTTGAATTAATTAAGTTGTTCATTTTTTTAACCAAAAGGGATTCGCCAAAGAGGTTTATACAGAGAAATTTTAGTTTTTCATATTACCGGAGACTCGGACAAGAATCGGTGAATATATATCTCGACGATGCTATGTCGGACGGCTTTGAAAATTACTTCAGGTAAAACCAGATAAGCTAAAAATGTTGGCCACAGCATGCGGAAGCCTCCAGCGCCGCAGTCGGCGACGGGAGTCGAGTAGAGCGACCTCGCAGAGACTACCGATCCGGCCTTGATGGAGAACAGAGCGAGTCTGGGCTCTCCGATGCGTGACCTCTCGCGTACAGCTTCACAGCAGGCTGCTGCACGGCTGGCGAATGGTTGGCGAACATCGGCTGGCCGAGTCGCCTGCAGCTGCCGGAGCTCTCGCTCAGTTCCACGATCTCGGAGGCGTCAGCTCCCAGAATCGCAGCTGCGAGCAGGCAGGTGGCGAGGTCAGTTGTTTGAGTGACCTGTTGCTCAGAATGAGACTTCACAATGGCGAGCTCACGATTCAACAGGACTGGCGTCATCTTGCCACATAATTGTAGTGTGTTCTGTGACTCTTTCTTTTTGTTTAACATTTTTCCTGACTAACGCAATTGTGCAGTATTGATTTACCTAATAATTTTAGCTACAAACAGACTATTTTTGTTTTCAGATTATCAAACTGTTTGTCTTTCGTTTCTGTCAGTTATTTTTTGTACGGGCTAAATAACAGTTAATACGCCAATACAAAAAGTATTGAAAAGTTGCTGTAGTCTCGGTGCGAGTTGACGTTCATTTTAAGCAGCCGAACTATAATATGAGCATATTTTCTTGCTAAGATGCACATTGATTTTAGACTATATGAGTTGATGCTATGTGCCGATGGAAGTTTTTTTGGAAAATTCGTTAATGCATTTACGGCTAGCATTACTATTATTAATTTGCGCACACTTAAAAAGTGCTGATTTCTATACTTGGCGTATATTAAAACATGATGGCTACTTATGCGATAAAGTTAAATATTAGACGAATATAAAAAAGTGAGATTGTAAAAAAGCTTCAATCGGACGGATCGAGTTAGTGGAAATGAATCATATCAATAGTACAAAAATGGAAGAAAAAGCAATGGCAATAATGAGCTAGGCGCACATTATTACCATATTTTGATATTGTTTGGCATTTTAAAGAAAACATTTCTGTACTCTTTCTAGGGCAGCTGCAGTCTCGCAATCTTTGATAGGTTTTCTATGTACTTTGCTAGCTTTCGAGTGACAGGTAGAACGAATATTCTCTGATCCTGGAAAGGCAAAGGGGAAATATTATAAAAAGTGAAGTATTCAGAACTGGGCTTCCTTGCCCAATCAGGCAGACTTAGATAGTTATAGACGCGAATGCTGGAAAATGATGAAGATTTTTCAGCAACTTTTGATATTTATTGTCAATGCCAGACGCTAAAATATACGAATCATTTCCAGGATTTGAGTAGAGTAACATTTAGCTTTGCAGAAATCTAAAAAATAAAGTTTTCTGTTGGTTACGTCTTGAGACAAATATATTTTTAGTCTCCCATGTGCGCCGATGTGCTATAATTAGAAACACGTACAATCTCCTAGTCTCTCGCGTAGGCTCGTGTGTAGCTTGCTGTACAGTTGAAGTGGACTATTTTTCGGTGCACAATTTCTTGGAAATTTCCGCGGTGTACTTGAGAAAGCGGCAACAACTTAACTATATAACAGACTAAAGCGTACTTAGAACTCTAGAATGGAATAGAATTCAGAATCCAGTTCAGCAGTTGTTTAAGCAGACATGGCATCGGCTAGTGCGAGTGGCACTGCTGCGGCTTCAATGAGCGGTCTCAACAGGCGTCTGCGGAACATCTGCGAGCGAGGAGGCATGGATTATGGTGAAGACACAATGGACGAAGATGAAATCGTCAGGCGCTTTCGCATAGCAACCCAACTAACTGCCAAGAGCATTCGCGGAATCATGTCGGAAATTAAAAAGTCTAAGACAGTCGACCTTAGCTTTCTTATTGACGGAACCTCTAGCATGCGCGCGCACATTGAAGGCGTGCGAGACAGCATTTCTAAAATAGTCAGCACAATGGTGCGAAGCCAGGAGTCACCAGCTGGCATCGAGCAGTTGCGCTTCGCTGTAGTTGTTTATAGAGACTTCGACAATCCGACGCCAATGGAGGTGTGCAAGTTCACGCGAAATCCAGACGAGTGCATCCAATTCTGCCGCAGTGTTCGAGCCATCAGCGGAGCCAAGCACGACCCACCGGAGGACGTATTCGGTGGACTTGAGCAGGTGAAAGCACTTGGAGTCTTTTGTCCGGAAAAATCAGTAAATGAATGATATATCAAATATCTTGTAAAGGATTTGTCTCCAGATTCCACAGTCAGAGCTTCAATACTGAATCGTAAAACTACGTATTATTATTATTATTATTATTATTATTATTATTATTTTATTTTTGAGCACTCTGAAAATATGCTGATGTTTAGCTAATAATTATTCGATTAATTTAAGTAATATGCGAATATAACAATAGTAACAGTAGTAAGGTTAAAAATGTACGCCAAATCAGGTGGATCGAAATGACTCATATTAGTAATAAATAAACGGTAGGAAAAAAATGCGTAAAACGAGCTTGGTGTGCATTTTTTGCCCCATTTTGGCACATATTGTTAGGCAAATTAAAAAAACACGTTTCTCTTCTCTTTCAAGGGCAGCTGCAGTCTTGCAATCTCTGTTAAGTTTTCTATGCACTTTGCTAGCTTTCCTGTTACCTCTGTACTTTCTTGCACCATTTAAAAGGCTTTGTCTTCTGGGAAAAGAAAATATACTTCATTTTCGACCCCGACTTTGCACTTCGGGCGAACTCAGTTTTCATAGGGGATTTTCGGGCGAACTGAGCGCTTCGTTTCGCAGGCCAGTCTGAGATTTCCTGAACGGAAATTTGACAGTATGCGCCTGTGTTCCGGGTTAGAAACATTTGATAGATATTTTCACGGCAGAAATCTCTCTTGAAACTGTAGTAGAAATGGCTGAGCATTGCAGAATATTGGTACCCTCTGTCTCCAATGTCCTAGGAAGCGCTCAAGGACCACTATAGGAGAGAAGGGCAGGAGACTTAGTTTCTTAGAAAACGTTTACGAGGCTGCAGTTTTCGCCTAAAATTCTAGTACACTAGAGAGATGGGAAATGCTCACTTTTTTTCTGCAAACATTTAGTTCTTGTGTTTGATTGGAGGCAGATCGAGTGTGTGCTCGTCTTTTAAAATTGTTTCCTTATCTATAGCTTCATCGATTTCTGTCATGTTTGATTTGTGAATTTATTGATTTCATGTGATTATTTATTTTCTGTACATGCCCTCCCCTACGAGTACAGTGCCCAAAATTCGTTTAGCTCCTGAAACAACAAAACTCCTGCAGAAACAAGTGTCAGTTTTATCCATTCTCTGATCAGTGATCAAGCATTATGAAGTTTATTAATTTGGGCCTAGAAAATATTAGAGTGTAAAAATCTACTTCTATAAATATTTTTTTTATTCGAGAAGCAACATACTAAGTAAGCTGCATCAAAAGATCACAAGAAAAACGTTTGCATCTGCTTCCAATAAAAACGATCATCTATATATGTGACAATTGCCCATCATCGTTTGGTATTTTTCGGCGAAAAGCAGCCTCTTTAAATTTGTGAAAGAAATCTAGTTTCCCATCCTTCTTATACTCCTACTCCTACTCATTGGAGCACAAAACTGATGATGCTTTTCACAGGCGGCGCAGCTAGACTGGTCAGAGGCTGCTGGCACCAGGATCGTATTTCATCTGTGTGACCAGCCGTGCCACGGAGAGCGCTATCACGCTAGCACTGTACGGGACACTTACCCGAAAGGCGACCCGAAGGGCCGAACATCGCAAGTTATTTAAGCGTTTTAAGTGAGTTGGCCTATTACCTTTCCAGAAATTTGTACTTTTTGTGTCACTGCATGTTGACTTTCCCACCGGATACATTTCTGTTAGGCATGCAGTATGAGGATATTAGAGGATAATCACAATAAATGGTGTACCCACATGCAAATTCGGCCTTCACAGAGAGCTGGGCATCGACTACTACTTTGGCAAGATAAGCGGTCGCACCGATCAAATGATCGATGAATTCTGCAAGGACTATGGCCGTTTCATCAAGACTCTCGGTGTCAAAGAGATCGCAAATATCGCTGGTTCTGTGATTTCATCAATCAGCGCTTCTGTCGAGCACAACATCGAAAAGTCGAAGCTTATTGACTCTCGCGAAGTCCAAATGAGATCGTTCCGGCTTGACGGAAGTGCGCCGGACTGGGACTCGCTGCCAGTCATGCAAGGCTCCTACCTGTTGTACGAGCTTCCCAGCAGCGTTGAGGACGTCGTTGACGACAAACCTCTGACAGAGAAGCAGATCAGCGGTGTTCGGGTGAAGCTAGCCGTGAACCCATTCGCTGAAGGCTCAGAGAGGATAGCCTACTATGGCCAGGATCTGTTTGTCGGATACGGTAATGATAGCGCAACACACCGGGCTCGTTCGACAACACGTCGAGGCGGCAGAACCTTTAGCGCTCCAAGACACTCAATTGTTCAACAGAGCCCGCCGTCAGCGACACCAACTGACATCGTCCTGAAGGAGTAAAAGTATCTGGGCAAAAAGCAGAACACACTTGAGCGGTACAAGACCGCTTGTGAAATGCAAACTGTTGCTTTCTATCTGGCTGATCAGTTTAACTCGCTCACAAGTCCAAAGGGTGCTGCTCCGATTAAGTTTCTGAAAACTAAAACGCTGCGTCATCTGGCCTGCGCATAATGTCCTGCGAGCGGAAGTTTCAAGGTGCCGTCAAGTTTGTCAAGTTTACCAACAACTGTGCCTATTCGATGCAGATCGCGGCTGACGAGGTCAGCAATAGCGGAATTGACTCGGGCATACTGGACGCCGTGATGGCTTTCAGCCACTGGACTTTTGAGCGCACTGACGGCTTCCTAATGATTGTTGACCTGCAGGTGAAAGCATTGATGCTTATTTCAAGAGACAAATCAAATGAATTAAGAAAGGTTTTATTTCTTTTCAATCAATGCAGGGCTGCATCTGTGAGGACAGTTCGAATAAGAAGCGCGAAGAAAGTGGTGCAGCAGCCAGCAGCCAAAAGAAGAAGCTGCTGATGACCGACCCGGCCATTCACTGTTTGGATGTCACCCGCTACGCACCGCTGAACCTCGGCAGACAGGGCATGCAGGCATTCTTTGATGGTCACATGTGCAGCCAGCTCTGTCGTCATCTTGGCTTGAAGAAGGTTAAGCAAATGCAATCTTAAGAGGATTCTTGGAACTCATATTCTCTTCAGCACAGATTTATAGAAAAAAATAGCGCGTAGTGCAGTAACATGTGTATGGTACGGAAAATAAACAAGCAAGCAAATAAGTGAACGTAAATACATCTATAGACGCATTCTATATGCACGGATATGTTTTAGCAAGCAAAGAATTACACAGTTACTGGGTTTTCCATTATTAATATATATTTTTTAATTTACAGTGGCCCTTTACAAATGTTTTATTTATTCTAAATTAAGTACTAATAACTGTCTTTAGTCCTTTTCAGGACTATACTAAAGAGTAGTGTCTTTTACTTGTGTATCAAAATACTTTTTATGATAAACGTACTAAAATCAAATATTGTCCTCACTTACCCTATTAGGATATCACGAAATTTATTTACTAGATTTACCCTTAATAATAATAATAATTGCAGGAGGGCTGCGGGCAATGGTACATCATTTAGTGACACTAGACCCTACCGTACACAGGCACACGCTCACACAGGTGTGTACATCTGCCCTGACTTTCTCATCATCAGGCAGTGTACACTTCACTGTGCCTTGGAGGTTGGCCTTCAAGGGCGTAAATTGCACGACAAGCCCCCAAGCCTTCTCTCCGCGGCTGCGTCCCAAATAAATGTGACCTCGTCATGGAATCGAACTTAAGGACCGTGGTGCGAGAGGCAAACGCGTTAACCACTCTGCCACCGACCCCCCATAGATTTACCCTTTGTGATAAACTGTAACGTTTAGGTATACATCCACTATTTTGCGTCAATAACGACAAACTTTTAATCACCGTTTTTAAGTTATTCGTTTCACAAGAAATACGCTGCGCGGCCCATGACTGTCGGTCTGTTGTCTGTCCATCGCCCATAGTTAAAAAATTATTCAAATAAATTTAGCAGCCAATATTAATGTTATCCATCAAAGTTTAAATAAAGCAATTTCTGTCTGGACATTCCTTTTTGTCGTACACGTAAACAAAGCTCATTGCTCACTTTTTTTACTTGTGACTGATTGATGGGGACTACAATATCTGTTCACTGAGCGACTCTATTCACAGATAAATAGAGTTTCTTTTTGCGTTGCTTTTGCTGCAGCATACTTTATAGCTATACTAGACTACTATTACACAAATTGATACTATAGGCCTACTTAAATAATTAGCAAGCTAATCAAGAAGTAGACAATAGCAAATTTATAAAGCAAGCTAAAGCCACAGTACATACTGTACATTTTCGCAAAATTAGATAATAGTATTGAATATTTTTATACGTTTATTATCAAATGAAAAGCTCAAATATGACAGCAAAACAAGAAGCTATTTCTCTTTGTTTTTTTGTTGTCATTATTAGGTAGTAAAGTTTTTGCAAAAGGTATAGCAGGTAAATAAAAATTACATAAAATAGTTTTAAAAATATAAAAATCCTTAGTTTGCTTTACAGTTATTAAATGTTGGGTTGCATGGTTCAAATAAATTAGCAGAGCTTCTGAATCTTGCTCCATCTCGCAAGAAATACATTTAATACATTTTCTCATGTATTTTAGAGAAAATTAAAATATTGTCATATTTTTATATAATTTCAATTATAATTGTAAGAGGGCTTAACACTATATCTTTCTCTTTCTTGGTAGCGTATCAATCAGGCCGATCTTATTATTTCTTCCTCTCTCAGTTCTGCATGTATTTCCCTATGCTTTAAGCTGGTGGCCCTGAAAAGGGCCGTTTTAAGTCTTAATACTCCGCGATTTTTATCTTCCGCGGGTCTAACACTCTAATGGTAGCGACTCTTTTTAGCACGAACGGTTTCCTTCAGGGCTCTCCTGGACTGGAGGGTCACAGCCTCAATCTCGAGCAGAGTAAAGAACTAACACATTGAAAGTTGAAACACTTCTTCCAAGATCACTTTACTATTTCAGCACAACAGTATAACTGTATTATAGGCTTTTATGCCGCACTGGCAAGTTGATTTGTCTCATAGAAATTTCAATCGTTTATAGACACAAAAAAGTTTGTTAAGGTGAATGAATTCGACAGAATATTTATAATATTTTACATATAAACTCTATTTAACACTTTTAAATAACAATCCATAGGTGCAAATTTGACTATCACAAACTATTGATAAAAAACATGTCTACTGCATACTGTTATTAAAATGTATTTGTAAAAACTGTTCTAAAATGAGCACATATTTTTATTTAATATTATTTGCTGTTTAACCAATTACTTGAATGATTGATTAATTATTGATAATGGATTTCTTTATTTCACCGAATAATTAAAATACAGATTTTTTAGCTTAAATTACCGACCATTTTGTAATTTTTTTTCTAAGATTGTCCCTATCAGGCAAGTAACATGTAAAAAAGTAAATAAACATAACAATGCAGAAAATACAATCATATACTGACATAAATGACTAATTTGTATTTTCAGTCATTCAACTGGTCTATATTTAGAAATGCATGCCTCAATCTGCCTGCTCATTGCTGGCACATGGCTAGCCTGCTGCTGTGCGGCTGCTGCTAATTATGTATCTCAAACTGCACTGGACGCACTGTTAGCTTTGAAATTGGAGCACAGGACTGTACAGAGTGCTCTTCAACAGTGCTACCGCGCCTCATCAACAGCCTCTGAAGGCATTCGATTTAACTGTGCCTGGCTGATTCTGACAGGCCGCACTGGCAATGACTCGCTTCTATCTGCTTCTGGTCCGGTGGAGTCTCTGACCTGCTTTGATCCCACTCATGAGCAGTACTCATGCTCCTACAATAGACCCGTCAGTGTGTACACATTGAGAACAGACTGCATGAACTGTCCGGCCTGCCAGTTTCGGGGCTGCGCCAATGACCGAGCTGACTGCCGAGTTGCCTGCGCCTGCCACTGCGGACATAGACAGAATCCTAAAGTGATTGGTTGCTACGACCTGTGCAATGGTGCGGCTCAGTGCGACGGTGGGGTCGACGAATCGGCGGGTGAGCTTAATTTCCTGGAAACATTTCCTTACCCCTTTGCAGAATTGAAGTTTTCTGAAATTCTTAACTTCACTAAGTTGCCCCAGCTCAGCGCTAAGCTTTGCTTAAATTTAATTTTCATTGTAAAAATATCTCATCTCTCCCCTGTCTAATCTCTGCCGTGTCTCATCTCTCCCCTGTCTCATCTCTCCCCTGTCTAATCTCTCCCGTGTCTCATCTCTCCCATGTCTTATCTCTCCCGTGTTTTATCTCTCCCGTGTTTTATCTCTCCCCTGTCTCATCTCTCCCGTGTTTTATCTCTCCCCTGTCTCATCTCTCACCTGTCTCATCTCTCCCCTGTCTTATCTCTCCCGTGTTTTATCTCTCCCCTGTCTCATCTCTCCCGTGTTTTATCTCTCCCGTGTTTTATCTCTCCCCTGTCTCATCTCTCCCATGTTTTATCTCTCCCGTGTTTTTTCTCTCCCCTGTCTCATCTCTCCCGTGTTTTATCTCTCCCGTGTTTTATCTCTCCCCTGTCTCATCTCTCCCCTGTCTCATCTCTCCCCTGTCTTATCTCTCCCCTGTCTCATATCTCCCCTGTCTCATCTCTCCCCTGTCTCATCATATCTCATCTCTCCTGTTTCTTATCTCTATCCTATCTCATCACTCCAGTCTAGTTTCAATGAGACCTAATGACAAGACTCCATCTTGAGTTTACTAGACTAGTTTGTCTCGCACTGCGCAGAGAATTGCCTACTAATACGGAGGCCGCCAACATCAGCGCCTGGTCTTGTCCACACGGCTGGCAACGCGTCAAAAGGTGCCGCCGCTGTTGCCGCCATCCTTCTGTCTGTGGTAGCTCTCGCAGCCGCCGCGTCTCTATTCATTTTTTATCGTCGGCGCCAGGCTGCAGCCGGTCGCGGAGCGTCCGTTGAATGGCGGCGCCTCTCCACCGGAGGTGGCAACGGCGGCGAGGCCAGCATTCCACTTGACGCTGCCGCCTGACAGAAGACGTTATAGAATGTCTTGAAACTGTAGAATGTGAAGGGCTTGTAGCCTAGTGGTTAGGGCGTCGGACTCATGACTTATAGGTCGGGGGTTCGATTCCCTACTCCACTGGAACAATTTGTGTCCCTTAGCAAGACACCTAACTCTGCATTGCTTCAGTTCACCCAGCTGTTTATTTTTAGATTATTAATTGCAGGAGGGCTGCGGGCAATGGCACATCATTTGGTGACAGTTGACCCTGCAGCCAGCGAGGAGGCAATTCTGCCCATTTCGCTGACTCCTGAGCACACACGCATACAGATATCGTACACAGCCACACACTCACACAGGTGTGTACATCTGCCCCGACTTTCTCATTGTCAGGCAGTGTACACTCTCACTGTGCCTTGTAGGTTGGCAAATCGCACAAGCACGCCAAGCCTTCTCTCCGCGGCTGCGCCCAAAATAAATGTGGCCTCGCCGTGGAATCGAGCTCAGAAACATTGGTTCGAGAGGCAAACGCTTTAACAGCTCTGTCACCGACCACCACCCAGCTGCTAAATAGGTACCAGGATCAGCCGACGTAATTGAAGGTGGGCGTGGCGTCCCCCCAGTCCATGGACTGAACAGCCAGCCGTACGCAGCCTTCAGATGCGCCGCGCAATAGCTGCAGCTGTGCTGTCGGCTGCACATCTGGCCTAAATTGGGGCAGGTGTAATTAAAATGATTAATTCAATTTGAATCAGACATTCCGTTTTTTACTAAAATCATAGTTTAAAATTTAGTCACTTTTTTGCCCTTGAAAAAGAAACAAGTTTCTTGTGTTTGAGCCAACCTGCAATTTAAGAGTCATTTTCTGTGAATACTCATCGTTAAGTTTTGTTTTACCACTTTCATCCGCAATTAGGACGAAAATACTCGTATAATTAGATATTTATATTTTGTATTTCAAGTTGCACAGCATCTAATTTTTTTTCTCTTTTTGTAAAATGTCAACGCTAAACGTGGCGAAGTGGAGTGCCAATGTTATTGTTAACTCAGAGTACTATAACAGCTGCTCCGTGATTCTGAAATAAATTCTATTTTAAGCGTGTTTTTTTCACGTGTTTCCAACAGGTGAGAGCCAGTGTCTAACAGGTTTTACAAGCAGGTGAGAGCCAGTATCTAACAGGTTTTCCCAACAGGTGTAAACCAGAGTCTAACATGTTTTCCCAACAGGTGAGAGCAAGTGTCTGACAGGTGTGCCTAACAGGTGAGAGCCAGTGTCTTACAGGTGTGCCCAACAGGTGAGAACCAGAGTCTAACAGGTGTGCCCAACAGGTGAGAGCCAGTGTCTTACAGGTGTGCCCAACAGGTGAGAACCAGAGTCTAACAGGTGTGCCCAACAGGTAAAAGACGCTGTCTAACACGGCAAATTTTCGTGGGTTTAAACGTCAAGTATTTTAATTGGAAACCCGCGACAACTTTTGCTGCCTATCAAACAGCTTTCAGTGCGTAGTGTAACTGTTTAGTTTCATGACCTATATTGTTATCAGTAGCGTATCTTGTGCATTTTATACTTTTTTCGTCTTCTTAGTCAGTGTTGTTTGAAAAAGATATTTTTGTTTTAGTTGCGATAGACTTTATGCACTGTCCATAGTTATTCTGCACAGCTTCTTCACTTCACAATCCTCCATTGTAGAAAATATTTAGGAAACTGTTTTAAATATATTATACTCCTTGTTTATACGATATAATGATATATCCAAGTGCTAATGCTAAAAGACCTAATTGCCCATCGTGCAACTCTCTGCCAACTCTCTAACAGATCTGCCAACTCTCTGACAGATCTGCCAACTCTCTAACAGATCTGCCAACTCTCTAACAGATCTGCCAACTCTCTAACAGATCTGCCAACTCTCTGACAGATCTGCCAACTCTCTAACAGATCTGACAACTCTCTAACAGATCTGCCAACTCTCTAACAGATCTGCCAAATCGCTAACGGATCTGCTAGAGAGTTGGCAGAAACACATGCTACAGCGAGCTACATGCACATTCGAGCTACAACAATATGCCTGACAAAGTTTTGAATTTATCTAGCGTATGTAGCATATTCATTAAAATTTCTCTTTAACAATCTGTCTATGGTCAAAAGTGTATCGCCTTAAGCTATTCCACGCTCTGAAGTTGAATAGAATATAGCTTCTTGCGTATTTGGCATACTAGGCGTCAATAACAAGGATGGAACCATTACATCACGAGGAAGCACACTTACAAAACCTGCTGAGGCATCGCTACAGCATGACATTCAGCCTGAACCTGCTGTCCACTGAGATCACAATCAAAGAATTGAAGCTGACTGTACTAGAGAAGCTGCAAATTCCCGTGCGCGATCAGATAGTCTACAGGTGCAGTAGCATCGCCATTGTTGATGGCAAAACTACAGGCGATCAGATTCAGTTCAGCCGTCCTGCGGAGTATTTGAGCCTTAGACAGCTGGGCCTGACATCTGGAGATCATCTGCACCTGGTGGCGCTGAACCGTGGCGCTCGCTACCTACTCATCTTGCACTTTTCTCCGGACTTCAGCAACTCCGAGATCCACAGAAGGAACTGGAACCAGAGGGAGGTGCCAACGTCGGCTACTGAGCTGCACGGCTCAGACAATGACTTTGAGTGAATTTTTAACCAGCAACTTCGGTTATCGGTTTTTAGAAATATCCTAAGTAATTCTAGATTTTGACTTGCTGCCACAATGGGAAGAAAATTTTAAGTCTTTAGATTTCACATACTGATTGCGGCAATACGTCCTTTACATCTTGAACTGTTTAGTTTCAGGATTAAAGTGAATATTTCGATTAAAGTTAGTCAGTTTATTTAAGTTTCAATGCCTTTTTTGCTGGTCGAAATTGTCAACAATGCAAAGTTCTGCTCTCCAGAGGTTTTTATTATCTCAGTTTTTGGAGTCAAAATAATGCACTATTTGACGCATCTTTGACAACAGTCGACTTGCAGCCAGCGAGGAGGCAATTCTGCGCATTTCGCTGACTCCTGAGCACACACGCACACAGATATCGTACACAACCATACGCTCACACAGGTGTGTACGCTCGTACTCGTACATCTGCCCTGACTTTCTCATAGTCAGGCAGTGTACAATTCATTGTGCCTTGTAGGTTGGCCCTCAAGGGCGCAAATTATACGACAAGCCCCCAAGCCTTCTCTTCGCGGCTGCGCCCCAAAAAATGTAGCTTCGCCGTGTAATTGAACTTAGGGACCGTGATGCGAGAGGCAAACGCTGAAACAACTCAAAGAGCATCGTGAAAAAAAGAAGCATCGGTTATGAATTGACATATTGTACAGACAAAGCGAATTGTCAGAGGTCAGTGTCACTCATAATTGGATAATGCGGCGGTTGAGTGAAGCCCTTTGCCAGTCTCAATGAGAACGGCTCATTGACAGCGAACCGAGGCTCGGCTACGTCAACCGGAGATCTTAGTGACTTGCGGCCCAACCTCAGCGCCTCTGTGACACAGTCGGCTGTCCTATTCGGCTTTCCAGCAGCCGAGCAAGGCAGCCTATGAACAAACGGCACTGACGCTTTGAGTAGGTGGCAGGGCTGCCGGCCCGAGTGCATGCCGTCCTCGATCATGTGACTGTAGGCTGAGGTCAGGCAGGTGCCGGTGCGCCCGTAGGTCATCTGCAGGAAGGCCAGGGTGTCTCTGGGCGCTGGGAGCCACAGGTTTTCGAACGGCCTGACGTGAGTTGGTAGTACAAGCCACTTTGGATACACAAACCAATGCGAGTAGGTGGCCATGTGATCCCACAGGTGCGTTGAATTCTCCTCAAAATAGCTCACGTCTAGGTAGGGCCAGCGCCACACGTAGCGACTGGTTCGCCGCGACAGATGGGCATCGAAGATTTTGTCATGCCCGCCGGCCTGCTGCAGGGTCAGGCCAGGAGCCGCAGCGGTCAGCAAGGCGGGCAGGCTGTACCTAGCGGTCTTGTTCACCAGCAGGTCGATGTCGTCATCCCAGGGCACGAGGCCGTGATGCCGATGGGAGCCAAGCAGAGTGCCGCCGTACATAATATAGGTTATATTGTGCAGCTGCGAAATTGTTTGGGCGCCTATATTTTCTTGCATCAAAATGTTTCTACTGCAGTCATTTCCTCACCTGAAACACTCGGTTGATTGCGTCCAAAAGATGTAGCATCACGCGTCGCTCGTGCTCTGTGACAAACGGCTGGAAGAGTTTAGCGTTTCTGACTCGCTCCCGGGCTTTCAGCTGCTGCCAATCAACTGTTGTGAGTGCTTTTATTGACCATGAGTGCACTTTTGAGGTGGCCATCGTTGTTCTTGTGCTAGGACTAGTTCTAGCTACATGATGCTCAGTCTTCTTTGCTCTCGTTGCTGATGCTTTTGCTCTTTCCAGCCAACCAGATAGGTCTGCAGACTTACGGTACAACTGCTGGTTATGAAATAGGGTCGAGTTGTATTAAATTTTACTCAGATTTAGTTCGTTTAGAAGATACTCATCAATATTTGAGCAAAATAATATTTGTTTACAAACTTCAAATATTTTATTTACCTAAAATTAATCTTTTGCATGCTACTGTTTTTCTATCGCCGTTTTTATCAAATCGTTCAGCCTTGTTACCAACATCAAATAAACAAAAAAATCAGCACCCAATCGGTGGCATAGTGGCAGTGGACCTCTTGCAATAATGTCCTTGAGCTTGAATCCGCGGCAAGGCCACATTAATTAAATCGGAGAGAATGCTTGGGGTGCCAACAACCCGAAGTCACAGTGAGTGTGTACTGCTTGACGAGGAGAAAGTCAGCGCAGATGTGCAGCGTACGGTATCTGTGTACGCGTGCGCTCAGGAGTCAGCGGAACGGGTCGAATTGCCTCTCTTTGGCTGCGGGTCCACTGTCACTAAATTATTGTGCTAGTGCCCGCAGCACTCCTGTTGTCATCGCAAGTGCATGCAGTTTCACCTTGTCTCCTACGGAACTAGCTGACAACTTGTCATGGCTCAACTTATTGACCTTCCAAAACGTATTCTCTCCAATCTGAGCAGGCGTGGCTTTGGCGTGTTTTGTACCACTGTATTGCTGAGCCAGTTGCAGCAGGAGAAACAGCAGCAGCAGTGCCAGGGCGTAGTTCAGCAACCGGCTTGGAGTCAGCTTGAGAGACGAAGGCATCGCCAGTGCGTGTGGGTGCGCGCTTCATTCAACTATTGAGCTTTACATTAGTTGCTCACCTTGAAAGTAGCTGTTCGTAACTGACTGAGTCTATAAACGCCGGAATATTATTCCCTTTCAAACCCGAATCAGTAGCAGCAGCTGTTAGGCGGGTGAAAAACGGTGCACGCCTATCTAGCTGAAATTGATACGAGGCTAACTCCGAACGTCTTTAGAATGGAAGAAAAAATGTAACTTTTTGCTCGGCAGCTTTCACCGATTGTCATACGATCGTATAAATGGTCTGGCCAACATGTGCATGACGAAATACTGAACATTACAATGGCCATGCAAATTAGCATGCAAAACGCGATTGTCACGCCAGTAATTTCAACTGGAGTGCAGGCAAATATCATCGCCAAGCGGCCCAGTGTTCCTGAGTACCAAGTTAACATAAATTTTTACCATTGATATATGAAAACGTGTTTTTCAGTGCTCAGCAGTGCGACGCTCCGCGCGCGCGTGCCTAGGACTTTTTTGCAATAAACTTGCGTTTACCACAGATACTATAGTTAAAATTTAGTACGAGTATTTCTGGCGTTGACTATTATATTATTGTAACAATTTCGGTCCAGTCCGGTTAACAAGAGAAAAAACCACAAATAAAGTTCAAAGAGGCTGCCAACAAAGCACCCCCCATGGCTAACTGGCTGTTAAAATTTGGTTTTTGAGCCTTAGTGTTCACATAGCCTCGAGAATATTCAATTTGTTTTCTTGGCTACAGGAATCGATCACTTTAAAAATATCACAACAGTTCCTATTGCAGCAGGAGTTGCACCTGAGAAGGTGCTCATTAATGGCAGAATTTCTAATCCAATGCTCCTTAACCCTTGTGTACAAGTGTCGCTTAGTTCTACCAATGTAGGAGATGTTCTGATCTACAGAACAATAAAATTTATGCACGACACCTGCAAAAAGTGGTCAAGGAACACGGAACTTCAACCTGCAGACAAACTGAGCAATCTTTTCCGTACGGAACAAAACCGGGAGCTGGGAATCAATGTGACTTCTAAATAATTTTTCCACTTTCTTCCCAAACTCCATGGAGCAGAGGCCCAAATAAGGAACCACAATAACGGGGCTACGATCATTATTGAGATCTTTCTTCTGAGTATGATTTTGACCAGAACACTTCTTGCAGAGAAATTTATTAATGATGCTGGAAATATGGTCACGAGGGTATCCATTCATCATGAACAGCCGAGTAAGCTGCTCCAGCTCATCATGAATAAGCTTCCAGGAACTGAAAATAAAAAACGCTCTTTGGAGCAAGCACTTCACCGGACCGTCTTTCCATTGCCTAGGGCAGAGGGCATCAAACCTAAGCATGAGGCCAGTGAAGCTAGCTTTCTTAAACACGCTAGTTTGAATCAAGCCTTTACTCGTATCAACGTCAATGTCGAGAAAGGGAGTTTTTTCCACCACCCTCAGAAGTAAACTTAATGTTCTTATGGGTAGCATTGGTAGTATTGAAGAACTCTTCCTTTTTGGCATCATTGTCGAAAATGGCAAAATCATCATCCACAAAACGTTTGTAAAAATGAGGAGCACACGGGAGGGCCATCCACTCTTTTTCCCAGTAAGCCATACAGAGATTGGCAAGAGTAGGTGCCAGAGGACTGCCCAAAGCACAGCCAACAATCTGCCTGTAGTATTTGTGGTGGCGAACCCAAGCATCTTCTTGAAATTGGTTTTAGGAAAGGATGGGTGATTAGAGCTTTTATAGACAAGGTCAGTAGCTTGGGATAGCTTCAGTAGCTTCACTGAAGTAACAGGTTTGATAAGAACATCAAGATACTTGGCAAGCTCATACTCAGAGGTGTACAAATACTCTACCTTACTTTATAGCGGCATAACTTGATTTACGACGAATCGTTTAGTCGCCACCGTGGTTCAGCAGGAGTTAGCCGTCGAGAGCAACGATCAGGACATTGAGGTTGATGAGGTTGATGAGAGTGAATCTCAAGAATGGTGGATCATAAATTGTGAATGGCAAATCTTTCGAAAAGGTCCTTATCGAAGACATGATCGAGGACAACTCCAATGCACAGGCTTGAGAAGAATTGCTAAGAGGACAGGGAAGCTAATAATCAGTCGTTGCAATCTGGCGCTGCTGACTGGAAAGACTGCTGAAAAAATAGATATAAACCATTTAGCAGCTTTCGGCAAGCATGATGACTTCTTGCCCGGACAGTAACACCGCATTTGATGAGGAGCTTAGTTCCTCATATATAGTGTTATGCTATATTGTTAAAGCAATACATCTCGACCAAGCGTGCTAGGTTTATCGGCACAAAACCTATCGTTACATGCGAAGAGCTGGAGCCGCTTGGGCCATAGACTATTTCTGGCAAGAAAATGATACGAACGGGTTTAAAGCATAAGTATCAAATTTATTATGCCATAGACGTTTTTTTCCAAGCAGCCATTCTCTCCTGCACCCAAATCAGACACTCCTACTCTCTCTTGGGTGTGCCATAGAGTTACGCCATAGACTACGTCTCTTAACGAAGCTTGAAAAATATGTGGATCGAAGGATAAAAATGAAAGAAAAGCTACCATTAAAAACACTAAACCATGATCAACTGCGAGGGAAGAGTACAGAATATGGGAATATTTCTGTGATGGTCTGTCGGGAATAGTGGAAGGCCAGATTCTGTGTTCGTCCACTAAGAGCGGTGCTTTGTCACTGGTCGGTTTGTTCACCGCTCTGGAGATACCGCTATATCTCAATTTACTAGACTCATGACTCTGAGCACGTCTTTTAGGCTTACTTGACTTAAGTCGATAACAGACATCTCTCTTTCCGTGTGACAGGAAATCAATAGCTAGCCGCTTCAGTAGAAGTCAGTCGAGCAGCCGGCAGGTGCCAAGCCCTGCTCGCTCACCTCAGGCGGGCGTGTTCGTGGGATGTAAACCTGAACCACATTCGCCGCCTTAAGAAAAGCAAACAAGAAGATATGAAAGACTTGAAGCTCTCCGGGTAGGGCCAGGGGCTGAGTCTGTCATCGAGTTTCGACTAGAACACGAGTTATAGCCAGGTGCTACGGATCTGATTTGTTTGTCTACAACTAATCCGACACCCGCAGTGCCAGCCAGTGATGGACTAATCTCTATAACAGGTCGGGTTGAGATGCTGTAGAAAACAACTGAACCCTTCGATTCCCTATCGTTCTCTTCCTGCAGTCAGTGATGCCTGTCAGAGCCTTTATCAGAGCTGTGTCAAAGCTGTATATCAGTGGCTGTCTGGGCTGTCCATCATAGCTGCCAGTTTTGTTCCGAAGAATTTTTTAAGTCAAGTCGATCCTGACTACTCTAATTCATATATTTTCGTAGTTACAGAATCAGTTATTACAGCTTTTGCTTCAGCTCGTTCTACTTTGACTGGTTGAAATCAGCAGCTCTGTAATAAGCGCTCGATCTTGCCGTATGCACAGAGCTGTATATTCCCACTGTATATTCATGTGAGTATCGCTTCACCATAACTTCATTCTGTTCGATCTCTTCAAGATATTTTCCGCTCAGCTCCAACCCGATTGGCTCGCTGCAGACAAACTCGGACGCAATTTAACACGAAGCCGATCCCCAATTTGAGCTTCCTATCTTTACGAAGTGGAATCGAAGCGACATGGCAGGCAATTCGTCCCAGCTCGATGAGGCCCTGTTACACGAGGCTCTGGATAAGATCTCAGCGATGCAAACTCTATCGGCTGCTTATCGACTGGGCTTCGTCTGGCTGGTGCCCGGACTGTACCTGCTCGGCTGCTGCGGCAGCGGCCTGTGTGCCCTGGTCCTTCTGCGGAGTCGCTGGGCCCAGCGGGAGCTCGCCAGACCCTGGTTTATCGTCCTCTGCCTCCTGGACATCGGGGTTCTCAGCGTTGGTCTGGCTCTGCTCTACGCCAATATTGTCCAAGTGCTGTTGGCACTGGATGGCTCGATAGGCATGCAGCTGGATCCTAGAAATTGGAATGCTGCCTGCTGCTATGCCATCATGACACTGCAGCTGTACAGCCTGTTGGCGTCCAGCTGGGTGCAGGTCTGCTAAGTGCCAAAACCTTCGATTTGATTAGAGAAGATCTAGGCAGGATAATTTTCGGACGATTAGATGCTTTTATCAGATGGTGTCGGAACGCAAAAGTTGCTGAAACTTCTGGACACTGTTGGTGCCAATGAGACAAACCCGTACAACAATCTGACGTCGACAGATTTTCCGACGTCCAGCGTCGTTGATGGCAGATAGGAACTTTTATGCTGCACCGACGCTCAGTCGACGTTTGTGTTTTTAAGCAGATTTTGCGTCTCACCTTTTTTTGCCCAAGGTTTCGTTCGTTCTCGCGCATTTTTGTTTCGTCGGATTTCGTCAGCGTAATTTAAAAGTTCCCATTTGCAATCGACGTCGCTGGAAGTCGGTGACGTCCGAAAAGTCTGCCGCCGTTGGAGTGTTGCACAGGACAAAATACATTTTTTTAAACTGTTAGATCGGTAAAACTGTTAAAAATGTTAAAACACGTTGCGAACGTTGCTCCTGCTTTCTGGTGACACTATTATGTTGTGATGGCTCTATCGTCCCATGACATGGTTAGACAATATGTGGTCAATAGTAACTGTCCTGTCTCACCCCGAAAATCGAGAAATTCAATCGGAATGGCATTTCTATTTAGGTTGGCATCTCCCTGCTGCGCTGCTTATCCACCACCGTCCCGATCAGCGAGCGAAGCTCTCGCCGAGCCTTGGCCGCCACGCTGGCCGCATCCCTGCTGGTCGTAGCCTGCGTGGTGCCCAGCACCCTGGAGTTCAATGTTGCAGACAGCTCGCTTCCGACCGGCAACTTAAGCAGGCAGCGTCGCGGAGGATGCCAGCCCCGCGCCGGCTCCAAGGGCTACTACTACAGCAGCCTGTCCCTGCGCGTCCTACTGCCGGCAGCCTGCCTGACGTTCAGCACGGCGATCATTTTGCACAGCATTCACCGATTTCGGCAAGCCTTTCACCAGCAGGTTGACGAAGCTAGTCGTCGTCTGGGCCAGCAGCGCCGACGCGTGGGCCTAATTCTCATCGGCATGAACTGCAGCTTCCTAGCGTTCGCGCTGCCCTACGAGCTGCTGCTGTTGGTCAGGAACCACAGATCGCCGACACCGCATGAGGGGCCGTGCGAACTGGTGGCGCGCAACATCCTGGAGCGCTCGCTGTCCATCCTCATGTACGCCAACAATGCCACTAATTGGGTGTTCTACCTGGCCCTAGGCGGACGGTTTCGTCGCGAGATGCGTCGCTGGCTGCTCCAGCTGCTGACCTGCTGCTCTGGCTGGTTGCGACTGCTGCTGCTGCGTCAGCGCCAACGGCGTCAGCACCAGCGGCGGCAGCTGTTGCTACTGGAGCAGCGCCTGACAGCAAGCGGCAGAAGGCAGCCTGGCGGAATCCGGCGGATGTCGCATCGCCAGCAGATTTATGGCCGACCGATGGGACTGAGATGATTGACAGGTCAATTTGATTTCGCCATCTGACGACTTTTAAAGTACATTTTAAAGATTATTTTTACGCTTGAATTATGAGTCAGACTACCGCAGTTAGTACAAATACAAACACTGTAATTGGTTAAAATTTTAACAAAATAATGATAGCATTCAATGATTTTGCTTCCTACTATGCTAACGAGATTTAATCGCCAGCCGGAGGCGTCGCTGTCCACCTGCAGTGGGTCCCGGGCCACGCGGGCATCCCTGGCAACGAGGCGGTCGATGCCATTGCCAAGCACGGCTCCGCGCTGCCGCAGGCTGAGGCCCACATCCCGCTGGCTGCGGCCCAGGCCGCCATTCGCCGCCACTGCCTTGCCCGCTGGCACCAGCTGTACCGCGCGGCGGCCGCCGACGCTGCGGGCACGAGCTCGCTGCCCTGGCACGCCGCCTGCACCTCGGGCCACCTGCCGCCTCCTCCGCCGACTGACCTCTCGCGGCGGCACGAGCGGCTGATCTGCCAGCTGCGCGCCGACCGCTGCCATGCCCTCCGGGGCTTCCAGGCCGCGATTGGCGCCCCGGTGGCCCCCACCTGTCGACTCTGTGGCGAGGGCGACGAGACGGCGGCCCACGTGCTCCTCGCCTGCCCCGCCCTGACCGCCCACCGCTGCCGCCTCTGGGGCCCCTGCCCGGAGCCCGCTGCGGTCTTTGAATGCTGTGCTTCCGTGCTGGCCCTGCTTGGGAAGGCGGGCATCATCTGATGCCCGGTGCCATGGGCCCTGGCCCGCGCACGCCCGAAGAAGAAGAAGAAGAAGAAGAAGAAGAAGATTTAATCGCTGCCAATAGATCTAATCGTCAAGTGCTTTGCCCTCTATCAGATATGACTAGTCATGCAGTACTTAAAATAAAACAATTAAGCACTTACATTGCATTGTGTGCAATAGATCGCGTATTTTTATAGAACACGGGCTTTTTGCGCACTATCTGAGTCAAGATATTAATAATAAGGCAAAAAAAATACTTTTAATTCTCAACAGCTGTAATAAGCATTTGGTGTAAAAGCAAAGTTCACATAGCTATTGTTACAAGGCATAGGCAGTTACTGCAGCTAAATATATTTATACAGTCAGCTAATTCTTGAAAGCAAAGGTCTCTTTTAAGCCGTCATTTCATATTTCGACAGACGTGACCACTAACTATACTGCCATCAGTAATGACTAGCAGCTTTTATTTAGAGGTTTAGAAAATCTAATTATTTAATTAGTGCGAGTCCCAATCTGAAATCCTGGGATCAGGTCTAAAATCCTGCATCACAATTTGCAATCCTGGATCACGATCTGAAGCAATGGGATCACGTTCTGAAACAATAGGATCACGATCTAAAACAATGGGATCGCGATTTAAAACAATGGGATCCCAAACTGACACAATAGGATCACGATCTGAAACAATGGGATCACGATCTGAGCAATGGGATCACAATCTGAAATCATGGGTTCACAATCTGAAATCATGGGATCACAATATTAAATCATGGGATCACAATATGAAATCATGGGATCACAATCTGAAATCATGGGATCACAATCTGAAATCATGGGATCACAATCTGAAATCATGGGATCACAATCTGAAATCATGAGATCACAATCTGAAATCATGGGATCACAATCTGAAATCATGGGATCACAATCTGAAATCATGGGATCACAATCTGAAATCATGGGATCACAATCTGAAATCATGGGATCACAATTTGAAATCATGGGATCACAATCTGAAATCATGGGATCACAATCTGAAATCATGGGATCACAATCTGAAATCATGGGATCACAATCTGAAATCATGGGATCACAATTTGAAATCATGGGATCACACTTTGAAATCATGGGTTCACAATCTGAAATCATGCGATCACAATCTGAAATCATGGGATCACAATTTGAAATCATGGGATCACAATCTGAAATCATGGGTTCACAATTTGAAATCATGGGATCACAATCTGAAATCATGGGTTCACAATCTGAAATCATGGGATCACAATCTGAAATCATGGGATCACAATCTGAAATCCTAGGATCACAATTTGAAATCATGGGATCACAATTTGAAATCATGGGATCACAATTAGAAATCCTGGGATCACAATTTGAAATCATGCGATCACAATTTGAAATCATGGGATCACAATATGAAATCATGGGATCACAATATGAAATCATGGGATCACAATCTGAAATCATGGGATCATAATCTGAAATCATGGGATCACAATCTGAAATCATGGGATCATAATCTGAAATCATGGGATCACAATCTGAAATCATGGGATCATAATCTGAAATCATGGGATCATAATCTGAAATCATGGGATCACAATCTGAAATCATGGGATCATAATCTGAAATCATGGGATCATAATCTGAAATCATGGGATCACAATCTGAAATCATGGGATCACAATCTGAAATCATGAGATCACAATCTGAAATCATGGGATCATAATCTGAAATCATGGGATCATAATCTGAAATCATGGGATCAGAATCTGAAATCATGGGATCACAATCTGAAATCATGGGATCACAATCTGAAATCATGGGATCATAATCTGAAATCATGGGATCACAATCTGAAATCATGAGATCACAATCTGAAATCATGGGATCATAATCTGAAATCATGGGATCATAATCTGAAATCATGGGATCACAATCTGAAATCATGGGATCACAATCTGAAATCATGGGATCACAATCTGAAATCATGGGATCACAATCTGAAATCATGGGATCACAATCTGAAATCATGAGATCACAATCTGAAATCATGGGATCACACTCTGAAATCATGGGATCATAATCTGAAATCATGGGATCATAATCTGAAATCATGGGATCACAATCTGAAATCATGGGATCACAATCTGAAATCATGGGATCACAATCTGAAATCATGGGATCACAATCTGAAATCATGGGATCACAATCTGAAATCATGGGATCACAATTTGAAATCATGGGATCACAATCTGAAATCATGGGATCACAATCTGAAATCATGGGATCACAATCTGAAATCATGGGATCACAATCTGAAATCATGGGATCACAATCTGAAATCATGAGATCACAATCTGAAATCATGGGATCACACTCTGAAATCATGGGATCATAATCTGAAATCATGGGATCATAATCTGAAATCATGGGATCACAATCTGAAATCATGGGATCACAATCTGAAATCATGGGATCACAATCTGAAATCATGGGATCACAATCTGAAATCATGGGATCACAATCTGAAATCATGGGATCACAATCTGAAATCATGGGATCACAATCTTAAATCATGGGATCACAATCTGAAATCATGGGATCACAATATGAAATCATGGGATCACAATCTGAAATCATGGGATCACAATCTGAAATCATGGGATCACAATCTGAAATCATGGGATCACAATCTGAAATCATGGGATCACAATCTGAAATCATGGGATCACAATCTGAAATCATGGGATCACAATTTGAAATCATGGGATCACAATCTGAAATAATGGGATCACACTCTGAAATCATGGGATCACAATTTAAAATCATGGGATCACAATCTGAAATCATGGGATCACACTCTGAAATCATGGGATCACAATCTGAAATCATGGGATCACACTCTGAAATCATGGGATCACACTTTGAAATCATGGGATCACACTCTGAAATCATGGGATCACAATTTGAAATCATGGGATCACACTCTGAAATCATGGGATCACACTTTGAAATCATGGGATCACACTCTGAAATCATGGGATCACAATTTGAAATCATGGGATCACAATCTGAAATCATGGGATCACAATCTGAAATCATGGGATCACAATCTGAAATAATGGGATCACACTCTGAAATCATGGGATCACAATTTGAAATCATGGAATCACAATCTGAAATCATGGGATCACAATCTGAAATCATGAGATCACAATCTGAAATCATGGGATCACACTCTGAAATCATGGGATCATAATCTGAAATCATGGGATCATAATCTGAAATCATGGGATCACAATCTGAAATAATGGGATCACACTCTGAAATCATGGGATCATAATCTGAAATCATGGGATCACAATCTGAAATCATAGAATCACAATCTGAAATCATGGGATCACAATCTGAAATCATGGGATCACAATCTGAAATCATGGGATCACAATCTGAAATCATGGGATCACAATTTGAAATCATGGGATCACAATCTGAAATCATGGGATCACAATCTGAAATCATGGGATCACAATATGAAATCATGGGATCACAATCTGAAATCATGGGATCACAATCTGAAATCATGGGATCACAATCTGAAATCATGGGATCACAATCTGAAATCATGGGATCACAATCTGAAATCATGGGATCACAATCTGAAATCATGGGATCACAATCTGAAATCATGGGATCACAATTTGAAATCATGGGATCACAATCTGAAATCATTGGATCACAATCTGAAATCATGGGATCACAATCTGAAATCATGGGATCACAATCTGAAATCATGGGATCACAATTTGAAATCATGGGATCACAATCTGAAATCATGGGATCACAATCTGAAATCATGGGATCACAACTAGACATAAATAGTAAAAACTAGTTGGTTAAAACAAAATAATTGAAAAATAACTGAGCGTTTCCAGTTGCATTAAAACCTGCAATCTCTCTGTCTATGCAAATTGGAGAGAAGCTGGGCCAAGTGATGGGGATCTGATTCACGGAAGCAGATGAATGACGGATGACGCGATGCCGTGCACGCAGCCTGCATTGAGTTAATTTCCAGCCCTGCTTTTTTAGCTGCTTTTATTTTAAACAGACGCAGCTCAAAGTGGCGATGATTTCATCGCAAATCCTTCTCGCTTGCCCGCTGCGCCAGCTGCAGGGCCGTAACGGCCAGGCTGGCACGATGAGGGAGACAATGCCACTGCAGAACCTGACTCCTCTGTTCACCACATGCCAATCCCTGAGCTGAGCTTCTGCAGCCTCTGTTCCTATAGGAGAGGCATCTCTTTGATGTCTGCCGCTTTAGCTGCCTGCAGCACACCGTCTACGGGCTAGTCATATTTTTTCTGAGCTGCGGGCTGTAGCGGAGGTGGCTTTGCGCTGGTCGGCATTGAGTGGGCCATCCGCGCCGTCTCTCCTGAGGGCTCCGGAGCTGAAACAAAAGCAGTGGCGCACGGAGGTGGCTGCAGTTGCCTCCCCCATCCCGGAAGGTACCTCCTCTGCTGCACTAAACCTGTCAAACCCGCTCTCTAGCCAGTCTTCCAATTTGGGAGAAGGCAGGTTGGTTTGAGCAAAAAAACTGCTCAATTCCAGCGGAGCAGCGCCCACCCCTTGCAGTCCCCCCGGAGTCGGTCGGGCTACAAATGAGCCGACGCAGTAGCAGAGGGACGTTCAGCGAGAGGAACAAGGGCACTAGGGCTGGCAGGAAGGCATCTGATCCAGGCCAACTGATTGTCCGAACACAGCTCTTCCGAGTAAGATCCAATGGAGGCTGCTCTAGAACGGCTTTCGTTCTTGAAGGATTTGTTTTCAAACAAAGAGCTGTGCTTGGCCACATCAGTGGCTGGGTCAGAAGATCGTCAGAAGCTTCCAACAGCCCCAGAGTGACTATAGGAAAGATTCGAGAGTTTTTGTACGACTAAAAAAGACGCCAGAGGTAACTCTTTCTGCTTTATTAATAATTACTATGCCATAGAATATAAACTATAAGTATTTAAGTATTCAAGTACGAGCTATTTAAGTAAACTATAAAATATTTTAACGTCAGAACAAATATGACGGTACTAATCAATGAACACGAAATTCGACTAGCTAAATAAAGAGTTCACTTACTTTTACATTAACCTCCCGAAACACTCCAATGTTGCGCATATCTTGGTTTTTTCTGTAGGATCACACATTTTATTATCTATCCTCTGGTCTTATATATCGTAAGTAAAAGGAAGGACTGCTCATCTGCCTAACATTTTGGGGCTGAAAGTTCGCTTCTCGAGACCCTCTTTCTCCCTGATTGGCTTGCGATGATTAGCCTGATTTTCTATGGAAAAAGCACAGAAAACGTTGAATTCCATGTGTATAGAAATTCACCTTTCGGTACTCAAAAGTTAATAATACGGTTTGTCTCATTTTAAACACCCACTGCCTACTTCACAATAGCTCCCAAAGCCCCGACTTTCATGAGACTCCCGCTATATATCAAAGTTTTCCCACCTTTACGATGAACTAACTTTCAAAGCCGTCCGACATCAGCATCTTCGAGATATTCAGCGATTGTTTTCAAAGACCCTGGTGACAAGAACAATTAGCATTGCTTTGAATAAAGTTCTACGGCAAATCCATAAATGTTTCAAAAAATAAAAATTAACTTTTTTATCAACCCAAAATACTCGTAGTTACAAATGATAGCCGACATTTGTTGTCGAACATCCGACTCGATCCAACGAGAATCGTTGAATGTCTCGACGATGCCGATGTTTTGTTTTTCTGGAAATTATTTAATCAGAGAGAGTGGAAAATATTAGTCCTTGTTCTGGGTATTTGAAATTCGCCCCTGGTCTTTCTAACTGTTAAAATAAGCTGCTCGGCTTAGTCGAGCAAATCAAAAGCCGTGAACTGCATCGAAGCGCCTCTTTGTTGGCCGAACCGAATAAAAATATGTCTGAAGGCTTGCGATTTGGTTTGTCAACGTTGAAACCGAACGGGTGATTTACACCGACGTCTAGAAATTTCTGTGTCAGCAGCATTTTAAAAGAGTATATGCGTACTCGCTCTATCGCAGGCGAGCCAAGCTCTCTCTCTACAGTAATCTAGAGAGGCTGCTAGCCGGAGCGGTTCCGAATTTACGAATGACTCGATCCTCCAGTTTTGAAGCGATTCGATGCAGAAAACCCGGTAGCGAAAACTGTGTCGATTCAGGTTCAAACGTCGATTCAAGCAAGAGAAATCTGCTTCTGTGTAGAAAGCGTTGCCGCCAGTTGCGCAAGAGATTTCAATAAAAGCCAAATCAAAGACTTTTAAGCGTGCGCTGTTCAAAGCTTTGCTGTAGTCCATTGAATCCTTACTGAGACAGGTAACACCATATTTAGAACATCCTTCGAAAAGTAGTACGGTGAATAGTCAGCTGGGCTCAGGCTATTGGCATCGGATATTTACGCTCGTACATTTGCTCTCCTCGAGCTTACAAGGAGCTGCACATTGTGTGAACACAAACATTATCTGACATACTTGGGCTTGTAATTGACGTGTGAAATTTAGTTCTGTTTCACTGAATTGTCAAACCAACTGCGAATCTAAAGTTCTTTTTTTATACAAAACAAGCTAGTAAATCTTCATACGAACGTTAAAAATGGAATTCAATTTTCGCAAGTCTTTTTAAAACTGAAATTTTTATCAAAATTGAACGTGAAAAGGTGTCCAGTTTGTAAAAACTGCGAATTTCGAAGCTGGCAGAAGTAAGAGAAGATGAAATCTATATATAAACAAGCTAAAAAATATTTGACTACGGCAATCAAATTAAAAAGTAGAATTCACGCAAATAATTGATTTCAGCGAGCTCAAAGAAAATTTATTGATTTGCAACTTGAAAATATTGGAATGGGTGGGTAAATTCTTCAGACCTATTCTTCAGCAATCTTCAGACATTATTGCATTAAAAAGAGCACTAAAAATTGGTTAAACTTACTCAGTACTATTCGAAATTTTAACCCTATAGCATAAGGCAGAGCGGTTGACTTGATGCGAAAGGTGAAAACTTCTCTGCAAGTAGGATGCAACGTGCACTAACGTCTACTTGCTGGAGCATTTACTCAATGCATTCAACCATTAAACCTTGCTTGTTCTCTCCAGGAACACCAGATTCCACGCCCTCTATGGCGACCTCCGCTCCATCTGCAGTGCCATTCGACGATGTCTTGTCTGGTTTCCGCTCAGAACGGCACACGGCGATCAGCAGATTATGAATCAGCTCTACAACTTCAAAGAAGGTCAGCGCAGAGCAGCCCAGGTACAGTCCGGACAGACCGCCGATCTCGGCAAAGAAGCTCAGTCCAGTGTAGGCCAGAGACACCGTCATGCCGGCGCTGAGCTGTCCAGCACTGATGAGCTTCACCTGCAGCACCTGCGACTGCAGCTGCCGATTCAGGTCTAACAGCATCCGCTGCAGCAGCCGGGTGTCGCTGCTATTGATGGTATAGGTTCTGTCCAACACGGAGTAAAGGTACTCAACCATCGGCATCCGTCCTCTATTATTAACGACCGCACGCAATCCATGCATCATGTCTCGGTTGTCGGTGTCAGTGGGCCAAGAGCCGGTGGACCAGGCCAGGCTGTAGGACCTCTCGGTGCATGGTCGCTTCTTTGCGCAGGCGTTGGCTGCCTCGCTGCTCACAGACTGGATGCGGGACGTGTGAGGGTCAGTGAAGACACCCACAGCGGACCAGTTAGAGCAATATCGTAAGTCCGCGTGGTGCTGGGGTCTGGGGTAGTCTTGCTCGATGCAGTTCAGGATTTCTCGAGTCCGTCTGTGCACCTCTAGAGTTGAATTGGCATGGCACAATTTTTGAAATACTGAAGCTAACGTAATGTGTCAAGTTTAGCAATAAACTCGAGAACCTAGCATCCTTTAAAATAAGACGAAGCTATATCTAAGAAGTTTATGGTAACAAAGTTATTTAGCGTTGCTTCTGGAGAATTTCTAAAAATATTCTTTGTAATAACCTTGTTTGCAAACCATTTAACACAGGCTCTATAGAGAAATCTGTACCGACAAAAGCACAGTTCAAAATCCATCTTTTGATCAAGCTAGTAAATGTGCATGGATTACCATCGTAGTAGCAGTAGTCGTAGCTGTATCGCATGCTGTAGGGCTGCTCAGGTGAGTACGGATTGAAGTAGCTGACTCGGCTCTCCTCCGCCAGGCACTCGTTAGACAGCTGGGACACATCCTTCTCTGTCTGCAGCATTGAGATCTTGATCTCATTAGAGGTGCCAGGTCTGAGCAGCACGGAGGCAGAGCTCAGCTCACTCGGATACGTGTCCGGATCCGTCAGGAACAGCCGCAGAGAGGCCGGAACCAGCAGGTCCATGCCATTGTAATAACTCCATTGGGTCGGAATGATTCCACTTTCAACTGAGCTCACGTTTGTGATTAAGTTGTGATATGGAAACAGCACAAGGTTAGATGCATTGACCGGAAACTGCAGCATGTGTGTGTCGACTGACAGGTAGGCAGTCAAAGATCTGGCCGGATTCCGAAGCGTCTGTCGAATTTCATTACTAAGCACAATTTTCGAGCATCGCTTGCCGTATGAGTGGTAAAACGGCTCAACTTCAACCACTGTTTCGTTGCCGTTCGATGCGTCACTTTTCAGACCGGCCCACAACACATTCTGCACTGGTCGATGACCCATTAGGTCAGCAACGAGCTTCACTGGCAGTGAGTTGAGCACAACGCGGAGCAGAAGATACACAGAGCCATTGCACATTTGAATAAACTTCGACCTCAAATCCATCATTCGACTGCGCAGGTCGTTCGCTTCTGTGGCATTCAAGCTGAACCCGTAGCTGCCGGAGAAAATGTTTCCTGGACACAGGTACACATCGGGAAACACAAAGTCTTTGTAGTCGGCGTACAGAGTCGTGCTGTGACCACCCCGGATGTACTTGCTCAGCGATGCAGAGAAGCAGTAGGCAAACACACCTGACGCAGCTAAGAAGACGACAATCCAGATGCATTTCATGTACAGAGACCGATCATTGCCAACCAGTCGACTCAGGCCATGAGCTGTTGTCTCTGTTGCGAACCGTCGAAGCTCTCGACGAAGGAGGAAAAGCTGCGACCTTCTAAAATTTCCACCCGACCGAACACCTGTGAGAACAAATTTAAGCGACTAGTTAATTATTTTATTTTCTTGCTGCAATTTAAGGTAGCGAGAGGTTTCTTTCTGCTTTGCTTAAAGTCACTTTTCTGGCTAGTAGTGTAAACCATAACTAATTAGCCTTGGTGATTCTCCCATTGTTTTAGCTCTGATTCCGCTACAGATATTTTTGTGTCAACTCAGTGCAATTTAGCCTTTTAAATCCTCACCTGGCACCGACTCTTTCTCAGGTACAATCATGTTACTGATCTGGCTTCCTTGCGGGTGAGCGTGCGGGCCAGCAGCATTTGGATCCGATGGGCCAATATAAATATTCGCTTGGCCCGGGCATGTTGACTCAATATAATTACCCGATTGGTCATTGGAGCTGCGAATGAATGGTTAGACGGGTGAATGGTTGGAAGTAGTTTCCTATTCTGCAAACAGAGTTGGACCAGCTTACTCTCGCTATGCAGATTTAATGTCGATTATCATTGGTTGCTAAGCGAGCTAATGTTTAACTTCTCCCGTGTCCACATAACACTATCGTGCTAGTATAAAACTATTTTATGATGCGCGGGGCAAAGTCAATACATCGGGTTAAGGACACTTACACTAAATCCTTACTTTTACATCCGACACAGAGTCCATGATTCACGCTGAATATTACTCTGGTAATCCCAACTATGAAACCAATCTGACTAATTATGGCAATGTCAAATCAACCACATGGGCTATTCAGTCTGGAATCTGGTGCTTCTATCGACATGCTACCTGGCATCTAAAACTTTCCGAATTCGCTTAAACAACAAACAAACAGATGGTATTTGCTTGCCAGAAAACTCAATTTTCGAGCAATTCTCGGAAGTCCATGGACTTCCATACCAAAGTGTTACTATAGTGTTAGCTTTAGTGTAAGCGATTTCAAGGCGTAACGCGACAGAAGTAATATTTTAAAAGAGCATTAAGCTTATTTCGAAAAGTAGAGGTAAAACTAGTATCAATAATAATAATAATTGCAGGAGAGCTGCGGGCAATGGGACATCATTTGGTGACACTAGACACGCAGCCAGCCAGGAGGTAATTCTGCCCATTTCGCTGACTCCTGAGCACACACAAATACAGCCACTGAACACGGGCATACGCTCAAATATCTTCTACATCCTCTTGACTTGCTCATCGTCAGGCACTGTACACTTCACTGTGCCTTGGACGTTGGCCCTCAAGGGTGCAAATTACACGACAAGCCGCCACGCCTTATCTCCGCAGCTGCGCCCTAAATTGATGTGGCCTCACCGTGGAATCGAACTCAGGGACCTTGGTGCCATAGGCAAACGCGGTTGACCGCTCTGTCACACACCACAAAAAGTACTTTCACTGCCTTTGAAACAATGTTCGGGTCCCAAAGCATAAGTCCACCGGTTGAAAACTTATTGGTAGGCAAAAAGTCCATGCGTCTCTAAAAAACATACTTTTTTACAAGTGCTTTATACTCAAAGAGGAAAATTTCTGAATCCCGATAAAGACAAACACATTCAAGCCTAAGTATATGCGCCGTGAAAACTTTCTGCAACTAAACTGACAGGCCATTTGCAGCTTTTGCGCGACGCATCTGAAGGCTGCGTGATGAGAAGACGCCACACCCACCCTCAATTACTCCTACTGATGCTGCTACCCATTTAACAGCTGGGTGAACTGATGCAATCCAGAGTTAAGTGCATTGCTAAATGACACAAATTGTTCCAGTGGAGTTAGGAATCGAACCCTGATCTTCAAGTCGTAAGTCCGACGCTTTAAACTACTGGGCTACAACCCCAGATACAAAAAATTAATCAAAACTTTCGAGTGTCAGATCTGACTGTTGTGGTTCTTTAAAGTCACCGCTGGTTTGGCCCTTCACTGAATCCTCCGCTCCATCTGCAGTACCATTCGCCGATGTCTTGTCTGGTTTCCGCTCAGAACGGCACACGGCGATCAGCAGATTATGAATCAGCTCTACAACTTCAAAGAAGGTCAGCGCAGAGCAGCCCAGGTACAGTCCGGACAGACCGCCGATCTCGGCAAAGAAGCTCAGTCCAGTGTAGGCCAGAGACACCGTCATGCCGGCGCTGAGCTGTCCAGCACTGATGAGCTTCACCTGCAGCACCTGCGACTGCAGCTGCCGATTCAGGTCTAACAGCATCCGCTGCAGCAGCTGGGTGTCGCTGCAATTGATGGTATAGGTTCTGTCCAACACAGAGTACAGGTAGTTTATAATTGGCATAGTCCCTCTATCACCGTCTCGCATCAAGATGCTGCGCAATCCTTGCATCATATTGCGATTATCGGTGTCTGTGGGCCAAGAGCCGGTGGACCAGGCCAGGCTGTAGGACCTCTCGATGCATGGTCGCTGCTTGCCACAGGCTTTGGCTGCTTCGTTGCTCACCGATTTGATGAGTGTCAGGTCAAATGGTTGAAAGCCCATGGACCAGTTGAAGCAGTTTCTAAGGTCAGCGTGACGCTGAGGTCTGGGATAGCCGGCCTCGATGCAGTTCAGAATTTGACGAGTGCGGCTGTGCAGCTCTGAAACAGAAAGGCCCGATGTCGGTTTGATAGACTTCAGGAATGTTGCTGCGCATCAAAAAACATCAAGCTTAAGTTGAAAAAAGATCATTTTAAGAATATCCAATTTTATGGTCCTCGTTGAAACAATTAACGTAAAAATAAAAGCAAGAGTATAAGTAAACGAACAATTACTCGTACTAGCAATATAAAAAAGAAAGTTAACTAAATATCCATGTCAATATAACGAAGTATCCCAGTTAAAGTTATTGAGTAATAGCCCTCGATGTACTACTCATTGTAAAGAGATTTTTCCTCACCATCGTAGTAGCAGTAGTCGTGGCTGTATCGCATGCTGTAGGGCTGCTCAGGTGAGTACGGATTGAAGTAGCTGACTTGTCTCTCCTCCGCCAGGCACTCGTTAGACAGCTGGGACACATCCTTCTCCGTCTGAAGCATTGAGATCTTGATCTCATTAGAGGTGCCAGGTCTGAGCAGCACGGATGCAGAGCTCAGCTCACTCGGATACGTGTCCGGATCCGTCAGGAACAGCCGCAGCGAGGCCGGAACCAGCAGGTCCATGCCATTGTAATAACTCCATTGGGTCGGAATGATTCCACTTTCAACTGAGCTCACGTTTGTGATTGAGTTGTGATATGGAAACAGCACAAGGTTAGATGCATTGACCGGAAACTGCAGCATGTGTGTGTCGACTGAGAGATAGGTAGACAATGAGCTCGCAGGATTTCGTAACACTTCTCGAACGTCACTTGTGAGTACAATTTTCGAGCATCGCTTGCCGTATGAGTGGTAAAACGGCTCGACAGGAAGCACCGCTTCAAATGTGTTGGATGAGTCTTTACGAAGATTTGCCCTCAAAACAGTTTGAGCTGGTCGATGTCCCATTAGGTCAGCGACTAGCTTCACTGGCAGTGAGTTGAGCACAACGCGGAGCAGAAGATACACAGAGCCGTTGCACATTGGAATAAACTTCGACCTCAAATCCATCATTCGACTGCGCAGGTCGTTCGCTTCTGTGGCATTCAAGCTGAACCCGTAGCTGCCGGAGAAAATGTTTCCTGGACACAGGTACACATCGGGAAACACAAAGTCTTTGTAGTCGGCGTAAAGAGTCGTGCTGTGATCACCCCGGATGTACTTGCTCAGCGATGCAGAGAAGCAGTAGGCAAACACACCTGACGCAGCTAAGAAGACGAAAATCCAGATGCATTTCATGTACAGAGACCGATCATTGCCAACCAGTCGACTCAGGCCATGAGCTGTTGTCTCTGTTGCGAACTGTCGAAGCTCTCGACGTAACAGGAGAAGCTGCGAATTGCTAAAAGTTGCACCCAGCCGAACACCTGCACGGATTAAATATGTGTGGCACGTTTTGAAGAAATTTTTATGAAGAAGTTAGTTTTTTCTAATTTCTTTGATCATGTCTAATTTTGCTCATACGCTCATAGTAGCGTTTATGTTACGATGCTGCATGTGCGAGAAATTAGTTCATCCTGATTGATCACCATTTTAGCCCTATTGATAGCACTGAATTGGGATCCAGGCAAGGTAATTAATTATTAACTTCATATCAAGCAGCAGCTGCTACTTCTCTTTTACTGCTTTTACTTTTGTTGTGATTGACTACAGAAGAACTAAAATCTACAGGGTGAAGTTCTTTTGCTGAAATCTCCCTGGAGCAATGTTGAATTCTCTGAGTAATATATTTTGCTCTGGTTTAAATGCTGTGCACTTAAAACGAAAAATACGAGTATCCACGGATATGTCAACCGAACTTTACCTGGTACAGGCCTATTATCCAGCGCTCTCTTCATTTCCGAATGGAAGCTGTTAGGTACGGTCAGTCCGGACAAAGGTTGCAGCTTTTAGAGCAGGTTTCACAGTCTAGTATTATTTTAGCTTTATATACAAGCGTTATACAAATATTTCTGAGCGATATTGACTCAGCTGAATAGTCATGAAGTATGAAGGTCTCTTTTCAGTCAACAGTATTCTCAGTTGGGTTTAGTCAAGCAAACTAAAAATGCGACAGTCCATTGGTCTTACTAATTAACATTTTTTCGTGAGAAATATCCGTTTAGACTGATTAGGTTTAATTGACGCAATCCTAGAGAGAATGCCAAATTGCGACTCCTGAACAATGGAAACAATTTTTTTAAATTTTAGTAAAAAATACAAGAGCAGCTTAAGCGTGACTACTTCTAGTAGTCTGCACCTAGTTATCGGCTGAATGACTAGACTAAAACGAAATATTATCTTCGATAATAAATAATTGTAAATTTTACGATAGGAACCTCTGTCCAAGCGGTTAGAGCCATGGACTTCAGGCACAGGGAGATCGGTAATTGAATCTCAGCCCAGGAAATAGCTTCCATCCTTACTGAGACGCCTGATACCTTCATTCTTTCAGTTCACCCAGATGTATGATAGGTAGCAGCATTCGCTGGGTGAAAATCTGGGTGGATGTGGAAAAATCTGGACAAAAAGCTGTCCATGTACACAGTCCGTAAAAGCACCACGCGATTGCTGCGGCTCTACCACCACTGGCCGTATGTCTAGCTCGACTTAAAACGGGCTGAAATAAAAATGTATTAGTACACTCCTCGTACATTAGAACTTGGATAAACTTACATGGTAATAAAACTCACTCAAATTTTATAGTCTATTGAAATGTACCAGCATTACAGAAATTCCACAATAACCCTCATTTATCCCCTGGACACTAGACAATTACATTACCATTTTGCTTCAAGCTATTCAATCAACATTTTCCACTGCCAGATCTGACTGCTGCGGTTCTTCAAAGTCACCGCTGGTTTGGCCCTTCACTGAATCCTCCGCTCCATCTGCAGTACCATTCGACGATGTCTTGTCTGGTTTCCGCTCAGAACGGCACACGGCGATCAGCAGATTATGAATCAGCTCTACAACTTCAAAGAATGTCAGCGCAGAGCAGCCCAGGTACAGTCCGGACAGACCGCCGATCTCGGCAAAGAAGCTCAGTCCAGTGTAGGCCAGAGACACCGTCATGCCGGCGCTGAGCTGTCCAGCACTGATGAGCTTCACCTGCAGCACCTGCGACTGCAGCTGCCGATTCAGGTCTAACAGCATCCGCTGCAGCAGCTGGGTGTCGCTGCTATTGATGGCATAGGTTCTGTCCAACACGGTGTACAGGTACTCGACCATCGGCATCCGTCCTTTGCTACTAAGGAACGGACGCAATTCATGCATCATGTCTCGGTTGTCTGCGTCGGATGGTCAGGAGCCAGTGGACCAGGCCAGGCTGTAGGACCTCTCGGTGCACGGGCGCTTCTTGCTACAGGCTCTGGCTGCTTCGCTGCTCACAGACTGGACGTTGGTTAGATTAGTATTAGCGTAAATGCCAGTGGCGGACCAGTTGTAGCAGCTATTAAGGTCGGCGTGGTGCTGGGGTCTTGGGTATCCTTGTTCGATGCAGTTTAATATCTTCTGAGCTCGGCTGAAAAGCTCTAAAAAAGTAAAATATGTAAATTTTAATTATGTTTCTAGTCACTCGACAACAAGAGATCTAATAAAAACAAATATTTTTTACTCATTATACTCAATTTTCAACCTTCAATTGAAAATAATAAGCTACAAGTATTTCTAAATGGAGAAAGAAAGTGCGTTAAAGAAACGTGCTTTCATTCGTCCACAAATAACCAACCATCGTAGTAGCAGAAGACGTAGCTGTATCGCATGCTGTAGGGCTGCTCAGGTGAGTACGGATTGAAGTAGCTGACTCGTCTCTCCTCCGCCACGCACTCGTTAGACAGCTGGGACACATCCTTCTCTGTCTGCAGCATGGAAATCTTAATCTCGTTGGAGGTTCCAGGCCTGAGCAGCACGGAGGCGGAGCTCAGCTCACTCGGATACGTGTCCGGATCCGTCAGGAACAGCCGCAGCGAGGCCGGAACCAGCAGGTCCAAGCCATTGTAATAACTCCATTGGGTCGGAATGATTCCGCTGAAGACCTGCCTGGAGGCACTTAGGAAAACGCAAGGGCGCGCTTGTCGCATGACCATGAGTGCCCCACCGTCTGCTCCTTACGATGGCCTCAATGCCTCCTCGACGCTCCCCCGTTGGACATTTTTGTCCGCAGGGAAGCCGCTAAAACAGCGCGTCGGCTTATTGACGCCGGCGTCCGCTTCACGCCTCAAAAGGCAATGGCAAAGCGCAAACTTTTGCCTCACACGGATCTGTGCCTTCGAGACTTGGAAGATAGCGGTGGACTCCACGTCTTATCTGAAGGCGAACCACACACTCTCAATCTCACCCAACGCTACAAAATCATCATCCCCTCGAGTGAAGACGCTAACGACCACTGGAACCACCAGGAGGTCCACTGCTATACGGACGGATCCCTTAAAGACGGCCCTGCCGGCTTTGGGGTCTGCATCCTGATCAACGGCCGCGTCGTCCCTACGCATGCCCAACATACTGGGAGACTTTCTTCGGTCTTCAAGAATGAAATCCTTGCTATCAGCTCCTGTGCCGCAGAGCTGAATGCCAGGAATACGAGAGGAGAGACTATCATCATCCACTCTGACAGCCAAGCGGCCTTACAAGCCCTTTGCCGCACCACCACGTGCTCCCGGACAGTCGCTGACTGTGCCCGGCAACTCAACCTCCTGGCCCGTAACAACACGGTCAGGCTGAGCTGGATCCCAGGGCATGCGGGCTTCCCAGGGAACAAGCTAGCGGATACCCTTGCCAAGCATGGTGGCTCTGGCTCTCTCCTGGGCCCTGCTACCCTGGTCCCGATCCCCATCACGGTCATCAATCGCCACATTGATGACTGGGCTGAATCCCTCTATAGGGACAGATGGGTGGGCACCCAGAACTGTCGGTAATCCCGTGCCGCAGTTCCGCGCCCGTATCGCAGGCTTATGAACATCCTTTTGAACCAAAACAACCAAAACCGGAAGGATATCCGCGCCCTCGCCATGACCCTCACGGGCCACGGCTACCTCGCTAGGCACTGTTTCCTCCGGGGCGACCTTGAGAGTGAACTGTGTCCATTCTGTGAGTACGACAACGAAGATGCTGAGCACTTTGTGTGTCACTGCCCTTTCTTTAACAGAGACCGGCTACGCTACCTCGGGCCCAACCCGTCTATGGACGAGATCTGCCAGCCCGACAGCATTCCACGGCTCGTCCAGTTTTTCTGAGCCACGTTCTTCCCTACGGAAGACAACGCTGCAGGACGGACCGGCGGACCACCCTGACCGGCCCCGCGCCCTTGCCTGTCTGCGGGCCTACAGGGGTTAGCGGTATGGGCGATCCTCGCCTCCCCGCTGCGTCCATGGACCACCCTGCAGCTAAGTCAAAGTAAGTCAAGAGCAGCTCAGGCTTGCAGAGGCGGCTGCTCACTAAAACACCTGCTTGGATTGATTAATTGTAGCTTGTAAAGGATGTAATATTACGGTACAATTTTCGGAAGCTTAACTGCAAAATAATTTAAACGCAAATACAGCGAAAATTGTTTCACGAAGTACTCGGACTTGCAGACTCCAAGGCCTAAGAGTCTAGATGTTTATTGGTTAACGATTGAGAAAGGGTGCGTGTTGTATGTGCACGGGAGCAGTCGAACGTTTCATGCACTCACCCAAAAATCAGTGCACAATACACCCACAAAGCTCACACCATTTGCAGCTGCTGCCGGCCTGGAACTTAAGGCCGCAGGATCACATGAGGCTGCAGCAGATCAGCGAGGTCTGCAGGCGCCAGTTTTGTCAAGCCGTGCCCATCAACCCACATTTTACTTCCTCAACACAGTTCACGGTTCAAACCCCGGCACGTCAAGTTTTAAGTAGAAAACTGCCCTCTCGACCTTACAGAAGGCTGGGCACTTGATAGGCGAGTTGGAGCTGGCCCTTAGCACCCTGCACCCTCAGAAGAATTTTATCGGCCGGAATTTTAAGGGTTAGACGGCTGCACTGTGGCCCCCAGCCGGAGCAGTTGAAGCAGCGGGTCTGGCTCTGAGGCCCCGCCGAAGGGCGTCGGCGAGAGATGTGGCCTCTTGTCCCAGCGGCCTGGCCTGGTGCTGCCGTGCCATCTTGCGCTGCCGCCTCTAGTCATCGCAGCCGTCAGGGTCTCCAGCTGTTGCTCCAACTATGCAAGCCTGTCGTTCGCCATTGCCATGGTGGCTGAGTTGCCAGGTTTGCTTTTGCCTGCAAATCGCTCCGGTCTCTTAGCCTGCTTGATCAGCTCTTCCTTCGTGCAGGTCATCCAGGTTGTTGTCTTTTAGCAGCGTTTCGCGTGTGTCTGCTGACAGCAGCTGCATGACTTTAAACTTCACCTAGCAGTCTCGCAGCCCGGTCTTGCTCTCATGTACTGCAGCTTCAACGAGTACGATAGCTCTTGCAGAATCTCTGTGCTAATGCGTCGCCGATCCTGTAACTCATGCATGGATCTCGGACGCATATCTGTGTGGGTGTCTCCATGCAGCAGGAGCTTCAATTTTGACGTAGCCTTGGCATCTTCTCAGCCCTTGTTATCTGAGAAAACACTGAGCACGGCTGACTGGCTGGACAATTTTGTCGATAGCAAGCTAGCTCACTCGCGTTGGCTGAGTCCATCGCTGCCACCACAGTGTAAGAACAGCGAGACTTTGTGTCACAAATTACTTGCAGGCTCTAAGGCCTGAGAGTCGATATATTTATTGGCTAACTAATAAATATATTGAGGAGGGGGTGGGTGTTGTTCGAGGGTGTAACCAGTCACCCGAGAAAAACAGTTCAGCTGAATTGTGCTTACTAAATTTTACACACCTTCAAAGCTCTATGTGAGCTGAATCACTTATTTAGCATAACCAGGAAGAGACTGTTTAGCAATGCTCTCATGTACTCCTGTATCAGACTCTATTGTTTATTCGAGATTTAGAATAAGTAATTTTTTTATCAAAAGCTACAATGATTATCCGATCAGGTGGGTGCAATGCTGCACCATTGAGACTAACTGCTTGTGTTTTGCAAGTTAGGCTTACCTGACATGTCTTGTTCCAAGGATGCTGACATGTTGGTCGATCTGATCAGTTCTGAAAATGTGTGTCAATTTTGTGCGTCAATTTTTCTGTTTGGGTCGTTAACAATATACTAGTGATAGTTTGTATCAGCCGTGTTGACTATTCTGAGAGCTGAAATGTGACTGATTAAACATTGCATGTGGCATTCTGTGAGTCAACAGAAGCACTAGGATTGCAGGCCTATAGAACCGCAAGCGTAGTCGCTGCAGAGCCTAATGCTTGACTAATTTTCTATAACATCAGTAAAATCAATTGTTTATCAAGTGGGCTAGCATATCAAACAATCGGAAATATGACGCCAGTCAACAAACATTCTGCCAAATGTGACAGTAAATTTACGCATAGAACTTACTATTTAGCTGGGCTACAAAAAAAATTATTGCGTACTACTTTAAGTAGTCGGATTAAACAAATAAAGCATGAAAATTGAAGAAATTTGTGTTTGTAGCAGTTTAATCAACTAATTTGATTGTTAAATGAATACTTTTTTTAAGACCCAATATACGCCAGCAGATTAAGGAAGTCAAGCAGCTAAAAAAACTCTTGATGTCAACTTTATCATTACAACTCGAATAAATGGAAATCGCGTTTTTTACACTGACTGTCATAAGTCCTTATTTGCGAAGGGCAGAAATAAATATATATTTACATTTGGAAGAAAACATTAGGCTAGAATCGTAATTTCAGGTTAAGGAACTGATTGGGTGCACTGCTTACGCAATACACTATTGGCCTATTATACATGAGTGCAATTGTGCAGACTGCAAACTATTTTGGCTTGCATGGTCAGCTGAGGAAGAGAAATGATTTTACTGGTGACAAATAATGCAGTGCATACAGGTAGGCTAGCTTCTGAGGCCCTGGGAGTCCCTGAACCAGGGCATCACCCAGCGTCTCTGCCGCCGTCTGTTCTGCTGGAAGAGCGACGCCGACTATTTTGATGTCGGCGGTGACACTGACGATTGTTCTGCTGCTGCTGTAGTTGCTGTTGCTGCTTTTCGCCAGATTTTTGATGAAGCCACGCGGCCTCAAGTCGATGGTCGTCAAGTTCGGCGAGAGTCAGCTGACACTGGCCGCTGGAGTCCCAAGGACAGATGACCAATTGCTGGTGAATCTCTCTTTGCACAGCCCGGTCGAAGTGCAAATCTAGCCAGGGATGGAGTGAGTCTCGACAAATCGGACAGCTACCCGATCGGACTGACGGCAGGCTGCGGGCCAGGCACAGATAGCAGAATCTGTGGCCGCAGCGAGTCTGCACCGGCTCGGACATGCAGTCCAAGCAGATTGGGCACTCGAAGCGCTTAGGCAATGGCTCGGTGAACACTATTGACAATTCGTGTCGCTTGCTGTAGTAGCTCATGCTTTCGCCTGATTCTGATGAGTTCAACACTTGCTAAGCCTATAGAAAAGTTTGAGCGAAGAAAAAATTGATTCTGTACAGTCTCTCTCATGTGTGAGACTCGAAATAAGTCGAGTCTGTCCATTTGGACATTTGGACTGACCAACCACAATAGCCCGGCCAACAACCCCCTGTGCCTTCACTATCCACTCTGCCTTTGCGAGAAAGCCCGTCTTTGTATGACGTCACTCCGAATTTGAGGGCGAATGGGTATAGACTATAGGCAGTCTTAGCTAAGCGGAGGAAGGGGGCCTCGTGTGTGTGTGTGTGTGTGTGTGCCCCAGGCGCTGACTCTGCGATTTCAAGGCGGATGGCTTGGGTGCGAGAAAGAAATTATCGATTTTTTATTGCCTCTGCCCTCGTGCAGGGAATGCCGGAGGCTCAGCCCAACACCCCCATTCTCCACTGCGGTCAGAAAACAATAAAGCGATGGACAGATGTTAAGCACAATGAATATAGACTTACAATCAAATCGCTAATTTCGTTTGATATAAGCCGCATTTATACATTGGACTCCTAGAATACTATTGCATCTCCAGACTATAGGCTATATAAGATTTTGCATAGCTGCTGACACATCACTTTACTGACACACCACTCTACTGACACACCACTCTACTGACACATCATTTTACTGACACACCACTCTACTGACACACCACTCTACTCTACAATTATAATCTTTAGTATTCCTGAGTCTGTGGCCGCTGATTATAGCCTGAGTCCATGGCTATTCTAACTGTCAATTCACCTGTGTTCATGGTATTTTCAGTGGTTAAGGGGTCAGTGGCAGAGCGGTTAACGCGTTTGCCTCTCGCACCATGGTACCTAAGTTCGATTCCACGGCGAGGCCACATTTATTTGGGGCGCCGCCGCGGAGAGAAGGCTTGATGGCTTGTCGTGCAATTTACGCCCTTTAGGGCCAACCTCTAAGGCACAGTGAGAGTGTACACTGCCTGACCATGAGAAAGTCAGGGCAGATGTACACACCTGTGTGAGCGTGTGCCTGCGTACAGTATCTGTGTGCATGTGTGCTCAGGAGTCAGCGAAATGGGCAGAATTGCCTCCTCGCTGGCTGCGGGTCAGTTGTCACCAAATGATGTGGCATAGCCCGCAGCCCTCCAGCAATTATTATTATTATTGCCACTGGTATTTCAAACGATGCATAAAAATATGTGGAACTAAACGGCTTCTTGAGGTTAATCTATTGGCTTCTTGAGGTTAATCTATTGGCTTCTTGAGGTTAATCTATTGGCTTCTTGAGGTTAATCTATTGGCTTCTTGAGGTTAATCTATTGGCTTCTTGAGGTTAATCTATTGGCTTCTTGAGGTTAATCTATTGGCTTCTTGAGGTTAATCTATTGGCTTCTTGAGGTTAATCTATTGGCTTCTTAAAGTTAATCTATTGACTTCTTCAGTTTAATCTATTGGCTTCTTCAGGTTAATCTATTGGCTTCTTCAAGTTGATCTATTGACTTCTTCATGTTAATCTATTGGCTTCTTCATGTTAATCTATTGGCTTCTTCAGGTTAATCTATTGGCTTCTTCAGGTTAATCTATTGGCTTCTTCAGGTTAATCTATTGGCTTCTTCAAGTTGATCTATTGACTTCTTCATGTTAATCTATTGACTTCTTCAGGTTAATCTATTGGCTTCTTCAAGTTGATCTATTGACTTCTTCATGTTAATCTATTGGCTTCTTCAGGTTAATCTATTGGCTTCTTCAGGTTAATCTATTGGCTTCTTCAAGTTGATCTATTGACTTCTTCATGTTAATCTATTGGCTTCTTCAGTTTAATCTATTGGCTTCTTCAGGTTAATCTATTGGCTTCTTCAGGTTAATCTATCGGCTTCTTCAGGTTAATCTATCGGGATCTTCAGGTTAATTTATTGGCTTCTTTAGGACTACTCAACTGGGTTTTTAAGCAGTGCTTAAGCAAAACATTGAGAAGTGCCTCTTTTGGGCTTCTTAATGCGGCTGAACTGGCCCTAACTTCTTTGAAAATTCTTAATGTGCGTGTATGACTACTGATAGGTAAAAGTAGAAGTACATACTTGCTGCTAAGTTAATTCTAGATAGAAAAGTATCGAAGCTTTCTGGGTTAACGAGGCTAAAACTGTTAACAAAAAACGACTCAGTCAGAAGTCCGATGTTGCAGATAAAAATTGTTTTGACAAGAAAAATGAAAAGAAAAAAGGACGCTAAAAAGGATTCTTAGATTCCTAAAAAAGATTACCAGCCTTGTCGTCAAGTTGTTTTCAGTTACAATGTTCACTTCAGCATACTTTTTAGCCATAATATTCAGCTAAACAAACGCGGAAAGAATTTCGTCGAGAAAGTTTTGCTGGTCGAGTAGGTTGTTACAAGGGACGCAAACCAGTTTTGAACAGGGGGAATCAGAAAGATTGAGGGATAGTGTATCAGCAGATCGATTTGTGTATCAGCAGATCGATTGGTGTATCAGCAGATCGATTGGTGTATCAGCAGATCGATTGGTGTTTCAGCAGATCGATCGGTGTATCAGCAGATCGATAGGTGTATCAGCAGATCGATGGGTGTATCAGCAGATCGATTGGTGTATCAACAGATCGATTGGTGTATCAGCAGATCGATTAGTGTATCAGCAGATCGATTGGTGTATCAGCAGATCGATTGGTGTATCAGCAGATCGATTGGTGTATCAGCAGATCGATTGGTGTATCAACAGATCGATTGGTGTATCAGCAGATCGATCGGTGTATCAGCAGATCGATCGGTGTATCAGCAGATCGATTGGTGTATCAGCAGATCGATTGGTGTATCAGCAGATCGATTGGTGTATCAGCAGATCGATTGGTGTATCAGCAGATCGATCGGTGTATCAGCAGAGCGGTTTGTCAGTAGAGTGATTGGCATGTCAGTAAAGTGTTTCAGTAGAGTGGTGTGTCAGTAGAGTGGTGTGTCAGTAGAGTGGTGTGTCAGTAGAGTGGTGTGTCAGTAGAGTGGTGTGTCAGAAGAGTGGTGTGTCAGTTACTGAGTGGTGTGTCAGAAGAGTGGTGTCAGTTACTGAGTGGTGTGTCAGAAGAGTGTTGTGTCAGAAGAGTGGTGTCAGTTACTGAGTGGTGTGTCAGTAGAGTGGTGTGTCAGAAGAGTGGTGTGTCAGTTACTGAGTGGTGTGTCAGTTACTGAGTGGTGTGTCAAAAGAGTGGTGTGTCAGTTACTGAGTGGTGTGTCAGAAGAGTGGTGTGTCAGTTACTGAGTGGTGTGTCAGTACAGTGGTGTGTCAGTAGAGTGGTGTGTCAGAAGAGTGGTGTGTCAGTTACTGAGTGGTGTGTCAGTACAGTGGTGTGTCAGTAGAGTGGTGTGTCAGAAGAGTGGTGTGTCAGTTACTGAGTGGTGTGTCAGTACAGTGGTGTGTCAGTAGAGTGGTGTGTCAGAAGAGTGGTGTGTCAGTTACTGAGTGGTGTGTCAGAAGAGTGGTGTCAGTTACTGAGTGGTGTGTCAGAAGAGTGTTGTGTCAGAAGAGTGGTGTCAGTTACTGAGTGGTGTGTCAGTAGAGTGGTGTGTCAGAAGAGTGGTGTGTCAGTCACTGAGTGGTGTGTCAGAAGAGTGGTGTGTCAGTTACTGAGTGGTGTGTCAGTTACTGAGTGGTGTGTCAGTTACTGAGTGGTGTGTCAGTTACTGAGTGGTGTGTCAGTTACTGAGTGGTGTGTCAGTAGAGAGGCATGTAAGCAGATTTCAGTAGAGTTGCATTCGTAAAAATTTGGGCGTAAGTTTACTTGTACAATTTTTTTCTATTTTAATCGCAACTTCCTCAAAACACAGCCGTGTCAACCTGAAGACAAAACAAGTCGAAAACACAACTGCACTGAAAATTGTAGTATATTATTTTGACTGCACCCATCAGCTGCTGTTCCTGGCAGTCCAGTGTCATCACTAAAATGCTTAGCTCAGCCCCGCACACGATCTGCATGGCTACCGCATCATTAGGCCCAGTCCAGCAATAGCCGGCATCCTTGTCCGCCAATTTTTTGTCGCGAAAGGCAAATAATTTATCGCTGGTGGTCGTACACAGGGAACACTCGCGCCGTGCTGTATCACATTAGACACTGCGCGTGTCGTGGAATTGGGCCATGCATATTTTATACATAGAGCTTGCCTGTGAACGGTTGGGTGCAAGAACTATCTGACGTTAATGGAGGTTCCACTTTTTTCCGTTCCGCGCAAATTTCAAGCAACAGCAACAGCAGCAGCATTCAAATGTTTAAGCCTCCAATTATAATTTTGTTTAATTCGAATCTCTTAAAATGACAGTCCTGATGCATATTTGGTGAAATAGACCCATTGTGGAATGAGGCAGTGTAAAATCTCACTTTGCTTAGACAATAAAGACGAGGGTTTGTGGACGAGCGTCAGACTCACGACTTGAAAGTCGGGGGTTCGATTCCCGAGTCCACTAGAACAATTTGTGTCCTTTTTCGCTTAACTCTGCACTTACACTTAACTCTGACACTTTGAACTCTGACAGTTCAGACACTTAACGCTGCAACTTAACTCTGCATTGCTTCAGTTCACTCAGCTGTGAAATGGTTACCAGCATTAGCTAGCTAGGGGTTAGTGTGGCGTCCCTCCAGTCCATGGACTGAACTGCTGTACTCAGCCTTTAGATGCGCCGCGCAATGGCTGCGGTTGTTCTTGGCTTTCTCCGAGCAAAGAAGACACGTTGGCACTTTAGCGTAGAATTAGTTGTGCTTCAGACTCAGCAGCTACACGTATTGCTATAACCCCCGCTCTGCTCTACAAACCGATGCAATTCAGAGTTTCTCTAGCCCCAACATGCATTGGGGAATGTTTGGGGGAATGGGGAGTAAGGGGATACGCGACAAAATGAAATCGCAGCCCTGCCCTAAGCTCGCATCTGCATCTGCATTCGTGCGCTCTCTTGAAAACCAGCCGAGATTTCTCACGAAGCCGCGGCGGTCGGCCAGGCGTGTCTGAAAACTTCGCGTCGCGTCCAGACTGAGCTCACTGTCTGCCTATCCGCCGGCCGCACTCTCAGGCTCCTCTAGTTCTCGTTGCAGCAGCTCACAGAGGAGCAAACGGGGGTTCCCCGGTCTGTTCCCTTCTTGCTCTCTTGTTTCCAAGCGCATATCATTCCCCATTTTCTTTCTCTCCTCACATCGTCTCTAGCTTATGCGGAATAACGCAGCAACCTCAGAAATGCATACAGCAGCAGCTCTAACACCCGCCCTGGCATCCTTCTTCCCCACTGGGACTGATCCCCAGTCAAAGCCTATTGCTGCCTTCTCAACCAGCCCCTCACCCCATCCCCCCAGTTGCAGAGTTTCAGAACAAAACCCCCTCTTTCATGTCCGCGGGCCACCCCATACTTTCCTGCAGCGCAGCTGACACTACCGCCAGGGTGATATAAGGGGAGAGCACCATGGGTGATTTGGAAGAAAGGAAAAGACGTAGGAGAGAAGCCAGCTGGGTAGAGTCGGACAACTAAACCATATTTCTGCTCCATGCACCTCCAACCTCACGCTTATTTCTTCCTATTTCTTCTAGCAACCCCCTCCCCTTTAGTTCCCTTTTTTAACTCCCCTTCGTTCCTCGCCCCTCCGTCACTCGCTGTGCCAGTGCGCGGGTTGGCCGTGCGCGCTCGGAGGGAAGGCGGAGGGGAGAAGAGCCTCAGTCCAGTCCAGTTGACGGCAAAATGAGGGAAATTATATTTTTCATTCCCTAAGCAGAGCCGAGGTCCAATCTACGTGCCCACAGGCGACCTAAACGCTTTATATATAGAAACGAAGGTCGGCTGAAGCAGTGTAGTTTAACATTTCCCAATATCGCAGAGACAGCAGGGGACATTGAGGAGACACGGAGCTTAGCATTCCATTGCTATCAATTGTCGGACGCTGTCATTGCAATCTAGCTGCTTTGATTGGAGCTGCTCAAGTCATGACAGTTCGCGGGTAACGTCACAGAAGGGAAATGAAGGAAGCCATGCAACAGAAGTATTCAGAAAGCAGATCTCTGTTAGTTTTGTCGGCGTTAGTGCTCGTTCTAGTTGTCGCACTGCAGCCAATTCCAGCGACTGCGACAGTGACGGAGTGTCCTCAGCGGAACAAGACACGCATCGGCATCGGGGCGTTGTTTAACTATTCGATAGATGGCCTGCTAAAAAGGAACGCCTTTCATTTTGCTCTGACAGACGTCAGGCAGCGCATGACGGGTCAACTAGGAGAAGAGTTTGCACTGAACACCGCCAACCTGAGCAGCATCTTCTGCCTGCATGAGCTGGAATCGAATGTAAGATTGCTTTCAGACGTCGACGTGTTCCAGACGAGCCAGATTGTCTGCGAAATGCTAAAGGAGGGCGCGGTGGCCATAATCGGGCCGGATTATTTGTCCGGATCGCCCGGTCCCCTATCAGTTTCCGTCTCTTCGCTGACCCGAACGCTTCAGCTTCAACTGCAGCCGGTGCTCACAACGGCTGGAGAATTCACTCTAAATCTCTACCCATCGGTGGACCTCATCAGTCGCTGCCTCATCGATGTCGTAGACTACTTCCGCTGGCAGGAAGTGCTCATTGTGTACGAGAATGAGGAAAGCTTATTTAGACTGGAGAATGTTTTCAGCAATCGACGCGACACGAAAGCGCTCTATTTTCGCATCAAGCGCTACATTCCCGAGGATGTTTATTCGTTGCTCAAAGAGGTCGGCGCCGCCGGCTGGACCAAGATCATCGTGGACCTCAGCCTGACATCAACCGCCCACTTTTTACGAGCGGCCACAAACAAAGGTCTGATGAATCGAGAGTTTCATTATATCCTCGCTAACTTAGACGCAAGCACACTGCCATTAAATGACTATGGACAGAATGGGGCCAATGTGACGCTGATGCGAGTTCTGCCTGCTAACAGGACTCATTATTCGGCGGTGCTGAACACGATGCGCGCCTGGACAGAGCGGAACCAGCGGGTGGACCACGACTCTTACGACATCCTGACACGGAGCGGTCACTTAGGTCTCGGCCCGGCGCTCGTGTATGACGCGGTGCAACTGCTGGCCAGCGCACTGACCGTCTTCAGCAGCAACCGGCAATTAAAATTGTCACCGCAGAGCAACTGTCACAGAACATCCGTTGAGACACCTCAGCCGCAGCTAACATCACCCATTGAATCGCAACAGCAGCCTTCAGCAAGTATCGGGGCTAGCTTAATAAAGTACTTGAGGATGGCGAATTTAAGCACGGGACTCACTGGCCGGCTTCAGTTCGATGGCAATGACCGCAGCGATCTAAGTCTGGAGCTGTTGCATCTGCAAACCGATGGACCGCAGGTATTTGCCAACTGGAGCCATTCGATTAACAACAGGCTGCATGTCATGAGAGAGCCGTTCGACCTGCGCAACGTGTTTCCACTGAAGAGCCAGGTGCTGCGAGTGGTGGCTGTGGCCACGCAGCCATTCATCTGGATCAAGCGCGAGTACCGCGGACGCTACCTCGACTCTAAAAACAAAGTAAAACCTGATGTAGCATTTCATAGGCAGCATTTAGAAGGCTTCTGCATCGACATGATGGAAATGATCGCAAACAGGACTGGCTTAGAGTGGACTATTTACAGAGCTCCGGATGGTCAGTATGGAAATTGTGACCCAGTTGGTCCATGCGTCGGAGACAGCAGCCAGTGCCCTTGCGAGTGGAATGGAATCATGCTCGAACTGATTGAAGGTCGGGCAGATATCGCGCTGGGCTCCTTTACCATAACCTACGAGCGCGAGAAGGTCATAGATTTTACTAAGCCGTTTATGAACCTGGGCATAAGCATATTGTTCAAGAAGCCAAAGAGTGAAAAGCCAGGCTTGTTCAGCTTTCTAAATCCACTTGCAGTTGAAATCTGGCTGTACGTACTCGCTGCCTATATTGTGGTGACGCTGATGATCTATGCGCTGGCGAGATTCTCGCCGTACGAGTGGCTCAATCCGCACCCGTGTAGAGAGCACTCGGGCTATCTGGTCAACACTTTCTCACTGTCGAACTCATTCTGGTTCACAGTAGCCACCCTGATGCAGCAGGGCTCCGATGTCAATCCGCGAGCTGCCAGCACGCGTCTAGTTAGCTCTATCTGGTGGTTCTTTACTCTAATCATTATCAGCTCCTACACGGCCAACCTGGCAGCTTTCCTCACCGTTGAACGCATGGTCTCGCCAATAGAAAGCGCCGACGACTTGGTAAAACAGGCGGCCATAGAATACGGCGTCCTCGCGGGCGGTTCAACAGAGACTTTCTTTGACACGTCGCAGATTGACACATACAAAACAATGGCCAACTACATGAAGGAGAGGCCGCATTTGAAACCAAAGACAACCGAAGAGGGCATCGAGCGAGTGAAACAGGGCGGTTACGCCTTCCTGATGGAGTCGGCAATGATCGAGTACCACGTGGAGCGCGAGTGCAAGCTGGTTCAGGTAGGTGGTCTCATTGACAGTAAAGGCTACGGTATCGGAGTTCGACCAAATCGGGAGAAGCTTCGCGACGAGCTCACCCTGAAGATTCTGGAGCTTCAGCGCGACCAGGAGCTGCAGACACTAAAGAACAAGTGGTGGAAGGAGACCGGCGCCTGCAGGGGCCAAGATCCGAAGGAGTCGGCCGCGGCGGCGCTAGACATGCACAATGTCGGCGGCATATTTTTGGTGCTTGTATGCGGCCTGCTGCTAGCGGTCGTGGTCGCTGTCGTTGAATTCGTTTGGAACTCGCGCAAACACGCGGAGGCCGGGAGCTTGTCGTTGTGCACAGAGATGTCGAATGAGTTACGCTTCTCGCTTAACTGTTACGCCTCGTCGAAGAAGCGGCTGGATAGCAACAACGGATTTGGACCTGGCGACGGCGGTGGCAAGCTGAGATTCGGCGGCGAACTAGACGGCGGCCGACTCGACGATGTTTCTGACGAAGGAGCATCGATGGGTGGCGGAGGAAACGGCCAGTTGATGAGCAGACGCCAGATTCTCTGCAAGGAGACAGTCGCTTAGCGCAACAAGCTATAATCGATAGGCTATAATCAGTAGGTAAAACCAAATATCGTTAACGTCTCGAGTACAAGCAATGTCAGAGCTTGGTTGTAAGAAGCAGAAAGCAATTTTTAATTTACAGTTTCGACTGATGCACCTTGTAGGTGGCGTGTACTTTAGACTACAGCTGATAATCAGATTCCCCAGCCCTCAAGGCAAGAGTTGGCTAAACTCGTATAATCCACTGAGCAGAAATTGTATCTGTTTTGTCGCAAAATACTCGTATAAACCAGAATTTCGCATTATTAACTCAAACTTTTTTTAAAGCGCACAAACTGTATTTACGTCACTGCTTTAGTATGACAACATTTCATTTAGCTTTTTCTTTTATATTATGCTGCTCGTTGTCACACGGAAACCAGTTACATGGCTTCTTCAGGCCTCACAAAGAGTTCATAAGTACAGGTACGCTCGGGCACAGGTTGCTGTTGGCAGAACTGTGGCTTTTCAGTTTAGTGCGCGGACTAAAATATATATGAGCTACTATATGAAAAACCTTTACATCCTTATCGTGGTCTAGTAGCCACGGAATAATAAATGAGCAATTTATTTATTCCTTTAATGAATCAAGTTAAATGCCAAACATGCGCTTGATGCACGCAAGCTGTTAGGAATTCAGATCGTGCGATCGGAAATAAACGGAAGATAGGCAGTGGCGCAACCAGGGGGGGCGGGGGTGGCGGCCGCCCCCCTTCGGCCCGCGGGGGCAATGTACGCAAAGCGCAAGCCAAGACGCTTCTTAATAATTATTACCTTATCTCATTCCCTGTCCCCCAAGTCCAACGTACATAGACCAAAGACCAAGTCCAAGACCCATTGGTCATATATTAATTTTCAAGCTTTCATTATAATCGTGCGTGCGTTCTGATTTTTTAAACCTTTGAAATCGTCTGGGCCCTACCCTACCGGCCCTTGAAATTGGCCCTGGAATGATGGGCGAAAACCGCGAAACAGAGCGCGCTGTTTATACAAGTATTAAAAAATACAAGTCCCAACGATTGCCAGAACACCCGTCAGGCTTAACACTTGTCCCTATTTGTCCCGAATAGGGACAAATGCGCCCATCGTAAATCATTGCGTTAAATGGCAACATTGTCTCGTCAAGTGATTGCAACAAGAAAATCCTTTCTTGTCAGCAATGACAATGCCTCTGTAAAGCTATAGTACATTAGTCACTATCACTGTTTCTTATTCTTGAATACGTTGAATTTAAGAAATTAATTCACAAGACGACAGATAAGTCTGTTTGTTTGTTTGTTTGTCGCAAATTTAATTCAAGTTATGTATTTTCTCGTATCAATTAAAATCAATGCGCAGATTTTAACTAGGAGCTTAGAATATAGGGAAAAAAAGCTGAATATCGAAACAAATGATTAGATCGCACCTTAAAAGTGAATTAAGTCAAATTAACATGTTTGTTAGACACAAAACTTAAAAGTATACAGCTGCCCGTTTTTTTAAAGATACAGTTTTACTTAGAAACTACGATTAAGTAAAGATGGCGACTGAACTACAAAAATATATAAAAAAGCGATTGAGCATAAACTAAGTACACAAATGCGGATTTTTTTGCGAAGGTAATTAACATAATTATTACAGACCATTTTACCTACATGGCCAAAGAGCTCACATAACAGAGCACCAGCTACCAGACTTCTGGCTGTCGACCGCATCACCGCTAATGATTGTGGAAGGATTTCTAGATGCCTCTGTCATAGGCTTGGCAGTGAACCGGGAGTCGCTGACAAAGCTGACACGGTGCAGCATTAACACTGGCTGGAATGCCCAGCTCTCGACTAATTTCTTGGATAGCGGATGGCCGGCAGCATCGTAGAAGGCGCGCAGGCCTGTAGGCACCGCTCGACGGCTTGGCAGCTTCCGATAGCGAGGTCGACTACGATGTGGCTTCCAGGTGTTGATAGTACTGTCCGAAGACAACAAAGACCCACTGTGAACGCTTCTGTAGGGAAAAATAGATTACTGTGGGAAATCAGAAACACATGGTGGCGTAGAATGGAGAAGATCAAAGATCAAATGGCTATCAGAGCAAATGTTCTTAAGCTATAACTTGTGGTGAGGCTGCAAATATAATTAATAGTATGTAAACTGGAAATAAATACATTGGGAAGGAAAAAAAATTAAGAAATTAACTCTAGATAATTGTAATAACTAGTAAAATGAAGTTATATTTTAATCCCATATTTACCTTTTGCCCATGCTGTTAATGTTCAAGGAGACACTGAAATGAAAAGTAACAAGATTTATACTACTTTTAGTATACTGGAATATAAAGCTTTAAAATAACTTTCTTAAAAAGTAAGGTAAATATTTTTAATGCCTGCAATGAGAAATAATAATTCCCCACTGCAGTGTTGTGAATGGAATAAAATTTCAGACTTGGTTTTCCAAAACTGGGAAGTTTGAAAACTTTTTCAACATTAGGAAAATTTAGGAAACTTGTAAAGCTGTTGAAATCTGTTGTTGCATGTTGAAATCTTGGGTAATAAAATTTAATAGGTATGAAATTTAATTTTGTTAGAGTGTGATGCTTAAAATACACCATCAAAATGTGTATGGCTTCATGTCAGACCTTTATGATTTGAAAATATGTAATGTAAACTATTTAATGTACAGTTCTACTATATGGATTTATTAGAGAGTTGAATTAGTGTTTTAGTAGACTGAAATATAAAGCATTAAAAAAATTTCTTAAAAATTTAGGAACATTTAGGCTTTTAGGCTTAAAGTTGCTTGCTGTGTGAGGCTCACCTAACAGAACTTAGTGGTAGTTAATGGGGGTGGGGGTGGTCGATGGGGCAGGTGAGCATTCTAGGCTTTGTCATAAGCATGAACTCCACTATTGGCTAATAACTGCCTATTGGTTACAGGGAACTGCTGGTTGAGAACTGAATTACATAAAACACATAAATGCATATATAAAGTTTAGATTGGGACAGAATGAAAAGATAAGCATAATTTGATAGCTGCACTGCTGCAGTCCTTTTAAAATGAAGGCACAAAGCAGTTAACAGTATTTATTGTGTATAACTATAAAATATAGTTTTTTTATTTGGTTTACATATATTTCTTTAAGTCTAAGAACAACAAAGATATTTAATGATATCATCTTAACAGTCATTATTCATATGGCTGAAGCAGTTGTTATTCAACTTCAAACTAGTTGTTAAAAAGTGGATTATTTATTTATAATTACCACTTTGAGATGAATAAATATGTAAATATGTAAATACTGATTAGGGATATAGAATAACAAATCTGAGGATAGGTTAGGGCTTGATATCAGAAAACTTTTTTTGTTTTTTTTAGACTTAAATTTAGATAGTAAATTAGGGGCTTCTTGAACTGTTTTCTTAGACCATAGTAAGGTGTTGTGCACACCAGAATTTTCTGTTATACACTTTGTACTGCACAATCAATTTTGACATGCACATAGTGTATTTTATTGTATGTAGTTTATAGGTGTACACTCAGGCAGCTCTGGCCAAAATTGTCATGCGGATTGTAAAAAATAACAACATTATTTAAATCTTCATATTGTCAGCATTGGACAATGTGACATTCACAAAATCATCATATTGTTATTTTATTGGCTCCACAAACAGCTTTGTTGAAAGCATAAGCAAAGCAAAGCATACATTTTTGGCCTGGTCTCACTTGGCTCTACAAAATTATGTCATTGAGCCACTCAAAGTACATAGCACATTACATAACATGTCATGTGCACTGAATTTAGTTTAGCATGTAGTTATGTACATGTAACTCAAATGTGCCCTTCTATTGCATTGTTTATATACAGGCACACAGATAGGTCATTGTTAGACTTTAATTGAAACAGGAGCATGAGATCTGCAAATATTTGACGATACAAATAGTCAAGATTGTCATATTGAATTGAATAATGTGATACTTTTGTGCAAATCATTATCATCACATGATGTTTTAGAATATGACGATTTGATCTGTACCCCACTCTGTACTCGTACTCGTATGACAGTTTAGACCACCCCTCAGGCGTGGGGTACAGTTGAACACAAAAGTTTTTAGCTTATGTGTTTAAAAAAGCAACGAAAGTATTTCCTATAACCTTAAATTTTTTTATAAAAAATGACAGTCAAAGCATTATAAAAAATCATTGAACCTTAAGCTATTGCTTAGTTTTTGTAAATTTATAGCAGTATATATTATATAGATAGTTTTGAATTTTAGTATAGGGATGTTCTAGGCCCTATAGCTCCATATCTTTATAAAATAAACAAATGAAAATCTACTGCCAGTTAAATTCACGCTAAAATTGATTTAATATTGGCCTACTCTTCTAATAATACAACAATACGAAAGGGTACTAGTTGCTGCCACCAGGAACATAATTAATTATGACGAAGTTTCGGTTTTAACGAATAGGCGTAGCAGTTTCGGTTTATTTTATTAGTAAGGTAAAAATTATCAATAGTTACAAAACCTTGTAGCGGAAAGCACTCTCATGCAATAAATTGGGCCTTCGAATTAAGAAATCGTCTTTACGGCGAATGCTGTCTATATCTTAGATGGGTTACAGAGCTACTCAATGGATTTCACATAAAACACAGCTACAGCTACAATTCAAATTAGCCACTGATAAAATAACAACCGGCGGGCAGCACTCAGTCGTAGAACAGGGAGAGGGAGCCTTCCTGGAAAGGCCTAATTAGCACATTTGAATACGAACTACGACTATGTAGCACACTAAAACAAAACTATTATAAATATTAATGGAAAACCGAAGAAATATCCCTTAAAAATATAGCTCACGAAAACAATGCCCATAATTTTAACTAGCATATTAAAACAACATTAAATTAGAGAGACAGCATCACATAATTACTTGAATTATTAAATTAATTACGAATAGAACTTGTACCTGCAGATATTTATAACAAATTTATTATTAAAAGTTATTATTATTAAAACAAAGAAAGCGAAAAAATGAATAAATCGATGCTTTGATTTTGATGGTGGAGATTGATGTATACTTCCTTTATTATAATCGACTATTTAAGCAACAGACAACTACCTCGCCTACTAATCTTCTCGCCTACTAATTACTCAAAAAGCGATACGTCAGCAGTCAGGATAAATTCAAAGTTGATAATTTCAGGAAAGGGGAATTTTTCGGTTCATTAGAATCCGTTGGCAGAGATATTTATGGTTCAGGGGATATTAATATTCACTAAGGGAAATTCGTCCTGTAAGCTATAACATTTCACCATCACCAAAATATAAAACTCGCAATTAAGAAAAACGTGGAAGCCAAACGGTGAAGCAAAATGGAAACAAAAGGTAAAAAGGGAAAGTCAAGTGGCTGCCGCAGTGGCGTAGCTAGGAATTTTATATGGGGGGGGGTAAATGAAAAAAAGTTAAAAAATAAACAAAAAAATAGACAGTTTTTAATGGTAATACTCCCGCCCCTCTTTCAACTCTCCCACAATTTTTCTGCCTCTTGGGGGGATATAACCCTGTATTCCCCAGCTACGCCACTGGGCTGTGGTGTCAGTTGGTCATCAGTTATTATTTCTGTTGCCCAATATGTCGAGCGCACACAAATTTATCGTAAAAGGAAGAAAACAACATCATAACTAAAACTATCAAACAATTAAAAATTAGAACAAAATAACAATACGAAGTCGCAATGGGGGGAGAAGGACAATAAAAGATAATATAATTTGTTAAAGATTATAAGACTTAAAGTTCAAAGAATAACTTTCACAACGGAAGGGGCACAAAATGACTAAGGAGCGGAGCCCCTTTGCAGTTCCTACAGTGTCAAAACGCCCAGCCGCCGACCCAGGCTAGATGGGTTGCCCATTATTTGAGTACAGTCCAACGAAAATTCAGTTCAATTCTTTTCTGAATCGGCATGTAAGAATAATAATGAAATGAGAGCAAGTATATTCGTAGGAACGCAACGTATTTTCGAACTAGGAGGTTTGAACAATACTGACTTACTCAAACTGACGCGAAAATTTCAGCATTTAATAATTGCAGTGCGATATGCGCCGTTTAAGATGGCAAAAAGTGACGGGGTTTACTCGTATTTGAAGCTTTAGATCCACGCGCTCGATGCACGTATTCTAGAGTTATATACGCGATGAGTTTTGCGCGCATATTTTGTGCTTTTGATAGCGCGCACGCGTACAAATTAAGCGAAAGTAAGGCGCATGCGCTTGACTGGGACACTTCATTGAGCTGGTATGCATCAGCAGAGCGCTAATGCATATTAGTCTCCCTCTAAATCTTAATTTCCAAATAACAATCGTAGCCATCAGGCCCCTGCCTCATTCTATCAGCAGCGTGGGACTTGTCTGATCCATGAGCCTTTCCAGCGGTTTTCAACTCTTTGTCGCTCTTTATGGACTGGGCTTTGCGTGATTGCGAAATCTCCATAACGTTCTCCAGAGAAAAAATATTATAAAATGATAAACTTGACAAGCAACTTTGAAAGTAAACATGACATACTTGAATAATTACTGCAAAGTATTGTTACAAGCTTGGCAAGCTTGGGATGTTGATTTTGAATTTTAAAGTTACTTTCAAGTACAGATACCAAACTATATCAGCAAATAATCAAGTACTTCCCAATTATTCAATGTTTGAACTGCATGTCGACCGACCTACTTCAAGCCAAGTACTTGGATCTCCAACATGACAAACTTTTTAAGTACAGTCAAGTACTAAGTACCATTGCTGAATTGACAAGTTTACCAGGTTTTTTCTCGGGAGCTGTCAAAGTCGCTAAAATATTTTTTGTTTTCATCTAATGCTCTATACCTAATATATACTTTATTTTAACCTTTATTGACAGATTTAAAACACACTTCCTTCGTGAAACTCTTTTCCATGGAGTTTCGATTGACGCTAAATTGAAAACTGCTTCAGGCTCTAAAATCCCAGGACGTACGTGCCACGAGGTCAATGCTGTCAAAACCTGTAAAGCGAGTGTGCACCATTTGATACTTGCTTTTTTGTTCAATTCTTATGAAACCTGAAGCCCCTTAATTCTAAACGAAGTCTAGAATTTTTCCTTCAGTCTGGCCCTTCAGAGGGTCGAGTACTTGATTTAGATTAAGCCTGGATTTCAAGCTCCTTTTGCTGCAAGAAGTTTTTTTCTTTTTTTCTGCATGCCATAGTTATAGAAAGCAAAATGCATATGTGCAGCATGCTGGGATTCGTTTCAGTATTTGAGATTCTTAAGCCTATGAACGCTTAGAAAAAAGCTAAAAATGCACCGCTTTAAGCAGATCTTTGTCCAAGGCTTTCTTAAAAGCGTCCTTATAATTTCCACACTATCTCCGCTACCATAGTCAAGTGATTGCTATTGAAGTAGCATTATGGAGTAGTAAAAAATCACTAAACTATAGAAACTCTCAAATGCTAAAACATCTCCCTGCAGGACTTTCATATTGTGTTAGAAAGTTATCAAATTTCGATTCAACTGCAATGCAGTTCGTCAATATTTTTTTGAGATTTCTGTGGATCCGCCGTGTCAATAGCGGCTGCAACAGCTACTGCTTAACGAGTTTATTAAGAGGGACACTACTACTCTGCGTGACTCTGACAATTGTGACATCGTTCTACTCATCTTTCATGCTAGCGTCAATGCATCTAAAGAAAATATCTTCCAACGATAGTTTCTATCACTACTCCACTAATAAAAGTGCCATTGGGCCCTCCGTTTCCACCGGTAAGGAGTCGCAAAAAAACAATGATAGCGACGCCAACGTGAGGGCCTTCCTACACCGGCTCAGAAAGTCCGGCAGAATGCTGGAGCTTGTGAAGTCTGTTCAAGGTGTTGCAGGTGAGTGAACAAATAGTTGAGTTCAGAGTAAATTATGAATTCACAGAATCCACCGCTGTAAACCCATCAGACAATGTGAGTATCTCCGAGTATTATCCGGAGCACCTCAGTCTGAACGGACATCGGTTCTGGAGCTTGGACGGAACGGAGATAAACACGATCGTAATTTGCACAGCAATGCGACAAAGCAGCAGTAATGAGCGGCCAATACCGAACTGGATTCATTTCTACCGCTTCTTTTCCAATGGAAAGCGAAATATTACGCTCCAATTCGTGGACTACCTGGCACTGTTGAGTGCAGTCTGGCTGTCGGAAGCTGAAAAAGTAGTTCTGTGGTCCAGCGGTGCTCCCAGTGGTCGCTACTGGCAACAATTAGTGCTAAACCTGACCGTGCACGGTCGTCGAAACCGGCTGCTGCTGGCAACCAGACCTCTACCTAGTCAGGTGTTTGACAGGCCGGTTAGGGTTATTCAACACCAGGTGGACGTGATGAAGCTGGAGACAGCCATCATGCTGGGAGGTATATTTTTGGATTCAGATGTGGTCACACTTCGCTCTCTGCAGCCGCTACGAAGGTGAGAGCTTCGACAAGATTTCGATCACAAATAGATGCTTAAGCGCATTCTTACAGTGCATCCACTTTAATTCTAAAGTTCGAGTGCATCTAACATTAACAAGAGGTTGTAGCTTGTGATTTCTTGTGTCTTGTGTCTTTCTTGAATCTTGTGATTAGAGCGTCTCGCAACCGTCTGCAGGCTGCTTTTCCAAAGCTCTGCTGATTGTCGAGATACTGACAACCAACTAGAACTGTTCGTTTAACTTCTGCGGCAGTTGCTGCAACTTCAACAGAGGGTTTCTCTTGATTTAATTGAGTAGCAGTTGGACCTGACGCTCAAGCAACTTGCAGGCAGGTCTTGGTTTAAATTGAATGCTTGTAAGACCAAATGGGCTGCAAAAAGCTATATTAGCGGAATGTTAGATGCCTTAGATACCAGATAGATACTAAGGTAGATAAATAGAAATTGCATGGCTCAGCTGTGCAAGGCTGTATTTAAATTTCTAACCTAGCTGATGCTAGTGCCAATTTCACAGCTAGCTGGGTGAAATGAGACACTAGGAAATGAAAATAATTTTACTAAGGGACACGAACGATTGCTTTAATTACAACAATGTATATGTCAATATTTTTGTTTTAATGAACTATTTGCTTTCAGTCACGACTGTGCAATAGGTCGTGAGTCAGCCAGTGGACTAACTATCGGCGCTTTCATGTCCAAGCCGCAGTCAAGCTTTCTGCTGCTGTGGTACACTCTCTATCAGACCTTCACAGACAGCCAATGGGCTACACATTCAGTCATGTTACCGCATCAAATGTGGCTGAAGTATCCTCACCTGTGCCATGTCGAACCGGAGTACATCGCACGCCCCGGCTGGTCCGAGGCCGAGCTGCGCCAGATGTACGGCAACCTCTCCGCTCTGCAGGTCAAGTGGAATTGGCACAATAACTACCTACTGCACCTGTGGCAACATTCTCGTCCAGAGATAAACGAGACATCTGTTGGCCGACTCAACTCCATGTTTGGCCAAGTTGTCAGGTTTATTATCTATGGTACACAAGATTTCGTGTGAAATAAGCGGCAACACAATTGCTTCTAGTTAATTGATACTAGATACTAGATACTAGATGCTAGAAAGTTGAATATTGTTATGAGCCTTTCTTATATTCGAATATATTATATATTTTCATCCAATAAACGCGGAAGATTTAAAATATTCATTATCTGAACTGCGAATTCTTCTAATTACTCCGACCAGCTTTTTATTTTACATTTTATTAATGTTTTAAAACACTTCTCGCATTCTACCACTTTGCTGTCTAATTTACTTGCCACCCCATTCTTATAAGTATCATATTAACGAATGCTGCACCTTTTAATGTTTATGAATTTTTATCGTTAGCAAACCTACGACTCCACCTGTGAGTAGTAAAATAAGACAAAATTTCTAAATGTTCTAAACGTTCTAGAAAATTATCGTTCCTAGAAGAATCATTCAACTGTTAAATTACCTCACTTAAAAAGTTTTTTATGACTACAAACTGAAACAATCAATGAAGTTTGATTGTTTGTTGGGTATGATAAATATTTATTACATATTAAGCACATTTAAATTATAAGCATAAAAATTCTTTAACATCGTTAAGAACTAAGTTTTTTCCAGGATTTTTGTGTCACGAAAGCTAAGTCTCGGAGGTTGATTCTGTCGTTTTGATTAAAACACAAATGGATTTGGAACGTAGAAGCTTCAGTAGTAATTCGTTCAATAAATATTTTAGCAACTGGATAAATACAATTATTACTTGTAACCAGAGTTTTCTAAACAAATATGCTAAAGTTAACGCCTTAAGGGGTTATCTATGACGTTTGAATGTTTGTTTAAAAACTTTAAATATTTAAGCCTACGAAAACTTCGAGCTTTAATTGGATAACATCGGTATCGAATTTAATAAACAAAATAAATATTTTCAACGATTCCTATTATTGATTCAATTTTGGCGTTTATAAACTTTCATTAGAAGATTGCATTTGTCTGGCGGTAAAAGCGCAAAATAATTCTCTATAGTCAGAACACAGGGAGAATATGAAGATCTACATGTGCGTAATTTTAACCAGATTTCGAAAAGTACGTTCTGAACTCATCAACGAGTGCATCAATTATTGCGGCTTAAAATACTTTGTGTAACGAAACTGAACTCTTTTGGATCAATGTGAACGGTAGTAGATGGCAATTACATCTTTTTGTAGCTTTAGCATTGAAACTCCGTATATGTATCTGAAATATTATTTCACAAACTGCATGAGGAGGCATTTGCTGCCTAACCAAGAAAGCAGCCGCTATGCAATTGCCTGCGATTTATATAATGAATTAAGCTTGGGAAAATTTTCCCAAACGATATCCGATTTCTCTCAGAGGCGTCTTCTTCAACATCATCTTCCTGTTCGATTTGCATTGCGACAATCGATCAGTTTGGAAATAAAAAAGAACAGTAAGTGCTTAAAATAAAAATGTTTTAGAGTCACATCCAATGGATAAGTATCATTAAGACTTGATCCTCCTTCACAAATAACCACGCAATTTAAAACAATTTTCATCAGATTGAGAATTTTACAGTTGGCCAGTTTTACATAAACCCAGCAATTAAACATTTTCCACCAACTGTTCCCAGACTATACGACCTGACTTCCACTCTTAAATTGACACGGGCATGTAAGGGCATGTAGGCATGCAAACAGGCAATTAAAGGGAAGATTTCATTCTTTCAGGGTGCATATATAGATCTTAAAAGGTCTCCTTAATTCCACGCGGGGCGATTCTCGCGGGGCGATTCTCGCGGGGCGATTCTCGCGGGGCGATTCTCGCGGGGCGATTCTCGCGGGGCGATTCTCGCGGGGCGATTTAAAAAATGTTCAAAAGCACGATGGCAATGATTTTTGCAGGAAATTCATGGTACGATTCTATTTTTACAGATAATTGCAGCTCCTTGTAAACATAACTATATGCGGTGTGCATGGATGGCCTCAAGTGACTGTGACTCAGGTGTGACTAATAGCTGCATGGAATGTCTAAAATAAATTGACTTTCGTTTTTTCGCCAGCCTTGGTTATGCCTCCGTAACGTTTCGTGCGTTCTGACTGTCAGTCATCTCAGTATTTGGAGTTCTTCTCTCACATCCAGACTCATGCTAATAACCCTTTGCCACGGCGCCCACATTTCCAAACGAATTGAGAAAATACAAAATGCTAGCTGTTTCACTCTTGTTTAAACTATTTGTTTACTTTTGTTTTAATAGTTTTACTGCTACCTTGAATTTTACGCTTGTAGTTACGGTCCTACCTAGAATTTACGCCATTAGCAACGGTCCTAACATGAATCTACGCTTGAATAGCTACGGTTCTTACCACGAATCTACGCTTAAATAGCTACGGTTCTTACCACGAATCTACGCTTAAATAGCTACGGTTCTTACCATGAATCTACGCTTAAATAGCTACGGTTCTTACCATGAATCTACGTTTAAATAGCTACGGTTTTTATCACGAATCTACGCTTGAATAGCTACGGTTCTTACCACGAATCTACGCTTAAATAGCTACGGTTCTTACCACGAATCTACGCTTAAATAGCTACGGTTCTTACCATGAATCTACGCTTAAATAGCTACGGTTCTTACCACGAATCTACGCTTAAATAGCTACGGTTCTTACCATGAATCTACGCTTAAATAGCTACGGTTCTTACCATGAATCTACGCTTAAATAGCTACGGTTCTTACCATGAATCTACGCTTAAATAGCTACGGTTTTTATCACGAATCTACGCTTAAATAGCTACGGTTTTTATCACGAATCTACGCTTAAATAGCTACGGTTCTTACCATGAATCTACGCTTAAATAGCTACGGTTCTTACCATGAATCTACGCTTAAATAGCTACGGTTTTTATCACGAATCTACGCTTAAATAGCTACGGTTCTTACCATGAATCTACGCTTAAATAGCTACGGTTCTTACCATGAATCTACGCTTAAATAGCTACGGTTCTTACCATGAATCTACGCTTAAATAGCTACGGTTCTTACCATGAATCTACGCTTAAATAGCTACGGTTTTTATCACGAATCTACGCTTAAATAGCTACGGTTTTTATCACGAATCTACGCTTAAATAGCTACGGTTCTTACCATGAATCTACGCTTAAATAGCTACGGTTCTTACCATGAATCTACGCTTAAATAGCTACGGTTCTTACCATGAATCTACGCTTAAATAGCTACGGTTTTTACCACGAATCTACGCTTAAATAGCTACGGTTTTTACCACGAATCTACGCTTAAATAGCTACGGTTCTTACCACGAATCTACGCCTAACGCTATTCTACGCTAATAGTTTTACGGTCCTACCAAGAATCTACGCTAATAGTTTTACGGTCCCACCAAGAATCTACGCTAATAGTTTTACGGTCCTACCAAGAATCTGCGCTTATAGTTTTACGGTCCTACCAAGAATCTGCGCTAATAGTTTTACGGTCCTACCAAGAATCTGCGCTAATAGTTTTACGGTCCTACCAAGAATCTGCGCTAATAGTTTTACGGTCCTACCAAGAATCTGCGCTAATAGTTTTACGGTCCTACCAAGAATCTACGCTAATAGTTTTACGGTCCTACCAAGAATCTGCGCTAATAGTTTTACGGTCCTACCAAGAATCTACGCTAATAGTTTTACGGTCCTACCAAGAATCTACGCGATTAGCAACGGTCCTAAAATAACTACGATATTTTATTTGAACTACGATTTATTTGATAAATAGTCAAATAACTACGACTTAATGACATAATGGACCAGAAAATTGTGCTCTTGCATGTTAATCAAAGATTAGACTAGTTGATTCATGTCTCGCAGAGGTCCACCTCTACAAGGATTAATTTCACCTAACTAGAGTCGAAAGCCTTGTCTAGCTCTACTATCAGAATCGTGAAAAAATCCGTCGCTCTGAACGACCTTCGTTTCTTCAATAAATTTGTCTGCAATCTCATCCTAGGCTTGCAGCTTTTCTTTTTTATGGGCGTCAAAGGAGAGGAAGATGGAGCTCATAAACTAGACAGCCTTCGACAGGAATCAGCTAATTGATTATCGCATCAAATCACGTCTGCACAGCCTGAAGCAAATATTGTTTCTCAGAATTTCACTAGGAAGATGAACCCGTGGGATGAAAATATTCAGAGCTGCAAACAAACTGCATAAGATGCCCAATTAACCAAAAGTCGTAGCTACACGCGAATTGGGAATGAGTAAAATGGAGATCAACCAGAGCGATGATGCGTCACAGACTCATTACCGTTGATTAGGATTAAATTCTTCGTGCAAAAAATTTTCCGCGTCAGAGCTAAAAAATGGCTAAGCAAGTTTTTCAGTTCTCGAAAAAAGCCTTGTTTTCCCAGATTATTTTAATATAATTTTACTACTGTATTATTTAGCCTATGTGCTTAGCCCAGTTAGGACTAACTTGACTTACTTTGACTTAACTGCGGGGTGCTCCGTACCGGCGGACGCAGCGAGGAGGCGGAGGGGACCGCCCATTCCTCTAACCCCTGGCAAACCAAACGACCTCAGGAGAGGTGGTGTTGCTCAGGGTGGCCCGCAGCGTGGTCTTCCGCACTGTCGGTGGGGAAGACGTCAGCTCGCCCAGTATCCCAAAGGTACCGGGCAAGCTGAGGGATGCTCTCGGGCCTGCAAGCATCGGAGAGAGTTGGGTTAGGCCCAAGGTGTTCAAGCCTTGCCCTGGTGAAAACTGGGCAGATAAAGTGCTCGGCGTTTTCACTGCCCGAGCTACAGAATGTGCATTTGTCCTCCAGGAGCTGGCCCTGGAGATAGCGATGCCGAGAAAAACAGCCATGCCCTGAGCGCATGAACTGATGGCGAGCATCTCGTTCTGAAAAACGCTGGAGTTTTTCCCAGTATGCTGGGAGTGAGTCCAAGCGACCTCTCCTCCCTTGTACGAGCTAGATACAGGCTCTGAATCCCGAGATTCCGTTCATCAGGGAGCCGTCGGTATAACAGTGGATTTCAGGGTCGGTCCAGCTGTCGTTTGCCTCCTGGCGAGGCTGAATTTTGACCTTGTACCTGTGGCTCAGGATCAGAGTGGCGGGTATTGCATCGGAGCGGATGTTGAGCCCTTCGCACTCGCCCAGAATCTTTAGGCAGAGATCGGAGTGGGGAGTGAGAGAGCGCTTTTTGAAGGCTCTCGAGAAATTGAAAGGCACGCCGGCATCCATGAGGCGCCTGGTGCTCTTCGCGGTCTCTCCCTTGACGAAGATGTCCAAAAGAGTGGCTCCCAGGAAGGCGTTCATGCCTTCGAAAGGAGGTAGGACTAACTACTCTCCAAAATCCTCAGGTAAGACTCAGAACTCAGAAAATCCTGAGGTAAGACCTACCAAGCATCACCTAGAAAAATTCAATTCCAGAAGAGTCTCCTTGCTAAATGAGTCCCCCTTACTTGTTTTTGCCAGATCCCAAGCGATTATCCCAGTCCTCAATAGCGGTTCAGTAATCTGTTGTTTCCGAGGCGGAAATTTCGCCGCGTTTTCATTAGAACCAGAAGCAAAAGTTCTCAACGCGTTGATCACAAGAAAATATGAAAGCGGCAAAGACGGTAGTACTGGCAGTCTCCTTTGACTAGGTTTGATTAATCAAAGACGGTCGTAAGCAAGCGACATCAGACCACAGCTGAGACCGGCTCAATTGAGTCCGCCTTCACAGCCGCCCCCGCTTTTTTATTTGAACGACATTAACTGATTCTCATTGGCTGCTCGCAGCCGCAACCCCAACTGAGTAGTCCTGTCCTTGCTCTGGCCCTATAAATATCGCCGCTCGTTGCCCCGAAGCGGAACCTGCTGCCGACCGAGCATCTACCGTATCGAACAGAGCCTCTTGCGAATCTGAACGCTGAGCACAGTCAAGATGGGACCAATGATTCGCCCCTGGATTCTGCTGACTCTGATAGCCGCTGTCATCGCGGTGTCGCTGACGAATGGAGCTGCGGTGTCTGCCGACCCTCCTGCCTTGGTTGGGCTGCGAAAGCGTCTGTCTTTCATCCCGGCTGCTCACGGTAAATAAAATCTGAGCACTTTGTAACTGGGGGATGCAAAATAAATAGAAAGGAAAGTCACACACGGGGGTGAGTTGCAGAGCGGTCGAACGCGTTGCCCTCTCGCAAATTGGCTTGTGGCTTGTGGCTTGCAACTAACGCCTTTGTGGGACGCCTTTGTTTGACTATAGTGTATGACCAAACATTTAATATTGTTAAATCTAACGACTAAACACCCGATTCCACCCGCTACCCGCAGCCAAGCTAATCGCTAATTGGCGCATGACCTGTCGTCATCTGTGCCAGGTGGCATTTCAATGCCCCAGAAGCTGGTATAACTACGGTAGCAGCGACATGCCCTGCCAGTGCTTCTGTACCAATTTCATTTTAAGCCAGAAGCTGCAGAAGCTGCAGTAAGGTGTACAACGCCTGGAACCATAGACTAAGAATGCCAGCTATAATCTGAGCGAATAGCACAACATCACTTGATTAACAGGTGTTCTGAGAACATAATTTTGTTGTTCATAGAAATTTATACAGTAAATTGCTTTGGTCATTTCAAAGTTAAATTCAGCGGCAAATAAACACTTCATGATAAAAAACAACTAAAATAACAGTTACTAGGCCCTTAACATGATGTGCTGTCAGCGAAGCTGTTTTCGAGGGATGCATAGCTGTGCTAGATAGATAGATAGATAGATAGATGGATGGATAAATAGATAGATGGATTGATGGATAGATAGATAGATGGATAGATATATAGATAGATTGATGGATAGATAGATAAATAGATAGATGGATATATGGATAGATGGATGGATAAATAGATAGATGGATTGATGGATAGATAGATAGATGGATAGATATATAGATAGATTGATGGATAGATAGACAGATAAATAGATAAATCGATAGATAGATAGATGGATAGATAGATAGATAGATAGATGGATAGATTGATAGATCTATCTATTCTCCAAACTTACTCTCCAAACTCTCCAAACAGCTCTCCCAGCTCTCCCTAATCAAACTACTACTGTTAGTAGAAGCTGTGGTTTTTAATTTACCACAACGGTGGTACACCTTACTTTAACGTAAAAATTTGAATACTAGTTTTAAATTCGCGTAAAAGTTAGAGAGCTTGCAGTTAAATACAAGCGGTAGAGAGCGGTAGGGAGTGGTAGGGAGCTGTAGAGAGCGGTAGGGAGTGGTAGGGAGCGGTTGGGAGCGGTAGGAGCTTTAGAGAGCTATAGGGAGCGGTAGGGAGCGGTAAGCAGCTTTAGGGAGCTTTAGGGAGCGGTAAGCAGCGGTTGGGAGCGGTAGGGAGCGGTAGGGAGCGGTAGGGAGCGGTAGGGAGCGGTAAGCAGCTTTAGGGAGCGGTAGGGAGCGGTAAACAGCGGTAGGGAGTGGTAAGCAGCGGTAGGGAGCGGTAGGGAGTGGTATGCAGCAGTAGGGAGCGGTAGGGAGCGGTAGGGAGTGGTATGCAGCAGTAGGGAGCGGTAGGGAGCGGTGGGGAGCTGTAGGGAGCGGTAAGCAGCGGTAGGGAGCGGTAGGGAGCGGTAGGGAGCGGTAGGGAGTGGTATGCAGCAGTAGGGAGCGGTAGGGAGCGGTGGGGAGCGGTAGGGAGCGGTGAATTATTGTTGGAAGGCATAGACAGAAAGGAAAAGGCATTTATATTATACGCAATTAGAAACTGCATGCTGGTTATATGCAAGGTAATATTTTACTATTTATTTACAAACTCCAAAACTCCAATTTTTCTGTACAAAGTCTTTGTAAAAATGCCTAACAAATTTTGCACGATTTTTCTTCATTTTTTTCAATATCAACTTGAAGCGACGCTTCACATCCAAATGTGAACTAACTTTAGACGAACCTGCGAACCTGCGAATTTAATAAACGTAGAGTGGTCCTAGCTCGAAATTTAAGTTCTCGGCAATGGTAGATTATATACTGTAGTATGTTTCGGCGTTAAATAATGGCCATAAAACGAGTGCGCGAAGCCACTCTCCGTGGCCTTGCGCTTTCCATGCGTCAGGTACCTGTGTAGTGTAGGATAATGTATAGTACATTGAGAATGTAGAGTAAATTAAATTTACTGTTTAACAAACATATCTCACTTGTACTAACCTTTGAACAGTCTTGGTCTCCTTGTGACCCGTGATGTTGCAAATTTGTTCCAACCGAAAAACCAGCTTCGTGAAGATCAGAGATGACAGTCGGTCGAATGCAATGCGATGTGTACTCCTTGGACAATCCAGCCGATGTCGATATTGCCTTCATCATTGCACCGACACTGTTCACACCAAGTGGAATCTTGGTGAACCAAGGTGCGCCGAAAACCGGCTTCTTTTTGGGCGTCAGAAGCAGCGGCGAGTCTTCCGTCAAACCAGCGGTGGAGCTACGCTTCTCAAGGTACAGTTGAACGGCCTGCACAGGGCATTGGGTTCCACCAGTAGCCCGGATGACCGCTTCCTTGTTGTCGTTCATTGCACCTGTCGAGAGTCTAGCGCCCAAAGTCTTTTGCAGCCCAGTCCGTAGACGAATGACAGTTCCGCACACGTTGTTGGTCTCAAAAACCAGACTTTCAGTCGTCAATCCACGATACCACTCACGACCGCGTTGACCAAAAAAATACACGAGAACAAAGTACACCTCTTGTCACATCACAACACGGTGGGAGATTACCGGTCAAAGTAGAACGCCAGCTTCTCCATGTCCTCCTTACAAATTGCTTTAAAATGTAGGATCCTCCCACCGGCTTTAAGGAACAGACGGCCAACAGCCTTAAGTGCCAAATTTGCCTGCGCAAATGCGACGTTTTCGATGATGTTCAACTGGCGAACACGCAGAAAATACCGGAAGAGCCCAGCTCTCCAGCAGATAAGCGTAGTCGGTGCATAGAAGGACTTGTCATCCTTTCGTAGCGTCGCGTAAAAGTACTTTAGTTTTTCAGCCAGATATGCAATATCACGTACAGTTGTCGATGTCGCAATTAAGCGAATGAGCTGTCAAAAAAACCTTCAGTTTACGAACAGCCGCAACTTCTTGCTTCTCAGTGGATTGAACTTTCGTTGCGTCGTACTGCTGGCCAACAATAGCTTCTAGTTCCTTTATGGTATCTTCTGTTGAAGGCAGCAGAGTGAACCATCCAGAGGCATCCAGCGTTGGACAGTCGGTGTCCTCATACATCACTTTCTCCACGAGATCGTTCATTGCGTTCAATTCAGCTTGACTAGTCAACTCCTCTGTTGTCAATCCGCTAACAAGCTCGTTCGGAAAGTAGCTTAGGTTGAGTTTCGGATGTTTCAGCCATTCTGAAATTTTATTCACTTTAACAGCCAGCGAACCCCATTAATTCCTACCTCAAATCAGACTGGTTTGATTCAATGGCTGAAACGATTGTCTATTGCTGAAATCGTTAGTCAATGATGTCGACGCTCGGCTTTATCATGCAGCCACGACCATAGACACTCGTGCACTAACGCGCACTCGTGCCTAGGTCGTTGCTGCACTCAAAAGCCGTGCGTCATCTCTCCATTGAAGAATATCATTGTCTGAATCGCCCTTGATGTCGCAATCTGGGCCATAGACAGAGACAATCCTGCACGATTGACAAGAAATCGGCTCTAAATAAGCTGCCCCAGTTTTATTATATACGACGTATATGTTGGTCTAATGCCGATTGAGCAAGGTTTGGCCATAGATAGGGTCAGAAATTCGCATACCTTATTTAGTTTTGGTTGCAGCCATAGACAGCGAGCGGCGAGCGGACGAAATCCAGTCCGGTCTGGTCCTGAATCCTGCCGCTACAGCAAACCAAACCATAGGGCAGCGCTTCGGACTGGATGAAGGTGCGGACCGACTGGTAGGCCGTCCAGCTTCAGGCGAGTCCTTTGCGTCACCAATTGTCCTACACTTCGGGCACCAGAGCCGGAGGCGGGTGAAATGCGGCCAGCGAGCGAGCTTGGTCGTCTTCCAGTCCGCGCCGATGTGGACAAATAGGCCACATATTTTTGTGTCGAAAAATTGGCTCACTTTGTTCTATTTTAGTAGGCAGAAATTCTGAACAGCTAAATAAAAATTCAAGCATCACTTTGATTTTTTTAAGTTTAATTTTCTTCTTTTTTTATAGCATACAGAAAGAAATCCTAAAAACTACTAACGACTTAGTATTTTTGACAGCGGGTGACAGTGGGTACGTTTGACTGCAAACGGAGTTTAAACTTTCAGGCAAAAAACTCATTGTGGACTATATAGATGTGAATCGTTTTTTTCTGGTAACTTAAAAAGCTGAAAGCAAATATTCGCTGCTCACTCCATGCTCACTCATAGCGTCTTTTGCCGCCACACTGTCTACAAGACACACGACTGACAGTCCTTATGCGTCATTGGCAAGCTTCTCCAGTTAAAGTTCGTACTTCGTTCCGAGTGGCTTAAGATGATAGTGGCCAAACTAATTTTAGATGGGCAATTAGTTTCTGGGCCAACACGAACTGCACTATGCACTATTGTTATAATGCAGCTAAAATTAGAATTCATCTACAGTGCGAGTTGGTCATTTCATAGCGGTGACAGGAATTGGGCAAATATTTTTTTACTCAGCAACAGTGGTCAGATGAATGCTGAGAACTGAATAAAGTGCTTCGTAAAAGACAGAGTAATAATCGAAGTTATTAAAAAGATAAGCCAGACTTTGAAGCACGGAATAATGGTTGTTAGATTAGCTTACGAGTATATGAGTGAAAAATTCCAGAGAAAAAATTAATATCTTGCTCACGATGGGCCTGAGAATTTGGTTTTTAACGCCTGAGTTTCATACAGAAAGGCAAAATTTATCTCGCCCCCTCGTTACAACGCTACGAGCTATAGAGTGCGTTTCTTAACAGAACACTTGCCACCTTTAGCATAAGCGCTGTGACAGGTCCCTTAATAAAGTAGTTTGCTCAGATCTCACCAAACAGGCTGAGCCGTAAATTAGTGAGTTCGTAAATTAGTGCGCTGAATGGTCGTGCAGTCTTCAAAACGATGCCATTCGCACCTGCGTCTATATCGGGTAAGTATTAATGCTATTTTACCTAATTTTCTGTCTTCTGTCTATTTTTTTTGCTGTGACCGATGAGACAGAGAGAGAGACTCTATAGACCGTTCTTGGCCAAAAAAACTTCTCAATTATTTGCCGCTCTGTTCTCAGTAGGAGAGCTGGTTTAGTGGACCACAGATTGACGGAATAGCCGACAATGGCTGCTTGTGTGCCCTAATTTAGCTGGGGTGGGTGTTTAGCTGCCAGTTAGGCATTGGGCGAATCGAGATTGACGCTGGAGCGCTTTCGTTTCTCGGAGCCTCCGTAACCAGTAGAAAAACAGTTCAGCTTCAGACGTAGTTGAGGCTACCACATAAACGACATCGAACCGAAAAGTAGCACGCGACTCAGAACGCCGCGCTCATGGTCCGACTCTACTCAGCACGACAGCGCAAGGGTCAGTGGGATCGCAGTCTGGGCTACTCTCGCCTGGTTGCTAGGCAATCTCCGGGCAGGTGCGCATCTGCGGCGGCTTGTTTTCTAGTACTCGCGTCCGCTGCTGCAGCCGCCTACAGGTGGGGCTACTTTGGGGTCAGAGATGTGGTGCCCTTGGCCCAAGCAGGTAAGCCACCTCATTTTATTATCAGTCTTTAATACAACCACTGCAGTATCCAATATAACATCAGTGCCCTTAATTTATCCTCAATATCACCCTAGTCTCATCTAAATTTTTATCTCGTCCTACTACTTTATCAATCCTATCTCGCCACATTCTCGATCTTGTCTCAATATATTATCAATCTTATCTCGCTACATTATCAATCTTATCTCACTCCATCACCAATCTTATCCCACCCCATCAATTATCAATCTTATCTCAACACATTATCAACCTTATCTCACTCAATTATCAATCTCCTCCAGACGCCCTACTGGTCAGTCGGCAGCTGTTGTTTGTCACAGTAAACACCAGCATTCACTACAACTACAAATGCGAAGTGGTGAACGCATCCAGTCACTCCGGAGTGGCCTGGGAAAGCTGCGACTTTGAAAAGTCCACCAACAGTCTGGCCGGATGGATTGTGCTGTACATAGTCGTGACGATCATCACGTTCATCGGTGAGAAATAGTCGAGTTGACATTGATGGATGAAAAGTTAATAAAGTTAATAAAGTGATACAGTTTGTCATCAACTTGTAATTTAACGACCAGCAATGGCTATCATCTGCGACGACTTCTTTGTGCCTTCCCTGGAAGTGATTTCGGAGAAGTTGAAACTGTCAGAGGATGTGGCCGGCGCCACCTTCATGGCTGCCGGATCGTCTGCACCCGAGCTGTTCAGCTCGCTGGCTGCCGTGTCTTTTGACTCCGATGCTGGTGTGGGCACCATTGCAGGGTGAGTGAAGGGTGTGAGGCACCATTGCAGGGTGAGTGAAGGGTGTGGGGCACCATTGCAGGGTGAGTGAAGGGTGTGGGGCACCATTGCAGGTTGAGTGAAGGGTGTGAGGCACCATTGCAGGTTGAGTGAAGGGTGTGAGGCACCATTGCAGGTTGAATGAAGGGTGTGGGCACCATTGCAGGGTGAGTGAAGGGTGTGAGGCACCATTGCAGGTTGAGTGAAGGGTGTGGGGCACCATTGCAGGTTTAGTGAAGGGTGTGGGGCACCATTGCAGGTTTAGTGAAGGGTGTGGGGCACCATTGCAGGGTGAGTGAAGGGTGTGGGGCACCATTGCAGGGTGAGTGAAGGGTGTGGGGCACCATTGCAGGTTGAGTGAAGGGTGTGAGGCACCATTGCAGGTTGAGTGAAGGGTGTGGGCACCATTGCAGGGTGAGTGAAGGGTGTGAGGCACCATTGCAGGTTGAGTGAAGGGTGTGGGGCACCATTGCAGGTTTAGTGAAGGGTGTGGGGCACCATTGCAGGTTTAGTGAAGGGTGTGGGGCACCATTGCAGGGTGAGTGAAGGGTGTGGGCACCATTGCAGGGTGAGTGAAGGGTGTGGGCACCATTGCAGGTTTAGTGAAGGGTGTGGGGCACCATTGCAGGGTTGAGTGAAGGGTGCAGGGCACCATTGCAGGGTGAGTGAAGGGTGTGGGGCACCATTGCAGGGTTGAGTGAAGGGTGCAGGGCACCATTGCAGGGTGAGTGAAGGGTGTGAGGCACCATTGCAGGGTGAGTGAAGGGTGTGGGGCACCATTGCAGGGTGAGTGAAGGGTGTGGGGCACCATTGCAGGTTGAGTGAAGGGTGTGAGGCACCATTGCAGGTTGAGTGAAGGGTGTGAGGCACCATTGCAGGTTGAGTGAAGGGTGTGGGCACCATTGCAGGGTGAGTGAAGGGTGTGAGGCACCATTGCAGGTTGAGTGAAGGGTGTGGGGCACCATTGCAGGTTTAGTGAAGGGTGTGGGGCACCATTGCAGGTTTAGTGAAGGGTGTGGGGCACCATTGCAGGGTGAGTGAAGGGTGTGGGGCACCATTGCAGGGTGAGTGAAGGGTGTGGGGCACCATTGCAGGTTGAGTGAAGGGTGTGAGGCACCATTGCAGGTTGAGTGAAGGGTGTGGGCACCATTGCAGGGTGAGTGAAGGGTGTGAGGCACCATTGCAGGTTGAGTGAAGGGTGTGGGGCACCATTGCAGGTTTAGTGAAGGGTGTGGGGCACCATTGCAGGTTTAGTGAAGGGTGTGGGGCACCATTGCAGGGTGAGTGAAGGGTGTGGGCACCATTGCAGGGTGAGTGAAGGGTGTGGGCACCATTGCAGGTTTAGTGAAGGGTGTGGGGCACCATTGCAGGGTTGAGTGAAGGGTGCAGGGCACCATTGCAGGGTGAGTGAAGGGTGTGGGGCACCATTGCAGGGTTGAGTGAAGGGTGCAGGGCACCATTGCAGGGTGAGTGAAGGGTGTGAGGCACCATTGCAGGGTGAGTGAAGGGTGTGGGGCACCATTGCAGGGTGAGTGAAGGGTGTGGGGCACCATTGCAGGGTGAGTGAAGGGTGTGGGGCACCATTGCAGGTTGAGTGAAGGGTGTGAGGCACCATTGCAGGTTGAGTGAAGGGTGTGGGCACCATTGCAGGGTGAGTGAAGGGTGTGAGGCACCATTGCAGGTTGTTTGAAGGGTGTGGGGCACCATTGCAGGTTTAGTGAAGGGTGTGGGGCACCATTGCAGGTTTAGTGAAGGGTGTGGGGCACCATTGCAGGGTGAGTGAAGGGTGTGGGCACCATTGCAGGGTGAGTGAAGGGTGTGGGCACCATTGCAGGTTTAGTGAAGGGTGTGGGGCACCATTGCAGGGTTGAGTGAAGGGTGCAGGGCACCATTGCAGGGTGAGTGAAGGGTGTGGGGCACCATTGCAGGGTTTAGTGAAGGTTGTGGGGCACCATTGCAGGTTGAGTGAAGGTTGTGGGGCACCATTGCAGGGTTGAGTGAAGGGTGCAGGGCACCATTGCAGGGTGAGTGAAGGGAGTGAGGCACCATTGCAGGGTGAGTGAAGGGTGTGGGGCACCATTGCAGGGTTGAGTGAAGGTTGTGGGGCACCATTGCAGGGTTGAGTGAAGGTTGTGGGGCACCATTGCAGGGTTGAGTGAAGGTTGTGGGGCACCATTGCAGGGTTGAGTGAAGGGTGCAGGGCACCATTGCAGGGTGAGTGAAGGGAGTGAGGCACCATTGCAGGGTGAGTGAAGGGTGTGGGGCACCATTGCAGGGTGAGTGAAGGTTGTGGGGCACCATTGCAGGGTTGAGTGAAGGTTGTGGGGCACCATTGCAGGTTGATCGTGAAGGTTGTGGGGCACCATTGCAGGGTTGAGTGAAGGGTGCAGGGCACCATTGCAGGGTGAGTGAAGGGTGTGGGGCACCATTGCAGGGTGAGTGAAGGGTGTGGGGCACCATTGCAGGGTGAGTGAAGGGTGTGGGCTCCATTGCAGGTTGAGTGAAGGGTGTGGGCTCCATTGCAGGGTGAGTGAAGGATGTGGGCACCATTGCAGGGTGAGCGAAGGATGTGGGCACCATTGCAGGTTGAGTGAAGGATGTGGGCACCATTGCAGGGTGAGTGAAGGTTGTGGGGCACCATTGCAGGGTGAGTGAATTATCCGAACTTATGCACCTTCTAAATCTCACCGAGTAATTAAAAACCCGCAGGTCCGCCGTGTTCAACCTGCTAGTGATTGTGTCACTTTCAGCAGCCTTCGCTGGACAGGTGAGACTGGCATTCTCTTCACTTACTGTACATTACGGCTGCTGACACTGTACTTAAATATATTTAATTGTCAGACTTCATCGGATATGATTCTTAGAAACTTGAGATTTAAATTTATTTTCTTAGAAAGCACTAGCAAAAATAACAAAGTTACAAGCTTATAAATTTGTAATTTTAAGTAACGCTGTGACATAGAGAGTGCTTAGGGAGTGACTCAAAGTAACAAATTGACTCATTCTAAATACAAAAGGTTTAAAAAGACAATTCCGAAAAACCGAACCTCAGGTTCTGACCTTAGACTGGCGACCTTTGGCTCGCGACGCCACTTGGTACCTGGTCTCTATTCTGTTCTTCATCTTTGTGATGTACGACTCTGTGGTACAGATCTGGGACGCGGTGATATTGCTAGTTCTGTACGCGCTGTACATTGTCATCATGGTGCTAAATAGCAGGCTCATGGACCGGCTTGCGGAAGCTGAGAATCATTGCAAATGGTTTGTGGATTTTTTGTTCAAGTTTAAGTATGTGATTTTTGAGTTTGAGAACTGAATTGTATTGACTTACTTGACTTAGCTGCAGGGTGCTCCGTACCGACGGACGCAGCGAGGAGGCGGAGAGGACCGCCCATTCCGCTAACCCCTGGCAAACCAGACGACCTCAGGGAGAGGTGGTGTTGCTCAGGGTGGCCCGTTGGACTCGCCTGCAGCTTGGTCCTCCGCACTGTCCGTGGGAAAGACGTTGGCTCGCCCAGTATCCCGGAGGTACCGGGCAAGCTGAGGGATGCTCTCGGGCCTGCAAACATCGGAGAGAGTTGGGTTAGGCCCAAGGTGTTCAAGCCTTGCCCTGGTGAAAACTGGGCATTGGCAGATAAAGTGTTCGGCGTTTTCACTGCCCGAACTACAAAAAGTGCATTTGTCCTCCAGGAGCTGGCCCTGGAGAAAGCGGTGCCGAGAGAAGCAGCCATGACCTGAGAGGGCCATGCTGACTGCGCGGAGATCCCTGCGGTTTAGCTTTAAGAGGGCTTTGCGCAGGCGGTGAGACGGACAAGGGACCGCTGCCCTAGATTGCTTGCAGTTCTGGGTCTTGGTCCATCTGTCCAGATGCTGTGTCTCCATCCAGCGTTTTAGCTTGAGGTTGGTCACATTGGCGGGGATAGGAGCGCCAGGTTCTGGTCCCGCCAGGGTGCTGGCTGCTCCAGCTTTTGCGAGCTGGTCCGCCATCTCATTCCCTGGGAAGCCAGCGTGGCCTGGGATCCATTTGAGCTTGACCTCGTTTGCCCGCGCCAGCTCATTGAGCTGGGCATGGCAGTCCAAGGTAGTCTTAGAGCAGGTGGTGCTTCGGTCGAGGGCCCGGAGGGCGGCTTGACTGTCGGAGTGGAAGAAGATCTTCCGGTCAGTGAGCCCCCTCAGGCGCAGCTCTGCTGCACAAGAACTGATGGCGAGCATCTCGTTCTGAAAAACGCTGGAGTTTTTTCCAGTGTGCTGGGAGTGAGTCCAGGCGACCTCTCCTCCCTTGTAGATACAGGCTCCGAAACCAGAGATTCCGTTCATCATGGAGCCGTCGGTATAACAGTGGATTTCAGAGTCGGCCCAGCTGTCGTTTGCCTCATGGCGAGGCTGGAATTTCGACCTTGTACCTGTGGCTCAGGATCAGAGTGGCGGGTATAGCATCGGAGAGGATGTAAAGCCCTTCGCACTCGCCCAGAATCTTGAGGCAAAGATCGGAGTGGGGAGCGAGAGAGCGCTTTTTGAAGGCCCTCGAGAATTTGAAGGTCACACCGGCATCCATGAGTCGCCTGGTGCTCTTCGCGGCCTCTCCCTTGACGAAAATGTCCAGAGGGGTGGCTCCCAGGAAGGCGTTCATGCCTTCGAAGGGGGTGGAGGGTGAGGCGCCCAAGGTCATGCGACAGGCTCTGCCCTGCACCCTGTAAAGCGCATCCAGGTTTCCCTGGGTGCTAGTGGCGCTAGCCCATATGAGGCTGGCGTACGAGATCGAGGGTCTGATGATCGTGGTGTAGATCCACCAGAGCTTCTGGGGGGTGAGGCCCCAAGTGGTGCCAACGGCTCGCCTGACTTGCGCCAGGGTCGCCAGGGCCCTCTTGGTTTTGAAACGGAGGTGGTGACTCCAGTTTAACCTATGGTCCAAGATCAGACCAAGGCAGCGAGTTTGCTTGCTCATGGCGATGTCCTTGCCGTAGAGAGTGAGGGGTTTTATGGTCCAAAGCAGCTTGCTGGTAAACATGATCGCCACGGTCTTGGACTCGGAGAGTCTGAGCCCGCAGCGGGTCGCCCAGCTTTCAGCTCTGTTGATGAAACCCTGAACGAGGTCTCTGGTGGTTTCCGCTGAAGGTCCCGCACAGGTGGCGGTCACATCATCGGCGTATCCCACTTTTTGGACCGGATCTTGCGGAGCATCTTCAAGCAGCTCATCCATGACAAGATTCCAAAGAAGAGGAGTAAGGACCCCGCCCTGAGGGCCCCCTTTCTGGACATGGCGCTGAAAGCGTGTGCCCATTGAGGTTGGCCACAACAGAGCGGTGTTGGATCATGTACATAATCCAGCGGACAAGGTGGGGGTGCGTGGCTCTAGATTCAAGAGCTCTACGGAACGCTTCGAAACGGACGTTGTCGAAGGCCCCCTCGATGTCGATGAAGACGGAAAGAGCAAAACTGTTACCCAGCACTGCTCGTTCCAGCTTTTCCACGATGGAGTGGAGGGCGCTCTCAGTGGATCTGCCGGCCCTAAAGGCGTGCTGGTTCTGAGAGAGAGGGAAGCGTTTGAGCTCCACAGAGAGGAGGCGCCAGAGCACCAGTCTCTCAAGCAGCTTCAGTAAGGAGGAAGTCAGGCTGATAGGACGGTAGGCCTTGACTGATTGATAGTCGTCTTTTGCGGGCTTGGGAAGGAAGACCACGCGGGCCTCCCTCCAGGTGGCTGGTACATAGCCCAGCTCCACGCAGGCCCGCAGAAGCTGACAGAGAATGTCCAGGAAGCAGGGATTTTTCACTGCCTCGTGCAAGAAAGCCGGGTAAATGCCGTCTGGGCCCGGAGCCTTGTATGGATTAAAGGACTTTGCCGCACGGATGATGCGGTCTTTGGTGACGAGAGACTTTGCTAGACCTTGCCCGCCCACAGTGTGGTCTGGCTGGCCCTGCGCTGTCTGGTTGCTGGGGAAGAAATGCCCGAGCATGAGCTGGAGCGTCTCTTCCGGCGTATCTGTGGTGGACCCATCAGGCCTCTTTACCACGGATAGTTTGGAGAAGCGGTCTTGGGTGAGCGCTTTTACCACGCGGGCAGTGGGGCGGGAGCCCTCAAGCCCTTCGCAGTATTGGCGCCATTTTGCCGCTTTTGCCCTTCTGACTTGGCCCTTGAACTCATGACTAGCATGGACATAGGCTTCTCTGTCTTCAGGAGTCCTGGTTTTTAGAGATCTCCTCTGCAGAGCCTTGGCTCGTTTTCTCAGGATTCCGAGCTCGGGGTTCCACCAGGGGGCAGATTTTTTGCCTTTATAGGCTTTGAGGGGACAGGCCGCCTCATAGGCATTGATGACCGTGCCTCCAAGCTTGGAGGCCAACTCGTCAGCAGTGTCACAGTTTGTGATTTCACCCGGGGTGCCGATGTCGCGCAGGCCCCTGCTCAGCTCAAGGCCGAACCTGGTCCAATCGGTGTTTCGGACGTTTCTGCTCCAGGTGATAGTTTTTTTCGGGGTAGCATTTGCAACCTCGAAACGGATGAAGCGATGGTCAGAGAGGGACTCTTCTTCTCCCCACACCCTCCATCCGGATATCCTGGCGAGGACGCCCGGGGAGGCGAGGGTGACGTCGAGGACCTCCGACCAGCGGCCATTGTCGAAAGTCGGGGTGCTTCCGACATTGCAGAAATTAAGGTTGGTGCCACCGACGAAAGCGAGGAGCTCTTCGCCGCGGTCGTTGATGTTCTTACTACCCCAGTGCGTGTGGTGTGCGTTCACATCACCGGCAATGAGGAGCTCGAAATTGCGCGCCTGCGCGTAGTCACAGAGAGCTACCAACGCATCGCTAACCGTGGGGGCATCGCCTGGCAGGTAGACCGACGCCACCAGAGTAGACTTACGCTGCACTATGTGCAGGGTTTGGATCACGCAGATGTCCCCGGTGGAAAGGTCGGGTCTCATCCACGCTTTCAGAGAATTTGCGGCAAGGATCAAAGATCTGGGGCGAGGGGTGTTCGCCATGCAAAAACAGTCAAAACCCGAAGGTATATTGGTAGACTTACCTTTGGAAAGCCAGGGCTCCTGAACAAAAATGAGGCTCGGGAGCGTGCTCTCAGCCACGCGCAGCAGGTTAACCGATGCCGCCACGCAGTGCTGAGAGTTTATTTGGAGGCAACAAAAATTTTCACTCATTGATGTTCCTCTGGTTTCTGAGGGGATTGGGCCAGGAGGCCCTCTTCCTCCTCTTCAGTAATAGGGAGATGACGGGGGCTGCCGGTCTCCATGGGCTCCCCCACAGGGTCAGGCTCCTGACCTGCGGGCGGGTATTGGGCATCCTGAGACGCCCTGTTTTCTCCCGTAGCGGAGCCCACCATCTGCGTGGTGCCCATGGTCTCGGTGAGAGTCCCGCCCTGGGCAATTTGGCGTGGTCCCCGAGGTCCCTGCTCCATGGAGCTAGGCCCAACGGTGGCGCCGCCAGTCGCCCTAGGCTGGGCTGCCCGCCTCAACAGGCCGGAAGCCTCTCTCCTGAGGTGGGTCAGCTTTGCTGACTGGACTGCCTCCGCAGCTCTCTGCAGCAGGCCTTTCCTTTTAGTGGAGCGTGCTGGGTGACGATCGGAGCCCCCCTCAGCAGCGCGTTCTGCCTTTCCATCGTGGCTATGCTGGGCTTTGTGTCTCCTGACCGAGGGCCTAGCAGCCTTAGGGGCCGACGCTCCTTCGGCTGCCGCCTCGGTAGGGTTCACGCCCTGCTTCCGGCGCTTGTCTGCCTCAAAAGCTCTGATGCGCAGCTTTAGGAGGCCGATGGCGATCTGTGTGTCGTCTGGGTACTTGCGCATCCAGACGTCCGACAGACCAAGAATGGCGGTGAAGCCCCGACCCTCGGGATGCTGAATGGTGTCGTGCACCACTAGGCCCGCGGCAGGTAAGTCGCGATTGACTGCTAGCAATCCGTTTCGCAACTCTTCTGAAGAGGTAACGACACTAGCCGCCGGAACGAAGATGCGGTGCCTCTTCGTCTGGGGTGGCTCGTCTTCTCGGTAAAATGCCATATTGGCTTCCCAGCTCTGCTCAGGCAGCATCTCCAGGAGGCGCCGTCCTGACTCGGCGTCGCTGGGCCAGATGAGCAGGCACGAGTCCCGCGTGGCGTGAGTTTTAATGGCCAGGGGCGTGCCCTTGAGGGTTTGCTTCCACAGGAGCCCGTCGATGACGCGGCTAGCTTGTGTCAGCTGGTCGGCAGTCAGACGCGCGTCCCTGCCAAGGATGACGATCGCCGGCTGCCTCCTTGCGACGGCGGCGAAGGTGGGCCTGCTGCGATCCCCCCCAGTCGCGGAGCCAGAGGCCCCACCCTCCTGGGCGGCAGGGCGTGGGGACCGAGGGCCTTCCACGCCCGCCGCCCTGGCTGGCTGGGCTACACTGGCACCGGACTGAGGGTCCAAAGCACTTGAAGAAGTCGGTAGAGAGTACCCTTCATTGGCTTCGGGCGCCCTGCCTTCCTCAGGGGCCGGACAGGTGGGCTGACGGCCTCCCGTAATGGCTGGCTGGGCCTCCTTCGGCCTAAGCCGAGGGTTCGACACTTCGAGGGCACCCGAGGCCAGTAGCTTGGCCTTGAGGCGTCTGCGGCGGGCTGCACCGGACGTGCTACTCAGCTTGGCGCTAAGTGGCTCGTTGGGCCCGATGCCGGGTGGGGCAGGTCCTGGATGGCTTGGTCCTGCTGTGGTCGTGATGTTGTCCGAAGAGGGCCCTTCGCGATGCGTGGGTACCTCCTCGATCTCCATCGTTTGTTTTTGGTTGTTTGATTCCATATCACCGAGAAATCGCTGGAATGCAAAGAAAAAAAAAGGAATGGAGGACCGCTAATGGCCGGATTACTCCCCGGACCTCCCAGCCCCTCGGCGCGGTGTGACCTTAGGCATTGGAGAGCACAAAAGGCTGTGCCGGGCCCGCAGACTGGCTGCGTACCCTATGAGGTTGAAGGGTGACACCTTTTCCTCAGAGCCGTAGCCAGAGGTACCTGATCACGCACAGGTGCACGAACGCTGCGGACTGGCCGCATACCCTGTTAAGGTCGAAGGGTGACACCTTTCCCCCCGAGCCGGAGCCAGAGGTACCTGATCACGCACAGGTGGGCGAAAAACTGCGGACTGGCCGCATGCCCTGTTAAAGGTCGAAGGGTGACACCTTTCCCTCAGAGCCGTAGCCAGAGGTACCTGATCACGCACAGGTGCACGAACGCTGCGGACTGGCCGCATACCCTGTTAAGGTCGAAGGGTGACACCTTTCCCCCCGAGCCGGAGCCAGAGGTACCTGATCACGCACAGGTGGGCGAAAAACTGCGGACTGGCCGCATGCCCTGTTAAAGGTCGAAGGGTGACACCTTTCCCTCAGAGCCGTAGCCAGAGGTACCTGATCACGCACAGGTGCACGAACGCTGCGGACTGGCCGCATACCCTGTTGAGGTCAAAGGGTGACACCTTTCCCTCAGAGCCGTAGCCAGAGGTACCTGATCACGCACAGGTGCACGAAAAATGCGGACTGGCCGCATACCCTGTTGAGGTCAAAGGGTGACACCTTTCCCTCAGAGCCGTAGCCAGAGGTACCTGATCACGCACAGGTGCACGAACGCTGCGGACAGGCCGCATACCCTGTTAAGGTCAAAGGGTGACACCTTTCCCTCCAGCCGGGGCTAGAGGTGCCCATTTTGGCCAGGGGCCCTGGATGGGTCATCCAGCGCTGTTGCCCATTCTGTCCGGCTGCCCTAGGGGCAGCCTTGAACACTCGCGGGGCGTGTACCCATGGGTCAGCTGACGGGACAGCGTGGAGGGATTCCTGCGCCCGAAGGCACAGGTCTCCTTCCTGCCAAACCTGCTCAAGGAGCGACTGCAGGTGTGAGGCATCGCAGACCTTAGCCCGTGGGCCTGGTCTGTCTCATACCTCACAGGCGCTGTGTCCCGCCGGTGCGAGCACTGAATTGTATTACTTATCTGTACTTATTGTATTCTGATCACAAAGCTGAACTTGTAAGTAGTAATATTAATTAGAACATTGTTATTTGATCCTAAACAAGCCGATAATATTTCAGCTCAAAGGTGGAGCCCGGCGATGTTGAAGATGGTACCAGCACCGGACCAAACGCCAGTGTGAGCTGATTTTTAATAAAAAAGTATTTTATAAGTTATTGATAATAATTAGTATCTGAAAAATAAACAAAATGGCTATTGTTCCCCCATTCATCATAGAAAATTTAAAGATGGATAGTAGTTAAACTAAAAAGACGGAAAAATTCGCCATTTTAGTTCGACGTAACACCGGAAATATCCGGAAATTTTGCGAAACGATGAGCATCAATGGATAACTGCATGCCTCATCAACGCTTGGCTAGGGAAACTACAAATACAAAAGATAAAATAAAAAACATTAATAATTATTAAGAATTAAAAATTAACAATAAATAAATAACTATTTTAAAAAGTATAACAAAATTAACATTACAGGATTATATAAGGTTTGCTTTGGCCAACAGTGTTTGGACCATAGACAATTATCTAATAAACGGAGTTCAACAAGTTACAAATAACGATGTTATATTTCTAGCTCATATTATTATATGAGAATTTCATTAAAACTATCATATATAAACTTGCCTACTTTAAGTAGCATTATTAAAACATATTTTAAAACCAACTAGGCTGCAACACAGTCGACAACGAGCATTGGCGAGCGCCGGGAACTAAAACAGTTCAAACATGACAGACGCAACTCTGTGCTACTTGCACTGCACGACTCAAAGATTAGCCTAAGGGCTGGCGATTCTGGAAAAGTAAGCAAAATAATTCCTTCGAAATTAATTGTCGTATAGTTTTTTGAAATAAAACATCAGCGAAATTATTTTCAAAGGAATCTAATGCGGCTCATTCTAAAGCCACACCGAATGTTGACAGCAACTCCAAGCCAGGAAAATCTGAGGTTGGTTAGACGTTTTACTTTGAATTAAAAAATTATATATTTGCAGGCGTTTTGAACAGAGATCCTTCATTTGGTCAACCAACAGCCAGCAAGAAAGCAATTCTGCCCATTCCTGAGCACACACTAACACAGGGTGTGATAAATCTGCCATGACTTTCTCATTGTCAGGCGGTGTACACTCCCACTGCGTGAAGTATGGGGCCATTCACCCCCATTCATCATAGAACATTTGAATATGGCTAAGGGTTAAAATCGTCTCAAATAGTCCGGGAAAAATGTGCGATTTTGTAACGAAATAACACCGGAAAAATCCGGAAACTTCGCTAGTCAATGAGCATCACTAATAAACGAGCATCATCAACGCTTTGCTTAGGCAACTTCGAAGCAGCCGAAAACCATCGCTGAAAACGGTGTCTCGGGGAGCGATGAAAAACACGTGGAAGCCGAGGTAGCGAAAACCGAAAACAAGGAGGACGATGACAACGGCGGCCGCATCGCCTGCTGCGCCTGTTGCGCCTGCTGTCCGGACATCCGCGGCGCCCCTCCTGAGCGGCCGACTGGCGAGGACGGCGAGCCGGCCAGCTGCGGGCAGCTGACTGTCTACGTCCTGAAGTGGATCGTTTTCGTTCTGGCATTTCCATTCATTTGCCTGTTCAGCTGGACCATTCCAGAGTGCTCGAGAGAGGATCTGAAGTGAGATTCAGGAGCTGGACTGTAATCAAGTTCTTAAATTGACCATTTTGATGCTATTAGCGCTATACAATAGACAAGCCGCGATGAGAAGGTTTGTCCTGCAATTAACGCTAGTGAGTGTCGGGCCCCCAAAGCACAGTGAGTGAGTATAGCGCCCATTTACACACGTGTGAGAGTGCCTGTCCATCGTAACCATGTAGGTTTGTGTGACATAGGTGCGGGTCTACTGTCACCAAATTGTTATTGATTACATCTGCCTCAATAGGGTCAGATGTGCAGCCGACAGCACAGCCGCAGCTGTTGCTAAAGGCTGCGTTCCGCTGTTCAGTCCATAGACTAGTCGAACTGAAGTCATTCTAAAACACACAATTTATATTGTTAGCACTATACAATACGCTGCGGAGCCACATTCCAGAAAATACTTCGTGCTAAGCTTCATTGTGTCCATCCTGTGGATCGCAGCCGTGTCCTTCTGCATGGTGACAGTCGTAGCCCGTCTTGGCTGTCTTCTTGGCGTTGACACGTTTGTCATGTCGCTGGTTTTCCTAGCCGCTGGCACCAGCATTCCAGTGAGTCGATGATAAATTTCGATGCTTTCAGTGATTATGTGTACGAAGAGGAGCACGACAGTGTGGAAGAGGAAGACGATGCGGAAGGATCGAGAGCCCTTTCCTAGTAGAAAATATTCAACCAATCGCGATGAATATCCAGAAAACGGGCTAGAATTTTCTGCTCTTTCCGATGAAACAACTTCCAGAATCACAAGACATCGGCATCGTTGAGATATTCAACGATTGTCGTCGGAGTTGTCTGGTAGCAAGAACCCCAAATATAGGCATCATTTTTTGCTCACAAAATTTCAAATTAACCAAGTCGGCCATCTTTGTTAACTATAGGGGATTGACTAACTAAATAAATTTAGTAGAAAGACACCTCGGTGGTCTTTCTACTGTTAAACTAGGAAAACTAAGGAAAATGTGTTCTCTGCTTATAGGATCTTCTCAGCTCCATCATAGTCGCTAAAGACGGTTGCGGCGACATGGCCGTGTCAAATGCCATCGGATCCAACGTATTCGACATCGACCTTGGCCTTGGCCTGCCATTTTTCATCAAGCTCTGCATCAACAAGATGGAGCCTATTGACATGTTCAGCGATAAGGAGCGAGTAAGCCACTTGACCTTTGTAATAATCGGGTTTTTCACATTGGAACTTCACTTGCAATTTTAGCTCCCCTCCAGGAAGTAGAGGCGGCAATAGGGGATCTAATTAATACCCTAATTAAGCAAATTATCCTCAAAAAAGGCTATTCATCCAATCAAAATAATTTTTTAACTCATTGAGCTAACTATCCCCTCAATAAGCTGATTCACTCCTCCGGGTGGCCAAAACATAATCCTCTTCGGGGTGACAACCTTAGCCGTAAAAAAATATCATTTTTTTAAGAGAACCAATGTCTCCCCAAGCAGCAGAGAACCAATGTCTCCCCAAGCAGCAGAGAACCAATGTCTCCCCAAGCAGCAGAGAACCAATGTCTCCCCAAGCAGCAGAGAACCAATGTCTCCCCAAGCAGCAGAGAACCAATGTCTCCCCAAGCAGCAGAGAACCAATGTCTCCCCAAGCAGCAGAGAACCAATGTCTCCCCAAGCAGCAGAGAACCAATGTCTCCCCACCAGAAGAGAACCAATGTCTCCCCAAGCAGCAGAGGACCAATGTCTCCCCAAGCAGCAGAGGACCAATGTCCCCCCAAGCAGCAGAGAACCAATGTCTCCCCAAGCAGCAGAGGACCAATGTCTCCCTAAGCAGCACAGGACCAATGTCTCCCCAAGCAGCAGAGAACCAATGTCTCCCTAAGCAGCACAGGACCAATGTCTCCCCAAGCAGCAGAGAACCAATGTCTCCCTAAGCAGCAGAGAACCAATGTCTCCCCAAGCAGCAGAGAACCAATGTCTCCCCACCAGAAGAGAACCAATGTCTCCCCAAGCAGCAGAGAACCAATGTCTCCCCACCAGAAGAGAACCAATGTCTCCCCAAGCAGCAGAGAACCAATGTCTCCCCAAGCAGCAAAGGACCAATGTCTCCCTAAGCAGCAGAGAACCAATGTCTCCCTAAGCAGCACAGGACCAATGTCTCCCCACCAGAAGAGAACCAATGTCTCCCCAAGCAGCAGAGGACCAATGTCTCCCCAAGCAGCAGAGGACCAATGTCTCCCCAAGCAGCAGAGAACCAATGTCTCCCCAAGCAGCAGAGGACCAATGTCTCCCCAAGCAGCAGAGGACCAATGTCTCCCCAAGCAGCAGAGAACCAATGTCTCCCCAAGCAGCAGAGAACCAATGTCTCCCCAAGCAGCAGAGAACCAATGTCTCCCCACCAGAAGAGAACCAATGTCTCCCCAAGCAGCAGAGAACCAATGTCTCCCCAAGCAGCAGAGGACCAATGTCTCCCTAAGCAGCAGAGAACCAATGTCTCCCCAAGCAGCAGAGGACCAATGTCTCCCCACCAGAAGAGAACCAATGTCTCCCCAAGCAGCAGAGGACCAATGTCTCCCCAAGCAGCAGAGGACCAATGTCTCCCCACCAGAAGAGAACCAATGTCTCCCCAAGCAGCAGAGAACCAATGTCTCCCCAAGCAGCAGAGAACCAATGTCTCCCCAAGCAGCAGAGAACCAATGTCTCCCCAAGCAGCAGAGAACCAATGTCTCCCCAAGCAGCAGAGAACCAATGTCTCCCCAAGCAGCACAGGACCAATGTCTCCCTAAGCAGCACAGGACCAATGTCTCCCCAAGCAGCAGAGAACCAATGTCTCCCCACCAGAAGAGAACCAATGTCTCCCTAAGCAGCACAGGACCAATGTCTCCCCAAGCAGCAGAGAACCAATGTCTCCCTAAGCAGCACAGGACCAATGTCTCCCCAAGCAGCAGAGAACCAATGTCTCCCCAAGCAGCAGAGGACCAATGTCTCCCTAAGCAGCACAGGACCAATGTCTCCCCACCAGAAGAGAACCAATGTCTCCCTAAGCAGCACAGGACCAATGTCTCCCCACCAGAAGAGAACCAATGTCTCCCCAAGCAGCAGAGAACCAATGTCTCCCCAAGCAGCAGAGAACCAATGTCTCCCCAAGCAGCAGAGAACCAATGTCTCCCCAAGCAGCACAGGACCAATGTCTCCCCAAGCAGCAGAGGACCAATGTCTCCCTAAGCAGCACAGGACCAATGTCTCCCCAAGCAGCAGAGAACCAATGTCTCCCTAAGCAGCAGAGAACCAATGTCTCCCCAAGCAGCAGAGAACCAATGTCTCCCCACCAGAAGAGAACCAATGTCTCCCCAAGCAGCAGAGAACCAATGTCTCCCCACCAGAAGAGAACCAATGTCTCCCCAAGCAGCAGAGAACCAATGTCTCCCCAAGCAGCAGAGAACCAATGTCTCCCTAAGCAGCACAGGACCAATGTCTCCCCAAGCAGCAGAGGACCAATGTCTCCCTAAGCAGCACAGGACCAATGTCTCCCCAAGCAGCAGAGAACCAATGTCTCCCTAAGCAGCAGAGAACCAATGTCTCCCCAAGCAGCAGAGAACCAATGTCTCCCCACCAGAAGAGAACCAATGTCTCCCCAAGCAGCAGAGAACCAATGTCTCCCTAAGCAGCAGAGAACCAATGTCTCCCCAAGCAGCAGAGAACCAATGTCTCCCCACCAGAAGAGAACCAATGTCTCCCCACCAGAAGAGAACCAATGTCTCTCCGACGTTGCAGAGGATGCACCAGGCAGACGGTTGTACATCATAAAAACGCGCTGTGAAAAATTGAATCTTTATAAAAAAAAATTAAAATGAACAACAATATTTCAACCAATCTAAATTAGGTGTTGCAAAATCTGGCAAAACATTTCAGCAATACTACTGCCAGGGCGTTATGAAGATGATTCCGCACGTGAAGTTTGGCATAATCCTGATCATTATACTGGTTGTGTGTCTATTTGTGATTGCTATCGCCAATTTCAAGCTGGGCAAAGCCATCGGAATCTCATTCTTCATCATTTACGTGGGATTTCTGGTCTACGCATTTCTGCAACAGTTTCTGTGCACATACGACTGCTAGATTGCTCATTGACAACTCAAAACTGTGTGCACTTTTCGCTTTCTTCTCGATGGATAGCAAACTTTGTGCAACCAAACCAAATCTATCTATTTGCAGGGGGGCCCGGGGCACTTGTCGCACAAGCGACGGAGCGGCACGCCCCCAGACCGGCGAACTAGGCGCTTTTGCGCCCATCGCGCCGCCTCCCATGAGCAGGCACCACACACAGCAGCACAGACCAGCCGGGGAGGGCAGGAGGCACCCGAAATAGGCAGCAGTGTCCCCCACCCCAGCCACACACGCACATAGCAGACCAAGCCGGGGCGGAAGGCTGATAAGAAATCAGTCCTCAGGGGGGGGCCGGGTGATGAGTGTACACTTATCCAATCGCGCTAACGGAAGTCCAGAAAGCGCGCGGCGGTGTACACCCGCCCTCCAGCCACCCCCCGCAAGGCCTCACGCCCCAGCGCCAACGCACACAACTCACACAACGCAGAACAGGCACACAGAAAGGTAGGAGCGAAGCTATTATTTCAAGCTTTGATTGCACGAAATATGGTGCACCTCCGCCGGTCGCTACTGTCCAAATCCCCCAACAAGTCCCGAAATTAATCGTGACTTGAAGGGTGAATCGAACTAGCGTCCTTTGGAGTGCGAGGCAGCGACGTTAGCCGCTGACCCACTCGCCCCGCTAACCAAACCAAATAGAATGGAATAGTATGGAATAGTATGGAATAGAATGGAATAGAATGGAATAGAATGGAATAGAATGGAATAGAATGGAATAGAATGGAATAGAATGGAATAGAATGGAATAGAATGGAATAGAATGGAATAGAATGGAATAGAATGGAATAGAATGGAATAGAATGGAATAGAATGGAATAGAATGGAATAGAATGGAATATAATGGAATAGAATGGAATAGAATGGAATAGAATGGAATAGAATGGAATAGAATGGAATATAATGGAATAGAATGGAATAGAATGGAATAGAATAGAATAGAATGGAATAGAATGGACAGGAAAAAAGCCTATTGGTTTTCCAGGTAAGATGATAGGTTTGAAAAGAATTACAAATTCTCTGAACTTATCGCAGAGCTTCAATTAAAAATTTTTATTTATTTATTTATCGATTCCGCGTGCATAAATGTAGTAAACCCATTTAATTAAAAATAGCTGCTTTAACGGTGGATATATTATGTTAGAAGATCTAAAACGGTGCTAACCGTAATTTCAGTCTAACGTAAATTTTTTTATTCTACTTAGGTAGTTGTGAGTCTATCAAATAAAATTTCATTAAAAAACTGATATTCAAACATTGCATGTTAATTCATCTTGTTTTCCTCCGTGCAAAACACAAAACACTGAGAGGCTTGATCTCTGCCATGGTATTAATAATATATAATAATTGATCATACACTTCACAGCTGGGCCAGATGTGCAGCCGACAGCACAGCCGCAGCTATTGCGCGGTGCATCTGAAGGCTGCGCACGGCTTGCTGTTCAGTCCATGGACTGGGGAGACGCCACACCCACCCTCAATTATCCCAGCTGATAATTTGAATAGTTGTGATATTTTGACTTAGGTCTCTCTTTACGTTGAGATTCCTAAATGAGGTCGGGTGTCCTACTCTTTGTGAGAGATTCCCTTTTCGCAACTCGAAAATAACGAAGACAAGACGATTCAAATCCCAAGCTAAACAGCTGATATTTAAGTGTTAATCAGTAAATAAGAGAAAGCTATGATCACTGATCAATTCCCCTGGCAGCGCTCTTTTCGTCCCCTGCCAGGTACTGTACTTAATTCAATCCAATTCACAATTCGCACTAACAAAATCTCGATAACCGCAACACAAAACACGAACTCTACTCGATAATACGACACGATAAACAACACAAATAAATCCTAGACAAACAGATAGTCCCTATAACAAACAAGACAAATAACGCGAAACCTAACCAAAATCCCTAACATAAAACCGAGGCGACCAGCAAGCACTTCTGCACTATGGCACAACGATAGTTCTATCGTGCCACACCTAATGTCTGTTCGACGGCGTCCCACCGATGATTGTCGGCGATATGGAGAGTGCTTCCGTGCTTGCCAATCCCTATCTAACACTCCGTCAGCAGTTGGCCAGACGTACCGAGCTCAGCGCAAGCTACTTACTGACGTGGGGTTGAGTGTGGGGGTTTTCTTTGACTAACTAGTTGGACCGGTTTACCTGTCCCGGTATCTATTTACTAGGATGCGTAACACGAATGAGAACAATATCAAGATCAAGAGCAAGAGCAAGGTCAAACGCGAGACCAGAATCACATGAGAACAATATTTCAGCGCAATAGTCAGTTTTATAGTCAAGCGCCCGCCCCAGCCCTCATCAAAGCCTGGGTGCCGGCCGCGCCGCTTGTTCTTCTGCCAGGTCGACCCTGCCGGTTAACGAACCGGCTGCTGATTGGCCCGGCTCGGGGTGTCGCACTTAAGTCGGTTCACTTCAATCGGCTAGCCGTCCTCCCATTGGTTGGGCCCACCAGACCAGGGCTAGTCTGATGCCTTGGCTGTAGAGCAGGGGTGACCGGCCGGTCGCGTGTTAGGCCTGGCTGGGGTGCGCATGTACAAACAACTAACCTATAAGATACATTAAAATAATTCATAATATTGACGTGCGCGAATAAGTTACTACAAGTAGAAATATACGCATTATAAAAACATGCCGACACTACAAGTACCCATTTAATAGCTGGGTGAACTGAAGCAATGCAGAGTTAAGTGTATAGCTAAAGGACACAGATTGTTCCAGTGGAGTCGGGAATCGAACCCCTTTAAGTCGTGAGTCAGGCGCGATAAACACTAGCTAGGCTAGAGTACCTATCTTATTTTTTTAATTAACACAAAGCTACCGTGCTTAACCAGGCCTAAATTTTACGAAACAACAATTTAACTAAAACACAGACGTGAGTAAATTTAAATTGCAGCAATAAATTTCACACTGGAGCTGGTAGTTTCTATTGTGAAAGTCAGTTTTTTTAGAAACGGCCGGTGACTAAAAAGTAAAATTGCAAATCTACCAGTATGTTTTTAGTAAAATTTTAAAACTTCCACAATCCGTAAATCAGATGTTAGCATTCTGCGCTCTAGCCATGGCCTTCGCGCGCATGAGATGGAACTGCTGCTGCTGCTGCTGCTGCTGAGGGGACTGCTGAGCTAGTTGCAACCGCTTTTGCTGTTTGTGCAACAGTTGCTGTTGCTTTTGCTCCTCTTGCTGCTGCAGCTGGTGCAGCTGGTCGCACTCGGTGATCTCAGCAGCGAACTGTACGTAGCTGTGCAGTGGCAGCAGTCCAGAGCGGACCATGCCGCGGAGCAGAAGTATCTCGCTGATTGCCGCCTGCGACAGACCGTCGGCTAGGTCGCCGAACAGCTGCTTGTCGGCCAGGCTGGAGCAGCGCCGCATTGACTTCTTTCTGCCAGCTGGGGTGGCCGAAGGATTTGAGCTGGAGGAGCTTCCGGCCGCAGCTGCTGTCGCTGACGAGTCATCGACGCCGATAACAATGGGGGCGGAGTCAGCCCCGCTGCGACTGCCGCGCTTCAGGCAGCTCTTGCTGCTGATACTGCCGCTGCCGCCGCCGCCGCCGCTGCTGTTGTTGTTGCCACTGTAGTTGCCTGTGCTGCTAACTATCGCATTGTTGTTAGTTGTGGCGGACGGACTGATGTCGTCGCTGTTGTCGTCAACAAAGGCGTCCAGCTGTGAGCAGCAGCAGGAATAGCAGCAGCTCTGTCGGAGACCCATGTCGATGCTCGTCAAGCTTTGACTGTCCGAATCTAACTGATGTCTCAAAACACTTTTTCTCGAGTCGATTTGCAACGGACTAAGTTAGCTTTCTGTGCATTCGGCAGACCAATCACAAAATATATCCCGATCCTGTGATGCACCCGCAGCAGACTAAAGATGGCGAAAGGATAGACGTAAGTAGCTAGGCAAAAGTGATACGTTTTAAGTATTCTTTTTTTCTGTATCTGAAGATTAATTTCGCCCGCAGCTTCGCAAATCGAGAGTGCCGTCTTCTTGTGTGTTAGCCTCGACATCCTCCTTCTCGCTGTTTCGCCGCTCCTGAGATCTGAAATCAGGGATAGAGAAGTCCCTTACTGCTCGTAATTGCAATTACAGGTTGCATGAAATCACGCCCTGAATCAGCCCCCGGGGGTGGGCAGATGTCAGACTGGCTGGCGGCTGGCTTTGTGGGGCGGAAGTTCGTGCCGGTCCTGCAATTATCGCCCGACACACGGTCTAATCCTTTGAATTCGCATTTCCTCACCGCCTGCTTACCAGCTGAATTATTCTCGAGTTCGTCCTTTCGAGTCAGGTAGGGGAGGCGTCCTTAGTCAGGTCTTCGAGCAAATTCTAGAAAGGCGTCAACGATTAGAGCTGGTCGTATAGGTTGCGTTATAAAAAATTATATGCTCTTTTCCTCTGCTTGCCGATTTATAAAGTAATGCTCGCTACTGTCATTGTCATTCACGAATAGAAGGTCGGGGGTTCGACTCCCGACTCGGCTCCCATCATGTCTTTTAGCGGGACACTTTAATCTGCATTGCTTCAGTTCACCCAGCTATTCAATGGGTACCAGCAATTGTAGGGATAATTGAGGGTGGGTGTGGCGTCCCCCAGTCCATGGACTGAACAGCCGTACGCAGCTGTCAGCTGTGGCTGTGCTGTTGGCTGCTCATCAGGTCTAATGTGGGCAGGGGAAATAAAATCTGCAAATAATTATTTGCTTTTCGATTTAAAAAATAGAGATTCAATTGATAGTTAATAATAATAATAATTGACACTAGACCCAAGGGCCAGGCACACTAGCAGGTGGGGACTGCACACCTATTGTACTCCCCGGAATTTATTTTTCCAAACATATCGGCAGCATCCAAACCCTACAGAATTGCCGCACAGAACTGCTTTATTCCACGCCAGCCAGAATTATTATTACCGATGAAATGTCGGTACTCATTTGCAGCTGAGTAGACTGTGAGCACATCAGGGCAAAGCAGCTTGCCAAAGGCTGCACGAATAGTTCTAGACTAAGTCGGGAGTCGAACCCAGGACCATCTGATCCAGAGTCCGACACCTTACTGACTGAGCTATCCGCCCCTAATTGATAGTTACTGACGTCATATAAACTTGGACCACAGGACAATAAAATCATCTAAAAATGTTTAAAAAGTGCTCTATTTTGCAGACTTTTCTGGTTCTGTTTTAAAATGGAAAGTTTTGTTTCTGAACACTACTTCAAGTAGGCACTAATTTTGCACTTGAATTGCGTTTTTGTTTTATTTAGTTTCAACCCTTTACTAGACAAAATCTAGTTATTATTACTAGCAGTAATAATATCATTTGGTGACACTAGTCCTGCAGGCAGTGAAGAGGCAATTCTGCCCATTCCGCTGACTCCTGAGCACACATGCGCACAGATATACCGTACGCAGACATACAGACACACAGGTGTGCCCTGTACATCTGCCCTGAATTTCTCGTCGTCAGGCAGTGTACACTTTCACGGCGTAAATTGCACGATAAGCCCAAAAAGCCTTCTCTACGCCGCGGCTGCGTCCCAAAATGAATGGTGACCTCGCCGTGGAATCGAGCTCAAAGACCTTGGAGAAACTAATGACCAGATTGACGGTGTCAGCAAAAATTAAGCATATTTTATCTGCAGTGTGGCGTGCAACTCGTGTATTTCATTTTGCTGCTGAGAAGTCTGCATCAAATACTATAGTAAAACTAGTTCAAACACCAACCGATTGAAGCCACACAAAGCACATCAGAAGGTCACTATCAGCCTCTTTAGCGACCAGGTCCACCAGCAGCGGCAGCGGCAGACAGCAATGCCAGCACGTCGCAGGCCTTGGTCTTGTCTGTCGGGTCCACGGTGTACATCTGGCAGTCCGGGCCAAGCTTCATGACGCAGGGTGGCGGCACAGCCATGGCTGGGCTGCCAACGCAGTACACCTGGCTGTTGTAGTACCGGCAGCTCATGCAGCTCTCCGTGCGGAACTTGTCGGCTGTGCTACCCTCGAAGACCCAGACGCACTGGCCGGTGCCCACGCGCATCTTCAGCAGGTTCTGGCTGATCTGTTTGCCTCCCAGTGTGGCTGACTTTGTTCGCCGCTCGCTCGGACAATCCGAGTCGTCGCTGGCCATCGCGGGCCCCGCCAGTAGGCAGAAGGCCAACACGGCAGCTATCAGGCAGCAGTGCTTTTGCATGGCTCTAGATGCTGTGCAAACTTAGAGACGATTTGAAGGTGTTCACTTGGCGAGTTCACTTGGGTAATCTCAGGCTCAATAATGACTGCTATTTATACACGAGACTGGACATTGTATTTGAAATTTGAGACCAAAGACAGCTGGGTCGCGCTAAAACTTGATTTTTGCAGGCCGTCAGTCTGTCAAACTAAGCAATCGAGCTCACAGGCATATAGACTTGGACGTCTTGTTTGCTTTGAACGTCTCTACTTTACTCAAGCACTGAATTTAAACAACGGCTCAATCAATCGACATTTTTAAAGGACAGTGCAATAAATGAAATGAATGAATGACAAGCGGAAGTTCAGATTGAACTGATACGCGCTAGAAAGAAGGAAGGAAGGAAGAAAGAAAGAAAGAAAGAAGGAAGGAAGGAAGGAAGGAAGGAAGGAAGGAAGGAAGGAAGGAAGGAAGGAAGGAAGGAAGGAAGGAAGGAAGGAAGGAAGGAAGGAAGGAAGGAGGGAAGGAAGGAAGGAAGGAAGGAGGGAAAAAAGAAAGGAAGGAAGGAAGAAGGAAGGAAGGAAGAAAGGAAGGAAGGAAGGAAGGAAGGAAAAAAAGAAAGGAAGGAAGGAAGGAAGAATTGAATGACGAAATCACATTAATGAGTTCTCAAATATGTCTAGATAGAACACTAGAGTTGGTCTTCATTGTTTGAACTTTGAGTGCATAATGTCTTTTCAAAAGACACTTATGTTTATTAAGTTATATAAAATTAAAAGTTATTTTAACTCATAACACAAATCCCGATCGGGCCAGATGTACAGCTGACTGCACACAGGCTGCGTACAGCTGTTCAGTCCGTGGACTGGTAGGAGGCACCTTACCCACCCTCAATAACCCCAGCTAATGCTGTTAACCTTTTAACAGCTTTTAAACAGAATCAATGTAGAGTTAAGTGTCTCTAAAGTACAATATATTTTCCAGTGGGTTGAAGAATCGAACCCCCGATCTTCAAGTTGAGTACGACGCTGTAACCACTACGCTACAACCCCAAGTAATTGTAAATAGTGCAGGTTGTTATATGTTTAATGCAAAATTCATTACAACTTTTGATCAGTTAATCCGATTGCGCTGAAATTTTAGGACATAATAAAAATAATCTTATTGCAATTGCATATCAAATTTCAAGTGATTTGGCCATTTCAACTCAAAATGGTGACGTCAGTCCGGAAACTTTTGAAACACCCCTCGTACATAACACATAAAGATGTGGATTTGAAGCCAATTGAATCGCATTATTCACTGACATCTTTCTTATATATTCAGATTGCATGTCCACGTATATTTTAGTTCTTAATATTCACCACCCACTCTTCTGGAAAGTCGAAACCAGAAGTAGAGAAGCTGTCAAATTGAAGCCATTGTCACTCTCGGTGACTAGGTACATTCAGAAGGCTTCACTTGCCGTTGGGCGGAGGCAATCCGGACATGAGGATGGCCATGATGTCACAGGCGATCGTCTGGTTGCGTGGATCGGTGACGTGCCACCTGCAGTCGGGGCCCAAGTGCTTCACGCAGGGCGGCTCAACGAACTCTTCAGGGGTGGTGAGGCAGGATTTCCCGTACTGGTCAACGCGGCAGAAGATGCAGTCCTCGGTGCGGAAGGCGCTAGCGACGCTGCCCTCGGCGACCCAGAGGCACTCGCCGGTGGCCACGGTCAGCTGGAACAGTTTCTGGCTGATGAACTTGCCGCCCAGAGTGGCATTTTTGAAGCGCGCGCCCGCCGGACAGCTGACGGCTGCGCCGCCCAGCAACGCGCTGGCGCAAACTGCGGCTACGAGAAGGCTCAGCAGATGCGGCTGCATTCTTGACTTTCTCGAGTATTTCAAAGCTTTACGGACACTGCTTAGAATTGTTGAAAAAACTATTAAGCAAAGGTATTTTATACCAAACAATGCTCTACTGCTCCTGCAATGAATGCCGCTATGTCAACTGCAGCTGTGCGAAATATGATCAAGATCAGGACTAATGACCATCTGTTAACTGACATGTCTATCTTATTACTCCAGTTCTGATCCTATAGAGTTTCATTAAACAAATATACGATAATATATGTGTATAGAATTTTAATCGTTTCAGTAAGTAAAACAGACTGAATTCCGGTATAGTTTTGAAATTTCAGCATTGAGAAATATTCAACGATTTGACCTCTGCTGAAGGAGTGGAATGCTGGAACTGCAGTGCTTGACAGCTCAGGTGCTCAAGTGAAAATTGCTTGAAAAATACCTGCAGTGGATAATTCTCTTTTCACGATTGCTCAAATCGCTCCAACCACTCGACAAGACAGTTAAAATGGATGCAACAGGGAACAGTAAAATAAATTACTCTACCTTTGTTGCCGATCAAGAAATCTCGTTTATTATCAACCGATTATTTTTTTAGCACCTGCAACTGATGCAGCTGCGCCAAATGCTTCCTTCGAAGCTCCTGAAACCGGCACCTTTGAATTTTCTCTCATCTCATCTCTCACGCTACTCATCTCTCCGCTATCTCATCTCTCTCCCGTCTCATCTCTCCGCTGTCTCATCTCTCTCCCGTGTCTCATCTCTCTCTTGTCTCATCTCTCCGCTGTCTCATCGCTCCCCTGTCTCATCTCTCCACATTCAATGTGGCCCGCTGTCCTAATGCGAGGTATATTAGGATGTCGACCCCTGCTCTAACGTAATTAGGCAATTTCCAATCCAGAGCTCCGTCGAACAGACAGAAATAGAAAACAGACAAAAACTGACAGTGGGAAATCAAGTACGAGCGTAGTTTGAGTCAAGGATTTATTGTATTGCTACATGATGAAGCGTCAGTGTTGAAAACTTCTTTTATCTCCCCGTCTGCATGTATGCCGAAATGGTGTGGCAATGGATTATAGACAATAGCCCGGGTTCAGAGGCTATTGATTATTTGAGTCCATAGACAAATAATTAAGGGAACAATGCTTGGTCTCACTGCCAAAAGATGGTCTGCCAGATCTATTTTATAGTTTTCATAAAATTAACATTTTCGCTGATATAAAAGACCGCATTTTCTGGGGAAAACACCCAATAATTTCCTCATGCAGTCGTCGTTTTGTCTATGGCCATGACCAAACAGTAAACAGAGGGACGCGAATAACGCTTGCTGACCCCAGCCACGGACTTGTCATTGTCTGTTTCCTAGATTATGTCTATGGTTCAAGCACTGTAGCCAAAGCATACCGTCGAGTGACGATAGTAACGCAATTAAAATCGAGGTAAATTCAAATTAACCAAAGACCACTTCTACCGTGCAACAAAATGGCATGCTGCTTTTGGCTTCTTGCCACAGAATTAAAAAAATCACCAGAGGTGTTATTTAATTAATACTTTTTACATTAAACGACAATGGACAGTTTTTTAAGAATTCAAATTTAAAAGCTACTGTAGCGTTGAAACAGTAATATGTGAGCAACGTTGAAATTAAATAGAAAATGGTGGATACAGTGTCCGAGTGGCGGTGGCGGTATAAGGGTCTTACTGTAAGATGGAGGTTTGTAACAAATCTTTGATACTAGAAAGTTGACACAATGTCACTTTCCTGCCGGCTTCACTCTCTGGTACAACTCCACTAGGTCATGCGAGCTGCCACGTCGTCCTCTTGCCACGATGACAACGCACAGGATGAGAAGCAGCACCAGGCCACCACCAATGCACATGACTATCATGCTTACCAAATTGATGGTCGCATTGCACCGCGCCCAGAACTTGGCCTCGGCATCTTCGTCGGTCTTCGGAGTTGTTGTCGGGCTGATGACACCCAGACGGGGCAGGATTTCAGTCCACATCCGGCATTCCTGTCGGCTGAAGCCACCGCCAACAATCTCGGACCGCAAGTTCACACTTCGTGGCGCCCTAAGGCGGTAAAATTCGTGCCTAGTGATACTGCTAGCATGCCAGCCAGTCTGTGACACATTACCCGTCGTCAAGAAGGTCACCAGCTGGTCCATCATCGTGCCAGAAAGGGTCCGTTGGTACTGGTCATAATCAGCTCGTCGCAGTGGCTCTCCCAGAAAGTACGCGGCATCCTTTCCGTGTCCAGCACCTCGGTATTCGTCCGTGTTGCCATCAGGCTCATCCAGCTGATACACGAATACCTCTCCGCGTCCATTGTCAGCCTGCAGTAGCAGGTCAGCCAGCATGTTTGACTCGCAAACTGTGACTCGCTGAGACAAAGCCTTTGTCAACAGATCGAAGTTTCTCTCGCCCAAATTTTCACCAGAGTATGGGGTAAGTTGCAGCGTGAGGAACTCCCGTCCTAGCGATGTTAGTTCCTCGGGAAACCTTGGAAAGTAGCGAAAAGTTTCGGTTAGCAGATTCAGGTAGACCTGTCCAGTCAGAGTAGGCTTGCTAGTATTGAACGCTCTCAGTGTACGATAGCCTAGCTGGATGCCCTCCAAGCTTGTCGCCCCCAGCACCGTTGCCTTCGTCTCAAATTCGCCCCGCACAAATGCTTCAACTGGATCCTTCTTCAGAAACTGACCGTCGACAACCACCGGAAATTCCACCCCATCAAAGGCTCGATTGAACTCCGCCTGGTAGGCGTTTAGCTTCTCCGCTGAAATGTTTCGCAAGCACGCCAGTCGCTCACTGGTGTCGGTACAGTTAGCAAGGTTATAAAACCTCTCGTGTACTACGCGCAGTGCCTCGCGATCTCGCACGAACGCCCAGTTGGCTAAAGGACTACCTCCGAGAAGGAAGGTACGCTGGAACAGTCCGCGACTTCCTTCACTCAGCATGTGCCAACCGACCGCCGCGGCACCGGCGTCTAACCCAGCTAGCGTCACAGAGCCGTTGCTGCCACCGAAGTAGCCGATGTTGCGTGCCACCCAAACTAAAGCTAGTTGCTGGTCCTTCAGTCCAGCGTTGCCATTGCCAGCATCGGGCTCGGCCAGGAAGCCAAACACTCCCAGACGGTAGGCGACCTCAACTACTAGCAGGTTTTGACGAGTTGCCACCAGGTCCCATGCGATCGCATCGCCATTTTGATCTGGATCGCTGACGGCCCCAGTCTCGAAGTACCCACCGTGCAGCCAGACTAGGACAGGTCTGTACACTCCCGGAGCGGCTCGTCTGGTTGGTGATTGAATATTTAGATAAAGGCAGTCCTCGGACATCCGACTGGGTGTGCCAATGAGGTCCGGCCGCTGCAGGCACGCAGGGCCAGCCCGAGTGGCGTTCAATTCCAGCTTGCCAGATGCGTTTTTATCTTTGGGTGACAACGCTGGTCTCCATGGTGATGGGGCGGCGAAGCGAAGCATTTGCACTGGCGGCTGAGCATAGGGGATGCCCAGGTGAGCAACAGTTTGCTGCTGTTGTACTTGGACGTTCAGAGATAGCACGCGGCCATGGTATACTGCATCCTCGGTCTCTACGACCAGTTCCAGTTGGCACAGCGCTCTAGAGCAGCACTGCCAACTGATGAACAGGAAAGCGAGTAGACGAGACAAACCGGACATTTGCGGGTTCTGGCCTAAAAAGAGGCCACGCCAAATTGCAGAGCGAAGCCGTTGCCAGTATCACCGGTCTCAAAAATGAGCTCGTGAACTCGCAAGTCTTTATGGCTAATTTTTATTTCATAGCTAAAATTATATTTTTATTTTAGCTGGTACAGTTCGCCGTTTAGTCGTTATCTCTTTGTGCTACAAGCAAAACTGTTATCACCGCACGCTGAAATATTCTATAGCGAAAACAAGCGAACAACCCAACCCTTCTTACTTTTTAAAGTCAGTCTTTTTTGCCATTTTTTCTAGATCTTTAAGTTAATCTTGTGCTAAGCTAAGCTCGATAGAAATTATAGTACTTTTTAAATGCAATTCTAAACCATGATGTTGTTATTCTGTCAAGCAGGCCATTTTAATTAGTTCTTTGTATAAAGTCACGAATTCGATTCACGAATCACGAGTCCAGTAGCGCAAAGCCAACCAAAAATCAGACAACTTTTTTTTTACAAAAAACACTTCATTCTTTATTACAGCTAGCTAAATTTTGGTACAACAAATGGTTGGGAATATCAACGACTGATATTCAAATACTACTATTACTAGTAATAAAAATGATCATTTTAGGAGGGCTGTGGGCAATGGCACATCATTTGATGCGCCCCAAATGAATGTGGCCTCGCCGCGGAATTGAGCTCAGGGACGTTGGTGCGAGAGGCTAACGCGTTGTTGAACGGTCTGCCACTCACCCCCTAGATTTACAGGTACACCATACACTTTCAGGGCGAATAATTTAGGTGGTCCAGAATGAGCTATGCGTTCCATGAAGTCCTTTGAACAGATATCTACCGTGCTAATCATGTGGGCGGGTGTTTCTTAAAATCGCTTCATTTTAAAGGCTGATTGGCAAGGTGTTTGTGGTATATAATCTTGCCTTTGGCCAGGCAAGACAAAGGAAAACAGTTTTTTTAGCCTCATTCAGATATCCTATTCGCAGAGCTCTGTCCAATCTACGACAACATTGGGGTGAGCGGCAGAGTGGTCTAACGTGTTTGCCTCTCGCACCAACGTCCCTGAGCTCGATTCCGCGTCAAGGCCAAACTAAACTAAGAGAGAAGGCTTGGGGCTCGTTATAAAACTTATGCCCTTGAAGGACAACCTTTAAGGTACAGTGAAAGTGTACACTGCATCTGACGATGAGAATTTCAGGTCAGATGTACACACCTGTGTGAGCGTATGCTAGTGTACGGTATCTGTGTGCGTGTGTGCTCAGGAGTCAAAGAAATCAGAATCGACTCCTTGCTGGTGGCGGGTCTAGTGTCACTGAATGATGTGCCATTGCCCACGGCCCTCTTGCAATTGTTATTACAATAAAACGACTGCGCACGAAGATTCTCTTTCGCTGACTGCCCTTTTTTAACCAGATCGGCCCGCTCTGCCACCTGGGCTTAACCTGTTCATTGATTCGGTTTTACCACCCAGACAGCATCATAATGGCATTATAATGGTTAATTGTTTAATGCTATAATTCTCCCAACAGTTCTCCATATTCTCCCTGCCTAGAAAGTATTAGATTTTTTCCTTCAAGATTGCTGAATTTTAATAATTGAGCATGAGTTAATAGCAAAGTATTTCAATATTTGGCTTGATATTTAATGTTCTTGTCTGCTACTTGTGTAGCATGCCAAAACACCTGAGTTCCTAACGCGACATTGTTAAGACTAATATTTTCTTCGAGTGAGACGCACAAGTGCTTCCTGGCCCCTGTAAATAAGAAGAGAAGCACAATATGAGGTTTAGATCAGAGCCACGTGTCAATTGTGACGTCAGCAACGTCGTCAGCAATGCCAGCGAAATATTCATGCTTGGATACAAACTTAATTTGGCTTCTAAGTAAGCAAATCTCGACCTTGACAGCCAGGTACCCTGCTGTATGACGCGCTTCCAGAACACAAGAGGTCTTGGATGTTATAAGCAGCAATCACTCTTCCTACTCAACATCACTTATTACCTATTATCGCAGAAGTGGTTTCAACTAGCACGACACGTAAACCACGCCGAGGCTGAATGTCCCGAACTGGAAGAGGACGTCCAGCGTCTAACGCTGGGCCCGAACCGGCGATAACAAGCAAGAACCTGAAGCTCCTTCAGGAGCTCCTTAGGTTCAGTCTTCAAGAAACCTAAAGACCGCATGCTAGCTGATTCTGTGCTGTGTGCCGGTACCAGGTCAGCTGACCAGCTTCCGTCATAGACCTAGCCTGCTGAAGGTTTATCTGACAGACCTTACGTCAATGGCATGTCGTAGGCTATATATACTGTGTTGTTTTTTAATAAAAATAAATTGAACGTTGTGCCCAAATGAAAAGTAAATTGGCTCACATTGTCAACCCTGTAAGAAGACTGAGCGGTAATGAGAAGTGACGACATGCCTGCATCGATTTCCTGAGGCGCTTCAAGTATTCTATTTTTGCTTTTTAGCGGTTGACTGAGACGGGACAAACGCTTTATAAAGGCCAGAAAAACTTCGGGTAGGTCAGGCTCGCTGTTCGCTGAAACCTAATCGAGAAACTATCGTTAGCCAACAAAAACACTTCGTTAGCCAGAGAGTTTCTAGCACAGAACACCTCGATCTAGAACGTGGGCACTGAAACGATTCTCAGAATGTGTCGATCAAAACTTGAAGCTTTCGCTCCTTTATCAACGTCAGCCAATCATAGACTCAGATCCTGAGTCTCCGACTCCATAAATACAACTTATTTCTGGCCTCAATTCCATTTGCATCGGAAAATCCGACGAGCATTCGTGAATAATTAAGCTACAACTCTGTGGAGTAAATCAGCAACAATGGTGACAATCCGCTTCTTGACCTTGTTGGTCGCCTCCTCTCTGATGATGTCGACGGCCGCAGCGGCTGTCGACACGCAGGAGCTGGTTGCCAAGAGGCAGTTTGGCATCAGCTATAGTAAGTAGCTATGCAATGAGCAGTGTATAACTGTCAGTGAATGAAATGCTTCACCTATAAACCAAATCAATGCATCTAATTGCAGTGGAGACTCAGCAGTTCTGGAGTAGCCTCTGCTCTCGCGTGTGCGTCCGGCTGCCGACCTGCTTCAAAGGCGAGCTGCCGAGCCGCTGGCCGGCCCACTGGCGAGTGTGCGAGTGCAGCTGCACCAGGGCCAAGATCCACTTCCGCCTGCACAACTGAATCCATGCGTGTTGGATGAATCTGACTGAAATTATTTCGCTTTAAAAGCGCTTCAATGGACAGTTGATATTTATCTAGCTATTAATAGGCGATATTGGTTGCCACTCTGTGTGCCCGCCGCTTGGAGAATTTTTATCGGTGAAAATAATTATTATTTTCATCATGCAAATGTCTATTAGATAAATAAATAAATATATGAATCGATATGGCGATAACAACCGAGGTGGATTATATCTATAGATGAATACTCACAGTTTGCCATCTACATCATTTACCAAGTTAGCTAACGAAAGATGAAGAAAATCTGTTTTCGGGTTCGATAACAACACCGACCTGGTAAAAATATTATAAACACCTTATAGTTAGTATGAATGCACTTGAACTTGGGATTACCAACTTAATTGCGGCTTGCATTATATGGGGTTATGTTTGGGGGTTAGCGGCAGAGTGGTTGCCTCTTGCACCAAGGTCCCTGAGCTCGATTCCACGGTGAGGCCGCATTCATTTGGGGCGCAGCCGCGGAGAGAAGGCTTGGGGCTTTTCGTGCAATTTAGGCCCGTGAAGGTCAACCTCCAAGGCCTTCACTATACACTGTGTACACTGCCTGACCATGAGAAAGTCAGGGCGGATGAACCAAGGATCATCAAAACCAAGGACTACTAAACTGCTAGTTCGTGTCGTTTATTAGTCCTTAAATAAAACATGCAAGCGGTACGCAATAAATCATCTCTCCGCTATCTCATCTCTCTCCCGTCTCATCTCTCCGCTGTTTCATCTCTCTCCTGTCTCATCTCTCCCGTGTCTTATCTCTCTCCTGTCTCATCTCTCCCCTGTCTCATTTCTCCCGTGTCTCTTCTCTGCCCTGTCTCATCTCTCCCTTGTCTCATCTCTTCAGTGTCTAATCTCTCCCGAGTCGCATCTCTCTCCTGTCTCATCTCTCTCCTGTCTTATCTCTCCCGTGTCTCATCTCTCCACATTCAATGTGGCCCGCTGTCCTAATGCGAGGTATATTAGGATTTCGACCCCTGCTCTAACGTAATTAGGCAATTTCCAATCCAGAGCTCCGTCGAACAGACAGAAATAGAAAACTGACGAAAACTGACAGTGGGAAATCAAGTACGAGCGTAGTTTGAGTCAAGGATTTATTGTATTGCTACATGATGAAGTGTCAGTGTTGAAAACTTCTTTCATCTCCCCGTCTGCATGTATGCCGAAATGGTGTGACAATGGATTATAGACAATAGCCCGGGTTCAGAGGCTATTGATTATTTGAGTCCATAGACAAATAATTAAGGGAACAATGCTTGGTCTCACTGCCAAAAGATGGTCTGCCAGATCTATTTTATAGTTTTCATAATATTAACATTTTCGCTGATATAAAAGACTGCATTTTCTGGGGTAAACACCCAATAATTTCCTCATGCAGTCGTCGTTTTGTCTATGGCCATGACCAAACAGTAAACAGAGGGACGCGAATAACGCTTGCTGACCCAGCCACGGACTTGTCATTGTCTGTTTCTTAGATTATGTCTATGGTTCAAGCACTGTAGCCAAAGCATACCGTCGAGTGACGATAGTAACGCAATTAAAATCGAGGTAAATTCAAATTAACCAAAGACCACTTCTACCGTGCAACAAAATGGCATGCTGCTTTTGGCTTCTTGCCACAGAATTAAAAAAATCACCAGAGGTGTTATTTAATTAATACTTTTTACATTAAACGACAATGGACAGTTTTTTAAGAATTCAAATTTAAAAGCTACTGTAGCGTTGAAACAGTAATATGTGAGCAACGTTGAAATTAAATAGAAAATGGTGGATACAGTGTCCGAGTGGCGGTGGCGGTATAAGGGTCTTACTGTAAGATGGAGGTTTGTAACAAATCTTTGATACTAGAAAGTTGACACAATGTCACTTTCCTGCCGGCTTCACTCTCTGGTACAACTCCACTAGGTCATGCGAGCTGCCACGTCGTCCTCTTGCCACGATGACAACGCACAGGATGAGAAGCAGCACCAGGCCACCACCAATGCACATGACTATCATGCTTACCAAATTGATGGTCGCATTGCACCGCGCCCAGAACTTGGCCTCGGCATCTTCGTCGGTCTTCGGAGTTGTTGTCGGGCTGATGACACCCAGACGGGGCAGGATTTCAGTCCACATCCGGCATTCCTGTCGGCTGAAGCCACCGCCAACCATCTCGGACCGCAAGTTCACACTTCGTGGCGCCCTAAGGCGGTAAAATTCGTGCCTAGTGATACTGCTAGTATGCCAGCCGGTCTGTGACACATTACCCGTCGTCAAGAAGTTCACCAGCTGGTCCATCATCGTGCCAGAAAGGGTCCGTTGGTACTGGTCATAATCAGCTCGTCGCAGTGGCTCTCCCAGAAAGTACGCGGCATCCTTTCCGTGTCCAGCACCTCGGTATTCGTCCGTGTTGCCATCAGGCTCATCCAGCTGATACACGAATACCTCTCCGCGTCCGTTGTCAGCCTGCAGTAGCAGGTCAGCCAGCATGTTTGACTCGCAAACTGTGACTCGCTGAGACAAAGCATTTGTCAACAGATCGAAGTTTCTCTCGCCCAAATTTTCACCAGAGTATGCGGTAAGTTGCAGCGTGAGGAACTCCCGTCCTAGCGATGTTAGTTCCTCGGGAAACCTTGGAAAGTAGCGAAAAGTTTCGGTTAGCAGATTCAGGTAGACCTGTCCAGTCAGAGTAGGCTTGCTAGTATTGAACGCTCTCAGTGTACGATAGCCTAGCTGGATGCCCTCCAAGCTTGTCGCCCCCAGCACCGTTGCCTTCGTCTCAAATTCGCCCCGCACAAATGCTTCAATTGGATCCTTCTTCAGAAACTGACCGTCGACAACCACCGGAAATTCCACCCCATCAAAGGCTCGATTGAACTCCGCCTGGTAGGCGTTTAGCTTCTCCGCTGAAATGTTTCGCAAGCACGCCAGTCGCTCACTGGTGTCGGTACAGTTAGCAAGGTTATAAAACCTCTCGTGTACTACGCGCAGTGCCTCGCGATCTCGCACGAACGCCCAGTTGGCTAAAGGACTACCTCCGAGAAGGAAGGTACGCTGGAACAGTCCGCGACTTCCTTCACTCAGCATGTGCCAACCGACCGCCGCGGCACCGGCGTCTAACCCAGCTAGCGTCACAGAGCCGTTGCTGCCACCGAAGTAGCCGATGTTGCGTGCCACCCAAACTAAAGCTAGTTGCTGGTCCTTCAGTCCAGCGTTGCCATTGCCAGCATCGGGCTCGGCCAGGAAGCCAAACACTCCCAGACGGTAGGCGACCTCAACTACTAGCAGGTTTTGACGAGTTGCCACCAGGTCCCATGCGATCGCATCGCCATTTTGATCTGGATCGCTGACGGCCCCAGTCTCGAAGTACCCACCGTGCAGCCAGACTAGGACAGGTCTGTACACTCCCGGAGCGGCTCGTCTGGTTGGTGATTGAATATTTAGATAAAGGCAGTCCTCGGACATCCGACTGGGTGTGCCAATGAGGTCCGGCCGCTGCAGGCACGCAGGGCCAGCCCGAGTGGCGTTCAATTCCAGCTTGCCAGATGCGTTTTTATCTTTGGGTGACAACGCTGGTCTCCATGGTGATGGGGCGGCGAAGCGAAGCATTTGCACTGGCGGCTGAGCATAGGGGATGCCCAGGTGAGCAACAGTTTGCTGCTGTTGTACTTGGACGTTCAGAGATAGCACGCGGCCATGGTATACTGCATCCTCGGTCTCTACGACCAGTTCCAGTTGGCACAGCGCTCTAGAGCAGCACTGCCAACTGATGAACAGGAAAGCGAGTAGACGAGACAAACCGGACATTTGCGGGTTCTGGCCTAAAAAGAGGCCACGCCAAATTGCAGAGCGAAGCCGTTGCCAGTATCACCGGTCTCAAAAATGAGCTCGTGAACTCGCAAGTCTTTATGGCTAATTTTTATTTCATAGCTAAAATTATATTTTTATTTTAGCTGGTACAGTTCGCCGTTTAGTCGTTATCTCTTTGTGCTACAAGCAAAACTGTTATCACCGCACGCTGAAATATTCTATAGCGAAAACAAGCGAACAACCCAACCCTTCTTACTTTTTAAAGTCAGTCTTTTTTGCCATTTTTTCTAGATCTTTAAGTTAATCTTGTGCTAAGCTAAGCTCGATAGAAATTATAGTACTTTTTAAATGCAATTCTAAACCATGATGTTGTTATTCTGTCAAGCAGGCCATTTTAATTAGTTCTTTGTATAAAGTCACGAATTCGATTCACGAATCACGAGTCCAGTAGCGCAAAGCCAACCAAAAATCAGACAACTTTTTTTTTACAAAAAACACTTCATTCTTTATTACAGCTAGCTAAATTTTGGTACAACAAATGGTTGGGAATATCAACGACTGATATTCAAATACTACTATTACTAGTAATAAAAATGATCATTTTAGGAGGGCTGTGGGCAATGGCACATCATTTGATGCGCCCCAAATGAATGTGGCCTCGCCGCGGAATTGAGCTCAGGGACGTTGGTGCGAGAGGCTAACGCGTTGTTGAACGGTCTGCCACTCACCCCCTAGATTTACAGGTACACCATACACTTTCAGGGCGAATAATTTAGGTGGTCCAGAATGAGCTATGCGTTCCATGAAGTCCTTTGAACAGATATCTACCGTGCTAATCATGTGGGCGGGTGTTTCTTAAAATCGCTTCATTTTAAAGGCTGATTGGCAAGGTGTTTGTGGTATATAATCTTGCCTTTGGCCAGGCAAGACAAAGAAAAACTGTTTTTTAGCCTCATTCAAATATCCTATTCGCAGAGCTCTGTCCAATCTACGACAACATTGGGGTGAGCGGCAGAGTGGTCTAACGTGTTTGCCTCTCGCACCAACGTCCCTGAGCTCGATTCCGCGTCAAGGCCAAACTAAACTAAGAGAGAAGGCTTGGGGCTCGTTATAAAACTTATGCCCTTGAAGGACAACCTTTAAGGTACAGTGAAAGTGTACACTGCATCTGACGATGAGAATTTCAGGTCAGATGTACACACCTGTGTGAGCGTATGCTAGTGTACGGTATCTGTGTGCGTGTGTGCTCAGGAGTCAAAGAAATCAGAATCGACTCCTTGCTGGTGGCGGGTCTAGTGTCACTGAATGATGTACCATTGCCCGCGGCCCTCTTGCAATTGTTATTACAATAAAACGACTGCGCACGAAGATTCTCTTTCGCTGACTGCCCTTTTTTAACCAGATCGGCCCGCTCTGCCACCTGGGCTTAACCTGTTCATTGATTCGGTTTTACCACCCAGACAGCATCATAATGGCATTATAATGGTTAATTGTTTAATGCTATAATTCTCCCAACAGTTCTCCATATTCTCCCTGCCTAGAAAGTATTAGATTTTTTCCTTCAAGATTGCTGAATTTTAATAATTGAGCATGAGTTAATAGCAAAGTATTTCAATATTTGGCTTGATATTTAATGTTCTTGTCTGCTACTTGTGTAGCATGCCAAAACACCTGAGTTCCTAACGCGACATTGTTAAGACTAATATTTTCTTCGAGTGAGACGCACAAGTGCCTCCAGGCCCCTGTGAATAAGAAGAGAAGCACAATATGAGGTTTAGATCAGAGCCACGTGTCAATTGTGACGTCAGCAACGTCGTCAGCAATGCCAGCGAAATATTCATGCTTGGATACAAACTTAATTTGGCTTCTAAGTAAGCAAATCTCGACCTTGACAGCCAGGTACCCTGCTGTATGACACGCTTCCAGAACACAAGAGGTCTTGGATGTTATAAGCAGCAATCACTCTTCCTACTCAACATCACTTATTACCTATTATCACAGAAGTGGTTTCAACTAGCACGACACGTAAACCACGCCGAGGCTGAATGTCCCGAACTGGAAGAGGACGTCCAGCGTCTAACGCTGGGCCCGAACCGGCGATAACAAGCAAGAACCTGAAGCTCCTTCAGGAGCTCCTTAGGTTCAGTCTTCAAGAAACCTAAAGACCGCATGCTAGCTGATTCTGTGCTGTGTGCCGGTACCAGGTCAGCTGACCAGCTTCCGTCAAAGACCTAGCCTGCTGAAGGTTTATCTGACAGACCTTACGTCAATGGCATGTCGTAGGCTATATATACTGTGTTGTTTTTTAATAAAAATAAATTGAACGTTGTGCCCAAATGAAAAGTAAATTGGCTCACATTGTCAACCCTGTAAGAAGACTGAGCGGTAATGAGAAGTGACGACATGCCTGCATCGATTTCCTGAGGCGCTTCAAGTATTCTATTTTTGCTTTTTAGCGGTTGACTGAGACGGGACAAACGCTTTATAAAGGCCAGAAAAACTTCGGGTAGGTCAGGCTCGCTGTTCGCTGAAACCTAATCGAGAAACTATCGTTAGCCAACAAAAACACTTCGTTAGCCAGAGAGTTTCTAGCACAGAACACCTCGATCTAGAACGTGGGCACTGAAACGATTCTCAGAATGTGTCGATCAAAACTTGAAGCTTTCGCTCCTTTATCAACGTCAGCCAATCATAGACTCAGATCCTGAGTCTCCGACTCCATAAATACAACTTATTTCTGGCCTCAATTCCATTTGCATCGGAAAATCCGACGAGCATTCGTGAATAATTAAGCTACAACTCTGTGGAGTAAATCAGCAACAATGGTGACAATCCGCTTCTTGACCTTGTTGGTCGCCTCCTCTCTGATGATGTCGACGGCCGCAGCGGCTGTCGACACGCAGGAGCTGGTTGCCAAGAGGCAGTTTGGCATCAGCTATAGTAAGTAGCTATGCAATGAGCAGTGTATAACTGTCAGTGAATGAAATGCTTCACCTATAAACCAAATCAATGCATCTAATTGCAGTGGAGACTCAGCAGTTCTGGAGTAGCCTCTGCTCTCGCGTGTGCGTCCGGCTGCCGACCTGCTTCAAAGGCGAGCTGCCGAGCCGCTGGCCGGCCCACTGGCGAGTGTGCGAGTGCAGCTGCACCAGGGCCAAGATCCACTTCCGCCTGCACAACTGAATCCATGCGTGTTGGATGAATCTGACTGAAATTATTTCGCTTTAAAAGCGCTTCAATGGACAGTTGATATTTATCTAGCTATTAATAGGCGATATTGGTTGCCACTCTGTGTGCCCGCCGCTTGGAGAATTTTTATCGGTGAAAATAATTATTATTTTCATCATGCAAATGTCTATTAGATAAATAAATAAATATATGAATCGATATGGCGATAACAACCGAGGTGGATTATATCTATAGATGAATACTCACAGTTTGCCATCTACATCATTTACCAAGTTAGCTTACGAAAGATGAAGAAAATCTGTTTTCGGGTTCGATAACAACACCGACCTGGTAAAAATATTATAAACACCTTATAGTTAGTATGAATGCACTTGAACTTGGGATTACCAACTTAATTGCGGCTTGCATTATATGGGGTTATGTTTGGGGGTTAGCGGCAGAGTGGTTGCCTCTTGCACCAAGGTCCCTGAGCTCGATTCCACGGTGAGGCCGCATTCATTTGGGGCGCAGCCGCGGAGAGAAGGCTTGGGGCTTTTCGTGCAATTTAGGCCCGTGAAGGTCAACCTCCAAGGCCTTCACTATACACTGTGTACACTGCCTGACCATGAGAAAGTCAGGGCGGATGAACCAAGGATCATCAAAACCAAGGACTACTAAACTGCTAGTTCGTGTCGTTTATTAGTCCTTAAATAAAACATGCAAGCGGTACGCAATAAATCATGACGCAATGATTAGGCCATAGAATAATTATGATCGCTTTTGGTAGATTAGTGCCAATGCACGATTGTCACAGGCACGATTGCACGATTGTCACGTGAGTAGGCTTGGCCAATAAGACAATAATATTGTGTATATGGTTTCATCATAGACATCGTTCAAATCCACTCGTGGCAATTGAGCGTTGTCTAACTCTAACTCTGAGCGTTGTCTATGATGAAACCATATAGACAACTTACCATTGCCACATGTGGCAATGCATGTCTATTTTTAGAAAACTGGCGTGCTTTAGTTTAAAGAAAAGAAATAGACAATCTGATCTCTTGACCATAGACATGCAAATTAAAAAAAGATTTATCAGTTAAGAAAATATACTGATTCGATTAGGCATTTTTTTCAAAAATGATAAACTGGAAATTTTTGCTTGTTGATTCTCTCGATGGTGTAACCGCAAGCGAAATGGCGCTGATAAGCGAGTTGAGCCATGAAGACCACAGCGAGGATAAAGAACTGGAACGCTTTATTAAGTTTATCACCGACTTCAGCAACAATGATGACAACATCGCGGGAGTAGATCTGCCAGATCTTCCGCTGTCTGAGAATGCGAGCACCTCGACAGACGCGAGATCAAATGCTGCAGCATGGAGAGAAGATTGCGATCTACATGAATAACCTGGGCTATCCTATGGATGTTCTACGAACGGTGGAGCTGGATAAGCTTAACGAGCACCTACGTCTTTACTATTTTCGGTTGGCCAAACCCAATGGCGAACTGTATTCAGCATCAAGCCTCGTATGCATCAGGGCTGCCATCCAGCGTTTTTTTCAACTACATCGTGAAGCGAGAAATAAATATCATTGATGCGCCTGTATTCGGCAGCGCGAATCGTATGCTGCGAATGAAAGTCCGCGATTTTCAAGCTTCAGGCGGAAGTGTAAAGCACTTCGAGCCTGCCTATAGATAACACTGACCTCTCCAAGATATTCAACTACTTCAATCGGCAGACTGCCGAACGTCTACAGGATGAGGTCGTGTTTGTGCTGATAATACGTTCTTGGCGAAAGAGGCCAGGAGCATCTCAAAGAGACAAGAGGGAGTTGGATTTGCTTCCAAGAACTACTCGAGATCAAATGATACTACATGGACAGAAATTTGTCGACTACCTTAACTCTCTTGGTTACCCACTGGACGTTATACGTATTATGAGAGTAGAGATGCTGAACGAGTTTCTTCGTCTCTACTACTTCCGATTGGTGAAACCTGATGGCGACATGTACTCTGCGTCAAGCCTCGTCTGTATCAGGGCCGGGATCCAGCGATTTTTTCGCTACATGGTGAAGCGAGAGGTCAACATCATCGACGCGCCTGAATTTGGCAGCGCGAATCGCATGCTTCGCATGAAAGTCCGTGACAAGCTTCAGGCAGAAGTGTGAAGCGATTCGAGCCAATCGAGGTGGCTGACCTCAAGAAGCTTTTTGAGTACTTTAATCGGTTTGCGTACTTTTACGCCAATACGCTGAAAAACGAATGAGCAGATCGTAGTCTATGGTCATAACACCAATGTCTGCGTGTGACAATAAGAAGCGTTGCTAGTAGGCTTGATCTATGTGACAATAGTCGATGGTCAACACTATTTATATAAGCCATGAAATCCTAGACCGTTGTGTGACCAAGAAACAATTTTAGCAGCGCACGATGGGTCTTATACAAGTATATTCGATAGCAAGAAAAATCTTTCATTGTTCCCCTGAGAACTGATTATTGTGGGTAAATTATTAGCTCCTCAATCTTTAGAAATCTAGACCTCATAACCAAACTAGAAAAGAAGAATAGAAAAAGGATATTCAACAAGGATTAAACATGCGTTTTTATATATGAAAACATTCAATGGATCACATAATATTTCTATATCAAAACTTTTCTCCGATTGTACGAGTAGGTCAATAAAATTAGATTTAATTCGCTAAACTTAACGACATCAAGAAAAATTGTTGATTTCCTGATCATCAGATCTTAGAGTTAAGTAAAATATGTACTAGTCTTCCAAAAATTTGCCCTGCTTAATCCATATTTAGCATGCACAAACAAATGAACAGCAGTTTTTATATCTATTTTTTTGCCTCACAGATAAATAGTGTGTCATTAACTAGACAATTTCTTTTAATAAGCAATCTGAAATTATTATATTATAGACGTCTATAACGATGTGATGATGTGATGCATGAATCGAAATCGGTCCAAATTTTTTTAACGAGGCTAAGACTTCAACCTTGTTTGAGATGTTTGAGTAAGGACAGGGGGAATAAGAAACGACGCTCGTTTTCTCTAGAAAAAAAACCAATTTCAGAACAAGATGAAAAATATGCAAGTAAAACCTATGCATGTGTGTGATACAATCCCCCAACCGTCATCAAAGCACATATTTTCAGTTTAAATTGAAATTATAAAAGAAAGCAGACATCTCAAAGCAAACAAATCATGTGTACATTTATTAGAAAATATAAAAATCAGCAGCACTGGTCTAAGGCAGGTTTTATTTATACAAGAAGATTTTGAAGCTCTGCAGTTTAGGCATAGGACTAATATATAATGGCACCCAGTGGTGTTGAGTTACGAAGACTGATGGCTCTGGAAATGTGAAAATTTTATTGCTGGCTCCTCTATTTTGTTAGTTAAATTTGACAAGAAAATATTATATAATGTTACAAATAAAAAACGAAAAATATGTTTGCATGATTTTGACGATTTTATAAGCTCCATTTAAATAGTACCTGCCATGTCGCTCTTCACGCAACAATAATGAATTATTCTACTAGTAGTCCTTTTGCTTGCTATATGTACATTAGTTAGATTCAGGATTTATTGTTAAAATGTTCGCATCACTACTTAAAGTAGATCTTTTTGCGTAGCGTCTCTTTAACCTCGGGCATCTGCACGAACACGCTGCCGTCTTCGTTGTGAAAGACGTGCTTTGAGACTCGATACTTGACCTTGGTGAGCAGGCTCAGTAGGTCCTCCTTGTGCCGACCGCGTTCGATGACGTCGCAGAGGGTCTGAACGTAGACTGAGCCCTGCTCGCGATGCCGCTGTGCGATGTGCTGGGCTACGGTGGCGTAGCCAATCAGAAAGTCGCCATGATCTGGCAGGATGTACTCCTGCTCCGCATCGGCCGTCAGCGCGTCTGTCTCGTGGTTAGCCATCTGGATCATCGCCGGATCGTTTCCCGGGTAACGCCGGTCGACGTGATGCGCTCCACGTTGAAGGCAACGTCCACGGCAGGCCTGGTTGAAGTCAATGGTGGTGTTTTGGTTGCTGTTATGGTTATTTTCTCGCACAATGATAATAAACAACTTCCAGCACAATGGTAATTCTTCATCTTGGAATCCTTACAAGATGAGGTAGAAGGATTGGCGTCGGAGATAATCTTTAGGAATGACTTGGCACAATTGCGAGAAATTCAGCGCTAGATTTTCTAATAGAATAAAGCGCGTTGAAAGTACCCGAATCGTGAACAAGTGGATCGTTTGATGACTTTTGCCACGAACATGCAATGATTTGAAATAATTGATCGATGGACTAAGGCAAGTAACAATGATCAGATATATAATCTAAATTACCTGAATAAAAAACAGCTTCGGTTTGCCAGCCAGTGACGGGCAGTTGGTGCTGCTCAGCATCACGGTCAGGTCGGACAGTTTCTGGACTCGTCCGTCGACACCGTAGATTCCACCCAGGGTGCCGTGGGACAGAATGCAACAGACGTAGCAGTCGAAGGCGCTGTGATCACTCTTGGCGTAGTTGCTAAGATTCCAGTAGATGTCCTTGGCATCCAGATTCTTGAAGATCTTCACGTGAAAGCGCAGCGATTTGAACAGTCGTTCTAGGCGCTTTTCGTCTAAGTCAGTGCCAGCTCGCTCTTTGAAGTCGTCAGAGTTAAAATAGTCCTGATTGTTCACGATGATGCACAGACCACGAATCTTGCTATCCATTGCGTAGCACTCGTTGTCTTGATCATCTTCGTCAGAATCTGCTGGCGTGGCCTGGACGCCTGCGCTTTTCATGTCACGTCGACGTACTGAGCTTGGATTAACCACCATGCGGTGCTGCTGCTGATTCTGCTGAGACTGGGGCTGATGGTGGTACTGTGGCGGCTCCTCGGGAATCGCGGCATGTTTCTGGCGGCTGGTTGCCTGAAAGCATAGTTTTCGCTACTTTTTTCTAGCAAAGCAACACTGACTCAACAAATAAACAATGGCTTCAGGAGAACTCTCAGAGTCCATTTTTGCTTCAGTTTCAATTCTAATTGCGTGCAACTAACCCCTTGCGCATGCGCTACTGCTGGCTGCTGCCAGAGCTGCCTATTGCCTCCGAAGCTGGGTCTCTCAGACTTCATGTGCGACTCGGTTAAGAAGATTCGCCCCTGCTGCTGCTGCTGCCGCTCTCTTGAAGAAGCCAGCGGAACTTCTGCAGCTGCTGGCTGCTGCTGCCTAGAATTGCTGACAATGTCGGTGCGCGGAGCTCTATTCGACTGCCGACCGGCAGGCGTCGCGGCAGCTGCGGCGGCTGCGGCGGCATTGGACTTGCGCTCAACCAGCAGGCGTATCATGGCCTTGTCCTGGCTCTGCTTCATAGCGTAAGCTAAGCAAGTTTGCAGGCCATTGTTTTTTAGTTTCAAATTGGCGCCCTGTGAAACTAGCTCCTGTACAACTCGATGCCTGCGAGTTTTGCGATGTAACTTTTCATGAATTAGAATAAAAAATGCCTAAATGAACATAATAATATTATTGAAGCTTTCGAATTCAAACCAATTTCAGCTATGTATTCGGAATTTACTGTCAATTAAAACCAACGAATGCATACGAACACGCGAGCTTCAGTCCTAGCAACCCCCAGCTGTATACCACGAAAAATTGTTTGGAGAGTGCTAACTCTGCTATTTTTTCGGCAATCATAATTTGCAATCCAAAACAGCTGTCCTGCTTTTACCATGTGGGTAAAGTGACCCTTTGGTATCTGCACTCACTCTGAACTTGGCGTCCTAAATACTGTACAATTATTTTACTTGCAAAAGATATTAAAAATATAATTGTTAAGCTCTCTCACCTGTTGTTCTGCACCGCTAGAAACACCGGCGTGTTGCCATCACGATCACGAACGTCAATGCCGGCTCCGGCCTCTAAAAGGCGACGCACCCCGTCGCAGCAGCCGTGCCCGGCGGCAATGTGAAGTGCAGTCCGCTTATCGACCCTCCTGGCCGCGTCAAGTCGGACACCCTCGGCGTCCACGAGCAGGTCGATCATGTGCTCGAAGCGCTGCTCAGCTGCCACGTGAAGCGGAGTCTCGCCATTCTGATTGATCACATTTGGGTCGCAGCCGAACTCGAGCAGGGCGTGCACGCCGACTTCTTGGCCACAGTAGGCGCCGATGTGCAGGGCGCAGCTGCCGTCTCTGGAGGTTTTTAAGTTTGCTTTGTTGTAGAATTCAAAGCTATCCGATGGTGGGGCCAAGGCCGGGGCGCCTCCTGGTTGTGGCGCCTCCTGGTAGTGTCGGGGAGAATTCATAATCCACTGACGCCGTGGACCAGGTGCTAGGCACTAATTCTTATTTCGAAGAAACGATCTTGCTTGAGCTCAAACATTATGGGAATGGGCCTTCCGAAAGCCTTCCGAAAGCCCACCCCAAATAAATTTGGCCCTGCCTTGGATTAAAGCTAGTACTAACCTCTAAAAACATACTATAAGTTAAGCCTCACCTGTCCAACGGTTTGTCCAGCCAGGCAACGTCCGCTACAGGTGAGCGCAGAATTGCCTTGACCCGGTGCGGCTCCTCCGAGCGAAGTGCGCGAGCCAAATCTCGCTTCGCCGTCTCCACAGGCGAGGACATGCTGCGGTATTGGATTTGGATTTCTCGAAAAACCTGGCGCTGTTTTGATGCAAACTCGCGGCCTTGTACTAAGTCAGCTAGTCTGCTATTTCATACTTTTGAAAGTGTAGAAACAACGGAGATCGCGAGAACCTTTTTTATTAAATTTCTGTCAGCCTATCTAGCTCCTCTCTCCTGCCAGACACTTTACTGGTCCTCTATAATTTTCTCTTCGTCGTCCACTCGTTGTCCTTCTCTGCCGCGAGAGAAGTTAAGCCTAGTAAACTGGGCGGCTGCTTCACGTGGAACTATTTTAGTAGAAAAAAGGACAAGAGCTGGACTAGGGCTTATGCGTGTGCATAATATATGCCTATTTTATATGCCATTTCTTGGCCTTTTCGTCCAACCCACCGCTGTATGAGTGCAAAGTTAGGACCAATATGCATCTAACTGGTAAAGAACCGCTTCCATTGTGAGAGCATGGTTAATGAGGGGGTCCTATATTAAAGCTCGTTATTCTCTCTACTTGATGAAGACTTGCAGCTTCTGTTCATAAACTCAGAACTCTGGGGGTATGTGCTGGAGAAACGTTTAATACCGATACGACCGCAGCGAATCGTGACGTCAGCCGTGTTTGCTATAATTAATTTTTTGCAGTTCTATGCTTCTTCGACCTGCTAAAAGGCCGCTCTTGTCTCTGCTGTAAATGCATGCCTGGTATAGTATAAGAGTGGTGCGTCATACTTAAAGTACTAAAGTAACATCTAGCTCCACACCTCTCACACTATAGCATTTCCCTAGCATTTTCTAGAAATAATTCTATAAACATAAAACTGCTTGTTGTCTAGTGGTTAGAGCGTTGGACTCACGACTTTAAGGTCGGGCTTTCGATTCGGATTTCACTAGAAGAATTTTTGGTGTTTATGCAAGACATTTGACCATTGCTTCAGTTCACCAAGCTGTTCACAAGGGTTACCAGCGTTAGGTGGGGTAATTGAAGGAGGGATCGAGCGGCGTCTACCCTGAACACATGGACTGAACAGCCGTACGCAGCCTTCAGATGCGACGCGCACTAGCTGCGGCTGTGCTGTCGGCTACACATCTGGCCCTAATTGATCTATTGAGGTAGATGCGATCAATTATTTTTCTTGTTACATCATGCATATACGAGTATATTCGATAAATATATCTTCTGAATCGGGAGCTTTCACATGATTCTTGGGTCAGGGATAAAATGGCTTCTCTATATTTCAGTGTACAACGTACTAGTGTAGCTACATAACCATATATTTACCCCTTCGAAAATGTCGAATCGGAAAACAGACTTGGCAATTAAACTACCGTATACGAAGTCAAGAAAGTAGGTATTTTGTATAATTAGGAGTCACAAAGTAGTTCAGTTCATGCACTCGAACAGTCGTGTAAATAAACTCTCTGTTTAAAATGTTTTATTGACGATGGCAAACATGCGAGATGAACTAATGTCAACTTGAGTTTAATGCGAGTATACACCAAGCTTTAAAATGGCTCATAATTCATTTAGAGGCTTTAAATCAGAGCAAATAGATTTATTTGCCTCTACGTGGATTGACCGCGTTCACTTCTAGCAGCAACGCCAATTAAACAAAAAATAAAGCATATTAAACCGGGGCCCTTGATAGCTGAGTTGGTAGCTGAGTTGGTAGCTGAGTTTTAATTCGATTAGCCAAGGTCCCGTTGTCAACACAAATAATTTCTGCCAGGGAGTTTTACGGTTGGGACTACTCAGAGTAGGTTGGTCAACGACCATCTTGCGCGGTTACAGCTGTATATTGTTTTACACAAAGAACGCGGTGATCGAAGGGCTTCGATAGCTACGATTATATTATTTATGTCGAAAAGAGAGACTTAAGGCTGCTATAAGTCTATCTTACAGATAATACGGATCTGTAATCCTGCATGTCCTGATCAATGCAGGAAACAAGGTCTTCGCGGATTCGCGTAGGGGGGGCTCTTTTGCCTTACGCCCAATCCTGATAATATAATATTTATGACAATCAGAAGGACCCTTAAATTCCAAGACAAAAATAGAAACCACACACACACAAAATAGTTTTAATTGCTCTAAATTTTGTTTTGATTAAAAAATAAAATTGCGATAAGAGCTCGCATAGTAAAATCATGTCGTATCAAAGGCTAGAAATGATATTTGATTTATTATTATTGTACGAACTTATGACAGGAACAGTAAAAAGCTCCCATCAAGTTTGTTACGGACAAATTCTTTCAGTTTATAGATATCAAATGATTATCCTGTTCGCTCAGTTACGGCCAATCAGACCTTGCCAGATATTGAAAAAAAGTCGCCAAAAATACGGCGATTTAAGGTAAAAACAAAGTACAACTGTTAGCAAAGCATTTCAGATGAAACCATTTAATTTCTGTCTTGAATAAAATAAGAAAATCGTTGTGTAAACTATTTTTTAATTTGAATGCTGTAAAAAGCAAAAATGTTTGAATTTTGTTTCACTTGTGAATGAATCATTGGTGGTTAGACCGGAATGTGCGTCATCGGCAAAGCAAGCGGTCCAAGCAGAAGAAGATAGAGTAAGAATAGCTAGTAGAGTACATAATACAGAATGATTACAGTCTAGGTCTGTAGTTGATATATTAGCTATTATAAAGGATAGGCTTATCTAGGGTCTATCTATTATTATTTTTAATACAAAAATCGATTAATTTAAAAATGAGTAGGCCTAGACTTATTCCATTCCATGTCTCTCTTACATTATAATCAATGATCTAATATAGCTCTTATCTTTAAATTGATCACTCTTTTTTGTTTGCTTGCGCCTTAAAGGGCTTGATTATTAAGCTGCAATTATTCCTTTGTATTTTATACCATGTTTGAGTGTAACTTCCATTCCACAACTTTTTGGGATCCTATATAAGGTCTATAATAAATCATTAGGCCCTATACTGTTTCAGTTCAAATATGTGCCAAAACTTTAGTTTTAAGCATGGCTTTTAAATGTGCCTTTGAAAATGTATTTTATTGGTAGGTGCCAGTTCTTGGATACAAGTCAAGCAATTGCTTACTTATGTTTTAGTTCTTTCCTTTTTTCTGTGCACTAGGGAGTAAATACTTTCTAGATGGCTAGATGCCTGCCACCCCAATTGAAAGATTTTAATTTCTTTTAACTATAATAGGCCTAGCCTAACCTTTTTCTGTTGCTTTGTAGCTAAAATAATTAGCAATTAGCTATTAGTAATTCGTAATTAACAAATAATTAGTAATTAGCAATCCACATGCATAGGGCCTAATGTCCTAGGCCTAGTATTCAGAAAATTAGTGAATCAGTTTCTTGACCCTAAAAAATCCAAATATGTTTCAATTTTGTAAATAAAATATTATATTGCTTTTAACTTTAGTTTTTTAATAATTTTACCTGAATGATTGTTTAACATTGCAGACAAAGATTAACCAGTTAGCTTAAAATAATCAAGTTATACAATGGCCCAGCAAGCAGTTAATGTTCATTCTACATCCCAGACTACGGACAATTTGAGTCGACATGACATTTTGAGTTGGATTAACACCTGCCTGCATTCTAATTTGGGAAAGATTGAAGAGCTAGCATCTGGAGCAGTGTATTGCCAGCTAATGGACATGCTATTTCCTGGCACCCTGGCATTCAAGAAAGTTAAATTTAATACTAAGCTAGAGCATGAGTTTATTAACAATTTCAAGGTGCTGCAGGCACTTTTTAAAAAGCATGGAGTTGACAAGGTATGTATAATTTTTAATGTCTGCTCTATTGAATTTAATATTGTATCATTTATAATTATTATAAATGGAAACTGACAGATCAAGGAGAATGGACCTATTTCTTGTATAGAAAACACCTATACAAGTTGTGTAACTAGTGACAGTAGTTAATTGGTAATTAGTCATATATTCTTTGTTATAGGCCATTGACTTGGGGTAATCTAGACTGGGTGTAATATACTATAGACTAGGTGTAATATACCATAGACTAAGTGTAATATACCATAGACTGGGTGTAATATACCATAGACTATGTGTAATATACCATAGACTCCATAGTCCGGATCATGTCGTTTACGCCGGAGATCTCCGGCGTAAATCTGGTTTGGGATCGGAGGCTGGCGTAAGTGCTTGGCGTAAGTATAGGCCAAAATGTGCCTTGGCGTAAGTGCTTGGCGTAAGTACATGGCATAAATCAAGTGGCGTAAATGTTAGCACAAATGAGATCATTCACGATCAAATGTATCACTATAGAACATAACACATTTGCGTTAATTATATTGTTTGCGTTAATTAGGAGCAGCATTAAAACAAAGTTCATTAAAATATTGCAGTTCGTATAAATGAGATATCAGAATATCTATTGTAGGATAGCAAAAGTTTTTTTAGCTTTAAGATGCTTACTTTGATACTTGATTCAGAATTTGCAACTTGTGAGATTTTTAAACAGTTGCAACTTCTGAATTTAATTAATCACCGATTAACATGATTTGTGAAGGACCTTTTTTTGGGTGGCGTAAGTCAGAGGGACCTTTTTTTGGTTGGCTCAAGTCTGGCGTAAGTGCCAAAAAATGTTGGATTTTTCCTCCGGCGTAAGTCCAGCATGATCCGGACTATGGCATAGACTAGGTGTAATATACGATTAACTGTGTAATGACCCCACTGTCACCCACCCAACGCGCGCACGTAGGAGGTGCCAATCGAGAGGCTGGTGAAGGCCCGCTTCCAGGACAACTTCGAGTTTGTGCAATGGTTTAAGCGCTTCTTTGACGCCAATTACACTGGCGCCGCTTATGACGCCCTGGCGGCCAGAGGAGGCGAGCCAATCAGCGGCTCTGGCAAGGCCCGGCCAGGCGGTGGCGGCCCGGTCCAGCTCCCTGTCGCCGCTGCGCCGGCGGCGCCTGTGGCGCCACGCGGCGACATCGCCGCCTCTCGTCCGGCGCCGGCTGCGGCGGCAGCTGCGGCCCCCGGCGGCGGCCGTGCTGCTGGAATGCGCCAGCCGACTAAGACTCCGCCTAAGCAGGCGGCTGCGAGGCCGGCACAGCAGCAGCCGCCAGCAGCTCATCCGCCTGCTGCCAATCAGCAGCATCTGGACGCTGAGCTGGCCGATTTGCGCATTCAGGTAGCTGAGTTGAAATTATCCATCAGGATTACGGTACTTTTTCAGGAGCAATCAACTCTATTTCTTGTTTCCTCTGAATTATTTGACTTTTCTTCAGCATAAGTGTACTTTCCCTCGGCCTTAAAACCTGTTTTATTTTGTATAATTTCCCTCAGGATCAATCCAACTCCCCCCCAGGATCAATGTAATTCCCTCAGGATCAATCTAACTCCCCTCAGGATCAATCCAACTCCCCTCAGGATCAATCTAATTCCCCTCAGGATCAATCTACTTCTCCTCTGGACAAATGTAATTCTCCTCAGGACCAATCTAAGAACCATCTACTCTGCTATTGGGATTTTTCAGTTCCTTTACCAGCCTCTCCCCATGCTCATCGCTCCCTCCGCTTAGGTTGACGATCTGAACCAGCAGCACGTGGAAGATCAGCAGAGCATTGACGGCCTGATGAAGGAGCGCGACTTCTATTTTAACAAGCTGCGCAGCGTTGAAATCATCTGCCAGGAGTCTGAGGAGAGCGAGCAGATTCGACGCATCCTGGACGTGCTCTACCAGACCGAAGAGGGCTTCGCTGCGCCAGAGGCTGCCGACAATGGCGAGGCTGACGAATATTGACACTGTTCAAGCAGGGTCTTTGTTCGTGCGAGATATTTCTTTAATTAGCTTGCTGAACTAATAATAGAGTTTATTCGATTTTTTTGTAGGGTTCTTTGGGATTTATAGAGGGGAAATTTTTAGAGAGGCTACGAATGTAGGATTTAAGGATTTTAAAGGATTTGCTATTAACGAAAGATTAACGTGCTTAGTAACTTAAAGGAGTGTTGAATTCAAGAGATTTGGGATTCGGTTAACTTTAAAGGGATTAACGAATTTAGGGAATTATTTGGTAACTAAAAGAATTTCAATAGATTAAGAAAGCTAAAAACAAATTTAACGCTTAGAAATTTGGGGTCAAACAGATTTATGATTTCAAAGATATTTGTAATAATAAGGAATAGACAAGAGATTTAGAGTCTAAAATGAAATTGAAAGGCAACCAATTATGTCTTAATTGAAGTTAATAATTTTATGCATGATAAAATCGCCTAGGAAACGAAGTAATTAAAATTAAATAGAGCATCTTTTTACGCTCGTACTACTATTGGCAATTGAAAATTCTCATTCACGAAATTTAACTTGTAGCAATCTAAACTCCAGGGCTATTAAATAATAATTTTTTTCTTTGCAAAATTACTAGTATTAAGAATTTGCTTGCGGGCATATATTTATTATATCGGCACACGTTTATTTTGCTATTAACCAAGCCTTTTGCCTTCTTTAATAATTCTCACTAATCTTCAAATAATTATTGCCTGTAATTTCTTTCACTTTTTGTCTCATTTTCAAATCGAATCTTTCTCTCCTGTTTAACCCGGTAAGATAAAGTTAGAATTAAAGCCCAGTCTCAATTTTCAGCCTCACCAGTAGTATGATCGAATAATGTGCTCACTCGAGAATTAAGTTTTCGATTTTTGTTTAAACGAAGCGGCGTTCCTAAAATCGTGTTCACTTTACTATATTACTCGTATTTTTATTTCTCACATAGACTAAAAAACGGCTATAAAATCTCGCAAGTTCTACTTTGCCATCAATCAGTAGTGTGTTACGAATATAAATACAATAGTTTATTTCTCTTTTTTTCTACAACTAATAGTTGAAGAACAAAGTTAAAACTAATTGTGCAATCGGCTTGCCCCGCCGCCCCTCTTACCCTACCTTCGCTTGCGCCAGGCATTAAAAGGAATATTCTTTTTTAACGATTGGTTGTCATCCAGTTGCTTACTGTATTTAGCCACATTTGCAGCTGACGCCCCGACTGGCTTATGTTATCTCCTCTTTATAAAATTAATCGCTTTTCGTCACTGAGCAGCCTTCGATGGAGGAGTGAAACAAATCAAATATAAGATCGGAAAAAATATTTAATTTGCGCGCGTTTACTTAGATAAATTTAATTTCTTGTTCGCTGAATACAGTGCTTTTCTGTGCATTTTTTATTTTGGGTTTATTTTATCTTTCATTTCTCTTTTCTGACCTTTTTTTCTGCTGTCTATTTTTCTTCTCGGCTTTCTTCTCAACTTTCTCTCCTTCCTTACCTTCTTTCTCTCCTTTCTCCCCTTATTTCTATCCTTTTCTTAACAATATTCTCTCTTCTCTCTTCACAAGTCGCAAGTCACAAGTGACCGGGCAAGTGGCAGTTTCTGCAGCGGTCAGTCGGTCGGGCCCTCTTAACTGCTGCCACCAGCGCCAGTTTTCATAGCCATCATCGGCACCCTGTTGGCGCCCGAGTGCAGCATCACCGCTGGCCGGCGACGGAGCAGGGCCGCCGATCTCGTCGCCTCCCGGCCGATATCGCGGCGACAACGGCAGCAGCTGGGCAGGCAGCGTCGGATGATGCGAATAAACTCCGCGCGAAATTTTGCTGCAGTCGGCGGAGGGGAAGGTGGAGTTACGGAGTATGGAAACTTTAAAATCCTACTGAAAGTGATCTTCAACAGGCTCCTTGTCTAACATGTATCTTGTGGAACAGGTTCCTTGTCTAACATGTATCTTGTGGAACAGGTTCCTTGTCTAACATGTATCTTGTGGAACAGGTTCCTTGTCTAACATGTATCTTGTGGAACAGGTTCCTTGTCTAACATGTATCTTGTGGAACAGGTTCCTTGTCTAACATGTATCTTGTGGAACAGGTTCCTTGTCTAACATGTATCTTGTGGAACAGGTTCCTTGTCTAACAGGTTTATTCTCTAACAGGTTTACTTTCTATTTATTTGTCTACGAGGTAGTTAATCCTTAATTAATAGCAAATTTTGTTCAACAGGTGAGTTGCAACCGGTGTCTATCATTATTTTATTATTAGATCTATTTTTCTGTATATTTCTATTCTACATGCAGCATCACAGTAGCATGACTACATGCAGTTTGCTAATTAAGAAGCAGTGATTCCGTGGATGGGGAAGAGGAGTTGTCAGCATTTAGTGTCTGTCCATCTGAGCCAGTCCCCGAAGGTAGATAAACAGCGCGCGGAAATTGACAAACAGACCGCAGCTGAAAGTGTTCTATTTTCGGTCGACTAGTTATTAGCATTCATTTCTTCATTTTATGATCTATCGCGGCACTTTCGATTTTTGGCGTTGCCTTAGAAAGCTGCAGCGGTGTTGATTAATATTTCAAAGTAGTCAGTGAGCATATGCTTCAATTTCTGTGCTTCTTCAATTAGCCCAAATTATTTGGATTGTGCCAGCTGAGCACCGAGACTAATTTCTCGAGAATTTGCATTCCTTTATGATCGACCGGCTGCGTGTGTCTCAAGGGTTATGCGAATATGTGATTCTTTCAAGCCCCTGGATAATAAATCCAGGGCTTGCTCCCTAGATGAGAATCGAACTTCGGACCTCTCAGGGTTACAACGAGAGCTGGGTGCTTGCTCACCGCTCATGATGTTGTATACAATCGGGTTAATGGCCGAATTGAAGTAGCAAATCCAATGCGAGGTGCCCGCAATGTGCTGAATGGCGGTTTTCAGCTGGTGCTGCGAATTAGAGAATTCCCTGCCAGCCAGGTAAATATTGCTGCAGTGCGAAAGGTGTGGGATGAGCAGATTCACTGTTCTCTTCTGAGTAGACTCCCAGTTGTGTTGTGAGTAGACTCCCAGTTGTGTTGTGAGTAGACTCCCAGTTGTGTTGTGAGTAGACTCCCAGTTGTGTTGTGAGTAGACTCCCAGTTGTGTTATGAGTAGACTCCCAGTTGTGTTGTGAGTAGACTCCCAGTTGTGTTGTGAGTAGACTCCCAGTTGTGTTGTGAGTAGACTCCCAGTTGTGTTGTGAGTAGACTCCCAGTTGTGTTGTGAGTAGACTCCCAGTTGTGTTGTGAGTAGACTCCCAGTTGTGTTGTGAGCAGACTCCCAGTTGTGTTGTGAGTAGACTCCCAGTTGTCTTGTGAGTAGACTACCAGTTGTGTTGTGAGTAGACTCCCAGTTGTGTTGTGAGTAGACTCCCAGTTGTGTTGTGAGTAGACTCCCAGTTGTGTTGTGAGTAGACTCCCAGTTGTGTTGTGAGTAGACTCCCAGTTCTGTTGTGAGTAGACTCCCAGTTGTGTTGTGAGTAGACTCCCAGTTGTGTTGTGAGTAGACTCCCAGTTGTGTTGTGAGTAGACTCCCAGTTGTGTTGTGAGTAGACTCCCAGTTGTGTTGTGAGTAGACTCCCAGTTCTGTTGTGGGCAGACTCCCAGTTAAATTGTGAGCAGTTCATACTCACGCCACTCGCATGATGTGCACCGGCAGGTTGCAGACAAAGAAGATGAGAACGATGCAGATCAGCATGAGTGCTGTCCGCCTTCGCTGGGCCAGTGTTGCATCCACGGCCACCGCCATCGCGGCCGCGGCAGCCCTAGTCGTCGCCGCTGACTGAGCTAAGGGTGAAACTGCGGCAGATGCGGTCGCGGAGCCCGAGATGCGGCTGCTGCAGCGACTGTTGCTAATCCGATCTGTCAAGGTGTGAATTAGCACATTGTTTATTCGATATGCAATTAAAAAAATACAAAGCGATTCATTAACAAATCACCGCTAAACCGACTCCGGACCGACGAAGCCTCCCCGGGCACAGCGGCGTGCCACAGCCGGTGGCAGACCATGCTGTAGGCCAGCAGCATCCAGGCGAACGGCAGCACGAAGAACAGCACGGAGTCGGCGATGCTGGCGCCGATCTCCAGGTTGATTGTGACGGTGCCGTTCGGGCCGAGCAGCTTCCAGTTAGAGCGGCAGGCTGTGAGCAGGACGGTGTTGTTCGGCAGCTTGGGAAACGGCGCCGCCTCCATGGTGAACGGATAGTGCAGCTTGGAGGCCAGAGCGATTATCCAGGCTAGCACGATCAGGCTGCCGATTCGCCTCCGGGTGGTCTTCACTTTCAAGGGAAAACAGATTGCCAGAAGTCGCTCCACGGAGTTGAAGGTCAGCGTCAGCACGGACACGGTCACCGATACCGGCTATCGGAGGCGACGGGGTGAGGTAGAATGTGCAGCAAAGCGCTGATTGGTCAGGTAGTGGTGGTGTGAGGTGGCTGAGCTGTTCAACCAATCGAGTGTGCCTCATGATCTCAGTACAACAATCTCAGCTGTTTGCTCTAATACTGGTCACGTGATGGTAGTTAAAGCTCAGAATTTTCAAAATGCAAGCCATTGACTTGCGGAATGGGGTTTAAATTTGCTAGTCTACTATACAAAAGTTTATAACATAGAAAATATCTAATCCTGTTTCAGTAAGTCAATTTTTTTAAACTTGTTTATTCAGTTACATTTTCTTCTAGCTCGTAACCCAGTTTAGTCTATACCTTAGTTGATTGGTTTCTTTCATAAATCCATGTACAAGTGAGCAAATATTTAGTAGGGCTATTATTACTGTTTGCCAACCGCTTCATAAACGCCTGTTTATAAGCGTGTGGGCGCCTACTGTAACTGGAGGGAACTGCACCGCACTGATATTTATGGTTATGACTGCGGTTACAACTAGTGAGACGGCCATCTCTAAACACTAAACACAATGAGAAAATGGAAGTTGAAAATTCTTGCCTCGCTAGCTAAATTCCGCGGTCAATTGTTAGCATTCAAGTCAATTGTTAAAGGACGAAGTCTTTTATTACCTAGCTTCCTTCTTGTTTTCTCTACCTAATATGTGAGTCCTGACAAGAATAACATAGACATCCGTGCCGACTGTAGTATGTGCGATCTATTTCAGGATAAGACAGTGCACTTCATTACTGGGTAGTCTCTTCTGGAGAGAATAGTCACTTCAGGAGTAGATTTTCACTTCAGGAGAAGATCGTCACTTCAGGAGAGGAGAATCACTTCAGGAGAGAATAATCACTTCAGGAGAGGTTTTGTCACTTCAGGAGAGAATAGTCACTTCAGGAGAGGATAGTCACTTCAGGAGAGGATAGTCACTTCAGGAGAGGATAGTCACTTCAGGAGAGAATAGTCACTTCAGAAGAGAATAGTCACTTCAGGAGCGGGTTTTGTCACTTCAGGAGAGGGTTTTGTCACTTCAGGAGAGGGTTTTGTCACTTCAGGAGAGGGTTTTGTCACTTCAGGAGAGAATAGTCACTTCAGGAGAGGGTTTTGTCACTTCAGGAGAGAATAGTCACTTCAGGAGAGGATAGTCACTTCAGGAGAGGATAGTCACTTCAGGAGGGGATAGTCACTTCAGGAGAGAATAGTCACTTCAGAAGAGAATAGTCACTTCAGGAGCGGGTTTTGTCACTTCAGGAGAGGGTTTTGTCACTTCAGGAGAGGGTTTTGTCACTTCAGGAGAGGGTTTTGTCACTTCAGGAGAGAATAGTCACTTCAGGAGAGGGTTTTGTCACTTCAGGAGAGAATAGTCACTTCAGGAGAAGATCGTCACCTCAGGAGAGAATAGTCACTTCAGGAGAGAATAGTCACTTCAGGAGTGATAAGTCCCTTTAGGAGAGGATAGTCACTTTAGGAGAGGATAGTCACTTCAGGAGAGGATAGTCACTTCAGGAGAGGTTCTGTCACTTTAGGAGAGGATAGTCCCTTCAGGAGTGATAAGTCCCTTTAGGAGAGGATAGTCACTTTAGGAGAGGATAGTCACTTCAGGAGAGGATAGTCACTTCAGGAGAGGATAGTCACTTTAGGAGAGGATAGTCACTTCAGGAGAGGATAGTCACTTCAGGAGAGAATAATCACTTCAGGAGAGGATAGTCACTTCAGGAGAGGATAGTCACTTTAGGAGAGGATAGTCACTTCAGGAGAGGATAGTCACTTCAGGAGAGGATAGTCACTTCAGGAGAGAATAGTCACTTCAGGAGAGGATAGTCACTTCAGGAGAGGATAGTCACTTCAGGAGAGGATAGTCACTTCAGGAGAGGATAGTCACTTCAGGAGAGAATAGTCACTTCAGGAGAGGATAGTCACTTCAGGAGAGGATAGCCACTTTAGGAGTGCTACATGAAAACTAATTCAGATCTCAGCGATCGCTTCTTAAGGCAGCAGCAAATAAAACAGGTTCATTGTTAATCTGAACGCGATATTTCAGTGAGCTAGAGGTACAAAATGTATCGAAATATTCCGTCTAATCTCTCAGACTGTCAAAATCTGTACCGATTATTTAGCACTGACAAATAGATGCAGCAAGCTCAAAGTCATTGCTGGCTTTCTCGTTAGAAAAGTAGCGAAACACGGCTAGTTGACAAGAGCGGTAAAAGCAGAGAGAATGATTTGGACACACACGAATTCGCTCACTTTTCAGGACAAGCCCAGACCAGGTCGAAATCAAACAACTAAGGGTTTTAATTTTTTACCATATAGTTTATATTTAGTAAAAAGCTCTCCCTTGCACAGGAAGCGGATAAATGCTGAAATAGCACATACATGAGTAGGACCCACTCGGACACTGTTAGAAATACCATTAAAAGCAAACACCTTAGTATGCAGTGGGGCCGCCTGCTGCTTATTTTAAAAGTGCTTTATTGAGCGGTCTGTAAGGTCAGTTTTTACGATAGATGAAGGTGAAGGGGATAGGGTAGAAGGGACTGGGGCAGAAGGGACTGGGGTAGAAGGAACTGGGGTAGAAGGAACTGGGGTAGAAGGGACTGGGGTAGAAGTAACTGGGGTAGAAGGGACTGGGGCAGAAGGGACTGGGGTAGAAGGGACTGGGGTAGAAGTAACTGGGGTAGAAGGGACTGGGGTAGAAGTAACTGGGGTAGAAGGAACTGGGGTAGAAGGAACTGGGGTAGAAGGAACTGGGGTTAAAAGAACTGGGGTAGAAGGAAGTGGGATAGAAGGAACTGGGGTTAAAAGAACTGGGGTAGAAGGAAATGGGGTAGAAGGAACTGGGGTAAAAGGAACTTGGCTTGAAGGAACTGGGGTAGAAGGAACTGGGGTAGAAGGGACTGGGGCAGAAGGGACTGGGGTAGAAGGGACTGGGGTAGAAGTAACTGGGGTAGAAGGGACTGGGGTAGAAGTAACTGGGGTAGAAGGAACTGGGGTAGAAGGAACTGGGGTAGAAGGAACTGGGGTTAAAAGAACTGGGGTAGAAGGAAGTGGGATAGAAGGAACTGGGGTTAAAAGAACTGGGGTAGAAGGAAATGGGGTAGAAGGAACTGGGGTAAAAGGAACTTGGCTTGAAGGAACTGGCGTTGAAGGAACTGGGGTAGAAGGAACTGGGGTAGAAGGAACTAGGGTTGAAAGAACTGGGGTAGAAGGAACTGGGGTAGAAGGAACTGGGGTAGAAGGAACTGGGGGTAGAAGGTACTGGGCGTAGAAGGAACTGGGGTAGAAGGAACTGGGGTAGAAGGAACTGGGGTAGAAGGAACTGGGGTAGAAGGAACTGGGGTATAAGGAACTGGGGTAGAAGGAACTGGGGTAGAAGGAACTGGGGTAGAAGGAACTGGGGTAGAAGGAACTGGGGTAGAAGGAACTGGGGTAGAGGCTTCTCACCTGCAGATACTTAAGCACCCTGCAGGCGGTGTCGCCGAAGACCCAGCTCTCCATGACGTCCTCTATGACGGTGGGCGCCAGGCACAGCAGGATGACAAGGAAGTCGGCCAGCGCCAAGTTCACCAAGAACATGTTCGTGGCTGTTCGCATTGTCCTCTTATGCAGCACCGCTGCCATCACTAGGCCGTTGCCAAGCAGACCGGCTGCCAGTACTAGGCAGTACAGGCACAGTAGCGCAATCTCATACGGGGTGGGCCTCAGGTAGGCGAGAATCTCCCCAATGTACTCGTCGGTGGTCAGGCAGTAGTCGTTGCTGTTGAATTCGTCGCTTTCGCAGTCCCGTCCGGTGATGTTGATCGGGTTGCTACTGGTTCCCATTGGTTACTGGCTTTATGAGAATTGGGATCTATCCAGGCGATAGGGTTTATCCTACTTGTATGAGGAATTTTGACGGCAATGATATACTCAACATTAACGATACTCGGTGCGGGAGCCAATCAGCGCGAAACCTGACGCTGCCAGACTCATGCACTGATTGGTCGAGATAATTCACACGGAGCATCAGAACAACACTTTTATGCAAATTGACTAAAAATATCTGGATATCAAGGATTTTAGAACCTGAGGATATGAGGATCGGTGACAGATGGATTTGAGGATCAGTGACAGATGGATTTGAGGATCAGTGACAGAGGGATTTGAGGATAAGTGACAGATGGATTTGAGGATCACTGACAGATGGATTTGAGGATCACTGACAGATGGATTTGAGGATCAGTGACAGAGGGATTTGAGGATCAGTGACAGCTGAATTTGAGGATCAGTGACAGAGGGATTTGAGGATCAGTGACAGAGGGATTTGAGGATCAGTGACAGAGGGATTTGAGGATCAGTGACAGATGGATTTGAGGATCAGTGACAGAGGGATTTGAGGATAAGTGACAGATGGATTTGAGGATCACTGACAGATGGATTTGAGGATCAGTGACAGATGAATTTGAGGATCAGTGACAGCTGAATTTGAGGATCAGTGACAGATGAATTTGAGGATCAGTGACAGCTGAATTTGAGGATCAGTGACAGCTGAATTTGAGGATCAGTGACAGAGGGATTTGAGGATCAGTGACAGAGGGATTTGAGGATCAGTGACAGATGGATTTGAGGATCACTGACAGATGGATTTGAGGATCAGTGACAGATGAATTTGAGGATCAGTGACAGCTGAATTTGAGGATCAGTGACAGATGAATTTGAGGATCAGTGACAGCTGAATTTGAGGATCAGTGACAGCTGAATTTGAGGATCAGTGACAGCTGAATTTGAGGATCAGTGACAGAGGGATTTGAGGATCAGTGACAGAGGGATTTGAGGATCACTGACAGATGGATTTGAGGATCAGTGACAGAGGGATTTGAGGATCAGTGACAGCTGAATTTGAGGATCAGTGACAGAGGGATTTGAGGATCAGTGACAGAGGGATTTGAGGATCACTGACAGATGGATTTGAGAATCAGTGACAGAGGGATTTGAGGATCAGTGACAGAGGGATTTGAGGATCAGTGACAGAGTGATTTGAGGATCACTGACAGATGGATTTGAGGATTAGTGACAGAGGGATTTGAGGATCAGTGACAGAGGGATTTGAGGATCAGTGACAGAGGGATTTGAGGATCAGTGACAGAGGGATTTGAGGATCAGTGACAGAGGGATTTGAGGATCAGTGACAGAGGGATTTGAGGATCAGTGACAGAGGGATTTGAGGATCAGTGACAGAGGGATTTGAGGATCAGTGACAGAGGGATTTGAGGATCAGTGACAGCTGAATTTGAGGATCAGTGACAGAGGGATTTGAGGATCAGTGACAGAGGGATTTGAGGATCAGTGACAGAGGGATTTGAGGATCACTGACAGCTGAATCTGAGGATCAGTGACAGAGGGATTTGAGGATTAGTGACAGAGGGATTTGAGGATCAGTGACAGAGGGATTTGAGGATCACTGACAGAGGGATTTGAGGATTAGTGACAGAGGGATTTGAGGATTAGTGACAGAGGGATTTGAGGATTAGTGACAGAGGGATTTGAGGATCAGTGACAGCTGAATTTGAGGATCAGTGACAGAGGGATTTGAGGATCAGTGACAGAGGGATTTGAGGATCAGTGACAGAGGGATTTGAGGATCACTGACAGCTGAATCTGAGGATCAGTGACAGAGGGATTTGAGGATTAGTGACAGAGGGATTTGAGGATCAGTGACAGAGGGATTTGAGGATCACTGACAGAGGGATTTGAGGATTAGTGACAGAGGGATTTGAGGATTAGTGACAGAGGGATTTGAGGATTAGTGACAGAGGGATTTGAGGATTAGTGACAGAGGGATTTGAGGATCAGTGACAGAGGGATTTGAGGATCACTGACAGAGGGATTTGAGGATTAGTGACAGAGGGATTTGAGGATCAGTGACAGAGGGATTTGAGGATCAGTGACAGAGGGATTTGAGGATCACTGACAGAGGGATTTGAGGATCACTGACAGAGGGATTTGAGGATCAGTGACAGAGGGATTTGAGGATTAGTGACAGAGGGATTTGAGGATCAATGACAGGGATTTGAGGCTATATAAAAAAGTCACAAAGTCAAGATGAGGTTTCAATTTAGTTTTCTAAGTTTCGGCTTTTACAGATTCAGTCGACATACAAGTCCTAATTGAGAACATCTTGCAACAGAGAAGCTAAAAAATGTGACCTAAAAAATTAAAAAACATAATTAAAAATTTTCGTTTTTGCGAATTAAAAAACTCAATCAAATGATGCCCGTGCTTATTTCAGTGTCATTGGCGAAAACAGGTTTCCGACTAGTTTGTTTTTTATTTGTATTTTTTGTCCTTTTGAGTCTGTCATGTAGTGTTCGCAGTCTTTGTGCGGCTATTGGACTGTAGCCTCGTGGTTTAAAGAGTCGCACTCATTACTAGGAAGGTCGGGAGTTTAATTCCCGACTCCACTGATCCACTGGGGTCTTATAGAAAGACGCAATAAAGTCTGCATTGCTTCAGTTCACCCAGCTGAACCTGAACCTGCTAAATGGGTACCAGGATCAGCTGGGGACAGGCTGGGTGTGGCGTCCCCCCCAGTCCATGGACTGAACAGCCGGACTGAACAGCCGCAGACTTCTGTTAAAATTCGTTGTTTTCGTAAACTAAACAGTTTAAGCCAAAAAAGTTTAACATATTTGCTAAAATCAGTTAAAAGTTTCCGAAAAAATTCTGTTTCGTGAAAGCTGAAACTCGTTGACTAGTTTCATCACTGTATTTCTTAGCCGGTATATTGTCGTAGCGTAAGTTCTGAGGATCGCTTCAGTAGAATATTCATGATTACTAAAATGAAATAAACAATAACTCACAGACGATAAGAAACAACTATAAATAAAAATAATAATTAATAATAATTTAAGATTAACGCCAAAGAGTTAACTTTACAAAGTACATTGTAAAATGATAAACTATATAGACGACATAGCAATTATAAACAGTGAAAAATGCTACAGGACAACATTTTATCCGGCAATCAATCTATCTAAAAGTGCAAGCTAGATTGTATATATCAGGTGATAAATATCACAAAGCAGACATTAAAATGTCACAACACGCAGCAGATCGACAAGGATATGGAAAATTTAGAAAGAAAACTAAAACACAGAAAAAAAGTGTGACTAGATAAAAAATGCAAAATAATATGCTCTATCAATAATTATATCAATGAGATAAAGAAATTGTTTGGTTAAAGATTATTCGTAAACACACAAGTACACCAGATGTCGCTCTATCATCAGTTATGCACTCGATCTAACAGGCCTTGAAAACTGAAAATAAGTTTTTCAATTAATTAACCAAAAGTTTTCATTAAATCAGAAATTAATAAATAAACAGCAAAAGTGAATTCGCATTGTGACTCACAAGTGTTTGATACCAATCCGACTGCCCACTGAATCTTCCTGTGGAAACAGCTTATCGTCCGGTTCACGATTAATGGGACCCTGAACTGGAGCATCTTCTGGCGATACTGCTGCTGCTGCTGCTGCCGCTGCTGCTGCTTTTTCACTGCAGAAAGATAACAAGTGGGATAAAATCACACTCCATGGTAGTGTAAGTCGCATAAAATCACACTCTATGGGAGTGGAAGTGGCTCAAAATCACACTCTATGGGAGTGGAAGTGGCTCAAAATCACACTCTATGGGAGTGGAAGTGGCTCAAAATCACACTCTATGGGAGTGGAAGTGGCTCAAAATCACACTCTATGGGAGTGAAAGTGGCTCGAAATCACACTCTATGGAAGTGAAAAATGGACAACATCACTCTATGGGAGTGGAAGTGGGACAAAATCACACTCTATGGAAGTGGGACAAAATCACACTCTATGGAAGTGGGACAAAATCACACTCTATGGGAGTGGAAGTGGGACAAAATCACTCTATGGGAGTGGAAGTTGGACAAAATCACTCTATGGGAGTGGAAGTGGGACAAAATCACACTCTATGGGAGTGGAAGTGGGACAAAATCACACTCTATGGGAGTGGAAGTGGGACAAAATCACACTATGGGAGTGGAAGTGGGACAAAATCACACTCTATGGGAGTGGAAGTGGGACAAAATCACACTCTATGGAAGTGGAAGTGGGACAAAATCACACTCTATGGGAGTGGAAGTGGGACAAAATCACACTCTATGGGAGTGGAAGTGGGACAAAATCACACTCTATGGGAGTGGAAGTGGGACAAAATCACACTATGGGAGTGGAAGTGGGACAAAATCACACTCTATGGGAGTGGAAGTGGGACAAAATCACACTCTATGGAAGTGGAAGTGGGACAAAATCACACTCTATGGGAGTGGAAGTGGGACAAAATCACTCTATGGGAGTGGAAGTTGGACAAAATCACTCTATGGGAGTGGAAGTTGGACAAAATCACTCTATGGGAGTGGAAGTTGGACAAAATCACACTATGGGAGTGGAAGTGGGACAAAATCACTCTCTATGGGAGTGGAAGTGGGACAAAATCACTCTCTATGGGAGTGGAAGTGGGACAAAATCACTCTCTATGGGAGTGGAAGTGGGACAAAATCACTCTCTATGGGAGTGGAAGTGGCTCAAAATCACACTCTATGGGAGTGGAAGTTGGACAAAATCACACTAAATTTACTAATTTAGCTTCAAGCGTCTGTGAACATTCGAATCTCACCTGGCCTGCTTATAAGCTGTCAGCTCTTCTTCAACTTCGATTAGTCGCACCTTCAACTCGTTCCTCTCAGTGAGCACGTCCCTGAGCTCGCACAGGGTGAATCTGGGCCTATTCGGATCAGTCTTGTCGATGATAAGTTTGCCCTCATTTCGCAGCCTCTCCATCAGTTGATCCTGAGTCATCAGGGCTGGCTGCTGCTGTAGCGAATTTCGGGTACAATAGATAGAATTAGGAGGGGGGTAATAGTTTTCATCTTAACGCCCGTGCCCACCGCTTTCTGTTGAATCATTTTCAACTACCAACCTTGTGACTGTCAGCGCTTTCGCACTTCTCGATTTTTGTCGCAACAGCAGCAGCAGCAGCAGCCGCAATCAGTTGTTCATTGTCAGTCAGTGTTTGAGTAGCCTGCGATTTAGATACGCACCTAACTAATAATAATAATAATGCAAAGAATTGATTATATTTGCTAAAACAGTAGAAAGACAACGGGGGACGCCATGACCCACCCTCAATTACCCCAGCTGATGTTGGTACCCATTTAACAGCTGGTTAAATGCATTTTCAGCGTTAAAAGGACACAATAAGTTCCAGAGGAGTTACGAATCGAACCCCCGACCTTTAAGACGCGAGTACAACAATCTAACTACCAGGCTATAATCCCCACTAACCGCTAAGATAACTAAAGTCAAAGGACGCCTCACCGCATCGACCCAGCCGTCAGCAGCGGAGGCCGCAGCCGCCTCAGCAGCCAATCGCAGGGCCTGATCGCTGGCAGCTAGTCTGGCCTCCAAATCGGCCTGACCCTCCAACAGTCGCTGAGCCTGCCGACTGCTCACACTGTGCTTACGCCTGTACTCAGCGTTGGCCCTAGCCAGCCGATCAGACTGAGACTGCAGCGCCTCGGAGTCCGCCAGACTCTGGGCCAGTTCGCGCTGCAGTCGACGGATTTCATCGCGCTGGGTCTCAATGGTGGCCTTGAGTTTCGCCATGCCCTGGAGTTTCATGAGGTTTCTCATCATTAGTAAGTCAGGGCAGATGTGCGCATCTGTGTGAGTGTCAAGTCATTCAGTTTTATTGGACTGAGGGAGGTTCAAAACTCCTTATCACAAATACAATTTTTATAGCAATTAAAATCTAATCAAAGTTGCTCGCCTAGGATAAGCTTCGTAATTTATAGCCTAGCATTGCCATAACTGTGGAATACTTCCTGTGCTATATGCTACACGTAAATTAACTGAAACTTCGCTTTTTATTATCCTTTTATAGCCCTACAATAGTTAATCTGCTAGAATAGTCTTCCGTTAAAAATAGTTTGCCCATTTGCCTTTTGCATATAACCTATCTAAATTACAACCCTTCATTTTCACTTTCGTCAATCAGAGCTTCCCTTCTGATCCTTCAGTGCATTCAACTGATCCTTCAGTGCATTCAACTGATCCTTCAGTGCATTCAACTGATTCTTCAGTGCATTCAACTGATCCTTCATTTCCTTCAACTGATCCTTCAGTGCATTCAACTGATCCTTCAGTGCATTCAACTGATCCTTCATTTCCTTCAACTGATCCTTCAGTGCATTCAACTGATCCTTCAGTGCATTCAACTGATTCTTCAGTGCATTCAACTGATCCTTCATTTCCTTCAACTGATCCTTCAGTGCATTCAACTGATCCTTCAGTGCATTCAACTGATCCTTCAGTGCATTCAACTGATTCTTCAGTGCATTCAACTGATCCTTCAGTGCATTCAACTGATCCTTCAGTGCATTCAACTGATCCTTCAGTGCATTCAACTGATTCTTCAGTGCATTCAACTGATCCTTCATTTCCTTCAACTGATCCTTCAGTGCATTCAACTGATCCTTCAGTGCATTCAACTGATCCTTCAGTGCATTCAACTGATCCTTCAGTGCATTCAACTGATCCTTCAGTGCATTCAACTGATCCTTCAGTGCATTCAACTGATCCTTCATTTCCTTAAACTGATCCTTCATTTCCTTAAACTGATCCTTCAGTGCATTCAACTGATCCTTCAGTTCCTTCAACTGATCCTTCAGTGCATTCAACTGATCCTTCAGTTCCTTCAACTGATCCTTCAGTGCATTCAACTGATTCTTCAGTGCCTTCAACTGATCCTTCAGTGCATTCAACTGATCCTTCAGTGCATTCAACTGATCCTTCAGTTCCTTCAACTGATCCTTCAGTGCCTTCAACTGATCCTTCAGTGCATTCAACTGATTCTTCAGTGCCTTCAACTGATCCTTCAGTTCCTTCAACTGATCCTTCAGTGCATTCAACTGATCCTTCAGTTCCTTCAACTGATCCTTCAGTGCCTTCAACTGATCCTTCAGTTCCTTCAACTGATCCTTCAGTGCATTCAACTGATCCTTCAGTGCCTTCAACTGATCCTTCAGTGCATTCAACTGATTCTTCAGTGCCTTCAACTGATCCTTCAGTTCCTTCAACTGATCCTTCAGTGCATTCAACTGATCCTTCAGTTCCTTCAACTGATCCTTCAGTGCCTTCAACTGATCCTTCAGTGCATTCAACTGATCCTTCAGTTCCTTCAACTGATCCTTCAGTGCATTCAACTGATCCTTCAGTTCCTTCAACTGATCCTTCAGTGCCTTCAACTGATCCTTCAGTGCATTCAACTGATTCTTCAGTGCCTTCAACTGATCCTTCAGTGCCTTCAACTGATTCTTCAGTGCCTTCAACTGATTCTTCAGTGCATTCAACTGATCCTTCAGTTCCTTCAACTGATCCTTCAGTTCCTTCAACTGATCCTTCAGTTCCTTCAACTGATCCTTCAGTGCATTCAACTGATCCTTCAGTTCCTTCAACTGATCCTTCAGTGCATTCAACTGATCCTTCAGTTCCTTCAACTGATCCTTCAGTGCCCATCCACAGATCCTTCAGTGCCCAGCGCTCACCTGCAGATCTGGCATCTGCTGCAGACGGCCATGCGGCGAAGCCTCTCTTAAACCTTTAGCAGCAACGCCACCTGCTGAAGCCTCGGGTGCGCCAGCCGCAGGCGAGTCAACAATAATGCCGTCATCTCTGGCTGAGCTGGCTGCAACGGCAGCAGCAGTACTCAGCCTCCTATTCTCCTCCTGCAGTCTGGCCAAAGCTTCGCTAAGCTCTTTGGCTTCGCCGCGCCACAAATCCTCGGATTGTTCTAGTTCTCGCTCGTAGCGACCTCTGTCAGCTTGGCGAGCGCGCCGCTCGGCTTCCAGTCGCTCCTGGCAGCGGTCTAATTCGGCCAGCCGTCTGGCGTCGTCCTCGCGCTGGCCAGTGACAGACTCGAGCTCTTCTAAGACGCCAATGACTTTCGGCATTAGGCCGGAGACGCAGTCCGGTCCATAGCGATCGATCAATAATTCGAAATCTTTGCCGATAGCCGAAGCTGCATCGTAAACGTCGGCAACTGTTGAGACAACGGCCATGCTCAACAAGATGGTGCAGCTGATTTGCAGCCTGCAGTGTCACTGAATTTACTTGGTTTTACAGCCTAGAAACCGAGCTGCAAACGATTTGTCAAGAAAATTTTAACATAACTGACTATAGGTTACCATAGCAACGACAGGTCTACAAAAGGACATGATCTTAGTTCAGGTAGATAAGGACACAGATTAGCTGGAACTGCACTCTTAGATAAGGATCAGGTAGATAAGGACACAGATTAGCTGGAACTGCACTCAGAGATCAGGTAGATAAGGACACAGATTATCTGGAACTGCACTCTGAGATCAGGATCAGGTAGATAAGGACACAGATTAGCTGGAACTGCACTCTTAGATAAGGATCAGGTAGATAAGGACACAGATTAGCTGGAACTGCACTCTGAGATCAGGTAGATAAAGACACAGATTAGCTGGAACTGCACTCTGAGATCAGGTAGACAAGGACACAGATTAGCTGGAACTGCACTCTGAGATCAGGTAGATAAAGACACAGATTAGCTGGAACTGCACTCTGAGATCAGGTAGATAAAGACACAGATTAGCTGGAACTGCACTCTGAGATCAGGTAGATAAGGACACAGATTAGCTGGAACTGCACTCTGAGATCAGGTAGATAAAGACACAGATTAGCTGGAACTGCACTCTGAGATCAGGTAGATAAAGACACAGATTAGCTGGAACTGCACTCTGAGATCAGGTAGATAAAGACACAGATTAGCTGGAACTGCACTCTGAGATCAGGTAGATAAGGACACAGATTAGCTGGAACTGCACTCTGAGATCAGGTAGATAGGGACACAGATTAGCTGGAACTGCACTCTGAGATCAGGTAGATAAAGACACAGATTAGCTGGAACTGCACTCTGAGATCAGGTAGATAAAGACACAGATTGGCTGGAACTGCACTCTGAGATCAGGTAGATAAGGACACAGATTAGCTGGAACTGCACTCTGAGATCAGGTAGATAAAGACACAGATTAGCTGGAACTGCACTCTCAGATCAGGTAGATAAAGACACAGATTAGCTGGAACTGCACTCTGAGATCAGGTAGATAAAGACACAGATTAGCTGGAACTGCACTCTGAGATCAGGTAGATAAGGACACAGATTAGCTGGAACTGCACTCTTAGATAAGGATCAGGTAGATAAGGACACAGATTAGCTGGAACTGCACTCTGAGATCAGGTAGATAAAGACACAGATTAGCTGGAACTGCACTCTGAGATCAGGTAGACAAGGACACAGATTAGCTGGAACTGCACTCTGAGATCAGGTAGATAAAGACACAGATTAGCTGGAACTGCACTCTGAGATCAGGTAGATAAAGACACAGATTAGCTGGAACTGCACTCTGAGATCAGGTAGATAAGGACACAGATTAGCTGGAACTGCACTCTGAGATCAGGTAGATAGGGACACAGATTAGCTGGAACTGCACTCTGAGATCAGGTAGATAGGGACACAGATTAGCTGGAACTGCACTCTGAGATCAGGTAGATAAAGACACAGATTAGCTGGAACTGCACTCTGAGATCAGGTAGATAAAGACACAGATTAGCTGGAACTGCACTCTGAGATCAGGTAGATAAAGACACAGATTGGCTGGAACTGCACTCTGAGATCAGGTAGATAAGGACACAGATTAGCTGGAACTGCACTCTGAGATCAGGTAGATAAAGACACAGATTAGCTGGAACTGCACTCTGAGATCAGGTAGATAAAGACACAGATTAGCTGGAACTGCACTCTCAGATCAGGTAGATAAAGACACAGATTAGCTGGAACTGCACTCTGAGATCAGGTAGATAAAGACACAGATTAGCTGGAACTGCACTCTGAGATCAGGTAGATAAAGACACAGATTAGCTGGAACTGCACTCTGAGATCAGGTAGATAAGGACACAGATTAGCTGGAACTGCACTCTGAGATCAGGATCAGGTAGATAAGGACATATTTGCTAAATCTGCACTATGAGATCAGGTAGCAAAAAAATGTATTTGTTAAATCAAAATACGCTAGGTTAAAATGCAATACTCAATTAAATGATCCAGAAAATATTTATTCAGCGCAAATTGAAAAATCGAAATGCCTGTATCTAAATATCTCGGTATAAATTCGCTACTATTAAATACAGTTAGAAAATTGGAATTTAGAACACACTACTAAGCGTGAACTGAACTAAGTAGTATAAAACTAGACACAAGTCAAGCTTTGCGAAAATAGGAATCGAGCGTGGGACCGCTGCTGCCGCCGCTAGACCCACCGCCGCTTCGCCGTTTGCTGCCGTTTCCGATGCTACCGCCCCGCGGTGCAGCAGGTCTTTTGCGTGACTGTTGCTGTTGCTGCTGCTGCTGCTGTTGTTGTTGTTGTTCAGCTTTGAACTCCAGCTGAATGCTGCGCTGCAGACTAACAGCAGTGTGATAGTCCTGATGCTCCATCCAGTCGGTCATTGGAATCGCTCGAGGCGGTCGACATTGATCGCATTCTACAGTTAACTTCAACTGATCAGCTTCAACTGATGCTGCAGCTGCAGCTTCTACACCGGCCGCTGCTGATGACCCTACGGCTGGAAAAATTGAGCCAATAGGAAGTCTTGGAGTGGGGTGACTGATAAGGAAGTCTTCTCGCAGCCAATAGGAAGTCTTAGAGTGGGGTGACTGTGACTGATAAGGAAGTCTTCTCGTAGCCAATAGGAAGTCTTGGAGTGGGGTGACTGATAACGAAGTCTTCTCGTAGCCAATAGGAAGTCTTGGAGTGGGGTGACTGATAAGGAAGTCTTCTCGTAGCCAATAGAAAGTCTTGGAGTGGGGTGGGCTAAGGTAAGTGTTCCAGCAGCCAATAGGGAGGCTGGAGTGGGGTTGGTGAAGGAGACAACGCATGCAGCCAATAATAAGCATTTGATTGAGGTGGAAGAAGCCGAGCCAATGGGAAGTAAGGCAAACTCACTGCAATCGTTGCTACTAGAAGAAGCATCCGCATTAGCGCTAACAGCAGCAGCCAGACAAGCGGAGCTTTGAGGCTTAAAAAGACTTCTGATTCCACCTTCGCATGCGTCTCTCTTGCCCATAATTGCAGAATTTGAGTCATCGTCATTTTCAACGTCGTCCTCTTCGTCATGCGCTTCGTCATCGGCTGTGTCGACAGCGGCAGCTGAGGCTGTGACAGCCTGGCGCATCAGCAAGCTGCGAATGTCGCCACCGCCGCGATCGTTTAGACTGCAGTCCAGACTGCGAAATTTGCCAACGGAGACGTGCAAATGGCCCAGTGGCGAGTCCGGGCCCACTTGGACGCCAGACGATTCAACTAGCGCGTCTAACAAGCGCAGAAAATGATCCCGACCTTCTGGCCAGAAGTCGGTGGCGAGCTGGCGACTCTTGCTCAGCCGACGGGCCCCCCGATCCCAGCCGAATGCGACGCAGAGCAGGCTTGGCCAGCGCCTGCGAGTGGGTGATAATTGGGTGGGTAATAATGATGGACACGCACAGAAAGCTTGCTGCGGCGCCGCTAAAGCCAAAGCTACAATAATCGAGGCTGAAGTCTAACCAATGGAAAATCGCAGAAAGAATCAAACTAAAATAAAAAAACGAAGCAGGAACCGAAGCTACAGGCAGAATCGAAGCAAGAATCGAAGCAACCGGCAGAATCGTAGCAGGAGTCGAAGCTACAAGCGGAATCGCAGCAGGAGTCAAAGCAACAGGCAGAATCGAAGCAAGAATCAAAGCTACAAGCAGAATCGCAGCAGGAGTCAAAGCAACAGGCAGAATCGAAGCAAGAATCAAAGCTACAGCCAGAATCGCAGCAGGAGTCAAAGCAACAGGCAGAATCGAAGCAAGAATCGAAGCTACAGCCAGAATCGCAGCAGGAGTCAAAGCAACAGGCAGAATCGAAGCAGGAATCAAAGCTACAGCCAGAATCGCAGCAGGAGTCGAAGCAAAAGTCGAAGCTACAGGCGGAATCGCAGAAGTCAAAGAAACAGGCAGAAACGAAGCAAGAGTCGAAACTACATGCAGAATCGCAGCAGGAGTCGAAGCTGCATGCGGAATCGCAGCAGGAGTCAAAGAAACAGGCAGAATCGAAGGAAGAGTCGAACCAAGAGAAAGAAACGCAGCAGGAGCCGACAATGTAAATTTGTTACCTGTGCTCCGTTCGATCCTGAGTTAGTCGCTCAAACAACTCGTCACCAAGGTCGTTAAGCCATCGTTTGAGAGTGCCAGCGTCTCTAATCGGATCGTAGAAATTCTTGGAGCAGCCAAGCGAGGTCTGGGCCAGTCTGGGCACAACCGCTTCGCCACCGTCCAGGCCGCGGCACAGGTCGCGAGCGTAGCGCGCGCTGGCGGAATCCAGCTGGGCTGATAATGCACCAGCAGAGGCCAGTACATGAGCCACAGTGGCATTGCCGCCTAGAAGGGCGCTGATTGCACGTCCAAGTTTTCCTCCAAGTCTGGGCACTCGATCCAGCGGCAATGGCGCCATCAGTTCCGGCGCCATCGACCAAGGCGACAGGGTCTGGCGGGCCGGCTTGTTGGAACCGGCTGCAATCTTGGCTAGGGTCTTTGTGCCAGCTAGGCCGGCGCTGCAGTTGTAGCCTAGGCGAATTCGAACTTCGGACCTGTTTTAAAAAGATGCGATCGACTTTAAGCATATATATAGTTCTATCTAATCAGTTTGAGCACAGATTTATCTAATCAGTTTGAGAAAGATTTATCTAATCAGTTTGAGCACAGATCTATCGAATCAATTTGAGCACAGATCTATCAGTTTGAACAAAGATCTATCGAATCAGTTTGAGCACAGGTTTATCTAATCAGTTGAGCACAGGTTTATCTAATCAGTTTGAGCATAGATCAATCTAATCAGTTTGAGCACAGGTTTATCTAATCAGTTGAGCACAGGTTTATCTAATCAGTTTGAGCATAGATCAATCTAATCAGTTTGAGCATAGATCAATCTAATCAGTTTGAGCACAGGTTTATCTAATCTTTGCAGAAGTATCGAGTAGGCGCACCTGCACACTTCAACTAGACAGGCGCCAAGAGCTAGTCTTAAATCGTGATAACGCAGTCGCTGCTCCCGCGTCATACCGGCAGCAGTTGCTAAGCAACGGCCAAGCCAATCAGGCAGAGCGCCCTGCCCGCCAACAGCCATACAGGTGGTTGACAAGAGATCAGGTTTTATCAGCTCCATCCAATGGTCCGATTCTGCCAACATTTTATCCACCCGTTCAGTTAAATCAACATAGGCTTCGTCAATTGAAGCCTTCTGAAATTGCGGACTAAGCGTGCTCAGGGCCGACATGACAGAATCTGAGGCCTGGCGGTATCGGCTAATATCCGCTTTGCCGCGCTTTTCCGGCACATGGAACACAATCAGGCCCGGACAGAGCCGCTGCGCGTCAGACAAGCGCATGTGACGCCGAATGCCCAGAGCGCGAGCCTCGTAGGACACCGCTAGCAGGCCCGCACCAGTGTATTGGACAACCACCGCCGGCTTGCCGATCTTATCTGGCTCGTGCTGCAGCTCCACCTGCACGTAGAAGCAGTCCATGTCGATTAGGGCGATAACGCGATCGCCGCCAGTTGGGGCTGGGGTAGTGATGGGCATGGCGGAGGGGGTTGGTGCTGTTGGGGCAGGAGTCGCGGAGGGGGTGGGTGCTGCTTGGGCAGGAGTCGCGGAGGGGGTGGGTGCTGCTGGGGCAGGAGTCGCGGAGGGGGTGGCGCCAGTCCTTCCGCTATTCCTGCGGCAGCCACTGTTAGCCTCGGGTTGTTGTTTTTCAGGCCCTGTCTGAAATAGAAAATTAAATATAAGAGTGGAAGGAACTAAAAGGCTCATTTCTTTAGCCCGTGCATTTTAAAATATAGAAGTATTTATTTAGGCTAATTAAAATCTGCAAACCATCACTAAATTCAGAAAGTCAAATAGCATCCTTTGGAATAAATTCGATTTAATCGACAAATTCTATTTATTAATAGTAATATGTTTGCACTGGTTTCCTTCACAGAGCAAAACGTTTAAAAGCAAGACAACTCGCAAGTATTCAGTGTAGATTCAATTATTACAGCTATTACAAAGACAGAGAGACAGTAAATTTACAATTTACTAGAGTACGCTTGAGTCAGCTGAATTAGGTGGTAGCTGTGAAACTAAACTAAAGTAGATATAAAATTATCAATCTATCGCCGAAAAGTATCATACTTAAAGCATAGTTTTCTCTGAAATCCCAACTTTAATTACTGATTAACTGAATCATTAAAAATCCCATAAATTACATAATCTAAAATTTTCCAAATACGCGCGTATCTTCAAGTTTCCTAATATGATTGTTAAAAAAACATTTCCTAACTATAGAATTTTCAACTCTTAGTAAAATATAAACTAGAAAAATTCAGGACCATAAAATGATGACCAGGAGAGTGAAAATGCAATAGAAGGCAGAATTTGATTTAGAATTTCTTGTAGCTCCGTGTTTGCAAGAATAATAACTCGTAGTTTGTAAGTAAACAGAATGATGAATGATAAGCATTATCAACATCTTCACAAAGATAAATAAATGCACAAATTTTCAACTAACCAGTGATTAAATAAGCAATATGTTCAAGCCCTAAAGACAATCGTTTTATTAGTGACTTTTTTATAGCTAGTGAGCATAAAGAGCATACACAGAAGATAAAATATTATGTTTGAACAAAAGGTACTCTCATATATTGAGTAGCATTAATAATTAATACGATTGGACAATTAAAACGCACACGACATTAAACACAATCATAAAAACTAAACCGAATAACGCTTTAACAAAGTAGCGTGCCATAGCGTGTCACCTCCGCGAATGCGAACAACCCACCTCCGCGTCTCTCATTGGCCACTCTCCGCCCTCCAGTTTTTAAATATACAAACAACCCACCTCCGCGTCTCTCATTGGCCACTCTCCGCCCTCCAGTTTTTAAATACACAAACAACCCACCTCCGCGTCTCTCATTGGCCACTCTCCGCCCTCCAGTTTTTAAATATACAAACAACCCACCTCCGCGTCTCTCATTGGCCACTCTCCGCCCTCCAGTTTTTAAATATACAAACAACCCACCTCCGCGTCTCTCATTGGCCACTCTCCGCCCTCCAGTTTTTAAATATACAAACAACCCACCTCTGCGTCTCTCAATGGCCACTCTACGCCCTCCAGTTTTTAAATATACAAACAACCCACCTCCGCGTCTCTCATTGGCCACTCTCCGCCCTCCAGTTTTTAAATATACAAACAACCCACCTCCGCGTCTCTCATTGGCCACTCTCCGCCCTCCAGTTTTTAAATATACAAACAACCCACCTCCGCGTCTCTCATTGGCTACTTTTACAAACCAAAGCCAAGAAGCTACATCAACATCAACAAGACAGCAGCCTAGCATATGAGTAGCCAGACTTTGCCTAAAGACTCGGCCCAGGTGTCGCCGGCAGCGATGGCAGCTACAACAGCTCGACCAGCTGGCAGCAGAAGACAATGCAGCAGCAGCGAGAAATTGACACCGAAACAGCAGCCGATGAGCACCTGGGAGAGGCGACTGCGTTTGCTTCGATTGGTGACACTGCGACCGGTGCCTTCAGCACCCGAAGCTGCTGCAGTTGCGGCAAAGCTCAAGGGCATGTCGGCGATTGAAGCGCGCTGACTGGCGTAAGCGGAGTCTACAAAGAGTTGAGTTCGATGAAATGAATTATCAGTTATGGATGCGTTATGAAGGCTTGTTGCCAGCTATTAAAAAGAATAAATCAATTAGCTACATGACTTATATCACAGATTAGCATTGGGAACACAGAGATTAGCATTGGGAACACAGAGATTAGCATTGGGAACACAGAGATTAGCATTGGGAACACAGAGATTAGCTTTGGGAACACTGAGATTAGCATTGGGAACACAGAGATTAGCATTGGGAACACAGAGATTAGCTTTGGGAACACTGAGATTAGCATTGGGAACACTGAGATTAGCATTGGGAACACTGAGATTAGCATTGGGTTAACACAGACTATTAAAGAGATAACACAGATTAGCAGAGGGATAACACATAATAGCAATGGTTAGAAACTCTATCAGTAAAACAAGAGAGATTAGCAAAGGGATCCGGCAGATTAGCAATGGGATCCGGCAGATTAGCAATGGGATCCGGCAGATTATCAATGGGATCAGGCAGATAAGCAATGGGATCCGGCAGATTATCAATGGGATCAGGCAGATTAGCAATGGGATCCGGCAGATTATCAATGGGATCAGGCAGATTAGCAATGGGATCCGGCAGATTAGCAATGGGATCCGGCAGATTATCAATGGGATCCGGCAGATTAGCAATGGGATCCGGCAGATTATCAATGGGATCAGGCAGATTAGCAATGGGATCCGGCAGATTAGCAATGGAATCCGGCAGATTAGCAATGGGATCAGACGGATTAGCAATGGGATCAGACAGATTAGCAATGGGATCCGGCAGATTAGCAATGGAATCCGGCAGATTAGCAATGGGATCAGACGGATTAGCAATGGGATCAGACAGATTAGCAATGGGATCCGGCAGATTAGCAGTAACAAGTGCCGCTCACCTCCACCGAATCCATTGGCGTCGCAGCCTCGGCCAGTCTGACCTTCGTCGTCCACGTCCATCGGAGACGGCACCTGCTGAAATAGCGACGGAGAGCGACGAAAATGTGTCGTCGTGGACAACATCGGCGTCGATGGAGGCGGCGGCGGCGGCGGTGGCAGATGACTCAGTGGTGACGGTGGCACAGGCGAGAGTAGGGACCTCGCCTTGACTCCAGCGAAGGTTTGAACAGTCGCAGCAGCTGGTTTGGGTCGGATGCAGTTGAACGATAGGACGGGTCGGCCAGAACTGGCCCAAGTTGGCGGCAGAGACGAAGGACGCTTCGGCTGTTGAAGCAGCTGCGGCGGTTGCTGCTTTGGCAGGTAATTTCTCTGTCTAATCTCCTTTTGATTGGTTTGATATTGCTGCTGCTGCTGCTGCTGCTGCTGCCAGGCAGCAACTACTGAGGCGGAGTCGATCATGTCCATGTCTTCAGCATTGGCGCTACTGCTGTTGCAGCTGCTGCCTCCGCCGCTGCTGCTGTCGCTATCAACGCTGGCGACTGTTGGGTTCAGTGTGCGCCGCTTGGCTGACTTATTATTAGAATTGCCATTAGCAACGGTTGCTAGGATACTTGCAGACTGACTACGACGCCAACGAAACGAGAATGCGAGCAAATGAGCCACAGTCAGGAGAATCGGCAACAGATAGGGCGCGATGACGGTGCTGGCGGTTGTCACAGCAGAACTGAGTGATGGGAATTTAAGCATGTTGTAGGATAATTCGGCTTAAAGAAACTAACCAAACTGTGATAACTCAGCAGGATTACACAGATTATCAGCAGGATTACACAGATTATCAGCAGGATTAGACAGATTATCAGCAGGATTAGACAGATCATCAGCAGGATTAGACAGATCATCAGCAGGATTAGACAGATTATCAGCAGGATTACACAGATTATCAGCAGGATTAGACAGATTATCAGCAGGATTAGACAGATCATCAGCAGGATTAGACAGATCATCAGCAGGATTAGACAGATCATCAGCAGGATTAGACAGATAACCAGTCAGATTAGATAGGCAATCAAGCCGGATGACAGACAGACCCGCAGAACCTCACTCACCCAGCCGGTCCCCAAGCAGCAGTCATCGCCAGCCTGATAGCGGAAGCAATCCATCCAGATAGTCGAGATCGCAGAGGTTCAACAGCAGCGAAGAACAGCGGCCCCTGCCACAGGTCGCCGCCGGCGAAACTGTTCAACAAAAGCAGCAGACTGAATTTCGGTCGCCTAGCAACCGAGGCCAGAAGAAGACAGGCTACGGCAGGAAGGCAGACGATTTTAGCCGCCGCAGGGGAGGCAGCCGAAGAGAATCCCATGCCAATGAGACAGACAGAGCACAGCCTTAGCCAGCTGTGCAGCTTCGAACTGTTGGAACTAATGCCGGCAGCCGTGCGGGCTCGAACTCGCGACCTCTGCCATTCTAACAGGCCAGGAAGCAGGCGAATATCCTGGGCCTGGAGTGCGGACCTGCGCTTAGATCGGCAGCGATGACAGAGCGCGTAGGCCCGCTCGAGGCGAGACTTAAGAGCGGCCAGTTCCGAGTCCTCCATAGCGGCGCTAGTCGGCTCAAACTGAGCTAGCTGAGCCACCTTCAGTGCCTGATTGCGATTGCAGGTGTCGCACAGGCGGACAGCAGCGTCTGGCTGCCAGTGTGGCGAGGTCAGGCTGGGCGCCGAACACGACCTGGCCGACGGTGTAGACTGCAGATTCATTGCTGAATGACGCATCGCCGGGATGTCCTTGTTGTAGTTGCCATCGCTGCTTTTTGAAGGCGATGAAAGTGCGCAAGTTTTATTGTGTGGCCGTTTGCTCATTTAAAGCGTGTTTTTCTGTCTGCTCATAGTGTCTGTCTGCTCATAGTGTCTGTCTGCTCATAGTGTCTGTCTGCTCATAGTGTCTGTCTGCTCATAGCGTCTGTCTGCTCATAGTGTCTGTCTGCTCATAGTGTCTGTCTGCTTAGTGTCTGTCTGCTCATAGTGCCTGTCTGCTCATAGTATCTGTCTGCTCATAGTGTCTGTCTGCTCATAGTATCTGTCTGCTCATAGTATCTGTCTGCTCATAGTATCTGTCTGCTCATAGTGTCTGTCTGCTCATAGCGTCTGTCTGCTCATAATATGCTTGTATGCTTATAGTGTCTCATAAAGTTATCTTTCTGCTTCTTTCTTCATAGAGTCGGTCTGCCTGACACAACACTTCCATGACCCAAGTGAGTCATACAACACCCAGGTACAAGGAAAGTGTTAGTTTATAACCTAACAAGGTTAAATTGTTAGATATAAATTGACACGCCCTTACAAGGTCCCCTTAGCGTTACTCACGCATCGAATCCATTGTACTGATCGCATTGCGGACAGTCGAAACAGTTCCGATTGCCGTAGGGCACCCGAGTGGCCGAGCCGCAGAACCAGCAGGTGACGGGAAATCCGCGGCCGGCTAGACGCCAAATGTGTCGACAAACCAGGAAGCCGACGGAAATGCAAACGAGCCCAGAAGTTATGTAGGCCAGTTTAAATAGTGACAAGCTTAGTTCAACATGCATACCGCTAGACGTTGCGTCGGAGAGTTGCTTGTTTGTCATGGCAACAAAAAAGTTGGCTGAAAAAAAGTCATGTAGGTCACGAATTAAAAACATAATAAGTTTTACAGCCAATCAGGCAGTTATAGCCCTAGGTCAGCTGCGAAACCCACCAACCAATCATACAGTTCCACAAGTCCAAGCCGTGAAACCTGCCAACCAATCATACAGTTTCACAAGTCCAAGCCGTGAAACCCGCCAACCAATCATACAGTTTCACAAGTCCAAGCCGTGAAACCCGCCAACCAATCATACAGTTCCACAAGTCCAAGCCGTGAAACCCGCCAACCAATCATACAGTTTCACAAGTCCAAGCCGTGAAACCCGCCAACCAATCATACAGTTCCACAAGTCCAAGCCGTGAAACCCGCCAACCAATCATACAGTTCCACAAGTCCAAGCCGTGAAACCCGCCAACCAATCATACAGTTCCACAAGTCCAAGCCGTGAAACCTGCCAACCAATCATACAGTTCCACAAGTCCAAGCCGTGAAACCAGCCAACCAATCATACAGTTTCACAAGTCCAAGCCGTGAAACCCGCCAACCAATCATACAGTTTCACAAGTCCAAGCCGTGAAACCCGCCAACCAATCATACAGTTCCACAAGTCCAAGCCGTGAAACCTGCCAACCAATCATACAGTTCCACAAGTCCAAGCCGTGAAACCTGCCAACCAATCATACAGTTTCACAAGTCCAAGCCGTGAAACCTGCCAACCAATCATACAGTTCCACAAGTCCAAGCCGTGAAACCCGCCAACCAATCATACAGTTTCACAAGTCCAAGCCGTGAAACCCGCCAACCAATCATACAGTTCCACAAGTCCAAGCCGTGAAACCCGCCAACCAATCATACAGTTCCACAAGTCCAGAAAGCAAAAAATGACGAGTCAGATACAAAGAATGCGAATCACACTTTAAAAGTGAATTTATACTGCAATATCATATTAATCAGGCAAATCTGCAATCTTCAAAGAATGGTATATCATTTGCATCAATGCAATTTTACGTCAATACAAAATTAAAATGATCTTATTGCCTGCCATACTTGAGTACAAGCAGTACTAACATTGGTACACAAGATTTAGTACAAGCAGTATCTAAAATGTGTTAGCAGCATAATATAATAAATACATATATCAATCAAGGAATATTGCTAGTATACATATAATCCTAGCATACATATCAAGAAAGCTTTTTTAAGTAAATAAAAATCTGCTGTAAATTCACACAGAAAAAATCCTAACGACACAAAACATACTTGATAATATTGCACGTTTAAATTTCAACTTTAAATTTTAATGAAAATAAAAAAGCAGTGTAAGTTTTTTGTTCGCCGTGCTTCAATAAAGAAGAGAATGTTTGGACAGTTACAATACAGAATGTTAATACGAGCGGTACGCGTACAAGAGTTAAACCATAGATAAAAGAGAAATCAGAAAGTTGGAAAGATTATATAAGCTAAAGATCATATTGCACATGACTTGCACATTTTTATAGAGGTAGGATGCATAAAAATCACATAATAATTGTTTTTTAGCTTCTGTTTAAACAGACATATAGTTCTGGAGTTATCCATGAACTGTGAAATTTACTACAATGGAGCCATAGACCCAGACGAGCCAGCTGCGCCAGTTGATGAGGCCGACACAGACTGCGACAGGGGGTGCTCCGTCACGTGACCCAGTCGGCTGACAATGCGACCTCGCGCGGGCGAAGGCGGAACAGAAGCGGAACCGGCTACGCCAAGCTGGCTGGGCAGCATCAGGCGACTGTCCTCTGAGCAGTCGCTGCGCATCGACTCGCATTCCGCAGTAAGCGAGATTGAGACATGATCGGCTGGAGCGCGCTGCTGCTGCTGCTGCTGCTGCTGCTGCTGCTGCAGGCGGCGCCTGGAATATAGTTCAAAGCCACTGACTCAGCACCAAAGCCACTGACTCAGCACCAAAGCCACTGACTCAGCACCAAAGCCACTGACTCAGCACCAAAGCCACTGACTCAGCACCAAAGCCACTGACTCAGCACCAAAGCCACTGACTCAGCACCAAAGCCACTGACTCAGCACCAAAGCCACTGACTCAGACCAAAGCCACTGACTCAGCACCACAGCCACTGACTCAGCACCAAAGCCACTGACTCAGCACCACAGCCACTGACTCAGCACCAAAGCCACTGACTCAGCACCAAAGCCACTGACTCAGCACCACAGCCACTGACTCAGCACCACAGCCACTGACTCAGCACCAAAGCCACTGACTCAGCACCAAAGCCACTGACTCAGCACCAAAGCCACTGACTCAGCACCAAAGCCACTGACTCAGCACCAAAGCCACTGACTCAGCACCAAAGCCACTGACTCACCTGTGCAGCTGAGCCAACCGCCTTGACATGTGCATATCTGAACTGATGGCCTCCAAGCTAGTCATGGCCTCTTTGTGAGCACGTTTCTGTCCACCCAGCCGTTCTGACAGCCGGTGCCGGCGCTCTTCCAATTCTGTCAAGGCGCGCTCCCGTGCCATCTTTAACTCGTAGAAAGGCCTGCAGGCTTCGATTAGCCGCTCATGTTTGGACTTTAGTGCGGCTAACTGCTCGGAGGCTTTGGAGTACTGCCTGCAATTTCAATTTTATAGGATTAATTATCTAAGGTAAAAAAACACCAGCCTGACATTGCAGGCTGATAGAATAAAAGAGAAAGTCTCACTTAGAATGCAGCTGATGCTCATAGCGGCACCGTTCTAGCTCCTGTTCAGCGTAGACAACCCTCTGCCTGGCCAAGCTAAGGTGCTCCTCCCAGGAGGCCGCAGCTTCTGATACGGTGGCAGCGGCTGCCGCGGTGCCATCGCCAGACTCCGGATTAGTCTTCTCGGCAGTTTCGGCAACTTCAAGAGTCTCCCGCGCCGCTTGCAGTTCGGAAAGGCTGCGCTGATAATGACTAGCGGCGTCGGCTGCCAGCTCTTGAGCGCGCGCCCGCTCAGCCAGCTGGCGATAATAGGGCCCGGCCTTCTCGATGCGTTTAGCGCCGATGCGCTTGCGTAATGCAACTAATTCCGCTTTGGCCGAAGACATTTGCGAGTTAAACTCGACTGTGCAGGACTGTTGGAGCGAGGATCGATTGAAAACTAATAGCTACATCTTTTATTCACTATTGGGTAGGTCTAAGGCTGTTCTAGGGTAAATGGCAGAAGTATAGCTAAAGTAAGCTATGCGATTAAATAGTTCATGGAAGAGATAAGGCAGGGAAGAGACGAGACAAAGGAGAGATAAGACAGAGGAGAGATGAGAGGAATATAAGAATGAGATATAGAGGAGACAAGGCAATACTGATAAACCTGACCCATATAGACTACTGTTTTATTTCATATTTAAAAGTTATAATTAGTTTTAACCTCTTATGCTAAATAATAGCAGAAGGTTATGCAATATTTTATACAATTGTAAATTACAAACATTTGAAACCTATTCTAACCCTAAATATACACATTAGTTTGCTCTAAAAGTAAACAAAAACCATACCTCAAGTTCTGCTTGTAGACGGTTGACATAGGTATAGGATTCATTAATCTTCTCCAGCTGTTCCTAATAGTAAATTAGTGAAATAAATTCATCATTATTACATTTTTTTGCATTTAAGTGGAGAATAATATGCCCATAAAATTAATGTCAGGCTTATATTTTATTTTGGCTTAATTTGACATTGGCTGACATAATTATTTGCCCCTGCATTTTTGTCAAAAAGTAAATTGAAAGCTTTATTAAAAGAACATAGAGCTAGCTACAATTAATAGAAAGTTAAAATATCTACCACATTGGACTAGGACCAATATAGTGAATTAGAAAATATACAAATTAATATAATATCATACATATATTTAACCAAGCTTTTGTTGATTTTTATATTTTAAATTACTAAAAATGTAGTCAATTATGTAATTATGTATTTTAAAGCATATATAGCATGCATTAATATCCTTTTATGCTAAAACTAAGATTTCTTAATGCATTTTCTTTTCTGGCTAGTCAATATGGTATTTAAACTTTAAAGAATAAGCAAGCATATTGAAAAATGGCTTATTCAAGTTGTAAGCTAACTGGGGGTTGGTGGCAGAGCAGTTAATACATTTGCCTTTTGCACCATGGTCCCTAAGTTTGATTCCATGGTGAGGTGACATTTATTTGGGGCACATCTGCAGAGAAAAAGCTTGGGGGCTTGTTGTGCAATCTGTGCCCTTGAGGGCCAACTTTCAAGGCACAGTTAAGTGTACACTGCCTGATGAGAAATGTCAGGGCAGATGTACACACCTGAGTGAGCCTATGCCTGAATATAGTATTTGTGTGTATGCTCAGGATTTAGGAAAATGGGGCAAAATGGCCTCTTTGCTGGCTGCAGGTCAAGTGCCAGCAAATGATGTAACATTGCTTACAGCCCTCGTATAATTATTTTTCTTATTTTAACATAACCTACCTAGCTCCTAATCTTATATAAAGTATATATTTAGTTTACTTAGCTATGTATTGAATCAGCTTTAAAAATACTTATTTTGGAGTTCTTGAGTTCAACTGAAAGGACTATAATATAATAATTGCGGGAGGGCTGCGGGCAATGGCACATCATTTGGTGACACTAGACCCGCAGCCAGCAAGGAGGCAATTCTGCCCATTTCGTGACTCCTGAGCACACACGCACACAGATACTGTACGCAGGCATACGCTCACACAGGTGTGTACATCTGCCGACTTTCTCATCGTCAGGCAGTGTACACTCTCACTGTGCCTTGGAGGTTGGCCCTCAAGGGCGTAAATTGCACGACAAGCCCCCAAGCCTTCTCTCCGCAGCTGCGCCCCAAATAAATGTGGCCTCGCCGTGGAATCGAACTTAGGGACCGTGGTGCGAGTGGCAAACGCATTAACCGCTCTGCCACCGACCCCCCACTGAAAGGACTAACTTATATAAAAAACTCAATAAAAAGCAATAAAAAATTGGTGAAGCTTACAGTTGATTGGAAAACCCTTTGTATTTTGAATGATTAAGTTCAGAAAGTCATTTGTCTACTTTTATATCAGACATTGCCTAAATAAAATTATGAAGCTTAAAGAAATAGGCCTAACCATCTTTGTTTATTAAAAAAATATATTATTATAATTCTTTACATACATGCGCAACCTCCCAAATCTTAGCCGGCCGTGCGACTTAGTTTTTGCTCTCATTTGCGACTTAGTTCATTTCATTGCTCTATTTACGACTTAGTTTGCTCTCATTTGCTCTCATTTTCTCTCCCCTTTTTCCTTTTCTTCACGCCTTCCTTTGTTGTCCCTTGGTCCCCCCTTTGATTTTTTTGCGCTTGGTCTATTGGTTTTTGCGACTTACCTTGCTTGGCCCTCGTTTCACCCGGCCGGTTCGGCCGGGTCGGCCGGGTGTTGCGCATGTATGATTCTTTAAAATTGTCAACAATGATATTGTAGTGTTTTATAGTAGACCTACCTATATTGCATTAGCTGGTTTGGCAATAAATATTATTTTTTTTTATTCTTTTGTTTTTCCTTTTTGTTAACTTTAGGCCTAGTTTTACATTGAAACAATAAACATACGTAGGCATAGTGTGAAAGACAAAATAACCACTACATTTTTTTAACTGAATTTTTTTTAATATAATAATTGTTTTATTTAAAGCAGACAACTAATTTTAACATAAGAACTTTTTCATATGGCAATAGTATTAAAATCAAAATGTACATTATTAAATGACTCAAATTACCTGAATTTGGTCCTTGTTTTCTTCATAAATTTCTTCTGTATCAGATTGGGTATCATTATTAAGCTTTTGTTCTTCAGTAGACATTAAATGAAATATAATTGGCTTCTCTAGCTTGCTTGTAAAGTAGTGATATGAGCCTAGGGCTAGAGCATTAGTTAAAGTTTGTATTTGCTATAGCCTAACGCCCTAAGGTTTAGTGTCTAATTTATAGGCCTAAACTGAAAATTTATAGACCAAGTCTTAATAGTTAAAACCATTAAAGTGGCTGCAGCATTTTCATTTGAGGCAAATTATCCCCTGCCTAATAGGTGATCCCTAAGTCACTACCGTTAGCTAGAAAATAAGTCAGTTAGCTAGGCCTAGTCACTTTAGCCGAAATATTAATTCACAGCCTGGCTGCAACCGTATCACATGTACTCTGGAGCAACTATTTATTTAAATAACTAAGCTAGCTAGCTATCAAGCAAACGAAGTCGATTAGTTATATAGACTTAAAAACGAATTGCACTGGGCCTATAGTCTATAGACTCTAGATTTCGGCTTAATATTTAAACAGCACCTTGGCGCAGTAGTAGAATACAATAAAACTACTTGCTCATTGCCATTCTGCGGCTCGAATGATAGTTTAAGGATTTTTTATTTATAGCTTAAAGCATAAAAGCGAGTTTTGAATATCGTCTGGTTGTGCCTGTTGCTTGAGTCGAGTCTCATTGCCCTACAGTTAATACCTGAGTTAAATTTTCACATTTGTGCTGCTAATTTAATTTTTTTCTTGGAAATCAAGAAAATCGCGTGTTCGTTTGGCACGTAATGTACAGTTATTCCTAATATACAAAAATTGAAAAGGATTTATGGCTTGTAGTTATGACTGAAATTAAAAAACGCTAACATCATCCTGATCGGTCAGTCTTCGCGGTGTCCTGACCTGACCTGCCTGCGGAGACACTACCGAGTTGCTTGCTGCCGGGGATGCAGTCAGGCTTACTTGCCGTCAGCGTTTCTTACCTCGGCGTGCTCGTGCCGAACGTTGGCGACGGCCTGGTGAGGCGACAATCGAAGGACGGCCTGTGCCACGTTTCGCTCTGTGGCGCTCCGAGCTCTAATCTGAGGCCTTATGTCTGCTGCTGCGTGAGCGGCGTCGACTGGCTTACGGCCAAGGCATCCGGTCAAAGCTAGCGTATAGGCTCGATTCCTGAGCCGCTTACACGAGCTGCTGCTGCTAAAGCTGCTAAGACCACGCAGGCGAGACCAAGGGCGAACGATGAATTTTTCTTACCGGCTTCCGGACCGATTTACTGAGTGTGTTAGCGCCCTGGACCAAGCTTGCTGCGGGTGTGACTCTTTGAGGGATCTTTCGTGCAGTGTAGTGACTGATCGCACTCTGACTTTTCCTCTCTTTCTTGGCAACTGCATGTGTCTGGCGGGGGGCAGTCCTTTGTTATGTTTTTATTGCTGTATGGCCCTATCCCAGTAGCGACTTAATCGCAAATATAATTACCACGCCTCTCGAGAAGGCGCGCGTGGACAGCGAAGAGTAGCGAAAGCATTTGACAATGGTATACCGAGACTAATTGACTTTAAGACGATCGGTGTGTGTGCACCCTTAAAAATGTAATTGTGCACTTAGATTATGTCAAGTAATTTGATTCTTATTTGATCCTTCGATTCTAATAGATCATTCTCATTTTCCGAACGTATACTGCTCTAAACAAGTAGACGCACATACATGTAAGCGTACGAGCTATTAGGTCGGGAGTCATAACCAGATCAGCACTCATGGTCATAGTTAGAGCTTCAGATTTTGTGTCCTGGAGGTCAGGAGCTCGAATCGATCAGCCCAAGAAAAATTCGTGTCTCTGATCAAAGAGCAATTGGCTGTAATTAAATTCACGATTGCTTCAGAAATTCAAAAGCATTGGCTGATGATCATTTCAAATAAAATAACTCAAGAGACTTGGAAGTCCTATAATTTACATTTATAGAATGCAGTGGGACTCAAATTCGTCATCAACAAAAATCCAAGCAGTATTGAGGCTTGCAGATATATTTACTGAGAAAAAATGTAGAAAATTGCAGTGAGTGCCATTTTGCTTGTGTTGAGTTGGTTATTTAAAATGAAATAAGTTCATTGCTTTCGCTACGTGCAATCCGTAATCTGTGTATGAAATGCTTTCTACCCTATTTTCTATGCTTCACATGCGTATAAAAACAGATAATTGGCACCAAAACGGAGCGCATTGTACAGTCTCTTGGTGGTGCTGGCATGAGAGATTTGAAATTAAATTTTCGTTTATATCACACGTATAGACAGTCCGTCGACTCAGGGGCTCCCTTAGGCGACTGGAAGCAATTGAGAAAAAACATTCCTGCTTTACTCTGCAAGCTACACAAGAAGAAGAATGGTCTTGTTGTCGAAGAACAGAACAGTAGTTTTCGTACACAGGTCAGTTCCGGCCGCCAAAGTCTCCAGCTGCGCGGCTCTGAAGCAGCAGCTGCTGATCTGGCTGCTGCAGCTGCTGCTGCTGCTGCGACATCAAAGGCTGCTGCTGCTGTATATTTTGCTGGCGCTGATGCTGTTGCTGCTGCTGCTGATGCTGCAGCTGATGCTGCTGTAGGGATGACACCTGCTGCTGAGCAGATTGCTGACCTGTCAACAGAGAGGAATGAGTCTGAGAATGCTGCACGGAGTTCAAGCCACTGCCGATTGGTATCGGAACTGTTTCCTTCTCGTTGCCTCCTAAGCCGACGCCGACGCCACCACCACCGCCTCCGCTGGCAACAGTAATCAAGTGCCAAGGTGTGCCGCTGCCATTGGTATCCTGCCCAATAGATGACGGCAACGATTGATTCTGCTGCACCTGCTGCTGTTGTGGTTGCTGCTGCGTTTGTTGCTGTTGTTGCGGCGGTTGTGCCTGAACTTGCGGCTGCCTAGTAAATGACGGCATCGGAAGAATTCCCGCCGTCGCTGATGGCCAAGGCCCCGCTGTGGCAGCCGTTAAAAGCGGCTGCGATAGCCAACAGGCGGTAGTGGGCTCCAAGATGCTCAGGTGATGGTGCTGATGGTAGTGCTGCTGCTGCTGCTGAATCTGCTGCTGCTGCTGCTGTTGCTGTTGATGTGGATCGGCCCAGGCAGCGGCGGCCGCCCACGCCAGACCCGGATCAAAGGCAACAGCCGGCTGCCAGCTGCAAGTATTCGCTAGCAAAGGCAAAGCGCCACCGCTTCCTCCGGTAGCGTTAGCCACGCTGCCTGCACCACCAGTTGTTAGATACGCCTGCTGCTGTTGCAGCTGTTGATGCTGAAATAGGGCAAGCTGCTGGCGCTGCTGAGTTTGATGCAATTGGCATGACAATGGTGGCGCCTGCTGCATAAGAAACAGAGACTGCTGCTGATGCTGCTGCTGCAATGACGGGAGCAGAATATGCTGTTGGTGCTGCTGCTGCGGCAGCTGCTGTTGAGGAAGCTGTGTGGGCTGTAATATGGCTGCCGATGGTGGCTTCATCGCTTTAACTTCAACGAGACGACCAGCTAGCTCCACAAAATGCACCTGCACCAGACGCTGCACGACACGCTCGTCCTCGAAAGTGACAAACGCGAAGCCGCGGTGCCGCTGACGCGCCGGATCTGGCATCAGATTGACATCCAATACGCGACCATACTGCGAGAACTGCGCACGCACCATCTGGGCGTCGGCCTCGGGTGGCACCCCGCCGACGAAGACCTTAAGGTGGCGCGTCAGAGCTGCTCGGCTGCCTCGGACGCGCACGTTGCTCTGCTTCACGTCAATGGTTTTGCCGTCGAGACACTGCTGATCGTCCGGTCCCTGGTGGTGCTGCAGAGCGGCCACAGCGCTAGCCGGGTCCTTGAACTTCACGAAGCCGAATCCGCGCGACCTGCCACTGACGCTGTCCATCATTACCACTGCGCTATCCAGTGCTCCGAATTGAGAGAAATAGGCTCTCAGACTGGCCTCGGTAGTAGCCTGGCTAAGTCCGCCTATGAACAGTTTACCTGGCTCATTACCGTCAGCGTCAGGCGCCAGGTTTTGTTGCGAGTGCTGAGCTGGTAGTAGGTAACTGCCGCTGCTGCTTGCCTCCCAGCAGGCAGTGGCGGCGGCGACTGCAGTGGCGGAGCCGGCCGAGCCAGCGGTAGCGACTTCGGTGATGCTGGACAGGCCGGCCGAGTTCGACGACGATGAGGTTGAAGCGGACGACATCGAAGAAGACATTGCGGAAGCCACTAAGTTCGCTTCTCAAAAGGTGTATGATTAATTCGGTGGAATATTCACCGCGCGGGCACTTGTCCTCTGTTCCGTTAAATGCTTGTCTGAGCTATATTAACCAATCATGATACACTGGCAAAGCTGTCAGAAATTCCTCTCCTTGGGCTATTTTGCGCTTGTGATTGGCAGCCTTATATCTGAACTGAGCCTTTGCGGCTGATTATTTAGAGATTACAAGTAGGCTTGTGTTCCCGCAGGCATCCGAGGCCATAGACAAAATAGTGAAAGATTTCAGTGCAGTCGCAGCAGATAGATGCTTTACGAATTATCACTTCGGCATGTGTTTGTTTTAGTTAGCCTACGCGTGTTGAAACAAGGTTGAAACTAACGGCAGCCCGCCCGCCGCTGTTGTCTATGGTCGAATTCCACTCAGATATGCACTCATGTGCTAATTAGTTTATATTTATTACTTAATTAGTACGAAATTAATCAAAGATCGCGTAGAACGCTGACATGACAAATGTATGGAAAATTGAAGCTCGATCCGAGCTTATAGAAACCATTTTAGACGCAATAATAGAATTAAAAACAATAAAACTGTCAGCTTAGTCACAGTGAGTAAAAAGCACAATGGTCAGTTGCTGCCGTGCCCTTGCTTTATGCTGATCGTGCAGTTTTCAAACTTACAATAGCTGAAGATGTTAGGTACTCCGTCGGAAGGAACTCCAATTGCAACACTGCAGTTTGCGATCGCAGGCGACGTAGTTGTTGACGGGCCAACCACAGTATAGCTTTCGACCAAAGGAGAAGAATGCGCTACAGGAAGAACAGAGATGTCTGACGTAGACGGTGCTGTCGAAAGGCGGCTAGTAATCGTTCGAGACAACGTACGCCACTTTCTTTGAAAACTTTTGTATTTTATTGTAGTGCTCGACGCTTTCCGCTCGCTTATGGCCAGTCACAGCTTGAATCTGGGGTACACTGACGCCGTCTTCAATCAGGTTTGTGACCACGCTTGCACGGATGCAGTGGTTGGTGTGATTCCGGCCAGCAACACCAGCAAGTTCGCAGTGTCTTCATAAAGCTGTTTAGCCAGTTCTTTCCTAGTACGAGATTATTGTGATACCATGCAGTAGCCGTCAGTATTGTAACCACGTTGGATTCCACCATCGTTGGATTGGCGACGTCCAAGGCGCGTCAAAAATCATAGCTTAGACCGCTAATTTCGATCTCTAGTATTGAATCGTAATCCAACATGTCGAGGCAGTAAAAAGAATGGGCAGCAAAACAACACTCGTCTTCACTAAAGAATGTATTTTCTCTAAAGAACTTCAAAGGAATCATTCTCACTCAACACCAAAGTTTTGCCAGATTTTGCCATAGACTAAATATTTATTTAGATATAGACTATATGTTTTTTGTTTGTCTAAGCTGTTCATGTTGGGACTCCACCTCCACCTCCACACCCCGCAAGGAGGTTGTACGCTCCGTTGAACCCGCTGAATTTTTTCCATAGACATTCTTACCGAGCCGTGAAACCGACTGAAAGCATAGAACTCAGAGCGATTTTACCATAGAAAGTCTTAGCGGGCCGTGAAACGCGTTTCACGCCCGCTAACTACAACACCAATATGGATAGGCTGCTCGGGCTGAAACGAGGTGTAACGCCTCGGCGCTACGCGCCTCGATGCTTTACCTCGTTTCAGCCCTCTGCAGCCTATCAATATTGGTATATTACGTCAACAATAGCTGAGCCCCGAATACCTCTCTCTCCCCCTCCTCCTATCTCAGCTCTGCAAGATATGTCTGACACTGCGAGGCTAAGCACACGCCTTCTAATCCCGCGCAGATTGGTTGGAGTAGCCGTCGCTCTTACCCAGTTTTTTTGCCCCTGCCCTCCCCCAGCCCGTCTGGTGGCTATATGCTCACAGTTGCTATTTTCTGTTTTGCTTTATAAACGACCAAGAGTGACCGCTATTGTACGCTTTAACAGTAGGAGACTACCAAGCCATTTTGCCGCCCGTTTTTATACCAAGGGGTAAATTCCCCGCCTCCCAGAAATTTTTTGGCAGCCCTAATGTGCTAACAGCGTTGGGTAGTGACTGATTGGTTGACAGACAAAGCGATGGTGTCCTGTGGTTGAGCTGCGCCTAATATTTCAAGGCTTGATCAGTGAACTAGAGAAATTCGCGTCAGGGTGGCCATGTTCTACCTGTTGTAGCTCTTGAAGGTCCAGAAGTAGGTGACCACCGAAGACGTAGATGACGCAGGCACATTCGGGTGACATGCTGATACATTTTGAAGGCCTGGCAAGGCCACACTGAGGTGCAGTGCTAATCTGTGAGTAGTATAGCGCTTCAAGTTTGGTGTTCCTCTTCTTCTTCACTCGTAGTTTTCCTATACTTTGTCTAGCGGTTTATTGCAGTCTAAAAGTCTTGAAGGCTATAACTCCTAACGACTATCGATACTCAGTATACCGGCTGGCAGTGGTGATCTCTCTAGATCGTTATCACTGATTCTACTTAAGAAAGAACGCAAACACAATGATTTTCTAAACGGAGCTCAAAGTGAGTCTCTAACTAACTGGAGCGGCGAATCTTTTTCCGCGCTCCGCACCAATATATATAATGTCTTTAAAACCCTCGATCCGAGGGGAAGAAAATACCATAGCAACAGTACACCTGGGTATTTGGGGTGGGTGAGGACGCAGCCTCGATTCTAGTACAGTTATTGTCATTAAACTAGTTGGTTGGCAGGCACGCCAACCCCTTTTCTTTCATCGATCCCGCCTTCTTGTGCGGACTCGGCCTCCTCTCGATCTCGTTCCCGATCGGGTCCGGGCGGCTCCAGTTTCTGCTGGGTTGGATCGATGCAGGCAGCTGCAGGTCGGGGTAGGCCGGGTTAATTCCGGGAGCTCCATGTCAGCACAGCTGCGCTCCGGTCTCGGGCCATTCCACGTCAGCGCAGCTGCGGATCCTGTCTCCGGCAGCTCCACGTCAGCGCCTCTGCGGATCCGGTCTCAGCCAGCTCCCCGTCAGCGCCTCTGCGGATCCGGTCTCAGCCAGCTCCATGTCGGCACAGCTGCTGTCATGCCGAACCGGGCCTGCGCTGAAATGAATTGTTGATCTCTGGGGGCGGATTTTGTCTAATCATTCTCCTTTCGGTTGCTCGCACTTTCTGCTGTTGCTATTTTTAGTTTTAGTTACCAACTAACGCTCGCTTAAATTCCATTCAGATTTCTAAGTCTTATAAGTAGGGGTGTATGAAATATGGGAAAAATCCGACCCTTCGGCCAGAACCATTGAATATCTCGAAAGTGCTGGCGACTTGACTATTGTTTTAGAAGATGCGCAACAAAAAATTCGCCATGTTCCCCGAGCGTTGCTCCGTTCGGGTACAGCACAAAAATTTGTCAGGGCGGAGCCAAGCAACCATGAGAGTACCAACAGATTTTCGAAGTGTGTCAAATTGCAGGTGGCAAATGAAAGTGGTAGCTTCCTAAAATGTTAGAAAAAATATAGCATTTTGCAAGCTATTGCAGACTACGATCAAGCAATTTAATCCCAGAGAGCAAAAACACACGCATTTCGAGCCTCGATGCTAACTGTCTATGGTAAAAAGTGTGTCAAACCGGCAGGCTTAAGCACTGAAGCCCACAAACAGCGCTGTCTATGATGTTCCTCTCTCCGTTTTTCATCATGTCCGACGAAAGTGACCAAGCCAACACCATTTTTGAAGACATCGACGGAATCTCTGCCGAAGATGACGGAGCGCCACCTGTGCAATATGCAAAGATTAGCGACGAAAAGCATAAATTGATCATCGACGCTATCGACAGAGGCGATAACAACAGAAGCATTGCGCGCTGGCTAAATGTAAAGGCCAAGACCATTGCTAGCATTCGAAGACGGTACGAAATTACTGGCCGCAGTGAACGGCTGCGACGTGGCGGTGACCATTCGTCGAAGATGGCATTGGAACATGTCCAGGCGCTGCTGATAGCACTGGACCAGAATCCTCTCTTGACTTTGAAAGAGATGCATCGTATTTTACTGGATCAGTTTCCTGGAGTGCAAGTGAGTGAAGCAACCGTGAGTCATTCTCTGGACAAGCAGCTGATTACGTCAAAGTGCCTCGGTCGCGATGCTGATGTCCCGGAAACAATAAACAATCCAGCCAACATAGCACGCAGGCATGAATTCGCACAGTGGTTGAAAGGCCTACCGATAGATTGCCGGCTGGTGTATGTGGACGAAACGGGATTCAACATTTGGACCCGTCGGTCGTTTGGTCGCAGCAAACGAGGTCAGCGAGTTCGCCGAGTTCTACACACACAGCGAGGTGTGCAAGTAAATGTAATTCAAGCTACTTCTTCTGACATGGGCCTGGTCAATCATAAAAACACAACAATGGAATAATCGATGGGCAGTGGTACATCGTGATGGACGGAGCCCGGTTCCACAATGCGGCCAGAATTCCGGCCCCATTCGCGGCAAACTGGCACATCGTGGTTTTGCCTCCCTATTCACTATTCTTGAATCCTGTAGAATGCGCGCATTCATGCCTGAAGGCAGCCATCAAGAGGGAGTTGGCCCGACCAGCTGTGCAACTGGAACTCGACACTCCGCCTCCGGAAACCACGCTACGTGACTGGCGTGTCCTGGTGCTGCAGAGACTTTCCGAGGAAGCGACGTCAGAGATCACACTTGTGAAGTGCGGCGGCTGGTTCAGGCAGATGCTGCACTATGTTCCGCGCTGCATCGCTGGGGAGGTGATTATGTGACTTTCTGAAGCCTGAACTTATGTAAAAACCTTTCTGTGTGTTTCTCTCTATGCTGCAAGGTTTCGTTAAGTGAATTGTTAACTTCTACTGTATCTTGTCCTTATTTTATCACATGGAGCTTCCAGGTTGATTCGGTTGGAGGCATGCATCGAATAAATTGAAATGCTGAGCGCGATAGTGCTTAAATGAGTGCTCGATGGATTAAATTGCCTGCCGGTTTGACACACTTTTTACCATAGACAGCTAGCATCGAGGCTCGAAATGCGTGTGTTTTTGCTCTCTGGGATTAAAGTGCTTGCTCGTAGTCTGCAATAGCTTGCAAAATGCTATATTTTTTACATCTGCCCCCAATTGGACCAGATGTGCAGTCGGTGGTAACTTCAGTGGTAAACACTAAATTTAGACTTGTTTACTGTACTGAGATCAAAATAAATCATGTAGTGCGATAACTGAATAGAGAAAATACAAGGACATCATATGACATAGTTATTTATATAAAATTCACGACATTGTTTGAAATTTTATTTTGGTGATAAAAATGCGTTTAACTATAGCAAAAATGCGTTGTTTATAATAATAATTAAACTAATTATTGCTTAAATACACTTATGAAATATATGACCAAGCATAGATCCGTTCAGATTTACATAATTAATACAGAAACAGAAAAAAACATACCTAAATTAAGAAAAAAATTCGGTTGCCATTAATTTCAAGCACTGAAAAAGCACGCATTAACAGTAGAAGGACCAGGGGGTACTTTAAATACCCGCTGCCTACTTCACAATAGCTCCTAAACCGAATGACAGATTTCCGTGAAATTTCACCATCTGAATCAAAATTTCCCGCCCATTACGATGAATTAATTTTCAAAGCCGTGGCGGTTTTTGACATCAGACAACCCGACGAGATTTGTTGAATATCTCGACTATGTCGATGTTCTGTGATTCTGGAAGTTTTTTTATCTGATAGAGCGGAAAAGTTTAGCCATTTTTGCATTTTCATGGCAATTGGTTGAATATTTTGGAAGATGCAGAAAAATGAATAAATTTGGTATTGAAAATAGCCTAATTGGTTTCTACTGTTTAAAGAAATAGACATTATAATAAAGAAAACCATTTCGGCGAAGTAATGAACTTTTTCGATACATATCGGACTTCGATACAAATAACTATATTGTTAAACTACCTGATAGTCTCAGTGACCAGGCTAATTACAGTTTAGTGACACGGGCCAGTTGATGCTTAGCAAAGAATTCGCAGTTCATCAGCTGCCGACGCAGCCGACTACGCTGCTGCTGCTCCGTTGGCGCCGCGCGCTGAGCAAACTGCAGCATCATCTTGGAGGAGGCAGCCGCGGTAGATTCCGCCGACACAGCCGCGTGAGCCAGGCTGCGTCGCTTGCGCGAGCCGGCGCCAGATTTCGACGACGACTCGTCCTTCTCTCCGCCGTCATTATCGTCTTCGTCGTCGTCCGGCCAACGCAGCGGTACGCAGTGCTTGTCCATCAGTACGGCAGCCGTTGACCAGGACATGCGCACCAGCTGGGGGAAGCCGAACACCGGGTCTACAACGGACCGCAGGTAGGCCTTGGTGGCCGGTTCCGCCGGGTAGCCGCTGCCGCATTGGTCGTGCGGCGGAGCCGGGGTCAGCCGCTCCCGATAGCGCCAGCCGCGCAGGAGGCGATCCCGCGTCACCTTTGGGTGGCGACGGTGAGAAAGTCAAGACAGATGTACACACTGTGCTTGCTGTACATGCTAATTAGGTGACTAGGAAGTCATCTATACAAATAAAGGCATAGTTACCACCGCCGTTTACTTAAAAACTTGACTTCTTAATACTGCAGAGGTCGGCAAACTACTGCCCGCGGGCCAGATGCGGCCCTCGAAGCTCCTAAATCCGGTCCGTTGCCCCTTCTAACACCTAAAGTATCCCGTTTTATCTCTCACTCTTATCTGTAGATGGAGAGTCTTATCTCTCCCGTCTATCTTTCTCCTTTCTCATATTCCTACAGTCAATGCGGCCCGCTTTCGTCTTTTAGGTTATAGGGTATTGTCAAATGTACCTGTTAATACAGCTGGGTAAACTGAAGCAATGGAGAATGATCGATTGTCTCACTTAAAAAACAAATTAAATATAAATTGTGTTGAGACTCGAACACCCGACCTCTTCGTCAAAAGTACAAAGCTCTAACTATTTAGCTAACTCCTCTTTCACATCAGCACAAATTATAAGTTTTCTGTGGCAGACTTGTTAGCAATAAATACTCCCGTTAGGATGGGGTCTGCTTAGCTAGTCTAATAGGTCTAAATTGGGTCGGAAAATCGATTGAAGATCGAACCTTGGCGCAGACGCTGGCAGCTGACACAATTGGATGATTTAGATCAGCTTTGCTTTCCACGATGACATCAAGGTGTGGAAAAATTTGAGCCAGTTTTTGTCTAAAAATTGTTTTAAAAAAATTGTGTTGCTTAATAGACAAGCATGGCCGTAAACTTAAAATATTGAACACGAACCTGTACGCCTCCGGCTTGCCAACTGTGTCCACCTTGATGCGTTGAAGTTGAACGCCGCGATCGATGGCCCGCTGAACCAAGCCAACAGCTGCGTCCATGGACATTGTGTTTAGATTAGTCTTGGGCAAATCCAACATGTTGCTGGTTAGATAATGTGGACTCAGAGCGTGAACAAAGTAGCCAAACTGGTTGCTAAGGGGCGGCGTATTGATGGCGGCGAATAGGGACTCGCGCTGATCCTCAGTGAGGGTCTTGGAGTCCGCGTAACCAATAGTCTTTAAGCACGGCTCGCCTGAGTCTAGCGGACCAATGGCGCAGGCGTAGACCATCGGTCCAAGGACTGGGCCACGGCCGGCTTCATCAATGCCCAAGACGCAGGGCTCGCGTTTCAGACAATCTGGCAGGGCGAAATCAATTAAGAAGTTCTGGTCTGTGTTGCACCAAAACTGCTCTAGGCAATCAGCATACTGCTCCATATCTGGAGGGAAGAATGGGCAGGCAGACAGTTTGATGCAAATTAACCAATTTAAATCTCAAACTCATATTTACAAAGTCAATATTTACATAGAGCTACAACATGCACCCAGCTGTGAATTAGCTACACTACATCAGCTAGAGTTTAAATTAGGTGTATGTGTGTGCAGTGACCGCCAGTCTATGGACAGAAGAATGGCATAAAGATAAACCATATGGCGGTGATTGGCAGAGCAGTTAATGCATTTGCCTCTCACATCAAGATCCCTGATCTCAATTCAATGTGAGGCCACATTCATTTGTGGTGTAGTTGCAAAGAGAAGCCTTAGGGGCTGGTCATGAAATTTATACCCTTGAGGGCCAAGCACTAAGGGACAGTGAAGTTTACTCTGCATGACAATAAGAAAGTCAGAACAGATAGACAAACATGTGTGGGCACATGCCTGTGTACAGTATCCATGTGTGATTGCACTCTGGAGTCAGCAAAATTGAAAGAACTGCCTCCTTGTTGGCTACAGGTCAACTATCAACTGATAATATGACTATTGCCAGCAGCTCTCCTACAATTATTATAATAAAGAAACCATTAACCAATAAAGTGCTCTTTATGTTTTTATATTTTTCTACAGCTACAAGTGATGATTTAAAAAGTAAACTTAGTTCACATATAAATAATGTGCCAAGAGCACACTAAGCTAAAACTATTTAATTAGCTATTCAAAAAACAAACATTTTATTATTTGTAAAACTATAGCTAAGTGCAAGAAATCAGAGCCTGTATATAGCACTACTTCTCAGATTTAGTAATATTAAAAAACTGATAATATTGACATAGTAGATAAACTAACTTATTTAATTACTTAAAGAGTAATAATTATAATAATTTGACCAAAAAATGTCATCACTTTTTAATTTATTTTTAACATTTTGCTTCTAAGACTTTCAAGTACTTTATAATACTTAGGGGCCATAAATATAGATTCTTAATAGTATATTATTTTTGAAAATGTAAATTTATAGTAGGAAATGTAATATATGAAACCTAGGTATATAATTTTTGTAACTATATTTGTGTCTTAAGTATCTTCTAAAATTTCTACAGAGAAATAAATTTTTACCAGCTTAGAGTCTAAAAGCAAGAGCCTAAGAAACTTTTAGTTTTTGCTGTGGAATTGAAATGTAATTGCTTGACTGGCTCTTGAGCGCTTGTTAGACTCCTAGCAGCAAATCTAAAATCTAACCACCCTATCCTAGTAGACTATCAGTTATCCCCCCTCCATACCTTGATCCCAGCTGTGGTGGTCTTGGTCCTACACTATTATATTGCAATTTGCAATCACAAATTTACATTCCTAAAAAATGATATAATTTGAGGACCCTTAAAATATATTTAAATAAAAACCACAAATTGTAGGATTAAATTACTTTTATTTGATTTTAATGGCCTTTAAATTAGGTAGGAATGACCATTAATTATTAAAACAATATTTACTTAGCCAGCTGCTTGTAACATTTAAGCTCACACATAATATATTACACTTAAATGACATTCCTGTCTGTCTTCTGTATTAAAACGGGTGCCTGTTGTTTTGGTGACAAAAGACATTTCAATGAACAAGTTTTAATTTATTTAAAATGACAAGTCCTTTTGGTAGTTTATAAAAGAAATATTCCTTTAAATAAAAATATTTTTGGTACTTATTATAGGACCTTGTTTATATGTTTAGCTAGGCCCTATAGTAGGCCTAGTTTCAGCACAACTAGTAGTTTAGTTTAATAATATAAATAACAAAACTACCGTAGGGCCTAATGCTGAATTTTCATAAAAATTAATTCCATTGTTCAAAAGTCAAAACTAGTTGACTTAACTAAACTAAACGAAATTAATTAGGTTTGTTTAATATGATATGAAAATAAAGCCGCTTTATTATACTAAGCTATATTCCTATAACAAAACTTATTAATAATAATTTACACAAGATATCTTTATACTATAAGGAAGCGAGAGCTCAAGAGCGCGCTTTCCTTCCGGTTAGCCCGACGATATTGCTAGCTTTTGGCTTGGCTAGCCGGTTGCCGTGGGCGCTGATGAAATAGCTGATTTGTACCTTCACGTGTGACCAATTCATTTTTTTAATTTGTCGATGTATTTTAAGAAAATTGAAAGAGAAACATTGTTATTATAAATAAAATGCTCTATTTGCAAGTGAAAAAGTGACCTAATCTTTGGTTGTTTGGTTGTTGTAATTTATAGTTACGAATTCTTAATGCTTGAAGTTTTTGCAGTACGTAGCAACAATAAAAAAGCTTTTATATCGTCCTAACGGACACTTTTATTTCTATCTCTCTTTTAACCCCACTATGCAATTACCAAAATACTGAATACTAAATTCAGTATTCTAATTAATCTCATGTTCTAACCACTTTTAACACCATGGCTCAGTGCCCAAATATTCATTGCATGCCTAGTTACTTGATTTACCTATCGCAAATTTTCCCTCGATCTATTTCTTTTATTTTTATTCGAACCCAAACTTCGGACCTTCTAAAATATATAAATTTCTGAATGACTATTTTTTACTTTTACATTTATATTTTAATAGAGATGTTTTAATACAAGTATAGAAAATATATACAGCAGTAGAGCCCCCACAAAGGGCTGACCTGCAGTCCAGATTGGACGAGGCCGTTTAACAACAACAACGGACACTTTGTTGGGACAGTTTTGAGGGGATGGGGGAATTTGTATCATGCTCAGAACGTGGGTGCGTATTGTATAAAGTTGTGCGCGGGCCTTATGAATGTCACGCCATGCCCGACCCGGCCAATTCGATCAATTCGATCAGCTATCGTAGTGCGCCTTCCCCGCCTATCTCTTCATATAGTCTTGAGCAAATGATGCGTTTTTTGCTAATATTATTTACAACTGCAGTTTCGAGCTTGTATAAACGCAAATTAATTAACCCCTTATTTGTAAATATATATTGATATGTTAAAATATGACTCTTTTTTATACAATTGTCTGTATTAATTAAAAAGGGTTACTTAGAAATAACATGAATCGCCTAGCTATTAAAAGAATAACAAGTTTTTTACGATACAATGTATTCCGCAAACATTCCGATTGCCTGCAGAAATCCGATCGAAATCCGCTTATATTCTGAGTGCCATTTTTTGCTGGGGTGATCCTGTCCCATGCGATGGATTGTGCAGATTTACCATCTAATTGTGCATGTTATTGCTGTGGTTATGTAGTGAAAACTATGTAGTTTTGTTCGCTGCATGAGCAGCTATTATATATATTCATGCATTGCATGACGACGCGACAGCCCGCTACACAGATGGCTGCTTGAGCATTGATGTTTGAAATTTACCGAACGCATACGCGAGAATTATAGTGTTTTTAATTGGATTTCACCACCATATTGATATATCATGTCGCGATCGGCACGATCGTCATTTGCTTCTTCCTTCGACGACAGGCGATTATTTTTATTTTTGTAGTGCGCATTACGTGTACACAGTTTTGCAAATCTGCACATATACTGCATGCCCTAAAGCAATAGTGACTTTGTAAATTTATTAACTATTATAAAAGATCAATTAATGGTTAAGTTTTGCAAAGCTTCGTTGATCAGATCGTCCATGGCTTGATCTCCCATGACTTACATTAAAGTTCTGTCAGGCTAGGCGTAGGTGAGTCTAGACAGAGAACAATAGCTGGCACTCTCGTTGACCCAGTTGATGCTGAATGAGGCCGCTTGATGCTCGCTGAGACAAATAGTTGCTATCGGTAATGAGGGACCGTGTCCCCGTTCGGGCGCCAATTTGTAGTGACAGTGGTCGGTTTGAGATCCCCGGCCCACAGCCCTATTAAGTAAAATATTATCGATCACTGAACCAGGCGTTAGGACGCTCTGTTGCAGTCAGGGACTGGTGGCGTTAGGACGCTCACACAGTACTTCTAAGATTATTACAGTACTCCGTGCGGACCTAGCACCCCGAAAGGACAGACACAAATACAGTGCTTACCGGTCGGGACGCACGATAGGATGGCAGGATGACGCTGAATGTATTTGTCGGCAATTTTTGCACTTAAATAAACCATACGCTCGGAATCACTCGTCAATAATCACTTCGCTATGCAATAAATTGAGCCTTCGCCGTAAGAGACCGTCTTTACGGCACGATCTTTTAAAGTTCGCAAGGGGGGAGAGCGGTAGCCTTGGCCCGGGCAGAAAACGATACCTTAAGGGCTGACAAGGGGGCAGACAGGGGCGGAGCACAAACAAAGCCTACAGCGCGCTGGGGGGGTAGGGTTGTACGCGCTGGACGGGTGGACGGGCAAAGCTACGCAGAGCTGATTGGCGTGAGGGCAAAGCCACGCAGGGCTGGGGTAGGATAGGCACACAACGCCCGCGCCAAGCCAATCAGATGGCGGCACCGGGCACTCTGAGCCAAGACGGCGCTGGGTGAGGAAGGCCTAACAAAACCACAAGGCAAGAGACACCGGCACCACAGTTATGACGATTTCTATAAAAATAACGAATTGACTTCTACGACTTAAAAGTTATATATAGTGCTTTTAGTGTGCGTGTTTTTAAAGGCAACATGTTTCGTAAGAAAAAATTGATTGACTAAATGCGGAAGCAAGAAAAAATACTTTCCATCAATCGATGCAGAATCTACACTTCCGCGAAGAAAAGTCTGGTTTCAAACCTATAAAAAACCCAATCCCATGCAGGCTTGTCCAACAAAAATAAAGAAAAAAAACTTTTCATCAATCGAGGCAGAATCTACACTTCCGCGAAGAAAAGTCTGATTTCAAACCTTAAAAAAAACCCAATCCCATGCATGCAGGCTTGTCCAACAAAGATTATGCAAGCAAAACTGTAGTTACACACCACAAGAAAGCACACAAGAAAAAACACAGTCATAACCACGTCGAAAAAGTCACTTTTTTCGGTGTGATAAGTTTATTTTTACTTGTTTTGATAAGGAAAGGTAAATTTGTGAACTTATATTATTTTGTGTTTGACGTGCTCTTGCGTTGGATTTAATCAATTCAACCTATTGGTAAAAATCAACGACTGGTCTCACATTGACATCGTCTGCGCATTGACAATCAATAGAAAAACTATTAGATTTAAAGTGGAATTGCTGAAAAAGAAATTAATTGTCAAAATGGATTTCAAAGAGAAAAAATTCTTAATGTCTGACTCAGGCCACATTTTCCTAAAACTTTTACATAAAAAACTCTCGATTGTAACTTTGTAACTTTCGATTGATTTTTTGCTCGGTCAGTTGAATTAAACTTTCTCAAATAAAAAATAAATTATCTACAGACAGCCAAACAAGAAAGGTCGTAAGAAGGATCATTTTTTGAAACGGTCGTTTTTTGCCCTAACTATAATTGCACAAGTCATGGCAGAGACGGACGTTTCTACACAAGCTAATCTCTAGAAAGAAAGTTGTTTGTGTATGTAGAGAAATAATATTTCAATGTAAATTCTGTCTAGAAGCATAACCATGTCTTATTAAATCCTGACATTGCTTCTACGTCGACCTGTCGATTCCTGTAGGTACTCGTTATGAACGTATAGCTTGATCAATTCAGGCAACAAAAATAGAGATGCGGTCAGCTCGCTGAACTTCAGTCTGCCAGAGCCCAACGGAGCTGACCGTGTAGAGAATCCTTGGTGCAGCAGTAAAGTTGCCACTCGCGAAGCTGCACACGTCGTCAATGTCCATCACCATGAGCACGCCCGTGTCGCTAGGGCACCCACCGTAGTTGTAATTGATGAAGAATCGACGCTCGTGCGTCCATCCGGGTGCAGTAGACACGTGACCAACGACGGAGAAGATGTTAAACGCCCTTTCTGCAATATCCATGACCGGCCAGCTAGACTTTAAATGGGCGCTGCTGAACCAGCTCTGGGCATTGAGACTCGGCTGCGAGCCATCGAATGTCAGCTTCATGACAGGCACGCTGGCTTTGTACACAATCAGCTGAATTTCGCGCCTATTCAGCAAGTTTGTCAGGCTATTTAGATTATCGAGTAGATCTGATCGAAAAATATCTGGCTGCCCTACGGAACTCTCGGTTTCCATGGTGATTGCGTAGGCGTTGCCGGACGCAGTTGTAAAAGAATCCCAGGCTTTGACACCGACTTCGGCTTTGATTGTGTAGATGAGATGCCACTGCACTGGAATACTACACGGCAGCCACGACTGAAGGCTCAGCGACGACGGCAAGCACTTCAATGGGCAGCCGTTGATCAGCAGATGACAGGTGCCAACACCGACGTCGACAAGAATTTGACTCACTGGTTTTGTTATAGCAGGTTCCAAATCTCTCTGCACCTTTGTTGTCCAGCATTCTCCAATGGGTATGACAGTCTTGTCCGGCAGGGACTGCAAGCATTCAGGACAGCCATTCAGCTTCTGAAGCTCAAAGAACTGCTCCGTTGAAGCTGGACTGCAGCAACAAAGAGTTGCGCACATAATGAAAGGCAAAACTTGTCTCATTTCTTCAAGGATGGGTTTTCATTCGTGGATAGTAGCATACGCGTGTATGAATCAACTCCATAAATACCCCCAGAAAAAATAGCTATATTTTATGTCTCTTCTATTGGACAGAATTGACACGACAATGCGTCTATTGTCACCAACAACTTTTTTTCTGTCGGCCTCTAGTTGCCTCGAGTATAAGCTTTACAATCTACTCCTGATTTAAAATAACGCCGTCTTAAATGAGTGCCTGTTTCCGCGAGCGACCATCGTGCTACTCGATAGTGCAAAGGCAAAGTACTAAAATCAGCGCTGAAGCCACCTCCCTGACCTCATTTCCAGCTTTAGTATTCCACATACTGGCTTCCGGATTCTTAAAGGATCGCCCCGCGTGGGTCCGCTTCCCTGGTCGGCAAAGCTAAATCGGTCGGCTCGCGTTTTTTTTCTTCCAAAGCCCACTAATTAAGGCGTCTATCTGACGGTCAAGGCATACAGCTCGGTTAGCCTGACGTCGTGTCTCAAGCTCTTTCAGAGGTTGGCGCTCTGGCGCCTACGCGTTCTCACGCAACCAGCACGCCTTCCCGGCAGGCCGGTCAACCGAGAGCGCCCTTCATGTCTGTGGAGCACTGGAACGAGCAGTGCTGGGATTCGGCTATGCTCCTCCTGGAAATCGAAGGAGCTTTCCACAATATTCAGTTTAAACATTCAGCGGAGCTCTAGAGGCCCGCACCTCACTTGCTGGATCAGTCCGCGGCGGCCCAGCCCCGAAGAGCTGGGTGCACGCTGGAAGGACGAGCCGGATGACCCTTGGTCTGACCGCAAATGGAGGGAGACAGACCGGTAGCCCGTCTTAAGACGGCTGCTCTAATGACCCCCAAGTGCACTTGCGTATTTTTAAAGGTCAGCCACTAAACAGGAGCCACAAGCGCCACGCCCTTCGGCAGGACGCCCCAGGGCGTCAGCACCCGGCGAGCACTAAACACAAGGGCCTGTCTCTACGGACAGACTACCAAAGCATGCTCTGCGCAGTCTCAAACCCAGTCACCAAGGCCCGCCTGTTACAGCGATACGGCCTTCAGCGGTTCCTGGTAAAGCGGGCAGGGATTCGGTGGGTGATCCCCTCACTGGAGGGCACGCCACCTGAGTTTGAGCTGCTTTGGACACTCCACAAAGGAGCTTACTGGGCGCTGGCTACTAAGACTACCTTCAGTCCGCGGCGGCCATACTTAACCATATGGCTTAATTCCATAGACGACTCTTGTGTTCTATCGCTTAAATACTTGGATCTCCAGCAATTTTACGGGACCGAATTCCTTGCCTCAGTCAATCACCGATTTATTTATTCTCGAATCCGCAAACGAGTCCCGGCCACCTCGATCATTAGCCTACCTAGTCAGGTAGTTATCGGCTGCAGGCTGAGTAGGACTCGGAGCCTGAGGCGCCGGATTTGCTCGTTCTATTAAGCGCTTCCAGCCGCCACGCCCGCTTCCGCGTGACAGCTAGAGATCGATAAAGGGGGCCTAACGCCTGCATGGAAAGTCTCTCTCCGGCCATAGGCGACTAGTTGCAACAGAACAGTTCCAGCTTTGCAACCATGATCCGGACATATTATACGGCTTCGTATATGATCCGGAACCGTACAGCTGTGGCCCACCTGAATGGCCACATTTGGAGACTCAATTTGATGGTGCTGAACTGGATTTCTGGACACGCGGGCTTCCCAGAAAACACGAAGGCGGACCAGCTCGCGAGGCTGCACGGAGCAGCCAGCTCCCGCACTGGCCCAGGCAGGACCAGGGGCCCCGATCACATCCTTCGTCATCTGCGCCAGGATAGGCGCGCTGGATGGAATTTTAAAGCTATTTTTTAAAGCTATTTTTATCTGACTCGATACTTTTTTATTCGACTGAATATTCATAAGCTAAACAATTTAAGTGACAAAAGGGAGAGTCAGAAAGGAGGAATGAAGATTTGCAAAGCTTAAGAAGCGAGGCAAACCAGTTTTTTGTCACAAAACTATTTTTCCCCTATGCAAAGTAGAATTATATTTCTTACTACTAAGAAGCGTTTCTGACACTACAGTCTGCAAGATCGTGCACAGCGCAGTACTAACTAAGCACTCTGTGCAGTACAACCTGCCATTTATTAGGATTTCTTAATTAATTAATCAGGATCCGAGACGACTTTTTCCAAAATGCTCGCTTTCTACCGCCTAACTCGACAACATTCCAAAGTGCACAGCTCAGCTGTGCTTCAATCAAGGACCACTAATAGGAGTGGCTTTGGTCCCTGGCTTCAATAGTATTGAATCTATAGGCTTCAATACTCCAATAGGCTTCAAGATAGTCCTTGGCTAGCCATTAAATAATTTTGAATTAAAACAGTTCTAATTAAAACCCACAGATTAACAAAATACAAGGTCTGTATGGTTAAAAAACTCAAATTTGTAAATTTTAGCTACAAATTTGAGTACTGTGCTTTAATGCTTTTAATTGCAAAGGCGTTTTAAAAACAATTCCCAACCTCCTAAAGGTTTTCAAAGAAACAAATTGGCTTTCGAAAGCAAATCAGACCACCAAGCATAATTATCTATCGGACCATATCGATTCGTAATTTTATTGTTCTGCTCCTTCGCATATCTTCGTAATCGGTCATGCGCACTGCCATACCTTAAGATCAAAATGGATTCATTCATACCTGTAAACATATCAACTTATAGGCCTATGCCAAGCAGTTGTGAGTCTTGTGACAAAATTTGCTCATAGGGGCCTAGTTTAAAAATGAAGAATAACTATTCGACTATTGTGATTTTAGCCTATTTAAGATATAAATATTATAATTATTTATGATCAAATGAACTAAAACTGTAGTTTCATTGCACAAATCTAGCTGTTGTTGTTATAGTGTAGGCCTAATTCATCATTATTGACATTGTTATTGTGTCTGATTCCTAGGCTATATATTGGGGTAGGCCTACTCACAGAATACCCTAGAGGCTAGGGCCTAGGCCAACACCACCCACCCAATAAAAATAGGACTTAATCTTGATTAGGTCCATATTACTCTAGGCCTAATTAAGTTGTATCATATTTATTATTAATTATTCTTCCATGAATAACATATGATATCCAAACTCCTGGGCCCTGTACAGACTACAGTGGCCCTTATTCCCAGGTTACAGTCTCTTTATCTGCCACCATCTTTTCTGCCAACAAATGAGTTGACTTATTTGTAGGTAAATAAATTCATGAGCAAATGAATAGTTTGCACAGAGCATTTGATTTGATGGCGCTGAGAACAAGCCTTTAAAATGTGTCAAATCTCTGTTTTGATGTATTTCAAATGAAAGTGACACAGACATAAAGGCACCTGATCATTATGCACTTATGTACAGGCCTATTGCATATGCATTTTTTTCAATATGATATTTTTTGAGACAATTAAAACCATACAAGAAAATGACTTTTTTCAAATGTTCTTATAGCAGACAAGTTTGTGTGAAGTTTATTTTAAAGACAAGTAAATTGCAGATGAGATGGCAGCAGATAGGCCTATAAAGACCAGAAACCCTGATTCCTGATGACATGTCTGGCTGGCTTAAATACTATGTGGTCATCCTATGATAGGAAGTTCATTCTATAGAAAGTGTTTGTAGGCCTAGATAGAACATAATAGGTTTCTTTTTTTAACTTAGCACTTTTGAAAAACTGGGCTAATTGCTTATAGACAGTTTTATAAACATACTAAAACTGGAACAATTTTATTGTGATATAAGTTACCGGAAGAAACCAGAAGTAGGGTATGTATTTATTGCAATAAATCCAAATTAAAAACTAATCAGTTATCAGTGGACAGTAGGCTTAGCTATTGAAATTTGAAAATATTATATCTGTATTAACAATAAACAATAGGCCATATCACTAGAAATTAGGCCTATCCTATTCCTATGTAGTAATGTACTTGTAATAATGATACTAAATTTATATGTAGGCCTAACCATTTTTTATTTCTTTTGCTCTTAACTAAGCTTTTTCTGGACCCTTGCTATTTTCTTTATTTTATATATTCTATTTTCTAAATAGAGCTAGCCCGGCCTAGGCTATATATTCTAAACTAAACCCGAATCTGATACATTCTGTATAGCATATTGTCTGGATAATGTAGGATGTACAAAAATATTTGTAACACTAGAGTGCAACTGGTTTCAACATATACTTTTTTGTTGAAGCCTTGAAAAAGAATTTTAAATTCTAGGAATAAGCAAGAATTGCTGAAAATACATAGTGCTTTTTTTAAATTAAGTTTTTAAAGTGTATCTTACAAGACTTGAGCAGGCTATATTCCTTTAGCATTTTGATGAATTTAGCACAGTTGGCTTGAAGGCCTCAAAGACAATTGTTGTGTGTTAAATAACAAAATAGTAAACCTCATTTCTTGCTGCATCAAAATTATAAATATTTGTTTCTTTGTTTACAAGTTCATATCATTGTTTTACTGTTTAGTCTTAGTTTGTTACTATATTTAACTTAATTAAACTGTTAATGTAACAGTTCAATATTTTTGCACTATACAGTATATCTCAATTATTTTTTTTCTGCTCTATATATTTTATATGCCATATACTATAAATATTTTTTTATTATAGGAAAACACTGTACATTAAAACAAATTTTAAGAACACTATATAAATGAGGAAAATCTTGCTGTTAAAAATATACCTCGCCAGTGAGCCTAAGAAAGGCAATAACTGAGTACCACCTTTTGAATAAGTGAAATTGTTGTGTCAATTAATATATTAAGAAGATATTGTCCAGTGTGGAGATAAGACAGAGGTTTAGGCTGTGACCCTCTAATCCTGGAGAAATGCCCAGCTGAGACTGGAGAAACGCCCAGCTGAGACTGGGGAATAAGAGACCTAGTGCCTTAGAAGGATAAACCGCTCGTGCCAGTGCAAAAGTGCTACCTTAAGGGACGCTCACAGTGTAAGAGTTGTGGAGTTAAAACGGCCCTTTTCAGGGTCACCAAGATAAGATTTAAAGGAGAATACAAAGAGTTAGAGAGAGAAATAAGTAACAAAGGAGGCCAGAAGATTACAATACCAAAAGAGAGAAAAGTAGAGTGATAAGCCTTGTTAAATTAAGTTTTAGTTTATAACAATATTTTGTAATGTTACATTAATAATTTTTATTACATACTAAAGTTTTTCATTCAAAATATCAAATTTTTGCTTTTATACAATTTCTTTGAACATGCAAAACCAAATCTAGTAATATTTTCTAATATAAATTAATTTTCTGTCACAATAATGGTCCCTAATGAAATAAGTGTTATTTTATATACATTCTGCACACTTTTGCTTGTTGTCAAAGAGCATGGCACACATGTGCTGATGTAATCCCAAGCAAGGATATGGAACATATAACTGGAGGAAATCAGTTTTTAGATTTAAGATTAAAATTTGGAGATTAAATAATGCCCACACCTTGTGATTCGAAAATTGACATCTGGAACCATTCATGCTACCCAAGGAGTGCCATATTGCATTTTCCACAGTGTCTAAAAATGTATTCCTGAAAAAAGCTTGTAGTTAATTTGCATATTGTATTTCACGTCAAATAACGAAGTTAACATAGCCACTAAATAATAGCCAATACCATACCAAATTACTCTAGTGCAACACAGAGGACTAGAATTTAAAACAAGGTATTAAACAATTATCAAACAATTATTTTTTAACTGAGGCAAAACAGTGCTTACCAATTATGTAAATCATTTTTATATAATGTTCCTCTTAACTCAGTAATATGGTAAGAAAGCATGTGTGTAACTTCAAATATGGTGTTCACTGTAGTACTGAACTGCCATATGTCAATCATAAGAAGCTACTAGGACAGAGAGTAGAAAAAAGGTAAAACCAGGGTTTGCTAGCTTGGCAACAGAATAAGGGAATATTAACTAAGATTCATTCATTATTTGAACAGGAAAATAAGGAGTGAGGAGTCTATAGGCTTTTTATTTCTTCTAAAATCTGAAAACCACCAATAGTGATAGTTGTAATGTGAAAAATGGCTAAATTTTTGCTTGAAAATTACTTTTTAATGATTTTAAATACTACTTCACAAGTTTTGTTTACACAATATGTTATAAATTATTTTTTTCAATTTTGGGGTACCTTTTTTAAATGCTTCATCAATGTTTCTATTCTTAGAGTCACCCTTTCTGTACATTTAATAGCTTATATAATCGAATCTAATTTTCTACAATGTAAGCTCACTTATTTTTGCTGCTGCCTTTTTATGACTCAGGACCACCATTATTTTAAGCCATTTTAAGCCAATAGTCACAATTCCACATTTTAATTCACCCCTTTCCACCATTAGGGGTCAAACATTTTTTTCATATTAAGGTAACTTTTTCATATTTTTGGGTGCCTCTTTTAATCAATTTGGGTAGCTTTTTCATCATTTAGGGCAGGGGTCAGCAAACTCCGGCCCGCGGGCCATATGCGGCCCTCGAAGCTCCCAAATCCGGCCCGTTGCCTCTCCAACTCCTATAGTCCTGTCTTATCTTTCCCCTGTCTCATCTCTCTCATATGGAGATTGAGATTCTCATCTCTCCCGTGTCTCCTGTCTCATCTTTCCTGTCTCTCATCTGGTTTATAGTTTATCCCATGTCTCATCTCTCCCCTATCTCATCTCATCCCTGTCTCATCTCTTCCCTGTCTCATCTCATCCCTGTCTCATCTCTCCCCTGTCTCATCTCATCCCTGTCTCATCCCTCCCCTGTCTCATCTCTCCCCTGTCTCATCTCTCCCCTGTCTCATCTCTCCCCTGTCTCATCTCCTCCCTGTCTCATCTCTCCCCTGTCTCATCTCCTCCCTGTCTCATCTCTCCCCTGTCTCATCTCTCCCGTGTCTCCCGTCTCATCTTTCCTGTCTCATCTCTCTCTCATCTGGTTTATAGTTTATCCCATGTCTTATCTATCCTGTGTCTCATCTCTCCCTGTCTCATCTCTCCCTGTCTCATCTCTCTACTGTCTCATCTCTCCCCTGTCTCATCTCTCCCCTGTCTCATTTCTCCCGTCTCATCTCTCCCCTGTCTTATCTATCCCCTTTCTCATATTCCTACAGTTAATGCGGCCCGCTGTCGTCTTTTAGGTTCTCTCCGTGGCCCGTACGCTAATAAGTTTGCCGACCCCTGATTTAGGGTCACCCATCCTTTTATTCAAGGTCACTCGTTCCATCCTTTCTGGTCAAACTTTCCATAATTTTGGGTGGTCACATTCCCAGTATTTTAGGTCACTCTATCAATCATTTTTGGTCTCTACATTCTAACATTTTAGTTTATTCCTTTCGATTATTTTAGGTCAGCCTTTTTATCATTTTGATATTTTGTTCACTTTTCTCACCATTTTAGTTCACTATTTTCACGATTTTGAGTCACTTCTTTTTGATTGTTTCAGGACACTAATTTCAGCAAATTTATTTGTTGATTAAAAATTTCGCTTTCAGCTTTCTAAAAAAATAAGTTTTATGCTTCAAATACTAGAATTGAGGGTATAGCAATTGAACTAATACTCGGTAATGTGTGGAAGTTTAGTATATTAAAAAAAGCCACCATAAGCCTTACTTTATAAAATTTATGCGCATTTTCTGAGTTATATAATAAATTGCAGCTCTTATCGGCTTTTCGTGCCCATGCCATGACATGCATACATTCGAGTACAGTCCGAATCCTTAAAGACGAATGAAATAATTTCAGGATTTTTGTATGTTTTCACTCTGTCTTCGTCCAATAAATTAGGTTTTTGATGCGAACTTCCTTCTCTTATCTTATTCTATTCTAAATTTTACTCGTTTTTATGAAACTATATAGTCAATCATTTTGCCTATAGTACTAGCAGTAGTGCAACAAGTGGCGATGACGGAACAAAAATATTTTTTAAGGTTTCCGATTCTAAGAATTCGATTCGATATCAATATGATGTTTTAGAGTGACCGAGAATGTTAATAAGTAATACGCATCAACACGCAATAGATGTTTAAACACAATTGAAGCTAGTAGCTATACAAACCAACTCCTTTATCATGAGCTCAGCGAATCCTAAACTTTACATTTGCCATCATTGTCTGTACACATTACCTGCATTCAAATTGTTTTGAGATAGACTTTTTTCTTCAGCATCCTCCAAAAATGTTTGCTGCTGCAGAATCTCATGGATTAACGATTAGCTGATATTGAACTTTGTACAGATATTCCATTGTTGATCAAAGTCAGCTTCTCGCATCATTCAGCGATTCTCACATTCTGATTGTTTAAACTTTAGTTTATAGCACAACTTAGTCTATAACACAAAACATCGAGTTTCTGAAGGGCGAGAATTCGAAATGCCAAACTACGCAATGCTATCCTCTGCTGGTATCTCAGCATCGGCAGATAATAATTTATTAATAAGCCGATTAATAAGTAAAGGAGAGCAGCAGGCAATGGCACGTTTGGTGACAGTAGACTCGCAGCCAGCGATGAGGCAATTCTGCCCATTTCGCTGACTCCTGAGCACACACGCACACAGATACTGTGTGCAGGCACACGCTCACACAGGTTTGTACATCTGCCCTGTCTTTCTCAAGGGCGCAAATTGCTCGACAAGCACCCAAGCCTTCTCTCCGCGGCTGCGCCCCAAATAATTGTGGCCTCGCCGCGGAATCGAGCTTAGGGACCTTGGTGCGAGACGCAAGCGCGATAACAGCTCTGCCATTGACCCCTCTCAGAATTTTGAGGTTTGGAATTCTATGAATCGGTTTGGCTAAAAAACTCTAAAAGAGTTAGGTTTCAGAATCGTGATCATAAATCGTAAAATTTGACAGATTAAAAGAATATCCAAATGCTATGTCACAAAAAGTCGCTGCTTTTTATTGCATTAGTCTCGAAAGTTACAATTGTGGAGCTAATGATGCAACAGCGACCGCTGCAAGAGTTACAATGGTAGGCTGCCAATCGACTCTTCCACTATTACACAATGCTTCCCGACAGAAGCACATCTGGCCTTTGCCTGTTCGCGACTCAAAGATGCACACGGACGCTGTCTGCGCGAATCGCATATCCAGATTAGTTGAACAGGTCCGCAGTACGCTTAGAGGGGCGCCTGTAGAAATTGAGTTTTATTGTGACAGAAGACTTAGTTTAGTAAAATAATTCGAGCAACTTTGGCCAATTTATGAAGCATTTGTGGATAGTTAATAAGAATAAATCACTGGTACTCAATAAGTTATCAGTCTTGATCTTTTTAATTTCACGATACATTGATTCGAGAAGTATTCCAGATGAACTATAAAATATCGCAGTAGGAAAAAAACTCTCGCGATGTGAGTAACACCTGAAGAATCCAGTTTACAGAATGAACAGTTAAACTTGAGTTGCAGAATGGTCGTGCAAGCTGCTATAGAATATACAGAACAGAATAATTTAATTCCAGAAAATATAAACTTTTAAAATCCTGAAAATCCCGGGAGTCCGGTATGGCAATGTCTAGAAGTGTCGAAATGTATTAGGAAAATAGCGACTGTCGTTCTGTTGTATACGTTTTTGATTCATGTCCGATTTTCATCTAGAGATTCGCGACTATTCCCGCGAATACAGGATAAAAGTCCCGGGAAAAAGTCAGTTATAAATTCCCAGTAATTGTTTCATTGAACCTAGATACCCAATCGCTCACCATGTACAGTGGTCTTGACCCACTTGACGCAGAACCCGTCGCACAGTACAGTGGTGATGTTGTACCTAGCAACGGTTTGCTTAGTTACCGGACTAGTGTCGTACATGCGTTTGAACTCTTTTTGCACTCGAGCATCGAACGGATCGCTACATAGTGTGGAACCGGCATCCCCAGAATCTGTGCTGCACTGAATACAGCTGATGATCTTCTCTGCATAGGGATGTTTTGATGATTTTTTGTTTACATACTTTCGTTTTTCTCCATTTCTCAATGCCAATTCTCATTCTGAGCCATGAGCACACAATATTCAGATTATTCAGACCTACAAAAACGGTATTCAGCTGTCCTTGACTGACCTGACTCAGAAAGTGTACACCCTGTGTCCTTAAGGGTCGGCTCTCATAAACGAAAACGGACAAGCTCTCTTAAAGTCCAAAATGTGGCCTCGCCGCGGAATCAAGTTCAGGTACTTTGGTGCGCTCTGCCCTCTTAAGCGTCGGGTAAATCTTGAGTAGACTAAGTCGATGTCGTAATAGATCAGGCGAAACTTGGGTGGTTCAGTTACGTGTTGCACTGATGTGTTGATGCATTATTACTGATTTTTACAATGGATTTAGCTAGATTTTCTGTTTACTGATGAGGGAATGAAGGAACAACGTGGTTTTTTGGATAATTTTCCAGCACATTAATAGCCAAGTCTAACTTACTTTCGCACGACTCGCCATCGGGGTCGGACCCAGCCGCCTGGTGAACCCGGTGTTGGCTCAGCAGTAGAACTGAGAGAAAATGTACAAGTTTAGGATTGCAGCGTAATTGTTGGAAATGTATTTAATATATTTACCGTATGTACATTAGCTGCTTGGGGAACAATTTTTCTTATTTTCCGAGAGGTATACATACTTGTGTTATAGATAAAGCAAGCGTAAGTGGAATTTAGAGCGCGCATATCCCAACACAGTAATCAAATTTCCCATTTTGGCTGACATCCTGGACATTCTAGTCTCAGCATTAATTCGCACAGCTGAGCATGTAGTGAGGGTATCGAGTGTTGCTTGCTGGTTGATGGCTTGGGCCTACACTTGACGTGCCTGGCTTATCCCCCCGGGGTACTGATGTCGGCTTGACAGCAAAACTGACTGGCGTAAGGGTTGTTGTCTGATGGCTAGTTTTTTGTGACAAGTTTTTTATCGCATGCTCGATACTAAAATGTTCAAGGAAGTGTATTAGGTTGCTTAGAGCAACGGCAGTTTTTTTTCGGAAGGATGATAGATCTATATACGAGCGTGTATTATTATTATTATTATTATTAATATTATTATTAAAACACGCACGCCATCTATGGGTGCTGATTTTTTCTTCTTTTCTATATTTTTTTGACAAATATTTTAATGGTCAACGAAAAACATAACATAAAAAGCGAAGTTTTGTAGGATTCAACTATCGAGCTGGGAAGGGAAAAGCAAAAGCAAAGGTATTAAAAATAAGAGCAGTAACAACACAAGGGACGCCAGGAATAAAACAAAATATGAAATATATATGGGTAAATGTTAATACGAGCTCGTAGTCTCAGGGCAGCTGTTCCCTTATTTTAGAGATCTATGATGTATTTTGCTAAAGCTTCAGTGGTTTCTCTATCGTCTTGAGCCATTATGTAGTTAGATTTCTCTTCTGCTGTTAAGGATATGAAATTGGGAGTTTTCCCAGAAATTTCCTTCTCAAAATTCGAACGTGCTGCGCTATACCTATTCCAACTGCACTTAAAAAGGAAGTGGACCTCGTTTTCAACTTCTGTTTTGCACCTACTACATAATCTATTCACATACGGAATTTTCGGTCTCGCAGTTCGCAATTTTTCGCAAGCTAGCTTATGGTTTCCTAGTCTAAACGAGGATATGGTACGTCTCAACTCCGGGTTGTATATTTGTTCGGCTGAATAATATTGCTTGAAGGAGTAATAGAAGTGACTTGAGTTTGCTTGAGCTCTGTGTCCTTTGTCTTCAATGGGTATCGAACTGAGAAACGAATTTTTTCCTGTGGTTTTTAATTGCTTTTGCGGGACTAATGCCTCTGCAGTTCAGCATAACGTCATTGTTGGTCTTTGTTTTGATTCCTACATCACACTGTATGTTTGGTCCGCCAAATACTTGAAAATTATGGAGTCCGGCCGGCTTGTTATGGAGGCCCAGTACGAAATGATTCTTTTCTGGATGTTGTATAATAAAGGCAATCTGCCTAACTCCGAGCGGGCCCCATTGCCATCCGTATTTTGGCTGACTTGTAGAATGGCTTTACAGCACCTGATGTTTACCCTTTCCAAAAGACAGCGGTCCCAAGGTCCCAGGTTCCACGAGACAAAAGTGTATGATATTTAGAACACAATTCAACGGGAATAAACTGAATCACTATTTTTGGCGGTAGAATAGTGTAAGAGAATTGACAAGCGTGTTAGACTGATATTAATCACACGATCCTTAACTATATAGATTATCTGTAACAAGCTGGGAACAGCGAGCGTTTCATAGCGTTTTAGTACCATGATACGGAGTAGCCTTGATACGGTTGTTGCCACCCGCAATAGTGGAGCTATCGTCAGAATATCTTCAAATGTCACACCTTCTGGCAATTTGCCCATTCGATTATTGTTTCAGAAGGTGTGAAACAGTAATAAGTGCTTTAACATTTTGTTGCTCTGTTCAGGTATTTAGTTAAAGGCTCTCTGATTTTATCTATAAATGTATATCATTTTTAATCGATAACTCGCGTATTTATTACACGCTCGTGTACCAGTCAACCATAAGACACAGTTTGAAATCCAATACCTTAAATCTAAGTTTCGGCAAGAAAAAATTACTTGGATGTTCTAGCTCTGCTCGTGCGCATTACCTGTATAGATTCTCCTCTCCGCACACTAATCTCTGGCTCCTATCTTTTCCTCCGCACTGGTCTCCTTTCTTTCACATGCCATTCTACTCTTAATTATGCATGAAATCCGATCAAGAGAGGAATCTAACTTTAGTCGACAAGAGCTTCAACCCCTTCCCATCTTACACGGTGTAAGTGTGTCCAGACTCTACCTTATTCATACTTGTGTTTGTTTTGAATGCATGCAGTTTGATGGTTTCAAGTTTGTGGTTTTTGCTTCACCCATTCAGCCATCTTACTTAAGCAAAGGTTCAGCCAATCTCCCAATGATCCCTCAGAGCTTCAGTCATGCTCCCCTTGATCCACCAGAGCTTCAGTCATTCACCCCTATGATCCGCCAGAGCTTTAATCATTCTCCCCTTGATCCGCCAGAGCTTCAGTCATTCTCCCCTATGATCCGCCAGAGCTTCAGTCATTCTCGCCTTGATCCGCCAGAGCTTCAGTCATTCTCCCCTATGATCCGCCAGAGCTTCAGTCATTCTCCCCTATGATCCGCCAGAGCTTCAGTCATTCTCCCCTATGATCCGCCAGAGCTTCAGTCATTCTCCCCTATGATCCGCCAGAGCTTCAGTCATTCTCCCCTATGATCCGCCAGAGCTTCAGTCATTCACCCTATGATCCGCCAGAGCTTCAGTCATTCTCCCCTTGATCCGCCAGAGCTTTAGTCATTCTCGCCTTGATCCGCCAGAGCTTCAGTCATTCTCCCCTATGATCCGCCAGAGCTTTAGTCATTCTCGCCTTGATCCGCCATAGCTTCAGTCATTCTCCCCTATGATCCGCCAGAGCTTCAGTCATTCTCCCCTATGATCCGCCAGAGCTTCAGTCATTCTCCCCTATCATCCGCCAGAGCTTCAGTCATTCTCCCCTATGATCCGCCAGAGCTTTAGTCATTCTCCCCTATGATCCGCCAGAGCTTCAGTCATTCTCCCCTATGATCCGCCAGAGCTTCAGTCATTCACCCTATGATCCGCCAGAGCTTCAGTCATTCTCCCCTTGATCCGCCAGAGCTTCAGTCATGCTGCCATTGATCCGCCAGAGCTTTAGTCATTCTCGCCTTGATCCACCAGAGCTTCAGTCATTCTCCCCTTGATCCGCCAGAGCTTCAGTCATGCTGCCATTGATCCGCCAGAGCTTCAGTCATTCGCCCTATGATCCACCAGAGCTTCAGTCATTCACCCTATGATCCGCCAGAGCTTTAGTCATTCTCCCCTATGATCCGCCAGAGCTTCAGTCATTCTCCCCTTGATCCGCCAGAGCTTCAGTCATGCTGCCATTGATCCGCCAGAGCTTCAGTCATTCGCCCTATGATCCACCAGAGCTTCAGTCATTCACCCTATGATCCGCCAGAGCTTCAGTCGTGCTCCCATTGATCCTTCAGGACAGTCAATCAGTCGTTATCTCCCAGTCCTTTTTCACTTTTGCAGTGAAATTCTCTCTATTTGAAGTATTTCAAGTTTAGTTTGACTTTCATTTCAGCCAAATCTTGTCACTTCACAACACAGAAGGTAGAACACACTTTTGCTCTGATCCGATTTAATTATAAAGCTACTTCACCCAAAATCAAGATAAGCGGATGAAGGGTGTTTAATCAATTTAGGCTAGGCTTTTGATTAGTTTAAGTGCGCTTAATCTACATTTGGGACGGAAAGATGTTAAATTGATATTGGTACGAGCTCCCATGCTTTACGTTTGTTTTTAACCGCTAACATAAGACATGCACCTCACTACCTTATGCTTAGGTATATACTGTGTTCTAAAACTAATGTAATTAAATGAAAAGAGTTTCAATTTAACAAAGCTGATATAAAAAAATAGAATTCGATAGACTCTAAGCTCACCTATTATCCAAGCGCTCATCGTCTTCTGCATGAAAGCTGTTTTAATATTTAAAGCGACTCAAATATGGGGATAGCTATCAGTATATTAGCGGCTTCTCTGCTCAAAGATAATTGCAAGAGAGAATTACGGAGCCACAGAGAGGCGTAGAGCACAGCAGTGCAAGCGTGCCGGGTAATACAATATCATTTAAGTTCCGCCGCCGTTCACCATGCGGTCTGTTCAGTCCCGTTTTTAGTGGTTGCCTGGCGGATTGGAGAAGGCAGATGGTTTGTGTGAGTCCATGGTTCGTCTATGGAGGGATGAAAACTACTTTCATGTGACTAGCCGTCCCTTCTCCCTTCAACTACTCCGCGTGGCGCAATTATTCTCTTTTTTGATCGGGATTTTCACACAAATTAACATCTGGGATTAGTGAGTGTGTGCGCGCATATCTGGGAATGCTGCTTGAAACTTGTTTTTCTTGCTTTATGTGACTGGCCGATTTCAGTATTCTGTTGTTGCTAATGTACATTACGTGTTTTGCGCTTTATCTAGTTTTGAAATCTGGAAAGACCAAATCTGGATATCACAAAATGTCAAATGTTTAGCAACACTGTACATATATATTGTCTATCAAAGAAGTGTTCTAGAGATAAAAAAATTGTGATTCTAGATTGGCTATGTTTCTTTTAGGGTCGAATGTTTCGAGCAATGTTCACAGGAAAATATTGTGCTAAAAAAAACCAACCCCTATCCTCCCTGCCCCAATGTACACTTGTCTTTCCAACCCCAATCCTCCCTGCCCCAATGTACACGTAGCTCACCGGGCAAGAATGTACACTCGGCTTAACCACCCCAATCCTCCCTGCCCCAATGTGCACTTGTCTTTCCAACCCCAATCCTTCCTGCCCCAATGTGCACTTGTCTTTCAAACCCCAATCCTCCCTGCCCAAATGTACAAGTAGCTCACCGGGCAAGAATGTACACTCGGCTTAACCACCCCAATCCTCCCTGGCCCAATGTTCACTTGTGTTTCCAACCCCAATCCTCCATGTCACAATGTACACTTGGCTTAACCTGTTCCAATTCTCCCTGCCCCGAATCACATTTGTTAGCTACTTATATCATTTAATTAGTGCATTTAACCCGGCTCAATCTCTGCTTAAAAAGAAGTGACAAATTAAAATAAAAAACTCTGCTATGGTTCGGTTTACCGCTCTTTGTTACTCGTCTGAAATATTGCAATATTCCTCACAGCCTACTTATATATGTAGTGTTATGTAGACTGTTTCTCAGGGGCGTTGAAGCAATAACATTTTTTGTATATACCAAATTATTTTCATGACACCACACATTTTTACTACTATATATTTTCATGTTTAGAATAGAATGATTTTTATAGTTTTATGAATTAAAGATTTTTTTTCTTGAATGGAATTATAAAATTTGAAATAGCCACTCCAACGTCAGGTCCTCAGGCCAATCTAGCCAATTGTCCCCTCTCTTCCAGCCATGCCGTTAGCCTCAAACGCGCAAAGCTTCGAAGGTAGCCGTCTTCTGGCCGGCCTATCAGCGGCCGCCGGCCTCAGCCTGGACAAAATGAACTTCATAGCGGCCCAGCTGATGGCAATGCTGATTGGCATCGGACTCAGACGGCTTGGCTGCGGACACGCCGTGCAACGCTGGGTGCACATCTGCGCTGGCCTTGGCCTGCTCTGGTTCTGCTTCGGCCTGCAGTCCGCCCACATGCTGGTGCAGGTAAGCTGCTAGGCTATCAGACATTGCTCATTTAACTCTGCAGACATTGCTCATTTAACTCTGCAGACATTGCTCATTTAATCCTACAGACATTGCTCATTTAACTCTGCAGACATTGCTCATTTAACTCTGCAGACATTGCTCATTTAACTCTGCAGACATTGCTCATTTAACTCTGCAGACATTGCTCATTTAACTCTGCAGACATTGCTCATTTAACTCTGCAGACATTGCTCATTTAATCCTACAGACATTGCTCATTTAATCCTGCAGACATTGCTCATTTAATCCTACAGACATTGCTCATTTAACTCTGCAGACATTGCTCATTTAACTCTGCAGACATTGCTCATTTAATCCTACAGACATTGCTCATTTAATCCTACAGACATTGCTCATTTAACTCTGCAGACATTGCTCATTTAACTCTGCAGACATTGCTAATTTAATCCTACAGACATTGCTAATTAAATTCTGCATTGCTAATTAAATTCTGCAGACATTGCTCATTTAATCCTACAGAAAATGCTAATTAAATCCTACAGACATTGCTCATTTAATCCTGCAGAAATTGCTCATTTAGTCCTGCAGAAATTGCTCATTTATTCCTACAGACATTGCTAATTAAATCCTACAGACATTGCTCATTTAATCCTTCAGAAATTGCTCATTTATTCCTGCAGACATTGCTCATTTAATCCTACAGACATTGCTCATTTAATCCTACAGACATTGCTCATTTAATCCTGCAGACATTGCTCATTTAATCCTACAGACATTGCTAATTTAATCCTGCAGACATTGCTCATTTAATCCTGCAGACATTGCTCATTTAATCCTACAGACATTGCTAATTTAATCCTACAGACATTGCTCATTTAATCCTACAGACATTGCTCATTTAATCCTACAGACATTGCTCATTTAACTCTGCAGAAATTGCTCATTTAATCCTGCAGAAATTGCTCATTTATTCCTACAGACATTGCTAATTAAATCCTACAGACATTGCTCATTTAATCCTTCAGAAATTGCTCATTTATTCCTGCAGACATTGCTCATTTAATCCTACAGACATTGCTCATTTAATCCTACAGACATTGCTCATTTAATCCTGCAGACATTGCTCATTTAATCCTACAGACATTGCTCATTTAATCCTACAGACATTGCTCATTTAATCCTACAGACATTGCTAATTTAATCCTGCAGACATTGCTCATTTAATCCTGCAGACATTGCTCATTTAATCCTACAGACATTGCTCATTTAATCCTACAGACATTGCTAATTTAATCCTGCAGACATGCTCATTTAATCCTGCAGACATTGCTCATTTAATCCTACAGACATTGCTCATTTAATCCTACAGACATTGCTCATTTAATCCTGCAGACATTGCTTATTTAATCCTACAAACATTGTTAATTAAATTCTGCAGACATTGCTCATTTAATCCTACAGACATTGTTCCTTTAATCCTACAGACATTGCTTATTTAATCCTACAAACATTGCTAATTAATTTCTGCAGACATTGCTCATTTAATCCTACAGACATTGCTCATTTAATCCTACAGACATTGCTCATTTAATCCTACAGACATTGCTAATTAAATTCTGCAGACATTGCTCATTTAATCCTACAGACATTGCTAATTAAATTCTGCAGACATTGCTCATTTAATCCTACAGACATTGCTAATTAAATTCTGCAGACATTGCTCATTTAATCCTACAGACATTGCTCATTTAATCCTACAGACATTGCTTATTTAATCCTGCAGACATTGCTCATTTAATCCTACAGTCATTGCTCATTTAATCCTACAGACATTGCTAATTAAATCCTACAGAAATTGCTCATTTAATCCTGCAGACATTGCTCATTTAATCCTACAGACATTGCTCATTTAATCCTACAGACATTGCTAATTAAATCCTACAGACATTGCTAATTAAATCCTACAGACATTGCTCATTTAATCCTACAGACATTGCTCATTTAATCCTACAGACATTGCTCATTTAATCCTACAGAAATTGCTCGTTTAATCCTACAGACATTGCTAATTTTATCCTACAGACATTGCTAATTTTATCCTACAGACATTGCTAATTTTATCCTACAGACATTGCTCATAGAATCGCTCATTGCTCGTGCTCACCCATCATCCGACAGTCGTCCGTGGCCTACTGCCTGATGCTTTGGCTGCCCCTAGAAGACAGCGGCTTATCAGCCTGGCTAGTCCTAGCCTGGTCTCTGGCCTATCTAAGCGCCAATCATGTATATCGTTTGTACAACGACTACGGTGGCTACACAATGGACATCACTGGGCCGCTCATGATTCAAACACAGAAGCTGACTAGCTTGGCGCTGGCCCTGTACGACGGCCATCTGGCTAGACGGAACCGGCTGCGAGGCAGCGAGTCCCGCCTGGCTCACCGAGTTGACCAACTGCCCAGCGTGTGTGATTACCTGGCTTACTCCTACTTTCTGCCAACCCTAATGGCTGGGCCGCACGCATTCTACGCCGACTACGTCGCTCACTGTCAAATGGATGGCGAGATAATTAGCCACAGTGCCTATCTGAGTAAAGCTGTGCTCAGATCGCTAGGCTGCACAGCCCTGTACGCCTTCCTGTTGCTAGGCCTTGGACCAATGCTGCCCTATTATTGGGTAAGAATTAAATTGGTTTAAATAAGGAAATCAAAATAAAATAAAATCATATATGCTCATGTATGTTCTCTTTACAACACTTCTAACATTCTGCTTACATCCATTACAACACACTGCTCACACTGCCCACACTTCCCACACTTCCCACACTGCCCACACTTCCCACACTGCCCACACTTCCCACACTTCCCACACTTCCCACACTGCCCACACTTCCCACACTGCCCACACTTCCCACACTGCCCACACTTCCCACACTTCCCACACTGCCCACACTTGCCACACTGCCCACACTTCCCACACTGCCCACACTTCCCACACACTGCCCACACTTCCCACACACTGCCCACACTTCCCACACTGCCCACACTTCCCACACACTGCCCACACTTCCCACACTGCCCACACTTCCCACACACTGCCCACACTTCCCACACTGCCCACGCTTCCCACACTGCCCACACTTCCCACACTGCCCACACTTCCCACACTGCCCACACTTCCCACACTGCCCACACTTCCCACACTGCCCACACTTCTCACACTGCCCACACTTCCCACACTGCCCACACTTCCCACACTGCCCACACTTCCCACACTGCCCACACTTCTCACACACTGCCCACATTTCCCACACACTGCCCACACTTCCCACACAAAAATCAGGTGGTGTCCGACGGCTTCGTTCAGCTCAGCCTGCCGCGCCGAATTGTCTACGTCAGCGGCGCATTCTTCCTAGTCCGCTGCAAGTACTATTTCGCCTGGTCGCTGGCCGAGGCTGCCTGTCTGGCACACGGCTTCGGCTATAGCGGCCGAGATCCGGCTACTGGCCGGCCCAGCTACAACCTGGCTAAGAGCTTCTACCTGCGCGATGTCGAATGCGGCACCAGCATAAGAACTGTGGTGGCTGGCTGGAATGTGCCCACCGCCAGGTATGCTCATTCCTCACTCTCAGCTCATCAAAGTATACTCAGAAAGCTCTTGTAGATCCTCAGTCTTTAATCGTCAGATGACTCACTTTGAAATCCCTCAGATAACACTCTTGAAATCCCTCAGATGACACTCTTGAAATCCTTCAGATAACACTCTTGAAATCCTTCAGATAACACTCTTGAAATCCCTCAGATAACACTCTTGAAATCCCTCAGATAACACTCTTGAAATCCCTCAGATGACACTCTTGAAATCCCTCAGATAACACTCTTGAAATCCCTCAGATGACACTCTTGAAATCCCTCAGATAACACTCTTGAAATCCTTCAGATAACACTCTTGAAATCCTTCAGATGACACTCTTGAAATCCCTCAGATGACACTCTTGAAATCCCTCAGATGACACTCTTGAAATCCCTCAGATAACACTCTTGAAATCCCTCAGATGACACTCTTGAAATCCCTCAGATGACACTCTTGAAATCCCTCAGATAACACTCTTGAAATCCCTCAGATAACACTCTTGAAATCCCTCAGATGACACTCTTGAAATCCCTCAGATGACACTCTTGAAATCCCTCAGATAACACTCTTGAAATCCCTCAGATAACACTCTTGAAATCCCTCAGATGACACTCTTGAAATCCCTCAGATAACACTCTTGAAATCCTTCAGATAACACTCTTGAAATCCCTCAGATAACACTCTTGAAATCCCTCAGATAACACTCTTGAAATCCTTCAGATAACACTCTTGAAATCCTTCAGATAACACTCTTGAAATCCTTCAGATAACACTCTTGAAATCCCTCAGATAACACTCTTGAAATCCCTCAGATAACACTCTTGAAATCCTTCAGATAACACTCTTGAAATCCTTCAGATAACACTCTTGAAATCCCTCAGATAACACTCTTGAAATCCCTCAGATAACACTCTTGAAATCCTTCAGATAACACTCTTGAAATCCTTCAGATAACACTCTTGAAATCTTTCAGATAACACTCTTGAAATCCCTAAGATGACACTCTTGAAATCCCTCAGATGACACTCTTGAAATCTCTCAGATGACACTCTTGAAATCCCTCAGATAACACTCTTGAAATCCCTCAGATGACACTCTTGAAATCCCTCAGATAACACTCTTGAAATCCCTCAGATAACACTCTTGAAATCCTTCAGATAACACTCTTGAAATCCTTCAGATAACACTCTTGAAATCCTTCAGATAACACTCTTGAAATCCCTAAGATGACACTCTTGAAATCCCTCAGATGACACTCTTGAAATCCCTCAGATAACACTCTTGAAATCCCTCAGATGACACTCTTGAAATCCCTCAGATGACACTCTTGAAATCCCTCAGATAACACTCTTGAAATCCCTCAGATAACACTCTTGAAATCCTTCAGATAACACTCTTGAAATCCTTCAGATAACACTCTTGAAATCCTTCAGATAACACTCTTGAAATCCCTAAGATGACACTCTTGAAATCCCTCAGATGACACTCTTGAAATCCCTCAGATAACACTCTTGAAATCCCTCAGATGACACTCTTGAAATCCCTCAGATGACACTCTTGAAATCCCTCAGATAACACTCTTGAAATCCTTCAGATAACACTCTTGAAATCCCTCAGATGACACTCTTGAAATCCCTCAGATGACACTCTTGAAATCCCTCAGATGACACTCTTGAAATCCCTCAGATGACACTCTTGAAATACCTCAGATGACACTCTTGAAATCCCTCAGATGACACTCTTGAAATCCCTCAGATGACACTCTTGAAATACCTCAGATGACTTTTTTTGAAATTGTGTGGAATAATATAAGTGTGGGTTATATAACAATAACTTCAGGTTAATCTATTTAAAATCCCTCAGATTGATCCCTTTGAAATCCCTCAGATTAATCTATATGTGAAATCCCTGAGATGACTAACAAAAGTGCTTCCTGTACATAATACGCCGATCCCTTAAACGCGCAGGTGGCTCCGAGAGCTGGTGTACGAGCGAAGTCCGGGGCGTCACGCCACCCTCTTAACCTTTGTCCTGTCGGCTCTGTGGCACGGCTTCTATCCGGGCTATTATTGCTTCTTTATCACATTCGCCGTGTTCACATTCACCGCTAGGCGAGTCAGACGATTGGTTCGGCCGCATTTTCAATCTGGCCAAGGCTCGGCATTAGCCTACGACTGCCTAACAGCCGTTTGTGCCAACCTAGCTCAGAACTACGCACAGGGCGTGTTTTTCCTCCTAGAGATGGGCTACGCCTTGCGCTTCTGGTCCGCCATGTACTTTGCTGGCCACATCTGCTGCGCATTGCTACTGCTCTGCCTTCCAACCCAGCCAGGTGGTCCTAGCGAGCTCGTGTTTCTGGCGCAAAAGTACATTGTGCCCTACTCGTGCTGCCTGGGCCGCCTACAGGCCTATATTGTCAGGCGCTACAGGGAATACTTTCCTATGCCGCCAGTTGCTGCCTCTGTCGCCAGAAGGCGCATGTAAACACACTCACACACGCACGGAAAAATCACAGCTTATTCTCTATGAATCGACTATATTCATGTCAAATTTGATTGTTTTATGGTGGCGTTTTGGAATATGAAACTTTACATTTTGATCATTAATATTTTCTGCTTTTTAATCGTTTAACACCACCTGTCCATCATCCACTGACTCCACCTGTCCATCATCCTCTGACTCCACCTGTCCATTATCCACTGACTCCACCTGTCCATCATCCTCTGACTCCACCTGTCCATTATCCACTGACTCCAACTGTCCATCATCCTCTGACTCCACCTGTCCATTATCCTCTGACTCCACCTGTCCACTATCGTCTGACTCCACCTGTCCATTATCCGCTGACTCCACCTGTCCATTATCCTCTGACTCCACCTGTCCATTATCCTCTGACTCCACCTTTCCATTATCCTCTGACTCCAACTGTCCATTATCCACTGACTCACCTGTCCATTATCCACTGACTCACCTGTCCATTATCCACTGACTCCACCTGTCCATCATCCTCTGACTCCACCTGTTCATTATCCTCTGACTCCAACTGTCCATCATCCTCTGACTCCACCTGTCCATTATCCTCTGACTCCACCTGTCCACTATCGTCTGACTCCACCTGTCCATTATCCGCTGACTCCACCTGTCCATTATCCTCTGACTCCACCTGTCCATTATCCTCTGACTCCACCTGTCCATTATCCGCTGACTCCACCTGTCCATTATCCTCTGACTCCACCTGTCCACTATCGTCTGACTCCACCTGTCCATTATCCGCTGACTCCACCTGTCCATTATCCTCTGACTCCACCTGTCCATTATCCGCTGACTCCACCTGTCCATTATCCGCTGACTCCACCTGTCCATTATCCTCTGACTCCGCCTGTCCATTATCCGCTGACTCCACCTGTCCATTATCCTCTGACTCCACCTGTCCATTATCCGCTGACTCCACCTGTCCATTATCCGCTGACTCCACCTGTCCATTATCCACTGACTCCATCTGCTACTTATCCATCATTCCAAGTTTCTCTATGACTTGTGATGTCTCACCTGACGTCATTTGTTACATCGAATCGAATCTTATTATATATATTATAGGAAATATAGCTGTGTTTTCTTGCGCTTTTGCTGCAATTTTCCGGACTGTTGACTTAATTATTGTTATCCATTTTTAGTGCAACACGCACTTATTTTGTTTGTATGTTAAAGAGGCCACAATATTATGTATTTTTATTACGATTGTTAAGCTTGTGCAATAGATTGTTCTAAAATAAAATTTTCCTTACAATTTTCTGAATTATATTCTTTTCTTATATTAGCTTTTATTAAAGCATTACGCCTTATACACTTATATATGAATACATATTTTTGTAAGCTACATCAAAACCTAAATATTAGGCGCTTCATTTTAGCTTTATTTATGAACTTTCCAAGTTGCTAATTTCTGTTGTTCAAGTATCTTTATTCTGTAATTTTTATTGTAACCTACACTAGCCACTCTCAATGCTAGCCACTCAATGAACACAAGCTAGCCCTGCAACCCCTACCTACTCAATGTACACCAGCTAATTCTGCAACCCCTACCCACTCCTAAATTACATGAGCTAGCCCTGCCACCCCTACCCACTCCTCTATGTACATGACCTAACCCTGCCACCCCTACCCACTCCTCTATGTACATGACCTAACCCTGCCACCCCTACCCACTCCTCTATGTACATGACCTAACCCTGCCACCCCTACCCACTCCTCTGTGTACATGACCTAACCCTGCCACCCCTACCCACTCCTCTATGTACATGAGCTAGCCCTGCCACCCCTACCCACTCCTCTATGTACATGAGCTAGCCCTGCCACCCCTACCCACTCCTCTATGTAAATGACCTAACCCTGCCACCCCTACCCACTCCTCTATGTACATGAGCTAGCCCTGCCACCCCTACCCACTCCTCTATGTAAATGACCTAACCCTGCCACCCCTACCCACTCCTCTATGTACATGAGCTAGCCCTGCCACCCCTACCCACTCCTCTATGTACATGACCTAACCCTACCACCCCTACCCACTCCTCTATGTACATGAGCTAGCCCTGCCACGACCCTTACCCACCCCTCAATTATGCAAACGCTGGTACACACGCTAGTACTGCAATTTTTATCCTAACCTGTCAATGTCGATGTGTTCTAATGAAAATGTGTTGTAATCTCTTTTTACACAAAAAGAAATATATATTTTTACTTGGCCAATCTTAGTTCACTCTCCTATTAAGTCAGTGTTTTCATTGAGCGAGCCAAGGTAAAGCTGTTTTGCAAAATAGAATCTTTACTTTTACAGATTTCTACGCATGCCAAACTAAGACTTTCTAACCTTTCTTCCCAGTCTCAATCTCGGAGTTATGTTCTTTGGCAATGCATAAATGCCAGCAATATAGTGTCGCTGTTAAGCTGATTCAATTCAGTAGTATATTCAGCTCACGCATTCGTTTATTGGTTTTGCTCTGAATCTATGGTTTACTGATTGTTTGTCAGGTCTCGAAACGCTTGTGTTTTAGCCTTGTTTTCCGACTCTAGTTTATCACAGCTTATTATGGTATTTTGCGCGGTTTACTGGTTGTATGCAATAAGAAATTGTTTAATTTCATTTCGTATAGCTCTGCATATCCAGGCTTCGATTCCTATGCCTGCTGCTACAATAAGCCATTTGAGCCTAGTCTATCATGGTCTTTTTTCGCTACTAATATCACCATGTTCTCCTTAAGCCTGAAACATTAAGTAGTGCAAAAGGCTTAAAATTTCTTTTTTGATTGAAAAAACTGGCAATAGAATATGCGCTCCTTACTATTAAACTAATACACAATATGTCCCTATTTTATTGGAGACTTTATTTGAATTTAGCTGCCTAACTGTTATGACTATTAATCGATTAATCATTAACGGATATGCTTTGCTTTGATGCTTACTGAAAAGGCCTTGAAAATAGAAAATCACAACCTGTGAACAAAAACAATCACCACAGCATTGGCATAAACATGATAGCCTCTGAATAATCACCACAGCCCCGCATAGACATCACAGCCTCTGAATAATCACCACAGCCCCGCATAAACATCACAGCCTCTGAATAATCACCACAGCCCCGCATAAACATCACAGCCTCTGAATAATCACCACAGCCCCGCATAAACATCACAGCCTATGAATAAACACCACAGCCTCTGAATAATCACCACAGCCCCGCATAAACATCACAGCCTCTGAATAATCACCACAGCCCCGCATAAACATCACAGCCTCTGAATAATCACCACAGCCCCGCATAAACATCACAGCCTCTGAATAATCACCACAGCCCCGTATAAACATCACAGCCTCTGAATAATCACCACAGCTCCGCATAAACATCACAGCCTCTGAATAATCACCACAGCCCCGCATAAACATCACAGCCTCTGAATAATCACCACAGCCCCGTATAAACATCACAGCCTCTGAATAATCACCACAGCCCCGCATAAACATCACAGCCTCTGAATAATCACCACAGCCCCGCATAAACATCACAGCCTCTGAATAATCACCACAGCCCCGCATAAACATCACAGCCTCTGAATAATCACCACAGCCCCGTATAAACATCACAGCCTCTGAATAATCACCAAAGCTCCGCATAAACATCACAGCCTCTGAATAATCACCACAGCCCCGCATAAACATCACAGCCTCTGAATAATCACCACAGCCCCGTATAAACATCACAGCCTCTGAATAATCACCACAGCCCCGCATAAACATCACAGCCTCTGAATAATCACCACAGCCCCGCATAAACATCACAGCCTCTGAATAATCACCACAGCATCTGCATAAACACTAGCCACGCCAGCAACACAATATCTGCCACAGGAAACCTACAGCTTAAACCGCTTTCCATGAACTCACAAATTCCAAGTGTCAAGTGTTGTAACTAGGCAGATAAGTATATTATATTGTGTATGAAAAATTATATCACAGATATAAGAAATGAAAAATAAGTCCAACGTTGCTGATATTTTACATTTATGTTTTTTCAGTCCATAAAACCTTAGTTTCGCAGTGTATTTTGCTTGTAATGAATTTGGAACTAGGGGTTCCAGTATTTCAACTGACATTCAGAAATAAATAAGTTTTAATAAAGTCATTAGAGTTACAGTATTGTCTGACAGTACTTACTCGTATAGATTGTTGCCGCATCTTCGTTGCTATTGGCAACCGGGGTTTTTGTCATAGCAGAACAGATTGTTAGCGATGCAGAAAAATGCATTTTTAAAATACCTGGTTTGTATCATTTCAAAACAAGATCGATTCAAACGCTGAAAAAAATTAACAAAACTAAACTCGCATACAACACTTGCAAACATATTCTGTCTGCCTACGAGCAGTGACTAGTAGTAGTGACCGAAAATTCAGAAGAGTGGGAGGCACATTGGGAACGTGGTAGATGCAGTTATCAGGGGAGAGTTTGAAGAGGGTAGAGTGGTAAAGGGGGACAGAGGGTAGAGGAAGACAGACTGGGGTAGAGGGTGATAGAGGGTAGAGAGAGACAGACTGGGGTAGAGGGAGACAAAGTGGGGTAGAGGGAGACAGACGGTAGAGAGAGACAGACTGGGGTAGAGGGAGACAGACTAGGGTAGAGGGAGACAGACTAGGGTAGGTGACAGACGGTAGAGGGGGGCAGACTGGGGGAGAGGGACACAGACTGGGGTAGAAGGTGACAGAGGGTAGAGGGAGACAGATGAATTGTGAGTTAAATAATTGGGTCACAATGCACGAGTGCAGTTAGCAAAAACTAAAGAGACTAAAAATGAGACACAACGATTCACTTGCTTTTAATTAGTAAGCTGCGGACAGAAAATACGAAGTTCCAATAGCAAATTCTACTGAGATTGGTCACTAAACAAACTCAACTTGATTGGCTATAATTTCGGAGCATAGCTAGACGACCTGCGAGCGAATTCGGCGTCAGCGGCCAGTTGAAAAGTGATTCGGTGCTGCAGAGAAATGGGCAGACGCTGATGCTGTTCGCGTTGATGCTGCTGCAGCAGCGGTGCGGGCGAAACAGCTGCGGATTGTTGTTGGAATCGGGAATAAACATTTTTACTGTCTGCCTCAGTCTGTTTGCCTCTACCCACCTCAGACTGTTTGCCTCTACCCACCTCAGACTGTTTGCCTCTACCCACCTCAGTCTGTTTGCCTCTACCCACCTCAGACTGTTTGCCTCTACCCACGTCAGACTGTTTGCCTCTACCTACCTCAGTCTGTTTGCCTCTACCCACCTCAGACTGTTTGCCTCTACCCACCTCAGACTGTTTGCCTCTACCTACCTCAGTCTGTTTGCCTCTACCCACCTCAGACTGTTTGCCTCTACCTACCTCAGTCTGTTTGCCTCTACCCACCTCAGACTGTTTGCCTCTACCTACCTCAGTCTGTTTGCCTCTACCCACCTCAGACTGTTTGCCTCTACCCACCTCAGACTGTTTGCCTCTACCCACCTCAGACTGTTTGCCTCTACCCACCTCAGACTGTTTGCCTCTACCCACCTCAGACTGTTTGCCTCTACCCACCTCAGACTGTTTGCCTCTACCCACCTCAGACTGTTTGCCTCTACCCACCTCAGACTGTTTGCCTCTACCCACCTCAGTCTGTTTGCCTCTACCCACCTCAGACTGTTTGCCTCTACCCACCTCAGTCTGTTTGCCTCTACCCACCTCAGACTGTTTGCCTCTACCCACCTCAGTCTGTTTGCCTCTACCCACCTCAGACTGTTTGCCTCTACCCACCTCAGACTGTTTGCCTCTACCTACCTCAGTCTGTTTGCCTCTACCCACCTCAGACTGTTTGCCTCTACTCCTTAATGAGTTTTTTTAAAGTAAAAAAGTAAATTTTTAAGTGTTTATAGCTGTCCCGCTACATTAGCTATTAACTATTTCCTACACAGCTAACTCAAACTGTCCTACATTATTCAAATGGATCATTAGTGGACCTTGCACAGGAAGCCACCTATTAGCCATGCTACTATGCAAAGGACCTGATAATGTCTGCCCTTGGGAATACACGTTCACTTTCTATATTAGATTAGCTTTGAACAACTCGCCATTGCTTGAGCTTGCCCGACTTGCCGAGGCCCCAGTGGCGGCGGCTTTGGTTCGAATCTTCAAATTGTGCCGCATTCGGAGCAGCTGGGCTCTCCGTATCTGCAGCTCAACCCGGCGCCGTTCCAATACGCGAAGCTGAGCTCGCTGCTCCTGGGACAGCTGCTCTAGATCCTGCGGAGTGACAAGCAATGTTAACAGACGAATGGGGAAAAGTGGCGTTCCGTTACGGACTCCTTTTATAACATTCAGAATTCCACATATTTATACCCAGATCGTTAAAGTGGGATTTCCCTACCTAATTCCCAGATCAATTAAGTGAGATTTTAAATTGGGATAAATATAGTGGGAGACCTAGCTACTGTCTTCAGATCCCTAGTATGTGATCGTTCAACCACTTTGCAACTGTGCAGTTTAAAGAAAGAAGTATCTTATTGGAGCTAAGCTGCTAATAGATATTGATATAATAAACTCCCTAATTATATGCATAAACCCCAGCTTATATTATAATACCTTCATGTAGACACTAGCACGCATTAGCACAGACAGCATTGTCATGCGAGTTGATTCGCCCTGAACTGGCGGCAGCTCGTCTCGTAGAGTTTCTATGCAGTCTCGCAATTTGGCTCGCCTACAATGGGGGTGCAATCGGGATTTGAAACAGATTGCTCATTTGTCTTAATTTCAAGAATCCCAATCAATAGTATCACATAATCCCAGTTAACAATGTCCTAGAATTCTAGTCACTGAATTCTAGTTAACAATCTCCCAGGTAGATCTTTTATTAAATTTTATCTAATTATCTACCCTAATTGACCTGGCAACAAGAACTTTGCCTATTTGTGTCTTTCAGATACTTGCTTGTTGCATTTCTGTGGCACAATGTATGGTAGTCAATGGCTTCATGCTGAAGAAATAATTAGTGTAATTAAAACAATAGCTAGCTATTTATATTTATATGAATGCTATTTTGTCTAGTTATTAACTAAATCAAAAAGTTAATGGCAAGATAATACAATCTGACTAGTGTTAGAAAACCTAATTTTTTATATTTAGGCCCTTAATTTTGTAGATACAGCTAGATTTCTAGTGTAAGCATTTTAACATATGATAGCTTGGTAGTACAGATACATAGAGTATATGAATAGCTAAAGATAGATCATTTTGCTTTTGATCTTAATCTAACCATAATATGTTATGAACTTACATTTTATATCAAAATGATAGTTTAATTAATTTAATGCACACACTAAAAAATGCAATTATAGGCTATGTTCTTGTTTATGCCATTTTAGACATGTAAAACAGAACAGCTACTATAGTATATTGCTTTTGTAATTTGAAAATAAGCTGAAACTACTTTTTATGAATTCAATTTCCTTTGCCAGTTTTTAATAGACATATCTAACAAACATTAAAAAGTTAACAATAATTATTTAACTATTTACTCACCTTGTCTTCTCTAGCTCATTGTGGCTTGACCTACTAGTCAGTGATAGCCTTTTACTGGGGCTCATTGTAATGGTGCTACCAAAGCCAAATGTTGGCAATGCGTCCAGGTTATGTTGATTGCCTTGATAATTGCAATCTGATGGCAATATAGCATTATTAATTATATTATTAACTACATTAATGCTGCCATTTTGCCTTTGTACAATTGGATCTAGTAGGTCAAAGCTGATTGATGAAGTGATGGAGCCATTAGTGCCAGTAGTAGTAGTACTAGTTAATACAGGCACAGCTATAGGCCTATGGCCTACAGACATGGGCATTGTGCCAATGGTTGGCTTGTGGATAGATTTAAAAATGCTAAACTGTCTAGCCTTTGGCAAAGTTACTTGTATAGCGGTGGAGCCAGGAGCAATAGGCTTGGATACTGGAAGTGCCACTGGTAGACTAACTGCACCTGGAATTCAAACAAAATAAGTTTAGAATAATGCATGTCTAATTTATAATTTATGGCTAGCTACAAAGAAAGAACAATACAAACATACGAGTTAGTCCAATGCTTGGCTGTTGTAGGCCCAGTAGACTCTGGTTGGGCTTCATTAAGTCCTTCTGCTCAAGTAACATAGCTGCTTCATAAAGAAGCACTAGGCCATCATTTCCACGCACAGCATTGGCTTTGTTCATTGAGTTTGCAGGCAGAGTCTAGATTTAAGCTTGAGCAATCTGGAATGAGTATAATTGATTTTGTTAACAACATGAATGAATGCTTTGCTGATATGAATAATTACTAATAGTTACAATGTAAGAACTTAATAGAACCTAGTAATAACTGCTATCTATGTTAAAACCTATTACCAAGTAGGCCTAGTAATTTACACATACAAAAATACAGTTCATAGCTAGGGTAATGTATCATCAACCAAACAAGAATGTGTATTTTTTTAACTTCAAACCTAAGCTACAGATTTTCTATTTAAGATAGGCTTATGATGATAAATGAAAAGCCAAGTTAGGCCTATAGAAAACAGTTACATCTTTCTAAAAAGTATCTGGTTTTGCTATTTTATCAAATAGAAAAAAAGTTATTCCTGCTTTTTATCTAAAACCAAACAATGATTTTCATGTATCTTCAAACCAAACAGAGAATTTGATGTTTGGTTTTACAATTTGAATGAGTGGTTTAATGTTATTTTAAGGAGTGAACTATCATGAATTATGTAATTTGAAAGCATTTTTCATGCTCTATAAATAACTACATTTATGGTCATTTAATTGGCAAGCAACCACATACAATCTTCATCTAAAGTACATACTGAAAAAATGCTGCTAAAAAGTAGGCCTATGCTTTTGCAATAAAAATTCTACTAAAACATCAATATCTTTCTTTCCTCTTAATGCTTCATTGCACATCATGCCTCAGCTTGTAGATAATTTCTTCAACTTTCAGATTAGTTGTTCTGTGAAACACAATAGCTTGTTTCTGTCTTGCACAAGACCAAGGAAGAAGTCGAAATTCTTGTTCGGTTTTGAAGATACACTGTTCGGTTGATGATACATTACCCTATCTGCATTTCATTTTCTCTTTAGTCTGTCACAATTTAAAACTTAAACATATAGGCCTACACACATTTTTATTCACATAGTACACACCTTTTGTTACCTTTGTGCTTATCAAATACTCTAAATGACATTATTAAAATTAAATAAAAACTCATAAATCAATATGTCAGTCCAGTACAAGAACCAGTACCAGAAAAATTTAATAGCCAACAAAAGTGGTAAAATGCAAAATATTTGTAATAAGGAGGAGAAGGAAAAAAGCATGAGCATCATTCTAGTAAATTCATTTTGTTCCTGAATGGAGAAATGCATACTTTTGATGGTAAATTTTAAATAGTAGGCCAACAAAAAAGAACGAGTATGAAACGAGCCTGGAAACGAGAAAAGAGGAATAACGAATTTCACGACAGCGGGAATTACTTCACACACGATCCTTCACCAAGGGCAAAACAGACAAATGCGTAAAATGAAAAATAGGCCTAGTAGTTATAGAGAAACCGCAGGGAAAAATTAGAAAAAACTGTGACATCTTTATGGAAAAGGAAATCTCGCACACCAATGGAGATTTTTACTTTATTTGTAACTATTTAGAAGTTTGAGTGTGGTCATCTGCCTTAGGCATCTTTCTTAATTCTACTTTCACATGCAGAGCATCCGAGGCTATTTTTTTATTATAGAGTACTGAGACAGCTCTAAGTTGTAAATATGATGGAGTAAGCAATCATATATAAGTACGAGGGGCGATCAAAAAGTTCTGCAAGCTGCGTTATTACAAAGTCCAGAGAAAACTGGAGCACACATTCAGTGTCGCATTCCCTCAAAGTACTTCCCCTCAGCTTCAATGCACCGTTGCATTCGCATCCGCCAGGCCTGGAAGCAGCTGAGGTACTCTGATGTTGGTAGTCTCTCGAGTTCTGTTTGACTGCTCGTGCCAGGTCCTGAATGCGAGAAAAGACCATGTTTGGACTGCTTGTCCTTCATCGTGAAGAAGGAAATCCAACACGTCTCCTGTCACGTCGTCAGACAGCCTTCTTGGACCATTTGGTTCGAACAGCTCCAGCCACAGGCGGCAGATTTGCACGCGCTCAGCGCACTGTTCCATTGTGAGCAGGTGCGGCACCCAGCGGGCGCAGGTCTTGGAGCGGCCCAGCTGCTCATGCATGATGGTGTGGGCGCTTCCATAGTTGACACCGAACTCGTAGGCAAGGAATCTCAGTGTCACACCGCAATCCTCGCGCACAATTGTGTCCGCGCGGGCCACTGATACCTTGGTCACGGATGTCCGGGGTCGTCCAGACTTACTCTCGTCTTTGGAGCTCGTTCGTCCATCGGTAAAGTGGTGCATCCAGCGTGCGACAGTGTCAAATGACGGTGCAGCTTCAGCCAACACTGAAACTAAGTCGCTGTGAATTTCCACAGCTTTTTTCCCCAGATGCATGCGCATATAGATGTAGAAGCGAATGTTGTCTTTTGACGATTCCATGTACAGGCTGAAAACTGGAGTTGGTTGGTGTCCAGTAAAACTGAAACTGATTTTCGAAATCAACTGAAACTCTACAAGGAAGGAGAAAACAAAATTTTGAACAACTCCAGCAAATTTCACTTTATTTGGTGCAGCAGAAGTGGCTACAGGACAGTTGGTTGCTGCAGAACTTTTTGATCGCCCCTCGTAGATGAAATAAATATATAGGATTGAAAATCTAGTGTAAAATACGCCAAACTAGTATTGAAAGCTCAGAGAGTCAGCGAAAAAAGGAAAAAAAAGTTATATTATTCAGTCCAGTGAAGTACGCGCATTTTCGCAGTTTCATATTTGAGAAAGGCAAGAGCAGATCAGTTGGATGTGATTTTAGCTCAAGTTATTCAAGGTTTTGTAAATCTCGTGAATAGCTCTGAGTTCTTTAATTCTATATCATCGTTAACAGCGTATCCAAGCCTATAGAAGTGTTGCATGCTCTGCAGTACGTGTTTCTTTGCCGAAGAACTTTCTTCTAATGCTTTGCATTTCATCGTACATTCGGTCACGTAGTGAAAGATGATCGTTACCATAATCTTTCTCCAGATTATTTCTCCAGATACCACAGAGCCTACACGAGTCTTGGATAAACTTAAGGGTTTCTAAGAGCTTTTTGTTCCGCGGAAAACGCAGGGGGAAGTATTTGTTGTATATTTCTGGTCTGTAAATTTTTCGATAGATTAGTTATTTAGGATATTGTTATAGCTCTTCTTTAAGTATCTTTTTTTCTTCGCAAAAGCTCTTTGTTGGGCTAGTGGAAGAAATGTGTGCCAAATTCAAGCTTTGGAGTTTCATTTGAGTGTTAATTTTCCAGGGAATGTTTGGATTGGTGCAGGGTTTGATTCAAAGATTTCGAAAGTTCATGGTTTAGTTTTTTGTGTCGAATCTTCAGCCAGCTGTAGAATTAGGTAGCTTTTAGTAATAGAGCACGATATAGCTGTAATAAAATGAATGTCCTAGCTGGAGCGTGAGGAATTTAAAGCTAGCGACTATTCACTATTCACCGGGGTCGGTGTCCTATAATAGCAGCAGGGAATCTGGAATTAAATAGCGTTAGAGACATGGTAGCGAGCGAAGCGGAATAGATAAGCGATATGATGAGACCCGTGTCGTCCTCCGGCCCGGCGAAACTCCCAATGAAAAAGAATAACACAGTATGAACGCGAAGACTCGAATAATTTGATTAGGAGTGAGTTAATTGGCTGTGACTAAGATTCCAGATACGAATAGGAATTACTTTGAATATAGTTTACTTGACTTAAAAGTTATACTGACAGATAGATGTTCGCACGGAAATAAATTATAGCGTGCTCACAGTGAGAAGCAAGTCTGTTCTAACAATTTGGATATAACAATTTTTACTTAACTGGCCTAATCCGCGCCCTACTCTTCCCGAGAGGCTCCGGTTGTCTCTGCTTTCAGCGCTGCCCCGACAGATCCTATCGGTTGGCACTCCTTCTGCCTGACGGCGGAGTCTCCGAAGAGAGCACGTACTGACTTCGACAACAAGCGCCTATCTAGACCACCCTTGTCAGCGGCGCACTCTCAAGACGCGTAGCGCCGAAAGCTACCTAACTGAACAAGCGGAGCGTGGTCGGGCGGGGAGGGACAAAACAAGTGGACTAGTTTGCACGTGCTTCTCACAGTGTGAGGCGAATTGCGGAGAAAAGAGAGATAATTTGGACTACAAAAACACGCTTCGTTATATAGAGTCATTTTAACCCCAAATTAGGTCGATCGGCGAGGTGGATGCCTGGCTGTAGCTTGAGCCAAGGCGACAAATCGCAGTAGACTTGCGACCGCCGTTCTGAGCCCCGGGGTCGCTTCTTGCCGAGGGTAGACAGGTAGTGAGGCCGGGTCGCTCGCTGATTGGTCGGGACCGTAGCCCAGGGGTAGCGCTCGCGGCGTGGTGGGCGTCCGTTCCCCCAGCTGGTCCGGCCCGGCTTGGCGTGGGTGAACTCTTAGCAAAATACGTACACGTGTCTAAAAATAAGTACTGAATAATAACACGGGCAAACAAGCTGACACTACATAGCGGTGGTGAGATGCCTCAGTTTGCAGGACGATGTTACTAGTAGTGTGTCTTGGCAGGTTGAGAAGATGTTTGTAAAATTTAAATTCGATGCTGTCAAGTTCCTTTAACTCAGTAAGGTTTGCAAGAGGCCCCCAAATTTCACATCCATATAGGAGATAACTGGTAGCACGAGGGAGCGGAAGAGTCTACGGATGAGCAAGATGTCGAGCGATGTGTCTTTTACTTTATGAAGAAGAGAGAACATTGCCGAGAGGCATTGCTTCTCTTGCACTTCTTCTATTGGTTTTTCACCATATAGGATCGGTTCGATTAGGTCGTTCTGATTAATTTTCAGTTCTAGGTTTTGTTTATCCGGACACGCTTGCATGAACTGAGTTTTGCTGGTGTTTACTTTTAAGAAGTTTTGTTTGCAGTATGTTTCCCTATTTCTGAAGACATCTTAATTGTAGGTCCCTTTTGGTTTTGGCTAGTACTGCTTGGTCATCAGCGAAAAATGGGATTGAGAGTATGAAGAACTTTGAAATGCTTGGCTGGAGTTTGGTTACCTCTAGATAATCAACAATGCCATATTAATGTAAATTGTTCAAAGAGGACATGAGATATTGGGTTACCTTGAAGTACTCCTTTAGAGATTGGGATGGCGTCAGAGAGTTCTCCTTGTGATTCTATGAGGAAGCAGGCATTTTCATGCGTGTTTTTAATTTATTTCATCATTTTACCTCGGATCCCTTGGTTTGATGCTTTGTACCAGACCGCACGATGTCGCTGCTGATGCATGACATCACTGCAACGGTGTCGACATGCACGGTCAGCGCCTTTTGAAAACGCGTTAGGTGACGAACCGCACACTTGCTCGGGCTGGCAGCCAAGGCGTGGGGCTGGGGCAGTAGTACTTCTTAGTACTGAGAGGGCCGGTACTGGCCCTACGGACCAGCCCCCTGGCGTTTGGGGCAGTTTGTGCGCATGTGACCTGGCTGATTGCAGCTAAAGCAGAGACTGCATGGAGCGGGTCGCTGAGGCGTTTGCAGTGCAGATTGAGTTCTCATATGTGGTAGCTGTTGACCAGCTGGCGGTCCCCAGGCAGGCACTGGACTACCATATATAATATGGCTCTTCATCGGCGCATGCTGATGTTCGTGTGGCTGCCGCCGCACGTTCTGCTATTGAATTAAGTAGAATGCGCTGCACCTGCATGGTTTGCCATGTAACATCAGCATTGCAATTAAACTGATGGCTTTCTGTTAGCTGCTGAGCCACTTGTAGAGCTTGCTCTGACGTTGCGATTAGTGTCGTCATGCATGTTAAGCAGCTTTTCTGTTACATAGGGTCGTTCAGACCTCGCACAAACTGGTCTAGTACTGCCTGCTGCTGAAATTCGTGGGCTCCTGGATCCGGCAATGCCTTCATGGCCGGGCGCTGAAAGGCAGTGAGAAGCTGCTCAAAAGTTTCTTCTTTTCCACGGTAGCGACTGCGAAGCTCAAGCCGGATCAATGCTGTGCTTTTTGCTCCACCGTGTCGTGCTCTCAGAAACTGCACGAGCTCTTCATAACGAACGCCAGGTAGATAGTCTAGATAAGAACCAGCAGGCAGACTGTAGGAACTGAGAAATGCGACTGTTTGTAGTCGATAGCCGAAATGTCACAAGAGCGATTTCAATGCGATTCAGTATATTTTATAACAGCCGAGTTGAGCTGGGGTGGCGGCTAAAGCCGCACCCCGTGCATCAGTTAACGTGCGTGCCAAGGGGGGTAGAAAGGTGGCAGAGAGAAAGACGCAGAACGCCGCCAACCCCACGCACGCGTGACGGCTGGCGCCGCCTACACTTCTCCCCCCCCCAAAGGGGAGAAGTACATATCGCATACATGGTTGATCAAACCAGACGCATACGAGGAAAATGCAGGTCCTCGATATGCGCTTAGTGTGGCTATCTTGCCATACTCCCCAAGTCCGGGAAATCGGCTCATGAATGCAGACATGCGGCATTGGCACTGGGAGCTGCAACATAGGTTGGCTATATTGATGCGTAGCAAGCTGTGCAGCAATCGGATATGTCGGCCTTGGTGGGGCCGACGGTTAAGATGGCGTATGATGAACTTGTGGATGACGTGTAGCCGATGTCATATACAACGAGCATTGCCGAGTGGGTGCGCCGACTTGTATTGGATATGATGCTGCTGCTTGGTGAGCTCATGTCCGTAGCTTCGAAGTCACACCCGTCTTCCACCGAGCCGGGGCTGCTGGATTCGCACAAGAAGACCTGATCAACGAAGGGACGGGGACAATGGACGCTAGGGAAAGGGGACTCCGTAGAAGCGGGAACTCTTCCCAACTCAACCAATGCGTTTTTAGGCCTTTGCCCCACATGTACAGGACAGGGGGTTAGCGCGGTGCCTGCCAACCAAGTATTAGAGCCACTAAAGCCGCTAAACTCAAAAACCGCTTGCGCTCTGTTGATAAGTCTTTACCGCCCCCTCGGAAAGGAGCGGATTGAACAAATTATATAAGATGGAGCGGGGCGCGGGAGCTACCCGCCGCCGCCGCGGATTTTTGAGAGCTAGAATCGAGCTCCGTTAGTATTGCAATTTAATCCATAAAACATTGTTTTCCGCGTTAATTTTATATATATAAATATTGATCGCCGAAGTTGCGGATCTAAAATAGTTATAGATCATGCATTAGCCTTACTTGAAAGAGTCGATAGTCGTACTTAGTTATAGCCTTCAAGTCATCGAGACTGCCAATACACCGCTAGACTACTATACTTCGCCGAAGACCCGTACCACAGCTTTGACTAAAGATCGAACGAAGAAGAGTGAGACATCAAGAGAAGCTGTATTCTATAATCTTGAAGCGCTATAGCGCCTTAGCCAAAGGTTGAATGCCGTCTCATCAAGGTAGACGGTGTGAACTGCAGCATCCAGATGTAGCATAAAATCCGCGTACTCTCTCCGGGCTGCAGGTTTTCATTGTTGCTAGTTGCTAGGCTCACATCTGTTCCCATGGTCGCCAGCTTCACTGAATATATCATTCCGTGCATGCAGCATCCTATCCACAGTTTTTGCTGCTGACCTGGGGCTTTTGTGGGAGCTCTTCGTGTAGCGCAGGTCACTTAAGGTGGAAAACGGGTTTTGCTCCAGCTAATTGTTCTGAAGAAGGTGCAGCCCTTCATCTCCTCGTCCAATTTGCATTTGCTCTCCTTTTTACCACCTCCTGGTAGCGCCTAAACCCTTCCTTCCTGCGTTTATGCTCGCATTCTATACGCAGTTGCAATCGGCACTTGCAGTGCAGGATGGCTGCTGCGGCTATAGTGTTGCCCCGGCCTTGCTCTACAGCCGACACCAGCGTTGCCTAGTTTAATAAGCAACTTATTGCAACTTAAGCAACCGTTTACTTTTACGGATAAGAAAATTAGTTTTATGTGATGAAAAAATTCTATTAGAAAACTCACTGTGAAAAACTTACGAATTAAGTTTGATTTGTGCGTAAGCAGTTAGCGTAGCTATGGGGGGTACGGGGATATATATCCCCCCCATTTTGCTAACTTATCAAGAATGCGAAGGATAGAAAAATTTATATGCATATCATAAATATGGCTCTCTCATCGATGACGTCTATAAATCTTCAGTAAAATACGCCAGTTTTTGTTTAAGCGAATCAGCGAAGCAAATTGCATGATGACGAATGACGATTGATCAGATTCAGATGTACATGGATGGGGTTAAGTTGCAATTGTAATTATAAGGTATCACTTCACTTCATAATAATTGTTTAGCCTGCTGCTTTATGGCGTCAAGACTTTTTAAAACTTTGATCTGAATTAATTATCTTTACTTTGCATCAACTTTACAATGCATTAATTACTATCTATGCATTGTTTTAGATTTCCCCGTTTTATCATATCCTTTCTTTGTGCGGGATTTTCTTGAGTTTTTTATGACCCTTGTAAATATTTTAATGCATTATAGTTCTTAGTTTTATTAAATCAATACAAATCACAATTAAAAAACTCGCGCTAACCTTGGCATGGTGCCAAAATACAAACATTCTGCGGCAGAGCCTCTTAACCAGGCTGATCCGCTAGCTGAAAGTATTTAAGCTCTTTCGTTTTAACAACAACAATTATCTTTACTAAAGTTAGCTTGCGTTTTTGCTGACACAAAAAAGATATTGTTTAATTATTGCCCCCTTTTTATCCCCTCATTTTAAAATCCTAGCTTCACCACTGTGCGTAAGTCGGTCATTCTATTTGAATTTTGTCCGTCGTGCCTCATCGTATTTTAAATAATTTTCGCAAACATGAAACTTGTAGTTTTTTAAATCGTGCTATTACCTCTTTTCTCGTTTTATACTCGTTATCCTATTTCGAAGTAATTTAAAAATGCGCACCCATATACGCGTTTTCGGCGATTCAGATTTTATATCAGTCACTAGTTGCTAACTTAGTTACAATAAATCACTCGAAATTTAACAAATACACTTGCTCAATATTGGAAAAACTGGCTGCTTGCCTGAGCCAACACTCTACTACTACTACTCAATCGATAAGAGTTCGCGCTGATTCGTCAGTTTGCACGGAGGTTCGATGGTGCACGAGATTTAAACGCGGCCTTTGACTATTACATTTTCTACACTTGCGCGCAGTCCGAACATGAAGATAACTAAATAGGCTGCTGACTCCTAAGATGTTCAGACAAGAAACTTATTTTCACAACATATGATTTCATGTTGGTAACGAAGTTAGTATGCTACAGCAAGCCTGCAAGCCTGCAAAATAAAACAATGTGGTCAAAGAAGACACCAAGTAATATAGTAAAATATAAATATCAGTACGGCAGTACTGGTAGTGGCAGCACAATAATGGCAAGTTAACAGCTTTGTACCTTCAACTTAAACTAGGGCCTAAGCTGCATCTTTTAGAAATATTTTTTGGAAACTCGTCTGCACACGAACACGAGTAAATTAATCTCATTTACTTACAAAACAGTTCTGCTATATTATATTTCTATATATATAGCAGAACTGTTTTGTTAGTTATATTATACTATATTATATTATTATAAGATATAGGGCTTTTTCTAATTAAAGGCTCACTTTGTATATCCCTTAAATTGACTCTAGAAATAATTCTTAACTCCCTTTGTCTAGTGACTTAGTTATACTTCATAAACTGGGTATGTAATTCTTACACTGCATATGTTTATATTTCTTGATTTTGCCAGATAGGCTGTCTTTCTTAATTCTAAATATGGTAGTTTAGTGTCTCACAAAATGAAATATAAAGAGAAAAGATGCATAAACAACTTTATTTTCAAAAGTTCTTTTTATATTGAGTATTGAGTGTGGGGAGCACCAAGTGTAACAGGGCTTATCACTCTACTTTTCTCTCTCTTGGTAGTGTATTCTTCTGGCCTCCCTTGTTACTTATTTCTCTCTCTAATTCTTTTTATTCTCCTTTAAATCTTATCTTGGTGACCCTGAAAAGGGCCGTTTTAACTCTACAACTCTTACATTGTGAGCTTCCCTTAAGGTAGCGCTTTTGCACTGGCACGAGCAGTTTATCCTTCTAAGGCACTAGGTCTCTTATTCTCCAGTCTTTGCTGGGCGTTTCTCCAGGATCAGAGGGTCACAGTCTCAATCTTTGTCTTATCTCCACACTAGACAATATCTCCTTATTAAATAACACAACAATTTCACTTATTCAAAGGGTGGTACTCAGTTGTTGCCTTTCGTGGCTCACTGGCAGGTTGTATTTCTAGTTGCAAAATTTCTCACTTATATAGTGTTTTTAAGATTTGTTTTAATTTTAACACTGTATTTTAATTAAATAAAAAAATATTTGTAATATATACATATATAATATGTATCACGCAGAAAAAAATAATTAAGAGATACTGTATAGCGCAAAAATAATTTTGGACTGTCTCAACCTGCCTTCTCTAAAAAAAAATGGAACAGAAAATATGAGTGATATTTTTTACAACAATTACAACATCAAAACACAACGCAGAAAAATAAAACACTCAGAAAGAAAAATAACACTTGCAAAAAAATGTATTTTGTACCCAAAAAGTTGTACTACAGTCTATTAAAGTCTAAAAGCAGGCAATTACTCAAAATCACACTGTTCCGGCAGCTCCCAATAGAATGGCCAGCCGAGCTGCTGGCTCACCCATCAGACTTTGATCACCAGAAGGCGCCAAAATGCTGCCCAACCATCCGCAACGATGGCTCGCCTGACTGTAGTGCAGATATCCTGCAGGATTGCCATGGCATTGGCCCACAACAGGCGCTCCCGCAGGACCCGGATGGCGGCCACACTTGGGCTCGTTGCGGCAGGGCCTCGTCTGTCCGTAAGAAGGCGATCCTCAGCAGGTACTGCACCAGAGCATACCGGCTCCGCTCAATTGGGACGCCGTGCTGGATGATGAGCGCTCTAGTAACTCGCCTGAAGTCCGTTGTGTCGTTGCCTGCAGCCTGCTGGAGGCTGTTGCTGCTGAATTGGCGGCTCCTCACTTGCTGCGGCGACCTGATTTTTGGCTAAGTTCCATTGCTAGCCAATTGCCGTCTTAGATCCGGATGTACTGTGAGCTGCCGACTGCAGGCCATACCGCCGGGGGAAAAATCACACTTCACTTGCTAAGTTTTATTAAGTCATGTTACTATGCTTAGCAAGTACTTGCAAGTACTACCCAATTACTTACTAAGTAGTAGCAAGTTGGGCAAGTTAAAGAGTAAACTTGGTAAGCCTTAATATGTTTCATATGTTTATGTGCATATTGAATAGATACACTAGATATGTTTGGGATGCAAATGAAGCTGTGCTTGTAATTATGCACGTGATTGGTACCAAATCCCGAATCAGCCATGGGTGCTGAGATCCAATAAAATAAAAATAAAAGCTAACGTGAAACCACTATATATTTCTTCATATGATGCAAATTGGTCACCTGCATGTTAACTCGAGAACTTCAGGACTCGCAATGTCAGAGTCCAGACAGAAAAAACCTGCAGTGAGAAGCTTATATTTTAGAGTCTTCGGTGCAATGATAAAAATTAAAAGAAAGCAAGAGAAGATACAAACTTACAAAGCAAAGCAGAAGGAAATCAAAATTACAATGACATGAAATTCTTGCTGAATGATCTTCAAACGTGTCAGCATAGAAATACACACAAAAGTGCAAAATGTCAGGAAATAATGAAACATATTCATTCAGTCAGGTTCTTGCTGCTCGCTTCCTTTGCCGTTGTTCATTCTTAGAGCGTAATTTTGCTTGATTGCCTTTTAGCACATGTCTCTCCAGGGGTCCACCTGGGCCAAAAACTGGACCTATTCAAAGGTCTTCCACGCCCTACCTCTTACTTTTGACACTTGAAATTTATCCCTTAACTGGAGACTTAAAATTTTATGAGCAATTCTCAACCTGTTCTAACCAGGTTGGTGTCCTTTTAAAGATTTCTTTCCGTAGATTATTGCTGATTTTGAATAACTTTTCTAGCTTCATTATTTCATGAAATAATCGCATTTTAGTGCTTTTAATCCGCAATCAGAAACAAATTAGCACTGAACCTTATGGAAAAGTGGTTACGTCATCACACTCACCTTTCATGATTGCGAGGATATTGAGCTTGGATGTGCTTTCAGGTTTACTCACAGTAGCACGCATAACATATTCCTTTCGGTTTATACAACAGAAATATTCAAAGACAACATTTAATACTAATTTCACAACGTTTAAGGCGTGTTTACACAACTATTTACAGTATGTCGCACAGTTGTCACATATTCTTCTTCGTCACCTCACTATTTTTAATTAATTCTTACAACTGAAAAAGGTGACCAGTAATATTTGCTTTAGACCATCTGTCGCTTAATTTAACTGGCATGCGTGCGCTATTCAATTTCCTAATTTATTCATGTTGACTATCTGCCTTCTCTAACCAATTTACTCTGCTTACATAATTTCTTATTTAATTATCCTCAGGCCGTGCCTTCTCAGATTTCACACAGAAGTCTCCCCTTATTTCTCTAGGCATCATTTGCCTCTCTTAAATACACTTCAGGCCATAACAGCGCCCTTATTCAGATAGGCCTCTTCAGGCAATCTTCTGTGCCTCTTCACTTCTTGCTTCAGGCCTCTATCTGCTTTCTCAAGCAACCACAATGCCTATTTACATCACAACACAGTCCTCATCTGATCATCAGGCCACAGTGTGTCTTTCTTCAGGTAGGCCACTTCAGGCAACCTTTGTGCCTTTACAAAATTCCACAATACTGGCTCTACATATGATCCCTCAGATCAGCACTGCACCTTCTCAGCCTTTTGGAACTGATCACTTAGTCATGACTTTACAACTTGTCAATGACTCTCCCAGAGTCTACTACTCTCTGGGCTTCTGTACTTCAATCCAGGAACACGGCGAAAAACTTCACCTCCCCTTCTGAGTTACCTTAATTCACTGAAACATGTCAGCTACTAGTAACTCTTTCAGAGAGAAATCACTTCTTATTTCTTCACACTCTTCGTTATTTTGCGACGTTACATTGCTCTTCCCCTTCAGAATTGCTGTACATCATTGGAGCAAGCCAACTACTAACAATTCGTTCAGAGATTTATTAATAACTAATTTCACATGCCCGATTTTAACACTTTCTCCTATAGACAGATTCTCTCTTATATCATTAGATGCCTTTAATTAATTGAACGAATAGAACTTCTACATTTTCTTCACACACTACTCCTATTTCTACTGAGTAGGTATTGGAGCACATTATTTCTACGGCTGTGTGCCCATTTATTATTTCCTTGACTCCCTATTTTTGTGATTTTTAGCGGCTTGTGACAACTGCGACAACTATAGACAACACATAAGAAATGTATAAACACAAAAATGTATAAAATCCAAATCACCTTCACTTTACTCAGATAACTGTCAGAAACCTCAGTTAACTGTCATGATACGCTCGCAATTAACTGTCAGGATACTTCATTAGCTGTCGGGACACATCATTAGCTGTCGGGACACTTCATTAGAGGTCGGGATACACCACGAATTAGCTGTCGGGACACTTCATTAGAGGTCGGGATACACCACGAATTAACTGTCGGGACACTTCATTAGCTGTCGGGACACTTCATTAACTGTCGGGACACTTCATTAGCTGTCGGGACACTTCATTAACTGTCATGATACACTAGCAATTAACTGTCAGGATACTTCATTAGCTGTCGGGACACTTCATTAACTGTCATGATACACTAGCAATTAACTGTCAGGATACTTCATTAGCTGTCGGGACACTTCATTAGCTGTCGGGACACTTCATTAACTGTCATGATACACTAGCAATTAACTGTCAGGATACTTCATTAACTGTCAGGACACTTCATTAACTGTCGGGACACTTCATTAGCTGTCGGGACACTTCATTAACTGTCGGGACACTTCATTAGCTGTCGGGACACTTCATTAGCTGTCGGGACACTTCATTAACTGTCGGGACACTTCATTAGCTGTCGGGACACTTCATTAACTGTCAGGACACTTCATTAGCTGTCGGGACACTTCATTAACTGTCAGGACACTTCATTAGCTGTCGGGACACTTCATTAACTGTCGCGCTGAACAGTTCTGCGGAACAAGCGCGCAGAAATTCTGATCGATATCGTAATAAACGCGCAGCTGTTTTTGCATGATTCTGAACAATCGCGCAGACCATTTCTATTCTCGTGAACTTGAATTCTCAGAGCTCTCACTCACCTGTTCTCAGCACAGCCCAATTTCTACTCAAGCTATAGTGCAGCTAGCTAGCCTAGCTCTCTCAGAATATAGAGAGGATAGTTCTGCCTCTGTATTCGTTGCTGTCAATGTACATGTATGTATGACATATGACATGTGACATATGCACACTATTGCAGGCTATACCCTTGATTACGTCGACAGTCGGAATGAAAATAAATAAAACAGTCCATCAGTTCCATCCATCACAATTTTGCCACAGTGTACAAAAATGGGAAGTCATAGAAAGCAACCGCTCAAAATTGTTTGTCAAAGGGATAAGTTTGTGGGAGGATTTCAATGGGTTAGAAAAAGCTGATTTATTTGTGAATTGCTTCACAAAACAAAACAAAAGAAAACAAAATCGTTTTTCGAGTATTTAGAAATTCGGAAATATTTAGAAATGGAAGTGGTCACACCTAAATGCTGTCAGTCTTAAATGTTTTTACGCTCAAATGCAAGACACGGAAAGTAGATGGAGCAAATAAGAATGCGTATTTTAATAACCGCAAATAAAAGCTGTGATTAAAAAACGAGTTAAAAGCCATGATTTGATGTGTGATTTAAACGTGAATGTAAAAACGATATCAATATATGGCAGACTAACAATGTAAAAAGGTACACTTACGAGTAATTAAAAATGGCAAGCACAAATAGAGTAAAACGCAAATGTGGAAAGCGGCACGCTCGAAGAGCCCAAGAGTCCACCCGAAGGTCGTCACAAAAGATTCAGCAATCGTGAGTTTAGCCATATACGATTTGCAGCATCACTGCTCTTTCAGCACGAGATTGACTAACATCGAGTATATCCGATCTCTGAGTAAAATTTAACACTGTCAGCTTAAAATCTCTAGTCCCTACAAAATATTCTGTATATCCGATCTCTGAGTAAAATTTAACACTGTCAGCTTAAAATCTCTAGTCCCTACAAAATATTCTGTAAGTCTCTAAATCAGAAACTGGCCAGCTAAGCCAAAATTGGAAGCAACGTGCCTAAAATAAACGAGTGTATTCGGGGAGTGCCACAACACAAGTGAATCGTCAGTTGTTGGAGGCACATGGACCTGGGTCTGTTCGTGCCAAACCTCAAGAACATGCGAGCTGTTACACATACGAGTGGTTACACATGCGAGCAGTGTTGCCACAACAGTTTCAAAACATAGCGCAGATTTTAAGCGCAAGGAACAAGAAATAGCGCAGATATACTTTCATGCACACCAAGCAAGTGTGCGGCGCAAATTGCAACATACCTGTTGTTGTTGTTGACTACAAATATATTTTAAGCTCATACTAAACTGCTTGCACTGCACACGCAAAACATGGCACTTAGGGCGGGGCGCAGAGGAGCCACAGAAAGAGATTTCAGAAAGGATATTACATGATAGAAGCACAACTGGGAACTGGAGAGTGGGGAGTCGGGGACTGTCGTTAGCGAACCCAATATGTATCGAAAATTACTCTACTGTGGAACCTTTGTTTACTGATCCCATCCCACTCTGGTCCCGACTGAGGAGGTCACTATTATACGAGTGTAACTAATTAGTCCTTCCGTTGCTTCTTAGCAGTATCAGCGCCGCCTCCACGACTAGTGCTCTTTCGCAGAGCACTCTCTCGTTTGTCCGCTTGGGCAAGAACGTCTTGCGCCTGCTTCCGCATCTCGTCGATTGTCTTCTGCTGCTGCACCAACGTGTCCTTCTCAAGCCGATCTTTCTCCGCTGCCTTCTCGCGTTCAGCCACAGCCTGCCGCTGCTTATCTAGCTCAGCCTGCAATTTTGCCATCGCGTCTGCATTCGCCTTAGATAATAACCTGGATAGGTGGAGTTGTGGTCAGCGCCTCAGTCTGTGGCCTTGCCTGAGCCTAAACTAAATTAAGTTATAAACTGTGCAGTTTGTTGCGTTCACTTTGAAGTTAAGGCCCCCGTAAACCTGGAGCTCGCTAAGGAACTGACTGTGCTCTTGCTCAAATGAGCGATGGGCAATATTGAAAAGATAATAACTGATCAAACACGTTTATGAGTTGTTACAGTTGTGCTGGCACATTTGGGTATTTAAAATTCACACAAAGGCCCGTCTCCATGTTCTGTGATAAACTGTTCCATCTACTTGCAACCTGTATAGGAGATATAGGTTGGGGTCTGGGTGAGCTTTTGCTTGAAAATCTAGTTATTATTGTTTTGTATTTATTTAAACAGCATCCTGTTTGGCCTTCAGTATGTGGCTCATGGTCTCTCAAAGTAGCAATCAATTGAACGACTTTATCGTCAAACCACCCCACTCTGCTTCGAGGGTATAAAAGAGGGATGATTTTATGCTGTTGACTTAGAGATGACGGCAGCTGATTAAATAAAAAACACACACAAGTTTGCGTACTCTTCGAGTGATGGATCTCTGCGACGGATTCAAAGTGCAGGTTCAAGACTATGAAGGTCATAGTTTCATCGCGATTCGGCGCTTCTTCACTGCTCAAGGGGAAGTGAAGCCTGGCATCCCTGGCTTCAACTTGAACGCCTATCAGTTGGAGAAGCTGAAGCAGCTGAGGGCGCAATTGGTCCACTCTGCAGTCAACCGGCACAATGTGACCGCCAAGCTGGGCTTTGACAAATTCATTGAGGTGAAGAGGGCGTGATCTGGCTCAAGCGGCTGCCTGAAGATTGCACGTAGGACTTCATGAAGCGCAACTTAGTGGCGCTGACGCCTCGTCTGTGGCGAGAACTGTGGAGGAGGGCCAGTTGGATCGATGGTGAGCTGCGAGGGAAGTCGCAGGAGAGCGAGTACGAGCTGGAAGCTGAGGACATCAAGACGGAAGTGGACACTGGCACCGAGCATCAAGAGGATGACAAGGCGGAGACGCTGCTCATCGCCCAGTCTGACAATGCAACCAGTGCGCTGCCTTCACCGGTCCCATCTGCTTCATCGTCACTTGGCCGCATTCCGCAGCAGGACAGCGACTTGAGGCAGGACCCGAATTGGTACCAGTTCCGTGCGACTGCGGGGCTCGGCATCAGCGGTTACAACAACAACAAAAACAACAGCAGCGGCAATAAGCGAAAGCTGCCGTGGCCCCTGCGCAGGCAGGATGCCGTGAAGCTTCCGAAGTGGAACGACGAAGACAATGAGTGATTTGGTTGGTTTTACATTAGTTACTTTTACGCAGACTTTTACATGTTCAGTTGTGCTTAATTTAATGCTTACAATTAGCTAGTTAATGGTTAGTTGCATTACTTGATTTCTTCCCGGTTACTTGATTTAGCTGGAATAAATGTTTTACTGAAATCTGTATCTAAACAATGGGTTTTGCTGTGCTGAATTGGTGGGGGAAAGTTAGCTATGATCGGGGTTGGTTCTGATTCGAATATAGGGCCACCAGCCATAAACCCCACCAGCCATAAACAGCGATTAGGAGAGAGATATGCCGCTCTGGTGGGGGGTTGGACAGCTAGCGTCAAGAGATAAGGAAGATAAGGAAAGAGATAAGGAAAGAGATCGTGGCGAGACCAATTAGTGGTCCTTGAGCGTGATGTGTACCAGAGTGAATGCACTTTTCACAATTACCGTTTTCAAGTTTATGTTGTATACTGTATTGAATGCTACATGCTTTTGTTATTGTTTCTATTCTGCATTATTATATTTTGGTTCTGTGTATGCAAACGATAAATATTGTTTTTATACTGTAAAGTCTCGAATTTTGCAGTGAAATGGTGGAGTAAGCAATATAATTGTTGGCAGCTGTATGATTATTGCCATTCCATTTTGTCGGAAAGAAGCTTAAGAAAAGAACTATTACTTTGTTACATTACTAATGGAATGGAAAATATTTACTATAATCCCGTGCAGCCAGCCAGCTTCTCTGGTTGCAACAAGCTTATGCATGAAGTTCGAAAGCAAGGTGACAATGTGAGTGAAAGAGCTGCAAAGAATTGGCTGAATGATCAGGTAGTCTATACACTGCATAAGCCAGCAAGAAGAAATTATGCTCGAGCACCTATTGTAGTTCGAGCTATGGTTGATCAATGGGAGCTGGATCTGGTTGAGATGCTTCCATTTGCAAAGTACAATCATGGATTAAAGTATATTCTCACATGTATTGATGTGTTGTCCAAGTTTGCCTGGGCCAAACCACTGAAATCAAAGTCAGCAGCAGATGTGAGATCTGCATTCGAGGCCATTCTGAAGAGCACAAAGCGCAGGCCTCGAACAGTTCGCTCAGATCAGGGCAAAGAATTTGTTAACTTGAGCTTTCGTCAGTGCTGCATCGACAATGGAATTCTGGCATTTAAAACTAACAGTGAGCAGAAGGCATCAATTGTGGAAAGGTGGAATCGAACTCTCAAATGTAAAATGTGGCGATATTTCACATACAAAAGCACTCTACACTGGGTTGATGTGCTGCCTAAGTTAGTGAAGCCATATAATAGTACATATCACAGAAGCATCCGAATGGCACCCAGAACTGTCTGCAAGGAAAACGAATCGGAAGTGTGGATGAACTTATATGATGGCAAAGCAATTGAGACTTTGGATAAAGTTAAGAAGCCGAAATTCTGTGACAGCCAATCCGTGAGAATCTCCAATGCGCCGAGGCTATTCCGAAAGGGATACAAAGCAAACTGGAGTGAGGAAGTGTACACCGTTGTGTCCAGGGCCCCGAAGCACTACCCCTACATATACAAGATTAGAGACATGAAAGGAGAAGAGATTCGAGGGCTCTTTCATGAGCATGAGCTGCAGGCTGTCCCGGACTCACAGCGGCTGTATGTGATTGAGAAGATATTGAAGACTGAGAAGCGGAAAGGAAAAGTTAGATATCTCGTCAAGTGGGCCGGCTACAACTCAACTGGCTGGGTGGATGAGAAAGACTTAAGAAAAGTCTAAAACTTTTAATCATTGCGATAAGTTTTATGATCAATAATAAGAAACATTGTCATCAGCAGCGAACATGCTGAAGGTACTTCTAGTGACTTTCGTTTTCGCCTGCCTTCACCTATTTACTTGGATCGAAATGTTGACTATGAGGCAGGTTGAAATCCATCTGCCTGTTGCATGGTTCAATCTTGACGAACCTTACTGCATCACTGTCTCAGATGGAAGAGAGCATGAGGCCCTGGTTCTTCAACCCGGACGCTTTGCAAGAGTGGAGGAGCTGGTGAAGCGCCTGAATGACCTGCTGGCCAATTCTGAGTCGCTGTTCTTTGATGCAAGGAGCGACAAAGATTCTGAAATGGAGGCTGACGAGTCGGGACTGATGGGGCGCAGCAATCGAGATTTTGGTATCAAATTAGAAATTCAAAACTCGAGAACCGTTGTGCATAACAGCACTGCACGAGCGGAGCTGCTTCTTCCATCTAATAAAATTCTGCAATCGTTGGGATTTGGAAGCCAGGCAGTGACAATCCAACCCGGTCGACACGTGTCAAAGCATTGTACAGGCTGCCCGCGCACAAATCTAATTAGTGTGCACTGCAGCATTGTTGAGTAAACTAACTGGAACTCCCTACTGAGAACTGTTGGAATGAAACCTGAGATGGAATGGGGCAACTACATGAGCAAAGTGTTTAAGAAAACACTTTTCTTCCCAATTCAGAGTCAATTTTCTACACAGCATTCGAGTTTGTCTACGCGACATCTATGGCTGCTCGCTGACTGCACAGACTTGCAGCCCTGTTTTGCTTACAGTTCAGATTCGAGAGAAAAATATATGAATTATCAGCAGCTCATTCAGAAATATTCGGGGGTTCTATCAGGGATCGAAAAGCCAGCACTCTGTGGCAGAGGAAGTTTTCCCGGGGTCATGACATACCAGCCTCCGCCAGCAGCTTCATCATCATCAACGTCACTGCTTACCAGTTTCACTGGCAAAAGAAAAAGTCGCCTACCCCAAAAACGGACAAAAAATAAGCCGACAGAAAATAAATCTGGCGGAGATAACAAAAGGATGAGGAGTAAGCAAAGGAAGCGAACCAAGACTGGCGAGAAAAAGCCTAAGAATATGACAGCTAAAACAAAGAACAAGACAAGTAGAAAAAAGCGAAAAGTCAGCAGGAAAACTGTGAAGCGCGTGCTGGACTCCCTGTCATAAGCAATGGCTTACGGAATTAACCCCAGGCTCGATCTGTTCAAGACTCCCGTGCTACAGACATGCATTGAAAAGTCTACTTATGTTGATATTCACCCTGTTAATTCCATTGCTGCAAACTCACCCATTGAATTTGACTGTCATCAATCAGCTGATGAATATTGATCTGGAGAATTCCTTTCTCTACATTCGCTGCCGCATCGTCCGACATGATGGGGGCTTGTTGAGGGAGAATGTCCTAAACGATGATGATGGAGCTGTTGCAGAGCGCAGAGACAGCGATGTGCATCCTGAGAATTTTGTTATTCAAACTGCCTTCTCCGATGTAATTGTCAGCATTAACCAGCGAGTTGTATCTGGAGGAGATCAGCTCTATCCCTACCATGCTTACTTTAAAGCCCTAATGTGCTCATCTGAAGCCCAGAAAAGGCATTTTTATCCCGCTGGGTTCTTGGAGTCAGACTCTGCTGCTGAGGGGCACACGGAGAGCCACAGGGAATCCCGCTGGATGGAGTATGCGGGGCCGCTCTTCAGTGACATTTTCCAGTGTCCAGTATTTCTGCTGAACAGTTTGCACCTGCACAAACTGGTGCCCAACGATGGAGCATTTGCAATCAGAACTCCAGCTGCCAACAACACGGCATACCGGGTGGAAATCTCCCACTGCATTCTCCATCTTCGTAGAGTCAAAGTGGTGCCTCACATCAGCTTAGCCCATGAGCAGGGACTAACAAGCCAAAATGCACTTTATCCCATTGAGCGCACTGAAATGCAGAACTTCATTCTACCGCAGGGAATCCACTCAAAAAACATTTAAGGATTTACACACGGAAAACTTCCAAAGTTCATCATGCTGGCCTTTGTGAGCCACCGAGCCTTCAACGGTCATCATCACTGCAACCCGTATCAGTTCCAAAACTTCAACCTCAGTCAGCTGGCTCTAAAGAAAGGAGGCGAGTCCGTGTGCCATGGTGCATTCACACCTGAAAACAATTCGTTTGTGAGGGAGTACTTGCACTACCTGAAAAGCTGTCAATCTGCAAGCCACGCCAACTCGATCCCGTGGATTCCCTACCAGCTCTTCTCAACCGAGAACACCGTGTTCGCATTCGATCTCACACCTGAGGGGGCGGCTCTCTGGTACGGGCAGAAGGAGGGGAACCTGCGACTGGAGATTCGCTTCCGACAAGCCCTGAACGAAGCCGTGTCATGTGCCTGTATGACTCACTGATTGAGGTCACCAAGCATAGGGAGCTCTTGCTGGACTAGACAGGCAGTGACATGGACTCAACTCAACTGCTTGCTCTTACCAGAAGCTTTTTGCCTAGAAGCAGCAATTTAATTGTTACTTTGGGTCCACAGTTTGAAAATGCGAGAATGAGTTTACACATGAAGTTTTTGATGAAAAACTCTCATGAGGGCAAGATTATTTTCTTTCTGCTGCAGCACAGCGAGTCATTTGGTCACTGGGTTGTGTGTTATGTTGGTAGAGACAGTTCTATCGAGCTATTCAACTCCCTAGGCTAAGAATCGAAGACACTAAATGCAATAAATAGTTTTTTCAAGAAATCCAGAAGTTTCGATTGTCATTTGATCAGCAACGTAAATCGAATTCAATGCTGTGACTCGGCAAAAGTGTCATCTAAATGACAGGATACTACGACAGTTTGAGGCCAGCTTAAGAAAACGGAAGCCTTCAGTATAGTTCAATAATTCCCCTCCCCCAAACTTTTAAATTATGGAGTCACTGAGAGTCCTCTATGATGTTCGACTGCGGCAGGGTAGCTGCATGATTGTCTGCGGGCCCACCAATGCTGGAAAGACAACCTTCGTGAAGCATCTGATTCAGTACAGAGATGCCCTGTTTGATGTAAAGCCAGGGAGAGTTCTGTGGTACTATGGGATTTCCCAAACAGCCCATGTAGAGCTGAGCAGCCTTGGTGTGTACCTGCAACAGGGATTTCCCACAAGCATTGAGACATCACTGAGACCCAATGATCTGGTAGTTTTTGATGACCTGATTGATGAAACATCCAATTCCTCTTCAATGCGAAATGTGTTTACCGGAATCGCACACCATTTGCCGTGCTTTCTGGTGATGCTGACTCAGAACATGTTTTTCAAGGGAAAGGAGTTGCGAACAATGAGTCTGAATGCAATGTACTTTGTGATCATGAAAAACCCCAGAGACCAGCTGCAGATTGCTGCACTGGGCAGGCAGTGCTTTGCAGAGAAACCCGGCTTCCTGCTCTCAGTGTACAAGCATGTGACAGCGCAGGGCAGGGGTGCCTATCTGTTTCTTGATTTTCACCCATCCACCCCTGATGAACTGCGTGTTCGAGCCAGAATTCTGCCAAACCAGCGGCCCCATCTTGTTTACGCTTAAGAATGGAAACGCTTGTTTTCAATATTCATCCTTTTTTATTATGGAAGTGTTTGATTCTCACGAAAGCTTTTTTGCTGTTCTCGCCTTATCAAAATACACCAACAGCCTCAAGCGTTTGTGATTTGCTGCAGCAAAAGCACCTCAATGTCCCAGTATCAGCAATCGGAAAGTCAGTTAGGAAGCAAATCACCGATTCAACTGCTGCTGCAGCTGCTGAAGTTGGGAAAGCGCAGCTTTCAGTCAAAGGACTGGGGAGTAAGACAGCCTGGCTAAGGATAAGCAAAAGAAAAAATCTATTTAAGAAAGGGGACTGAGTCGATTTCTGCTGACCGTAAAGAATTCGTCCATCATGAACTGCATCGACATACAGGGCTTCATGTCTCAGGGAGCAAGCAAACATTTCATTGTGAAGGAGTTGGCTATTGTTGAAGTCAGGGCAGGAAGCTACTACATAACTCATCATGTTTACGCTCCACCATATCCATGGGAGCGAGTGTCCCCTGACATGCAAATGTGCTACAGGCAGCTCTCAAAGTATCAGCATAAATTGAAGTGGACCGACGGGACCCGGCCATACATGCAGTTGGCGAGCGACATTTTGACTATTGCTTACGGACCCACCTGGACATGCGGAGAGAAAAAGTCAATCTTTCTAACTGAGTTGCTGGGTAGACAAGTATACAACCTAGAAGATCTAGGATCGTCTCCTGCAACAGAATCAGTTTGTGGTGTGCTGTGAGAAATTCCTTGATGTACTATAGCTGGCTGAAACCAAAGTTTTGCATCAGATTAAGAAGCGAGAAGTGTCCGTGGCATAAGAGCTCCTATAAAAGCAGCAGCAGCAGTAAAAATGAGTACAGTAGCTTCAACCCTACGAGTCACCAACCTGGTTGGCGGAGTGGATCTGAGACTGGGTGGAGACAAGGGTGCACAGCTTTCTCTAAGGGAACTGGCTCTCAGCATGGCGCACGTGATCTACCGCCCCGTCTGGCCCAGGGTGCTCATCAAAAAGATGCGGAATCCCAGAGTGACTCTGCTACTCTGCCCCACTGGGAAACTAAGCATCTGTGGGGCCAAGAGCTACATAGATGCGGCCAGGGCAGCCCGTCACTTCGTGGCTATGCTGCATCGCAGAGTGCCGGCTCAACTGCTGCCTCATCAAGCAGTCTTTGTGCGGATTAAGACTATTACTGCGCATGGAAAACTTAATCTGAAATGTGTCAACAAACTGGATGGTGAACTTCAGCTTCTTCTTGTTTCCTTTTGGTGTCACAATCTCTGCTACTGGAAACTCGGCTCGCATCGTCAGATAGCGCTCGCATGTTTGAGGCACAACATTGATGCTCCAATCTTGCATTCTATCAAGAGCAGTGGAAAAAAGCAAGTGCATGTCATAGTTCTTCAAATTGTGCAGGAAGACTGGTAGAAAGCGTCGTCTTAACTGGGCTGACATGTTGCAGCGGGCACACGCTGCACCCTTAAAAGCCCCTGTTAGGTGGTCATGATCCAGGTGCTTGTCGGTTGAACTCAAGAAGCTCTGTTTGCAGTAGTGACATTGAAGAGCAGAGTTGAAAGCGTTGCGGTCTTGTTGGCTCATCTCAACCTTCTGATAGCTGTGACTTCTGTTCCAGTTGCAAATCTCACGCGCAACTTTCTCAATCCCGCGAAGGAAATCTTCAATGCAGTTGTTCGGATCTGAGTCAGTAAAGAGGTGAACGGCTCCTTCATCCTTCAGAGCTGGTCCTTTCATACCACTTCTGGCAACAACTGTGAACCCGGCGGCTGCTGGGAGATGCTCAGCGAGTAGCCGAGGACCAGACCTTTGCTCTCACTGCTGCTGCTGCTGTTGTTGGTTTTCATCCGTAATCGGACAGACGAAGGCTTCAAGATCGGCGTACATTACAGAGGGCGCTTCAAGCGTCCTTTGATAGTTTACAAACGTCAGAGTGCGCCCAGCTTCCGGCATCACCTCCTTCATCCCATGATCGTCGGATAGGTAGCATTGCTCCCTGTGAGCCACCAATCTGTCGGCACTCCTGAATGCTATTAAGCAGCGCTCACACCACTTTCGGTGGTACAGACTGTTCTTACTGTTCAGTAACCTATCGAGGTTTACTATGCCGCACCAATGTCTGTTGTTGGCCTCTCCAAGAAGCAGCAAGAGAACGATCCGACGGTTAGCGATTGTCGCTGCTTTCGGCTGCCTCAACACCTTTACACCACCTCCCACTAAAAACGGTTCTCGGAATCCGGTCGGAGCATCTGATCGGAATTTATAGTGAAATTGTCTCGTTCAATCCGATCGGATTCTTGTCGGAATTTCCGATACTTAAATGACGCCTAAATCCGATTGAATTGCGAATACTTAATTTTACTTCTATAGCACACGTGTCAAGCTGGTATTAACAGGTAGGCTGCTACATCAGTCACTGAAGACAAGTTATAGCATGAGTGAGGTATAATTAGCACTAGCCGTGATCACAAAGATACTTCGTTTTGAAGGCCGAAACAACCATTTAAATGTATAAGCAATTTGTTAGATTGTTAGATTGTTAGATTGCTTCCTCTGTGGCAGAGGAAGTTTTCCCGGGGTAATGACATACCAGCCTCCGCCAGCAGCTTCATCATCATCAACGTCACTGCTTACCAGTTTCACTGGCAAAAGAAAAAGTCGCCTACCCCAAAAAACGGACAAAAAATAAGCCGACAGAAAATAAATCTGGCGGAGATAACAAGAGGATGAGGAGTAAGTTGGCCAAAAATGTACTGGATGCGGTGGTTCAATGAATTTCTATAAAATAAACAAAAATAAGAAACTGCATTTACTTCAGAGTACTGCAGAAAGGTAAGGTTAACTGTTCAGATGATCTGAGAGGATCCAAAACTGATACACTGTCTTGCAAAAAGTTGACGAACAGGAGCATAAAGTGCTGATTTCGGTAAATTGGCCCAACAATTGCAGTCTTCACCTAGAATAACGATAGGGTTATATTGTAAAATGTGACTATGCTGTCATGCGAGCCTGCCATTATTTACTAATAAATTGTATACTTGTAGTATCAGCTAGATTGATACTACAAACATTTATAATCAAGCTGCAGTAGCAAATGCCCAAACGATACATGAATCTATAAAGAAAGCTTGAGACAAAGTGGTTACACATGCGAGTAAAACTTGACAAGGGGTCGTGGGTAAGCAAGTCCACTGAAATTTAAGTCAACAGTCTGATATTACGAGCTACATGAGGCATGAGTAGCAAAGAGGATTTGCAACGATAGTTACCTGATGTAGCTTATCTATCAAAGGAGTTGCAAACTGATGTTCATCGCCAGAAAGAATTTTATCGACTTCATAATGCATTAAAGAAACAGCACCGGCATGTTGAGAGGCAGCCACAGCGACAAGTGCGTTCAGAATCTGTGGATGAAGACATACGAACTCAAAATATTCCCACTGAAAAATGGCAATCGGAATCCGATCGGAACTGCCAATCGGAAATACGATCGGAATTAGTCTCGGTCGGAACGATCGGATTATGGTGGCCGGTTTCCGATCGGTTATTTCCGTTTAATTTCCGTTGTTTTCCGATTGATTTCTGCACTCTTCCGATTAACCTCGGACCTTTTCTGATTAATTTCCACCCTGCCTTTCACAGTGTAGTATCCATTACCATTTTATGGCATTAGGTAGTGTAAAGTTCAACAAATAATATGAAAGCCAATCAAGACTTTTCCATTTCGCTTAAACAGTTGACATGCATTAAAAGTGCACTTTTGGCTGAAAAAGTTACCTCTGGCCACATGCACATCTACATTTTAGAGTGGGCACAAAATTTTCGGAGAGTGTTAGAGAATAGTTTAGAAATGATGAGAATCACATCAAATTTTTTCATTTTTTTGTCTTATTCTATCGGAGAGAATACATTTCAGTCACAATCGCTGCACCAGAGCTAGAAAATTACAAGTCGTAATTTGCATTCTAAGGTGATCGATTTCGCAGCTGCAAACACAGGATAGTCAAAATCCAGTCCTAACATTTCAATTTTCATCACTGTCAGAACCAATATCTGGTTGGTGCGTTCTCTTCTCCCTTCTCCGTGGCTCGCTCGTTTGTTCGTCGCCTGCTTCTTCGTCGCTGGGTCCAGCTGCTTGGCTCTGCCGCTTTCGAGCCCCATCAAAGAACGTTTGAACGGCCTTGTTTATTTCCGATAACGAAAACTTGGATGTCAGTGCACCTGCATCAAGAAACGTAAGATTACAACTTCCCACTAAAAAAGCTTGGTCGGATTCCGATCGGAAATGCAGCTCGGAAACCGAGTGGAAATTTGTCCCGGGAAATCCATTCGGATTCTGATCGGATTTGACGATCGGACTCATCCAGAGCTTTTCGTTTCACTTTCCGAGCTGATATAAATGACGAAGCACAAAGCGAGTACAAACATGCATGTGCTACAATGTAGCCGAAGATCAGTGTACACGCAGTCATGCATGTACATTTAGACAGCCCGATCCCGTCTGAAAATTCAATGACACAAAGACCGGGTGTGCATCATTTTACATCAAATACAAAATTGCTCAATGGCAGCAGATGGAAAGGAATAATAAGTGTTTATTTAGTGTTTACAAAATAGAACATTGCAGCAACGCGTGGTGGGCCACCAAAGCAGTCACTAATAGGGTGCAGGTTGGAGACAGTTCGACAAGTATTTTATAGTTGTTAGGTCAATTTGATTAGGCCTAGTGTAGTGCGGCTGGAAATGTTCTGTTAAAATTGCACTAAATATTTAATTGTTGCTATATAGTAACTATAGCAATTGCAAATAGCATTATTATGTTATTAATTTCTACTTTTTTGACCCTTGAAAATAAAGCAAATATTAATTATAAATTATTTTAATCGTTGTCTAATTAAAATATAATCGCACCAGTTTGAAAAGCGCGCTGCAATCGAGTGAACAATTGTAAGGCGCTGCGCTGCGAGTGAACTGAAGACGTTAAATTGCTGTAGTGAAACTGTTCAAATTCGCGGCCTTCAAACCCAGTTGTACTACACTAGCATTTCGGTCTCGGAGCAGTTAAAATTTAAGTTAGCGCGAAGTTTCGACGAAAGGGACAATTTTTTACTATGCCACCAAGTTACATATTTTCCTCGTCAGTGCTGTCGGATATGCGTTGCACTCGCATCGTCGAGCGACGCCTGCTTGGAGTGGGGGCGCCATGCCCGCCGGCCACGTCCGATTCAGCTGATCCCTCGTGGCTTCGACGCTTCCGGACGCCATCGAAGAACCGTTCGATTGCCTTATTGATGTCGTGCAGCGTAAATGAAGAGCCCAACGCGTCTGAAATTTGACAATCACAACATAAGCAGGTTGTCAAGTCCACAACTGTTGACCTGAGAGAAATACATGTATGAATTACGGCATGAATACGTATGGTTATGGCAGTACCCACCCCGTACATTTATCAGTACGTTGTATCAGACAGTATATCACTATTGATATCACTATTAAGAATCAACTCTGGTAATTGGTACATATGCGACAGTAAAGCATAACCTACCCTTCACAATCCCTCCAAAGCACTTGTCGAAAGACATCTTGGAGTTCTCTTGTTGGCCACGGCCTCGGGCATCCTTGCCGCCAGTGCGATTGAAGCGCTGCTGGAAGTCTCGCGCCAGAAGCTCGTTCATCGCATAGCGAACAGACTGAGTCACAGAAGGGCCCAGGCACTTTTTCTGAATGAACGAAGTCTAAAATTCACACATGAAAGCGTCTGGACCATTTCCCCGAGTCTACAGTACCGAAGTTCCGAACGCATGGTGGAAGTTTAATAGTAAGAGAAATGCTCATAAGATATTAACTAACCAGCGCAGTCTTGGCCTCCGCACTGGCAGAAATCTTCTCGACTGCACTGTTGAGGTCGGCCTCGTTTGCGACAGGAAGCCCGAATGGAATTTCGAGCGTGGGTGCCGCAGCAGCTCCCCGGAGACTGGACGACTCAATCGTGGCCTTTAGCTTAATGAGTTCGCGAATGCTCAAGAGCTGCAGACAGTAGAGCCCTGAATAATGAGTTGAAAGTTGCATAGTAAATTAACTTCAATTTACGTGCCAGTTCCAAGCTAGACGCTGTCGATTTCATCCACCTAGCTGTTCAAGCAACGAGTGTGCGCTGGTCACCAGTTACATTTTGCGGCTGTTGTCAACTACTGCTATCTCAGCGTCAATAACAATAACTCCATTACCTTCAACAGATCCCCACGTGTACCCACAAGCCTCAACCTGGCTTCTGGCTTGCGTTTCCAGCTGAGGCAGAGCTGAAAACTGTGGATTAAATTTTCGTTAGAAACCGTGGCAAGTTCTGAAAAAAACTGTTGCAAGACTTCATGAAACGAGTTTTACAAATTACCTGCGCAGGCTGTCGCAGCTGTTCGCGCGAGAAGCTGGCTCTTGGGGCTGAAGTTGGAGTGCACGAAAACTGCCTAGACGGGTGTCGAGTAGGCGTCGAGCTTCCAGACGAATTGAGAGCTGCTTGAGGGTGCAGTCGCTCAAAGGCTGGGCTGTCGATCGACTGCGGTTCTGGTGGAGGTGCCATGGAGGTGCGGTTCTGAAGTTTCCTGACAGTGCTCTGCGCCATTGTGCCGTCGTAGGCCTGGGTTGGTAAAGAAATGATTAGAATAGATAATTTTTTTCTCAGCACGTTAATCTGTAACATAGTAGGAGAAATGATATACTCAACAGTAACCATACACGCATTGAATGAGATGATGCAGACATAACAGAGGTGTATAGATATAAACATAACAATGTGATGTGTGACAACAAGCCGTCACGCTAGCCTGGCATTGGGGTGAGGTGAAGACAGTGTTAGATTAGAGAAATTAAAGAAAAGAATAAAATCCAAACTATTAAAACTGTCTCAATTATTTTGTAATATGTCTGGCAAACTGCCAAGTGCAATAATTTGAAATTAATAAGCATACTGTACTCCAAATGCATGAATACATAAAGACTATAAATGCTTGACATTTTTAAATAGACACAAATGTAAGCACGTACTTCTGCAATTCCCGAAGCTTGCAGAGTTGGCAGTGGAGGGAGGCAAACAACACCAGAAGACCCAGACAATGATTCACTTCTCTGTGTGGGACCCCGGTTGGCTTGTCCATGGCTGGCTGCATCAGCAACCTACAATTATATTATTTTATATTTTATATTAACGCACGTGGCAGACCTTAGTTGTATACTAAATATTAAATTAAATATTATTTTACATTATACTTACAGCATCAATATCTGTTGCATCATTGTCTGTCTCAAGATTCTTCATAGGAGGAAATGTCTGTCTTTTGTTGGATCGAACACGATCTGGCAGAATCTTTAGTAGCTTGCTTGGACGATAGTGCTTCTCTTTGACCACAGCTCGTAGCATGGCTACAGTGTCACTGGTGTCACAGGCATGTGGAACAACTTGCAAAACAATGCAATCTTCCAACTTGTCATTATATATTACCTGAATATGAACTTCTTCAAGTTTGTCCACTTGCCTCCATTGCTCAATAGTCCACTTAGTAAAAGAGCCAAGAAGGCAATCTTCCTCATCAGCTTCTATTACTTCATAGTCAGAGGTAAAATACACAATAAACTTCATTGAGTCACTGCAACAAGATTACTGAACTAAAGTTTTATTATTTAATGATTTAGCAACTGCACAAGACACTGCATGTACTAAGAAGGACTATTTACTCATTGTGGTGTAATGTTGGCCAAGCAGTAACTAAAGTTTTTACAGCATAATATGGCACATAACATGTAATTATTCCATTGGAACAAGTGAGTTACAAATTTAGAGGATACACAAAAAATGTTTATTGAATTGTTCATAGGGGCCTATTGCTACTTGCTAACTTACTAGTAGACAACTTGTCAAAATACATTTACACTAGAATTCTGCCACAAAAATCATAAATAGTCTGACTAGGACATTCACATTGAAGGACACATTACTTAAATAATACGTACTCATATTTGCAAGCACTTAGGAAGGTTATAATAAAGCATAGAAATTATACAAAACAATAATAATTGTTTTTTGTAATAAAATTAATTAATAATAATAATAAAAATAATAATGATCATCTTATTTCATACCATGATCCGAACAAATGCTTTAGTTTGTTAATGGCTATAATGGCTATACTACTTCAATATTATATAATATATATGGAATTATATATTTTTTTATTCTAGACCTAATTAAATTATATTTGCTGACTGTATACACAATTAAATTTGTAAACAACTTAGGCAAGACACAATTATGGACGATGGACTTCAGGCAAATAACTTGATTTACTTGATGCAAGGAATGACCAGATAGTCTCCGCCAAAGGGAATTAGAATGGCCTTCTTAGAAGGTTGCAAGTTGGATACAAATGTCTTTGAATGCTTATAGTAGCCTATGCCAATTGATTTTGATGGATATGGATAGGAATAAAGGCTTCTATCAAATGTGAGAACCTGGCCTGAAATAAGACCATCATTTAAATTGGTGACAATGACAACCTTTCCATCAACAATAGCACAGTTATTAGGACTCTTATTAGTAAAACCAATGTCACCCAACTTGTCATTAGAATATAAAAATCTCACATTCAACAACTGGTTGACAGATTGGGCAAAAACATGATTGGTACAACGAATTCTCTTCTTGATCAATTGCAAGTAGTTTTCAAAAGGGAAAGCTGAAAACGTGTCAAGTGGGCCATACATTTGCACAAACTCAGGAAGGTGCAACAGAGCATGCCAATTATAAGAAACTACACTGTTGTAATATAGGCTTGGTGCCTCAGCAACAAACTTTTTCAAACAAGCCTCAGCAGCATCAAAATAAATTTCACAGTACTCAGGTGAATTAAGGACTGAAATTGACCAATGCAATAATAGATAATGATTAAAGTAGACCTTTGGCAAGGTATTCTTAAAAAGGAACGGACCAAAGTACAAAAGACATTGGCGGAATTCCGTTGCTTTAAAGTATTCAATGTCAGCAAAAGTGCGAAGCCGTCTTTGAAAATCTGAAGGAACAAATTCCTTAATATACATTATTTTTCTATTTATTTCCTCTTTTAATTGGGATGACAACTTGCAAGCAAGTCGAATGTGCTTTGCTCCAAGGAAGTAAAATTTGAGCAACTTCTTTACAACCCCTAAGTAGACAATATGCATTGGGTCGGGTACAAAATTGGAATACATTGGAACAATCCTGGCTAGTGGAGAAATACCAAGTTGGTTATTTTCACGCCCTTGTTCATAATCTTGATTTGTTCGAGCCTCTGCAATGGTATTAGAAAAACAAATTCTGTCACCTGTGTAATTTCCTACTTGACGACACCAACTACAGCCAAGATAACTGGAATGACCTTTCAAACATTGAATAAAGTTTCTAGCAGGTGTGTCACAGATAAAGACAATTGACTTAATAAAAATTCTTTTCATATTATAGTCAAAACCATTCTGTAGACCTGCAATTTCAGAACAAAACCTTTCTAAGAAGACATGTAGGTCAGGCTTTCCAATGCCACAAAAAAGGCCAAATGGCACAGGTCTAAAACAATTATTTACTAGCATCAATATAGGCCAAAGATTGATTCTAGATGACTTGAATAAAGGAAGACCATCAACATTTACCCTTAAGGAAACAAAGAAGTTTGTAATTCCAGATGGAATTGTAAGGATTTTGGAATCAAGTAAAAATTTCAAATTGTCCACAATGGAGAGAAAGGCAACATGACCATTATTGACATTGAACCTCGTGATCTCTGTGCTTGGACACTGCCTCTTAAGCATGTAGACAGAAGTGGGTATGTCAGTGAAGAAACGAGCCAAAAGCCGAAGTAGGTAATTCATGGCAGCACTAGTAATATTGAATGTTATGTAAAACAATAGTAACTCTTGCACCAAAGTAAGTGGCGGAGGTCTATTATAGCCAAGAGAGTCATCTTGTTCTTCAACTTCTTCATCCATTTCTTCCTCAAAAAGAGCATGCATTTGGCTATCAAAGTCCATTGGCATTGGACCCACTGCATCAAAGAATGTCTCTTCAGGCTCAGCATTGCTCTTTGTATCTTCATTTTGTCCCATCACATTTTCTAGATCTAGCCTAGCCTCAATATTTGTAGCCCCAATCGTCGGAAGCTCTTGTAGTATTTCTTGCATTTCCCTGGCTACCTGTCTATTTGATGCACGACTTGGCAAAGCCATTAAATCAAATTAATCAATAAATGACAATACTTATTTATTATTAGAACTAGCTTTTGCCTTATATGTTTTTAGTACACAATGTAGTCAATTATTTTAATTTGCAGTCTCTTTCAATATGAGAAATCTAGGACTAGCACTAGATAGAATTTATAGAATTGGCCCTTGTTTACTACTTTGCGATGGTCTGAATTGAAACTGGCTATGAGTATAGTACAATGTCAGTATATATTATGTATAGCTGGACAATTGGTGCCTATCATATACTGTACTCAAATATTAATAAGCTTCTGCAAGTGCCACTATGGTCAAAACTCACTATGCAGTATTGCAGTATACCAAATTGTTCTTTTTAGGTATAGTATAATAGTTTTGGCTAGCTGTTATCACAAATAAACAATAATAATATATTTTATTACTGAAATTAGCGATTATATAGTCCGCCAGTAAAAAATTCAAGCATACAAGATAATAGGAGACTAAAGAAATGCACTAAATGAACGAAAGGAGTAGCATACTAGTATAGTATTTGCGTGTAACCACAGATGAAGTTAATTGCAGAGAGTTCAAAGTTGTGGTCTCACTGTCCTGTGTTGGCTAAAGGAGCTGTGTTCAAAAGAGCTGATGTTCCAAGCGAGCGCAAATTAGTGAAAATGGAAGTGTGCAAATTAAACTGGTCAATAGCTTCAACACTTGATCGCGTAAAACAAAGCTTGCTAGCTGTTCTTCTTGCAAATTGCGAGGGCGCAGAATTCCCGTCTAAAAGAGTTTTTTCTTCAAAGTGGACAGTCATCATACTAGTTGATAAGTATGCTGATATTTTTGCGAAGCTTGCGTTCAAAATTATTGTCGGAAAGTGACGGCTCGGGTGCAGTGTAAATTCCGGTCGGAATATGGAGCCTCATATTCCGGTATGTTTCCGGGGTGCTTCCGAGAAGCAAAGAAAGCCAGGAAATACTTTGTGTAGTTTTTGGATGTCATTGGAGCACATTTTTCATAGTTTTTTTGCTTGCAAATCTAGTTCCACCAGATTCCGATTGCCCTGCTAAAATCCGGCCAGATTCCGATGTCAATCCGATAACCCGTTTTTAGTGGGTTCAGTCAAGTGTATAGGGAATAGCAGTGCGGAATCTATGAATAGTCTGGATCTTAATGGTTAGCAATAATATTGTAGCTCATTAGTCCATAACTTTATGGTTCAAATACTCAATTAGATTGACTTGCCTTTGAGAATCTCGCCGAATGAGCTGTCAAATGAGTGTTTGGTTGGGCCTGCTGAATTCCCTCGCGTGTCCTTGCCACCCGTCCGGTTGAAGTGTCGTTGGAAATCTCGGGCTATCAGCTCATTTATGGCGTAGCGCACAGACTGAGTCACTGTTGAGGCAATGCACTTTGTCCGCAGTTGTGATGTCTAAAATATAAATTGTAAATCCTATCTGATCCGGATGAGAATTCTGATCGCAAAGGGAGAGAAACTGCATCGGCAGGTGACAGTATCTTTGTTATTGATATGGCAAGCGTATTTCTTGGGACACCTTTTGACAATAGACGTGCAATGTACGCAGATTATAGTTGGCTGCGTAGCTGTGTCACAGATAGACAAATGAGTGCATATGAGTGCAAAATTCGACTGGTACAACAGCAGAAAACAGAAATTGCTCATTACCAGCACAGTACGGAGATCGGAATTGGAGCGCAAGGCTTCCACCGCCCTTTTCAGATCTGTCTTATTACTGACGGGTAGGTCAAACGGCAGTTGTGCGGCAGTTGCAGCTTGAGTAGGCATCGTCTCTAGCGTAGACTTTATCTTCATTATCTCGCGAAGATTGAGTAGCTGGAGGCAGTAGAGTCCTTAATAAAGCGGTGAAAAAAACGCTGTATAGGCTGCGCTGTAAAAAAGTGTGCTAAATTAATGCGTGCATTTAGTGAATTATATAATAAATTACCTTCGATTGACCCCCACTCATGCCCACAAGCTTCGACCTGACTTCTGGCAAAAACTTCTAGCTGGGGTATGGCCGAAAATGTTCCCTGTTAAATGTAAAAGTGTTAAGTATTTGTAGTAAATTAATGAGCAGAATTTCAACTTAAATAAGTACGTAAGTACGAGTGCTTGCATAAATGCGGTAAGCCTGCAACACGATTGAAATTAGAATAACAATGGCGTCAATCGTACTCTTCTGGGATACTGATGCGCTCCCCTTGGCGTTTGACCCGGGATGACTGCCGAAGCAACTGAAGTCGAGCAACTGGCTCCTGGCAGACATAGTTGATGAATTGGGGGTGAAGCATTAGGCACTGTAGCACAGCGGAAGCCTCTTGACGTTGCAGGACTCGCGATTGATTTGGACCCTTGATGGACAGCAGAGGACAGTGTACCGAAAATCTGACTGGAGTCGGCCGATTGCTACATGACAAATGTAATGTAGTAATCAATAAGCCCGTACAACAATCCGACGTCATCCGACGTCTGACCGACGTCTATATTCCGACCTATGACCGACGTCGCACGACGTCAATTGCGGAATAGCAGGTTTCCCATTTAACCGACGTCTGTTGGACGTCTAAAATGGACGTTAGAAAACGTCGAATGTAGACGTATTCGGACGTTGCCGATTCTTTTTACGGAATGCACTCAAATAGTTCGTATTAACCTGTTCAATAATGCCGACGTTTTCCAAATCAATTGTATCACCGAATGTCGATTTGTACGATCGTGTAGTTCGCAAACATTTAGACAGTCTACTAGCGAAGCGCACGTACAACATTCATCGTTTTTCAAGTATAACGAACAAAAAATATGAAAATAGATTACCTGGGAATTCGACAACAATTCTTCGCATGTTGCTGAATTTTTGCAATCGAAATTATTTGAAAACATTACTTTTCTTTAACATTTTTTTATTTTAGTATAGTAGCACACTCAAACTTACATAAATAAAAGCGCATGAAAAAATGTAAGTACTGATTAGTAAATTATTTGCTTTGAAACCAAAAATAGAGAAAATTTGATTTGAAGTGGATAAAAATAGAACACACTAGCACGCTAAGCCCCCCCCCCCTTGGGGGGCACTACTGTTCAGACAAAAAATATTGTGTAATGCATAAAGACAAAACCCGCATTAAAGTTAACAAAAACGATCTCGAAAAAAATGAGCTCGCATACTTTCTGACACCAAGAAAGTGTCTCTACACCAAGAGCCCCATTGGAGCAGAATTACACAAGTTACACAAACGCTGGGTTAGCCATGATTCAAACTCTGGTTTAGCCATGATTCAAACTCTGGTTTAGCCATGATTCAAACTCTGGTTTAGCCATGATTCAAACTCTGGTTTAGCCATGATTCAAACTCTGGTTTAGCCATGATTCAAACTCTTGTTTAGCCATGATTCAAACTCTGGTTTAGCCATGATTCAAACTCTGGTTTAGCCATGATTCAAACTCTGGTTTAGCCATGATTCAAACTCTGGTTTAGTCATGATTCAAACTCTTGTTTAGCCATGATTCAAGCTCTGGTTTAGCCATGATTCAAACTCTGGTTTAGCCATGATTCAAACTCTGGTTTAGCCATGATTCAAACTCTGGTTTAGCCATGATTCAAACTCTGGTTTAACCCAATTTGTTGCAATTTTGTTTGTTCTAGTTGTATTGTTGTAAGCATTATTTTGATTATGAAAAGTTCAATGAACTTTTGTGAAATAAAGCTTTTTTACTTTAGGGTTGATTTCTATATTTTTTATTATGTGAATCAGTTTATCCTAGTTTGTACTTTGTAGGCCTATTAATTTCATTCTTGATATGCATTGCTAGCATTAAAAATGCTGTTCTTGTTTACATATCAAGTTTATTTCCCTTTATTATAATTATATAGAAGCTAAAAATACTATATAAGATCTATAGCCTATATCAGCTAGCATGTTTAGATCATTTATATAATATGAATTAGGCCCAGCTGAAAATTATTTCATAAACCAAGCATTGTGTTGCATATTTTTATCATACAGTGTTACATAGCTTATTATAGGTATTGTATTATATTGAAATTGATATAATATTCCTACATGGCTGGAGTCATAGATGATTAACTCTTTTTATGTCTATTTAGCTAGTAATCCAGACTTCCCAATGTTTAAAAGGCAAGTTTCCAAGCTTTATTCTGCTATATTGAATGTAATATTTTCATACCCATTTGTACATGATTTGTACAGGACTAAAAAAATGTATAACAATGTCGGTCTTCAAGTTTTAATGTCTGTTTTTTCTTATTAGCAAGAAAACAGTAATAAGTATGTTTACTGTGTTAAGTTGTTAAATAAGTGTAGGTATATACTTAGCAACAGTCAAAAGTGACACATCTAATGAAGGAGAAAAATTTTCTCTATATCACTTCAGTCAAGAGTGATATAACTTACTTCATGCATTGGGGATTTCAATTCTAAAAAATGTTTATTTCCACACCAATGCTTGCAATTTACCCATTTTCCTTCAACCTTAGCTTATGCCATGGTGCAAGTTGCATCACTTGCAGACAAGTGAGAGGAGAGAGAAAAGTGTTCTCTTGCTAGAGGTGTCACTTTTGACTGTTGCTGAGAATATAGTTACTTTTAAAATAATTAAAAACAATCTAGCACAAACAGCCTTTCATCCAATAGACTTTTTGTAAATCTGTTCTATAGTCTGCAAGGTATATTTTAAGATGTTAGCTTGTGGAACAAAATTTAACTTCTCTTTTCATAGAAAAAAGCTTTAAATGTTAATGCACAAAAGAATTCTAGTCCATTTTCAATTTTTCTTCATTGTGCTTCATTCATCGGGCCTTAATGCGATTTCTCCTTTTGCTGCGATGCTGCATTTCTCATTTGGAATTTTCAAAATTCCTCTTAGTAGCCTGACGACGCAAATGATGCTTCGCTTTGCCTGCAAGGATAAGTTTTCGGTTTTTCATGAGCTTAAGATTGCAAAGACTACCTGTGTTCACTTCCTGTAGTACCCATTTACACAGTTTGCTTATATATTTTTTATAAATAACTCATTATATTCATGAAGTTATATTTCAGATATATATTTATGTAGCTCAATCAAATCAGTGGTCAGCACATGCCTAAGAAAACTATAAGTATGTAAACTTTTAAGAGCAAATTTCAATCATATGATTATCAATTTGTAGTTTCCATATGCATTGATTCATCAATCAAACCACTAATGAGCCGATTGGCCAAAGCCATAATTTAAATTACTCACTGGGAGGAGCTCAGACCCGCCTCCTCGAAAGACACAGATTTCTGAAATTGTAATTTGGATAATAAGCGAGTAAGAAAAACAGTCGCACAAATCCAGTCCCGCAGATAAATCGACATTTAAATTTATCTTACCTCCAAACTTCCGCGGCGAATGCGCACCCGCTTCACCGCAGATGGTATTTCTAAAAAAATTTCATCTGCTTTCTCGCGGATGGCAGCGGCAGCAACAAATTCAATGGCAGCAGGCGTGAGTCTGTCATCGCGCTGAGTGATCCAGGTCCGCAGACGGTCGACTTCGACATTCTGGTGGATGTCAGGCTCCATCATGCACAGAGCGGAGCTGCAATTGAGGGACATCGATCCATAATCGCTTGTCCGCGCGCCTTTAATTGCTAAAACGTCATTCGCTGACCATGACGCTACCTGGGCCGCGCTTTGTCCCCAGAACGTGCAGGTGACAGCCGTGTTTGTTGCATCTGCCAATACAATTGTGCTCTTTGCGCAAGGGCCCTTCCTTGTTGGCACTTCCGTTGGACCATCCTTTGAAATTACGACGCCAAGAACGTCGACGATAGCTCTGGCAGGAAATTGAGAAAGTACTATATTTATCTTGTAAATACATACAGGTCCAGTTCTTCTTGTGTCAAACAGACATTGCCTAAAATTTCACTTCTTGGCAATGGCAATGGCAATGGCCGGCCATTGCATAGAATTGATGGAAATTTTAAGCAATGATGCTCATAGGAAGTCAGAGTTTGAGGCAATAGCCGCGAGTGTCAATTAGGCCATTGCCTCAAACTCTGACTTCCAATGAACCCCCCATTGCAGTGTCCCCGTATTTGCTATGCATTTCCGTCATTTTTTATTTAACCCTTATTGTGCTATTATTAGTAGTGTAGTTCAAACTTAAGGATAAGAAACTGTAAATTTGAGAAATATGCTTTTTGCGTCTGGAAACGTTTCTAGATTGAACTTCGATTTTATGTGTACATGAAAAATTCACTATATTTGAATATTTAATGCTTCCTTACGTCGATCATAATCGAATCGAGGAAAATCAGCCTCGAAAGTGTAAATATATAAATATTCAATATGCATCTTTCTAAAAATCGGATTTGAATAGTTTCCCATGCTTGAATATAACGTCCTTCTACTTAAGAGCTCCTTGCCAAAAATCGCTCTAATACTTTAGTCAGTTGAAAAGTACAATGTCGTTACAACGTGAATCTTACCCGCTGGACCCGACGGTCGGCAGCTCGGATATGAGCCGAAACTTGAATTGAGGGCTGCAGATAATGTTATCAGCTCGTTCAACGAGGCCGCCGTTGTCAATATTCAATATTATTTCGAAAAATGTTGTTGGCTACGTTAAAGCGAGTGTCCGCTACTTTTGCCTCTCCACCTGACACCTGTATCGCCCTGCCCACGGCGCACAAGTTCCAGCGCTCGGCCAGCTCGCGGCCAAAGAAGCAGACCTTGATTTCGGCCGATTCGTCCGCCAGAAGAATGCTAAATAGCTATCCGTTGCCTCGTCGGCTTGTGTAATCTCGAATCTGTTCAAGAATAAGTTCAGTCACTACTACAAGTAAGTTATTTGTTCTAGTATTGATTTAGCGAGGTGGAGAATATGTAATATCTGCAGGTTCATATGCGAGTATGAGCAGCAAGATGTCGACGTAATTATGAGACTATATATCTAAGTATATAGACATGTAGCTCGTAGCTCACCTCATTCCGAAGGAAAACCTTACCCAGCACTGGAATGCTCAGCCTTCCGCAGGATTTTATATCCAAAATCTTCATTTTGTCTACGTGTATGACAAATGCAGTCAGCTGAATTTCAATATCGTAAAGTCAAGAGGTTTCCACCTATTATATATTGATTCTTAAAGTTTTTCAAACTGCCATCCAATGAGCCATCAAATCACGCGACCGATGTACAAGGGATGTGGTGATCGTGTGACCACGCGAATTTGTTTTGTGACGGTGGTATAGGTGGACATTAAAGTCATAGCTTCTTAAAAGGTGAGTTACTCAGCAGTCAATAGCAGACGATCGTTGAGGTGACGCAGATGTACATAGTGTATGATGTACCCTTCTGATTCCAAGCTGCGGATTTTTGTAGACTAATATACAGCCCGTTGAGACAATTGTCACAGCCCGTAGGCAGATTGATTTACTTCTTGATGACATTAAATCACAGCTCCATTACAGACCGGCTAATTAACAACAGTTTATTTATTAGCATTAACAGACCAATTTACAATCCATTTGAGGTATAAGCCACAGAATATCAATTGATATTCTGTGGTATAAGCCAACACACATTTCACAGACCATTTAATGTTTGCTAAACAACTAAGAGCATTTTGATAAATCAATTAACATATCCCGTTGAAAGACAAACAATTAATCCGTTTGAATACAAACTATCAGCCCCGTTGACAAACCAACTGACAGCGTGCTCATGGACATTTACTGCACGCTAATGACAAATTAGCAAACCAGTTTGCAGACCAGTTTCCTGTCCACTCTGTCCAAGCCCGTTAAAGTAATCTGAAACCAGGGATTATTGCAACCTGGATACCAGCATTACATCCTGGGAATTTATTCGACAGTCTACTTTCTAGTTACTGTGTGGCTGTCATCAAAATGTTGCAGCAGTTGAAAGAAAGCGACTGGGCGACAAGCTCACAGTAAATTAGGAAGCAAAAAATAATCAGCAGAAAAAGCAACGCATCTTCGCTTTTGACGGTCAAAAGACACAGGAGTTGCGGAAATTCTTGCACTTGCGGCAGTGCAACAGCGCAGCAAGAGAACGTTGAATAGAACAGGTGTTTCAAATTTTCCACTTTTAGATTCACAATTGGAACAAGAGAATTATGATGTACCTTCAATCACTTCTAATAATTTGCATGTGAAATATGAATAATAAACAGCACAATTATCAGATAAATATCTCTTTTGACGAATCGTAGCGTTTAGAACAGGCTGACTGAATTACAACCTGGGATTATTGCATCGTGGAGATTATTGTAAACGGTGGATTATTGCACCATGGATTATTGCTATGGATTTTTAAAATATAAGGACTATAGTATTGCTTCAACCTCGAGGGTGAACATTGCACATTGTATTATTTTAAGCTGTGGATTATTGCAACCTGCGGATATCGCAACATGGAGTTTATTTTAACATGGGGTTTATTGCAACGTTTGGCCTATTGTAATGTGCGGATTTCAACTTCGAATTTAGCTAAATTTCAAAATTGACCTGTTGATAATAGAGTAAAGCAGATTGTATCTAAACTGTTTGTCAAAAGACTGTTTTACAGGCATAAAATGTGAGTATCACGAACAATCGCAGGCCGTTGAAAAAACTTGTTGCAGGACAATATTCTGCGTCTGCTGGCCGTGAAGGACACGCACATGCCTTGGGTCACGTGCTCGACTCAGCGCAACATACAATTGGCCATGTTGAAAACACGACTGGCCCAAGTGAACGCCAAAGGAATCCAGGCTCTGACCTTGGCTCTTATGAATTGTGATTGCAAAGCAAAGTCGAACAGGAAACTGCAGTCTGCGGAATTTTACAGGCAAATCCTCAGCATTCGGCGTCAATGGAATTCTTGGTAGCAGAACAGGTGCGCCTTTGAAAGCTCCAGAAGCGATTCGAGCTACCAAAACATTCTTTTCTAGCTTCGTGATGATTAGCCTGGTTCCGTTGCAGAGACGTGGTGCATCTAAATTCCTCAGCAGCATGATAGGCACTCCGACTTTAAGTTCCAGTCGGTGCGGCGGAAGTGCCTGTGCTTCTAAGCTGTTCAGTGCCTCAACAGGAAATTGAATCGCCGCTTCTTCGTCATCTGGGATGCTGTCAATTGAAAGGTATTCCACAGCCTTTCCTGGAAACATAACCAGGCATTGAGCGTTGATTTCGTTCACCGTTCGATTGTGCGGTGCCAGAATTGCTCTGGATTCAAACTGTTGATCGCGCGTCTCAGCATTGTTGAAGCTGGGAAAAACATATCGAATCAGCTGCATCGTGTCAGATCCCATTGGCATGCAAATCTCCGATGGGAGTTCCACATAGCCTTGATCGTCCTGCTTTAGTCGTCCCTCACCGACCTATGAATGCATGTGAATTGAGGAAAATATGTGAAGTGCTAGCTGCCAGTTTTTCGAGATCAGTTATTAATCTAAGATAAACACTACGATATTTTTAAAACCAATAAAATCTCAACTATCAACAGGCGCACCTTTTATCATATTTCAAACCCTAATCTAATCGAAACACTAAATACAAGTTAAATATTAGAAACTAACCTGCAGCAGAAACTCGGCGTAGTGCGAAGCTTCAGAATCGGTGTCTGCTTGAAGTCGCATGTTGCGGGTTAGCCGATGCTGCAGAAAGCCGCTCCAAAGTGGACTCCTATTTATGCACGCCTGAATTGCGTTTGCAGCTGTGCCGCCCTTTATAACAGGCAGCAATTGTCGAAAATCTCCAGCCATTACAAACGTCAGTCCACCGAAAGGCTTGTCAGCTATTATATCTCTCAAACTGCGTTCGACTGTTTCTAGAATCTTGCGATGCACCATTGCTGCTTCATCCCATACAACAAGTCGGGTGTTTCGCAAATTTTCGGCTAGGGCACTCTGCTTTTTTATGTCGCAATGCCCGCAGCTTTCATTCAAAACCGAAGGGGAAATTTTAAATGCCGAGTGGGCAGTCCGGCCGCCAGGGAGCAGAGTTGCCGCAATTCCTGTGGTTGCAACAGCCAAAGCAAGTTCACCACGCGATCGCACGTGAGCAAGCAGAAGTTCCAGTAGAAAACTCTTTCCAGTTCCTCCTGGCGAGTCAATGAAGTGCAGACCTCCTCCACTCTGCAAACTGTCCAGCACTGCCTTGTAGATTTTTTGCTGCTCGTCTGTCAGCTGGTGCTCACGCTGCTCAACAAACGTGCTCAACTCCTGCGCGTCGAACTCGGCTTCCTGCTCAGCAATTTGAAGTGGTTCTGGCAAACCAAATTGAGACAAACTGCCGCCCATAAGGCTCAATCGCACGGTCAAATCTTGCAGAACACGGTTCACTATCCAAACTTCATCAGCTGACTCGCGATGGGCAAAATCCTCACCCATTGACAACTGGAAGCGGGACCACAAATGTTGCGCGTCTGTAGGATTGCCGTGGATCAAAATGACCGAGAATAGACTTCGAAGAGCAGCTGGCATCTGAGTCTGTTCAGCCTCTTCCATGCAGAGACGGAAATGATTATCATCTTCCAGCATGCCAAGAGCCTTGCAAGCCTCAAAGAAATCAGTGTACAGAATTCCGTCTACTGTTCGCAGAGATTCATAGCTGACCGGTCCCCGAATACGTAGCAAGGCTAGTCGTAGATAAAATTCATCTCGAGCTCTCGGGCTGACATTGTACATGCGGCCAATGGTATCTCGCTGACGAACGCCATCGTAGCCATCCACAGGTGCTCCAATCTTGGTCCTCTGCCATTCCTTTCGGTCAGCTTGCCAGATATAGTATCGCGGAACATCTGTGTACAACAGAGTGCGGGCGAAATCATCTCTGCGACAAAGTTCAAAAAACGCTGTTAGCATGCTGCGAGGTGGTCTTGATGCTTGCATTTCAGCTGTTGCCGCAGAAAAGATAACTCGGTTTTTACCAGGGAGATGGACGCACAACTGAACAACAGGCGGATAGCGGCTATGAACGCTCATTCCGAGAATTATTTGAACACCTTCATGTGGGCCCAGATACCGAGTTAACAGGTAAGCAGCGATTTCATTCCACTTTATTTCTTCACGCTGCTCCGTAGTCAGCTCAACAGTTGCCATATCGGATCCCTTGTGGAGATATTTAACTACATATTTAATTGCCCTTACGGTCGCGCAAATCTCGACGTTTAAGTGGCACCGAAATAGGCGCAACAGGTGCGCATTGTAGGGGACAACGAATCTAAAAAGTAAGAGCAAAAGTAAAGTAAGTATTAGTAATTATCACTATGAATATCAGATACATTTTCACTTCAATCAACAATTACTCTTTCTCTTCAACGATAAATATAAAGCAAAGCATTGTTACTAAATGAGGATTAGATACATCTAATACTGGTAATTTAAATCGAAGTCCTGTACCACACAAATTAAACTGCATAGATGGAAAGAAAAAAAGTAGTTTGTTGTACATGAAAATTTTCATCATTACTGCTACATTAAAATGAATCCTCTAAAACGCCTCTCGAACCGAAGTTTTAAATCAGTGCAAGGCATATTAAATCCCAGATGATGTATTTTTAAAGAAAGTCTAATTTGTACATGTCAATTTTTGCTAACTTTTTCTATAATTCCAAAATGAGTATTTACCTGTTGTCCATGATCACTTCCTTGCCTCGCAGATACTTCTTGGCTACGTGACCTCCCATTGTTGCAGATCTCCGACGATAAAATTGGAATCCCGAGTCGTTCACAACGGACGCAAGTTGGTAGTCCTTTGGGAATTTTTTGCTGCAAGCTCCGTTTATCATGCAAACACATCGCGGGTTTATTTCACCACATGGTCCATGCATCATGTTATCAACAACCAGCTTGTGCAGCTCCGGATCATCGACAGCGCTCGGGATTTCCGCGCACACGACATCATCGTAGCGGTCAGGTGTGATCTTATCCATCTGTGCCAGCCACAGAAGTATATGAACATGTGGCAGACCTGCAGAGAGATCGTTGCGAAAGTCGCGAATTTTAATCTTGATAAGTCGACTGAAAAAATCTCACAGAGAGTAGTAAAAATAAATAAATTGAAATTTACGAATTGAACGAATCCTACTTTATCTGAATAATCGCATCTCACAACACAACATGCTCAGCTAGTAGAAGAAATGTAGTCAGAATAAAGTGAATCAAGGGCCTAAAGAGGCAGGCTGACAGAGACAGGCTGACAGAGACAGGCTGACAGAGACAGGCTGACAGAGACAGGCTGACAATACTTCGCTGGTGGTCGATAGTGTTTGTAGTTCTTGCATAAACTAAATATAAACTCACCTCGTTTCTGAAACTCAAGCGAGCAGACATGTGCGACCGGAGTGCCGAAAGCAGTCCGTAGGCAATCCAGCAGAGCCTTTCGCTTTAAGTCAAAGACGCGCATTGTGAGGTCTGGTCTATCAACCGGGCTTTGTCCAGGCAGCAGCTCCTGTGTGATTTCTTCCCATGCAGGATTCGCAGTCATTGTTATGAAAAAATCCGGCCTTCCGAAGCGCTGCACATATGCCATGGCGTCCTGTTGACGCTCCCTCCGATAGCGCGGACCGCCGACAAAGCTGGAGGTCAGTATGACACGGTTCCCGACTTTGCTGGCCCAATCTGGGTCAACATCGGAGGCAACCAGCGCATCTTTCAGGCCGCTGTAAGTCTCAGAGCGGAGGTCATTTTGGTGCGTCTTCAAATAATTTAGTCGCTCAGCTTCTATCTTTGCTGCCTGATCGACAATATATTGTTGGAAGAGCCGCTTGCCGTAGTGAAGGGCATTGAAGACGCCGGGACGAATCATGAGCTGATGTGAGTACATTGCTCTGGGTGTCAGCTTGCGATTGTTAGCCATCGTCAGACCAATGTGCCAGCCATCTTCTCCGCATGGGTGAAAGAGTACATACTCCAATGGGTCGTAGGAGCGGTGTGTCTCGTCAATGCGTTGTATCCTGCCCGATCGCAGATGCACAATGACATCCCGCTTGCCTGCAGCACCTTCGGTATCGTCCTCCAATGCGTCAAACAACACTGCGACTTCACTAACACTTGGTAGGTTGAATCGCCTAGGAAATTGATAAAGTAGACATTCATTCAGTCTAATTAAAATCTAATCAACCAGTTTTAAAAAGGACATATTTATTCTTCAACTAACTGAGAACTCAATGTGTGATTTTGATTTCCGTCTTCAACAAGTCTTTGTCACAGACAGTTATGTTTCTTGTCTCTTATTAATTGATTCCTCATATATTACTATAAATAGTACATAACATATTCCAGTTACCGTGTTTCGAAAAAGAATAATCTAGTGTGGTTTGGCCGATGTGCCGTCTATAACAAAGTTTTAAGCCTAATTAAAAGAACAACTCCCTTTCTGAAAATTTCTCTAAAAAAGAAAACTAAGCTCAAATATCATCATTCAGTGCTTAAATCAGTTTAAAGTAAACCCAACTTACCTCACATGCTCGCCAGTGGGTCTCCTATCTGCCCGGATAACCAAAGATGCACTCTGCAGATCGGGATTCTCTGTGATTCGCTCGATGGCAGCTTTAAAGCTGCGTACATACGAATTTTCCCGATGCAGCATGTTCTGCAGCAGCTCTAGAATGTTTCGATCTAAACCGTTCACCATTGCCATTCGTGTATCCAGTTCAGAGTCACAGAAGAAAATCTGGCAAAATTGTGCCGTCCTGCCCTCAATAGGAAGAAGGCTGCCAATTTTGTGATGGATTTGTCCATTGATGATCAAATTCATTGAGCCTAGAGGAAGATCACGCTTGTTAACACCAAAAGATGTCATGTGTAGTGCTGCATTGAACCTCCGGATGTTATTTAAAAAGAGCCGGCTTTTTTCATGCTGGCCCTGATAGAGCCGTCGCAGCTCCTCTGGTATGCGCCGCTGCTCCAGCTTCACCTGTCCACCAGTGCAGCAGAGTCCGGCCACCTCCAGCTTCCAACGCAGAGCGCCGCACATTGTGCATGGGTATTCCATCCGACCAGCCGAATGCGTTGCCGCCTCCGCTGATCTGCAATCGAATAAGCATTAATCTTTGAGTCGCCGTTACCGGACGTTCATGGAATTAAGATAATTTTTTCAAGCTGCGATCAAGTACTACAGGTAGTAGATTTAGCCATAAACCATCCACACAGCATCACCAAAGGAAGAATTGAATGTGCATCAAAAGTTTCTGTGCTGATGGATTTTTCTGCATTATAACCATTGCAGTTGTAAATGTTATTCATATATAATAGTCGGCACACTTACACAGATTGTTCAGTGCAAGTTGAATCCCTAGTCAAAGTTTCATCAGCAGCTCTCGATTTCTCAATGTCAACAAAAGATTCGCAACTCAAGGTAGGCCCGTCAGTGTTGTCGCGATGCTGTCCTGCAGTTGGAGGCAAAGTTGGAGGCAAAGCAGCAGGCAGCCGGCGCTTCTTGACTGGACTCATCACGGAGCTCTCACTTGCAGAAGCGGATCCGATGTCCTGCGCAGACCTTTGCGAATCTGGCAAGGAATTTCGCAGCGACTGGTAGTGCTCATTGTGCAACAGCAACCGCACAACAGAGACTGGCGGATGAACTGGCGATGTGAAATGCTGCAGTACGCGTCCATCAATTTGAAAAATAGTAACGTCTATATTGAAGCATTGACTTAGAAGCGGTACTATTTCATCGGGGACTGCAACTCCTTGCGAGCCTGAAGCTCTCAAAAGTGAAGCACTTGAACCTTGCACAATAAATCCGCTTGCTTCTAAATTCAGTAAATAAGGCTGTGCGCGACGAGTGAGCTCCTGTCGCAAGGTGAAAGCATCTGTGCTCAGCTCCGTATTTTTAAGTTGGTCACAGACGGCGTGAAAGAAGCAGTCGCCGTCACCAGGTACATTATGCACAGCAAAGTTTAGCAACGATCGCGTTGGTGAAGCGTGGCTTGTGACGAGAGGCCTGTAGTTGGGAATATAAAGAAGCAGGATTTTTTAATACAATCGATATTTAACTACACTTTCAATCGGATGGGAAAAGATATAATTTTGAAGGCATTACAAAATATATAATTACACATAGAATTGCGTGGATATCAGGCAAGCGAGAATCGATGTTGGAGAGTATACCTATTGCCAAATTCAAATACAAATTATATTCGTTGATCGATATCCATTATACTAATTCTTTATTTGCGTGTGCATGTCCCGCCTTCAATGCGTTTCCCGTTCACAGCTCGCAGTTCAAAGCCTCACAGATTCGCAACACCGACACCCCCTGTGTGACTACTGTAAGTAGGAATATCAGGAGCAAGTATGTACCTAAAGTTTTAATTAAAAGCCCCCATCTAAACAGCGTTTGTTATTTCTCATAGCCTTTTTTACTCACAAGCTGCTGGGTGAATCTACGTGCGTTCGCCGAGTTACACTGGAAATCCGCATGCGATCCAAGCGAGATTGGCGTTCTGATGCAGATTCAGATGCCCTTCGTTCAGCGGTTCGACTTTTCGAATTTTTAAGCCGATTGTCCCTGACGCCTAAAGATTCGTTTAGTCGTCGCTCAGCGTCCCGTGTTCTGGCCTTTTCTAACCGCTTATCTCTTGCAGCAAGGGACTCATTAGCTCGGTTGTTAGAATCTCGAGTTCTAAGGTCTGCCAACCGGCTTTGTCTTTCAGGTGACGATTCAGCAGCGCGTCGCTCGGCAGTGCGATGCCTGTCATCATGAAGACGAGACAGTCTTTCAGGTGACGATTCAGCAGCGCGTCGCTCGGCAGTGCGATGCCTGTCATCATGAAGACGAGACAGTCTTTCAGGTGACGATTCAGCAGCGCGTCGCTCGGCAGTGCGATGCCTGTCATCATGAAGACGAGACAGTCTTTCAGGTGATGATTCAGCAGCGCGTCGCTCGGCAGTGCGCTGCCTGTCATCATGAAGACGAGACAGTCTTTCAGGTGATGATTCAGCAGCGCGTCGCTCGGCAGTGCGCTGCCTGTCATCATGAAGACGAGACAGTCTTTCAGGTGACGATTCAGCAGCGCGTCGCTCGGCAGTGCGATGCCTGTCATCATGAAGACGAGACAGTCTTTCAGGTGACGATTCAGCAGCGCGTCGCTCGGCAGTGCGATGCCTGTCATCATGAAGACGAGACAGTCTTTCAGGTGACGATTCAGCAGCGCGTCGCTCGGCAGTGCGATGCCTGTCATCATGAAGACGAGACAGTCTTTCAGGTGACGATTCAGCAGCGCGTCGCTCGGCAGTGCGATGCCTGTCATCATGAAGACGAGACAGTCTTTCAGGTGACGATTCAGCAGCGCGTCGCTCGGCAGTGCGATGCCTGTCATCATGAAGACGAGCCACTCGACTCGATTCATTTTCCTCCTCTCGACGCCTACGTGCATACTCACGATTCTTCCGAAGACGCTCTTCTCTTTCATCGTCTGTTTCAGCACGGCGATGCTGCTTCGCTTGGCGGCTCTTTTGGAGAAAGCTCTTGCGCTTAGGCATTACTTTGCTTAGACAATGAAGACAAAAATCCGATAAAAGTGTTCAGATATACGAAATGCTTTTTATAGACAAAGCGATGGGTGAATAAATTTGAAGAAACAAACCATGCAGCTCTCATACCTTTAAATCAATATCTGTTGCATATGTACTCCTGATTTGTACATTCGCCTTTGTACCTGTACAAACTGTACCCTGTCAATACAGAAATTTCTGTATTGAATGCAGCAGCCAATCGCAAATGTAAGCGATAATCTCATTTAGCATTCAGCTTAAAAACGTGAAACATACGTGAAACATACAAAAGAAAAAAAGGTTACTTAGCACACTGACTGTTACTGAAAGTAGCAGGTGGCATCCATTAAGACAATTAATTTGCCAGCCGCACTGGGGACTCGAGCCGGGGAATCCTAGCCTAACCTAGCCTAAGTGCCTACCAGCTGGCTATCCGACCGTTGATGTGAGGGCACAAAAATCTGCATATTTATGTTTGAATCTCTCACTGCTAGCTAGCTAAGAAGTGTACATTTTAGTGCGTCTAGGCTAGCAATGAATAATTCAGCCAGCCAGGGTAAGCGGGACCCACAAATACACACGATATGCACATTTAGCACTGGGCAATTCATTTGGCCGGCAGGAAAGGTCCACACGCACATTGATGCGCATGGATTTTTTAGCCTATGCAGAAAAGAGGGTAAGAGAGTAAATTGAACTTGGGCACTGCTGATGCAATCTAATGAAATGAACACTTTTAGCAAGCCAGAGCAGCCGAGCATGTTTGAACTTATATGAACTTTGCAAAAAATACAGTTTTCTGTCAATTTAACAGTCTTAATATAAACAGAATTCAACCAATTTTAAGCCACACCACCGGCTGAAAATTTCGAATCGAATTCAACAAATCCGGTTGAAAATGGTCCAGGCATTCAGCTTAAAACGTGAAACATACGGACAGACAGACAGACAGACAGACAGACATAGGCAGAAACATACACAGATTTAGGTATTAGATTTTTACTAAAGATGTGTCAATTCGGATAAATAAATAAAAATTTGCGTCTTATATTCGTTGCACACTAAAGCTGACTTATTTATAGAGTTGTAGCGCAGAAAAATAGTACCAAAAGGAAAGCTTGCAGGTTGCATCTGCAAGTTTGAGAGAGGGCACGCTTTGAGCAGGTTGCATCTGCAAGTTTGAGAAAGGGCACGCTTTGAGCAGGTTGCATCTGCAAGTTTGAGAGAGGGCACGCTTTGAGCAGGTTGCATCTGCAAGTTTGAGAGAGGGCACGCTTTGAGCAGGTTGCATCTGCAAGTTTGAGAGAGGGCACGCTTTGAGCAGGTTGCATCTGCAAATTTGAGAGAGGGCATGCTTTGAGCAGGTGCGAGCAAGAAGAAACCGGAGCACTTAACAGTTAAAAGTAATTAATCAATTTGAATTCTCATAATCAGCTTCATTCGCCCCCTCGTCTAGAGGCATAACATCTGCTAGTGATCCAGGCTCTGTATGCTGCGTGCTCGCCGGTTCGCCGATGTGCTTGAACACGTCGCCAATAACTGATGCTATTTTCTTATTTTGGACTTGCCGCTTCAGAATGCTTGACGATAAAATAGCAGTTGGGAACAGAAGATGACAGACTAAATAGGCTATTTATGATGTTGAGAAGCACAAAGCAGTCAGTGAAAATCCAACTTACCTTCTAGAGCAGCAATGATAAGTTTAGGAATGGCTTTTTTGTTAAATCGGCCCTGCATATTGAACACCCGCCAAACATTAGGTACAGACAGCTTCAGAAAGTAGTCGCGGACCGACTTTCGTAAGTCAGAGCTGCACGCGAATCGGGCCATGCGTTTCTGGAAATGGAAATGAAATTAAGAGTTTAAAAAAGTTATATCTAGCAACAATAAGAAAGAAAAGATTTGCTAATTTCGAAGCGCAAGTGGCTTAAGAAAATTATCAGAAACTACAAGGTAAATATTGGTCTAAATATCATGCACAAAATATGGGCGATGTAAATATATGTACAGCGAATTAGTTGCGAAAACTTTTAACACGAAAAAAGAAATGCATTTGTTAGCTTTCTTTGTGTCACATTTGAATACGATAACTTATCTGGCTAAAGTACATCTATACCTATAACAATGAAAACTCTGTCTTTCTGTTCCCATATTATTATCATAAAAATGGCGAGAATGAAGGACATACAAGTTCTTCAAACAACGCTTCGTTGGTTGAAATCTCTTCACCCAAATCTTCGATGGCATCTGCTGATGCTAAAGGCAGGCGCGATATTAAAGAGTTCTCATTGCCAGCGGTGCGTAAATCTATATTCGGCAGTGCCTCAGCTATCCGTGACACAAGGGCTACGATGTCGCCCTGTTTGCGCTCAATTTCGTTTATGCGAAGAAGCAACTTTTGAAACCACTCTGCAAAAGGAAGAAAAAAACATGCATACTGTTAAAAATGAATGTGTATAGATTCTATTTAAACAGAGCTCTTAGATACGAGTATATAAAAACAAAACTATATACCCTGCAATTAGAATCCCGCACATAATCTACACCTACACATGTTTAACGAAAATATATTTAATCTAATTTCCAATAGGAAGGAGTTGGGACATACAAATATGTCGGAACATATGAGAGCGAAAATTTCTAAAATACCTAGCAATTACTATTTTAGAATATACTATAGCTATATAAAAATTTAAAAGGCACATAAGCATGCGGTTACAGTAAAGTGCCAACAGAAATTTCTTCTTACTCAGAATGCTGGCACACTGACATGAATTCATCTCTGAGTGGCGAAACTGGAATGCCGGATCGAAGTTCTCGTTATGTGATGTGGCAGAACATTGCTGCGGCGACGCAAAGGCTGCAGCGGCGCTAGCAGCAGTATTTTTTGAACGTGTGGTCTCGCTGGTCTGCTGCGGTGACGCAAAGGCTGCAGCGGCGCTAGCAGCAGTATTTTTTGAACGTGTGGTCTCGCTGGTCTGCTGCGGTGACGCGAAGGCTGCAGCGGCAGTCGCATGATTTACTGAATCACTGCAAATATCATTGGACGAAAATCCAAGCGTATGACCAAGTTGCATTGCAGACGAGCTAGATGAAAATGAATCGGGTGAAACTGTGCCGCGACAAGGTCTTTTCTGAACCGGTTGGTACTCTTCTAGAAGTCTAGCAGGAGCCAGCCGTTTTCGGGGACCCTCCGATTCACTTTCGCTAAAAGTGCCTTTTATCGAAAACCTGCGCTCGAGCGTTCGCATTCTGTCCAAGTCATCTAAAGTTATGCAGAAAAAGCGAGGGAGACAATAAAATTACAACACAAGTTTCTAATAATAAAGAAAAAATATTTGTCTTACCGCCTTCGGTAAGTATGTTTATCTTAAACAGCTCCCATTGAGAGGAAGGCGCCGATTGGTCACGGCATAATTCATTTAATTTTTTGTAAAGTTGCCTAGGTGGAAATGCAACTTCATTGCCAGAGACTCATGTTGAGGGCGCAATTGCAACAGGACTATCTTCTTCGTCGCAAAACTCGACAAGAAAAAACATCTGAAAAGAAGGGGTACATGGATTTAAAATTAAAACATGACTTCCTTAGTCTTCTTAAAGCTTCTTAATGCTGCCATCAAATTAGTTTTATAGGATAATGTACAATGTCTTGCTTAGTGTGATGGTAGTGTAATTGAGACTATAAGGCAACATATCTAAAAATGAAAAAAAATCTTAAGGCCCAACTTTTTCTAACCATTTTCTAGGCTAGCTTTTTAATCACTTACCATTCTAGAAAGTATGAAGAATGATGCATCCAAACATTTCCGAATTGCTCATGAATGAAGTCCCGTTTTTTGGCACAACAAAAAGCTTTGAGTGCACAGAATTTGCATCAACAACTTTAATGCGTTTCTGCAAGCCAGATAGGGAAAACAATCTTTGATGAATCCAGTGGGTGATGATAGTACCCTTGACAGACAGAAAACTGATGATACATCAGTAAAGTTTTACATCCGATGGAGTCTTGAATAATATTAACCAGCTTGCATGCTTTAAACTGACCATTTTCTTTTATACAAAAAAGGAATCTCTTTGCTTAAGTGAGAGGAACAAGTCCTTGCTGAGTTGCACTTGCTTGTACATCAAAAATTGACTAAGCAACTCTGGCAACAACTCGTAAATGAACTGGAAAAGTACTGCCTGCTGATGATTGGAAATGTAGCATTATCTATAGTCAGTCGTTTGAGGCATGGGTTTGTTTCAGAGACACGGTTGGCAAGTTGCTCTAGAGGCAAATGTGGTGAATGGACAGCTTTTTTAATATAACCTATTAAAGTTCTCAAAAGAGAAGGAAGAAAACTTTTCTATGCACCCATGAAGCTTATAATCTTCTACAAGATGTTGAAGTCCATGAACAACTGGACTGAAGAAGCTGGGCCCAAGCAAATCATTTACACAAGAATAAAAAGCTTGAAGAATTCTTTCTAGAATCTGGTGCTGATTATCAATGATATCTTCTGTGTTTAGAAGTATACCAAGCAAATGCAGGCATAGAAACAAATCCATAAGCCTTTGGTTTCTGACAAAGCGAGGCAGTACAAGTGGTATAAGGTAAATAACAAAGAAGCGGAGTTCTGTTGCTTTCCAGAGTCTGATATGCTTAAAGGCTCTTGGCCTCCGTTGGAAATCAGATGGTACAAAATTTCCAATTTGATCAAGGAGTTTACTCAACTCAATCTGACCAGGTTCACCAATTTGGAACTGTAGTGGACCTTTACTTGACAGTAGCAACAATACTTTAAGTGCAACACCTTTATATAGAATATGAAGAGAATCCATGGTGAATGCATAATTCATGTCAACTGGCAAAAGCTCAAATTCTGATAGACCATGGTGATGCTCAACTTGTAATCGTTCACGAAAGGCTTCATTACTTCTTCTTTCTGCATTTGTCTCAGGAAAGACTATGCTTCTTGATTCATGACAATGCTGACCATGAGTAAAACAGCTGTCACATGAATTGTAACCAGTGATTCCCACAGTATTCTTCACTAATTTTTTTGCAGGAAGGTCACAAATAATCCATCCAAATGAAAATGATAGCTGAAGATTTTGAAAGCAAAAGGGTTCATTGCAAATAATGCTAAGCTCTTTGCAAACCTCTTTTAAAAACATGTTTGCTGAATCTGGCTTGTTTTGGCCATGATAAATGCCAATAACAAAAACTGAATTTGCAATTTCATTTATTGCACCTAAAATGACCCAGAATCCAGCTACAAAACTATTAAAAAGAGGAACACCATCAATATTCAATGAAAGAGTCAAGGATTGCATGTTATATAAGTTAAAATTGTCTTTAACAGTTGACAAAATGTAGTGCAAACCGGATTTAACTCCAAAGTGGTAATATTTGCCAGGAAATACTTCAACAATGGCATTAATTTCTTTTCTTTTCCTGGTTGTTTCTAGCAAAGTTCTAGCATCAGCAGGTAATTCAGGATTTTGCTTCTTTAAAATCTTTAGTAAATGACTTAAAGCATTACCACTGATATTAAATTTACAGGCCCAATCTTTTAGGTCACTTTCTATGTCATACTCTTCATCAGAAAAGTCTGTAGATTCTTTAGCATCTGATACAAAAGAACAGTCACTGTTATTGCCTACCTCTTTGTATTCCAATTCATGTTCACTAGGATTGAGGTCATGTTTTGGTTGTAATAACAATTCTGAAGTTAATTGCAGTGTGGTACTTGGAATATGTAGTAAAGAACTATTGGAAGCCTCATTATCAGATAACATACTTTGAATTGAATCTTCATCCTGGTCAAGAAGAAATTTCTTTATATGACGTTTCTCATAACATTGTCGAGATGACATTAGTTTTGGTTCATTTAGTCATATAAGCTTAAAAAGAAAATAAGACAATTATAGATTTTAAATATGAATGTCATTGATTGAGTTATTATTTAAAACATGGAATTAGAAAAATGGTTTAATGATTTGTTCTATTTAAATAAATTACCAAATACAAAATTTTTATAGTTAATAAACTAGGCAAGTAAGTAAAGGAATTAATTTTCTTACCAGTTCATGGCTACCCTAATGGTAGATATTTAAGTATTTAACTTCTGGTCAACAATATAATAAACCAGGACAATAGTTTCTTATCATATATTGAAATACTATTAATAATCATTAAGATTGATAGCTGGGCCTAGCTATTTATTATTCTATTTGTACAATCTTTACACCAAAAATATTTGGCTACGCCTATGGGTCAAGATAGATTTTAATGCTAAGTATGTTTAGACAGTTCTTCTAGGTATAACTAATAACAAAAACTGAATATAAAAACAAATTATTAAATAGTCACTACTAGATAAATATTGATATTTATTTCTTTGGTAGCCTAGGCTCTAGTCTGTTACAAAGATAGCAGTCAGCAAAATTAAAATGATAGTCTAGGCCTAGCTCTCCTTAAGTAAACTTGATCAATGATCTATAATGTTGTCACACACAATACAAAACTTGTATAGGCCTAACTGGGCCAAGTAACATTATCAATCATCGATAGATCTATTATTCACTTCACTAGTAAGAGATCAATACCTAATAGGAGAATAATTGGATAGCTATAACAGAAAGGCCTAACTATAATGACAATTGACAATAAAGTCAAGTTTAATGATGGAAATAATTGCCTAGATAGGCCTACACTCTACAGGTCTCTATTTTGTCAGTAGCTAGCTAAATTCAAATAATTATTTCAATTTACACTTTTAATTTAGTAATAAAATAAAATAGTAATTGAAATTTAAACTTAGGATACTTTTTAAAAGTATTTTAAAGAAAGCTAGGCCTATAAAGCTTAATTTACTACAATGGCAACTAACGTAGGGCTAATTTATTATACTTTGTAAGCTGGCTAGAAAAACACAGCAACCCAGACAATTGGCTATGAGGAGCTAAGATATGTTTATCAAAGGTGGTTTGCACTTCAATAAAAAGCCATGGAAAATCAAAATTAGACCTTCGTACGTTAGAAAAATAGACAAAATAAAACGGGAGAAAATTGCACAAAGTACTGTTTAAATTTTCGTGCGGATCAACAAAAAACAATATTTTATTTAAAGGAGCAGCAATTGAAACCAAATTTTTCTGATTCTCGTATTTCGACATAAAGTTATTTGAATATCAAGTGCCGCTGGCATTTGACGGCTGGTAATTCGCTGGCTGGTAATTGGAGTGCTTCAACTGTAAGTGCAGCTGACAAATATAAGAGAAACCAAAAGTTATTTACCGTGACACTAATCCAGCAACGTTCGCTAAGAAGTGAGTCCCTGTCGAATCGTCTAATACAAAATGTGCCAAACTTCTCTTCCGTGGAGAAGCAAATCACAAACTCTTTTTTTGTAAAAGCGGGTTCTTTGGTCTGTTTACTTCTACAAGTGGCCGTCACTACAGAGTTCCCGCATGCTGCGCGACTACTTCCTAACTTTTCATGGTTAGTAGAACACTTCTTGGCGCCACTTGATGCGACTTTATTCTTGGCGCCACTCGATTTGACTTCATTCTTGGAGCTACTCGATTCAATGGGGCTCATGGCGCCACTAGGTTCGACTGGAATCTTTGTGTCACTCGATTTGACTTGGCTTTTGGCACCAGTTGTAACACAGACTTTGATACCGCTTGCGTCGATACAGGAAATGCTTTTGCTGACGATTAGCCTTTGTGGTGAATCGCTGAGATTGCCGACTACAAAACGTGTCCTTCTGATAGCTGGGTTCTTACTGTCGTTTACTAGTTTAATTTCTTCGCCGCAGTTGTCAGTTTTGACGCAGACGAATGGTTCCTTAACGGATAGATCGAGATGCACTTTCATTGCGTTTGCAACGCTTTCCGACTGAGATACACATTCGCGGATTCCGCTGCGCTTTAAGGGCCACTTCGGTACAAGTGTTCCACTTAAGTAAGAGGGTTTGCATTCTTTCGGTCTTGAAGCCCAAGGATCACCCTTCGGAAAATGGGGCGCATCCTCATTCTGCTGTCGTCTTCGATGCCTTGCTTTTCGTGGAGGCAGCACTGGTTGTTGCTCCTTTTTTACTCTACGAAGTCTGTCCAGCACACAATCGAGATGGTCACGTAACATGTTGCTAATTTTCAATCGTGAGCTACTCTATCGGCGTACTCGATTTTTCACCCAACTAAACCATGCTTCAACTGTACTGTTTGTTAGATGCTTTGTAATCGTTGTTCCGTGAAACACACACACTCTAAAGTGGCAAAAGTGGCAGATAAAGTTTGTAGATTCTTTCCAGTGGGACAGGCAAAAAAAGCGGATTCTCTTCATGTCCTTGTTCTGTGAATTGATTGATCAGATTGAGATGTAGCCACTTCTACCATATGCGTTCTAATGCAATCCAACCAATGCATTGCTTACTATCGCTTACTATCCGCTAATTCGCTAAACGCAGGCTACCAATGACAGTCTAACATACACTGCCTATTTAACATACGAAAGTACGAAGCAGTCGGGAACATCGGCACCACCCCACTCTCAACCTTGAACTCCACTAGAGCCGATCAGACTATAGTTTGGATTACTAGATATTGGACCTTGACCTTGGACCGCAACCCATCGAACGGATACGATAAGTATCTCGATCTTGACTGCTTCTTACTTAGTATATCAATTGATTACTATCATTGTGATTGCTTAAATAACATCAGACATCAGGATAGAAATATAACACATTAGAGAAGGTTTAACACCGCTGGAAACATTGAGTCAAACTCACCGCTTATTGACTTAACTCAGAACATTAGAACGAAAGAGCGAACCACAGATACAGAAGACCATCAAACCAAAGATATATCAAGCTCTGGCTTGTCGAAAATACTAGCAAATGGTGAATTTGATCGGAGAGTCGCTTCTTCGTTTCAAAACAGAGGATCATATGCTACTTAAGTCTCCATCGTACCCTATTGTACCCTACAAGTCATTTTCTTGTTCTGGTTCCAAATCGGCTTTCATAACATTCTCGACAACCTTGTGGCAGCTTTTAGGTAAGCGACAAGCGTGCTGATAAAGTAAATCGTAAGCTGCCTGACAATCAGAAGTAAGATAGGGACTGCAAAACACACGTACGAGTAGCATAGCCTTCCAGAGGGAATTCACGAAACTCACGCTGTCTGCGGTGATAAGCTGAGCAAATAAAAGTAAAAATGTTGTCTTCTTTTCCTTATTTTTAATAGCGACGCGGTGCATCAGATGCGAACTACAAATAAATACAATAGGGTACGATGGAGACTTAATGTCGTAAGCAGTTAAACGTTTATACTGCTTCCTTAGATAGGTAGCCAGATTCACTTCTGCTGCAGCTCGAAGAATACCGTGCAAAAAACCCAGCTGAAATCAGTGACGTAGATGCGCGGTCCAACATGTCTCATTTCCCAACCACCGCGGTCATCGAAGCGAGAAAAATTGAGCAGAAATGAGTCTAACCAGGCTGTGATATCTTCAGTCTTTGTGGACTATAAATCGGCCTCTGTTTGTGGCGCTGGTAGTGATTTCACAGTGGATGAGGTACGGATACCAACAACTACGCTACAAAGAAGAACCCTCGCAGGTACAACATCCGATTTGCACACGAGACCACCAGTGGCGTCAATATGGACGGGAGTGTCGGGATTATTTCTCAATAATTGGCGCAATAGCTGCTGCTGTTTGGCACAATAAATCACAATGCCAAATGGTGTAATACTAATGCGCTGAATAAATCCTTGAACACCTTCACTAGGCTGCATTGAGACTTTCCAATCGTTCATTTGCATTAGTAGCACCTCTTGCTCATCCAGATCTTTGCAATGTAGTTCTTTACTAGGTGGTGCTTTGCTAGGAGCATTCTGAATGCGACTGCATGATTGGCGTGTAGCAGCCAATGAGCAATTTCCTACGTGAAACTGTTTCAAACCTTCCTCGTAAATTTAAGTTGGTCCACCATCCGTACTTATTGCCTTTTCTTTGATAAACTTACGGCACTCCATTGATCCACGCTGCCATTGATGGCGAGGATTCTGTGTTATTCTGTGTTCTGTGTCATCTGTGTTATGTCTCTGTGGCCACTATGTTTGTTTAGTCTTCGCTAAGTTAAATCAACAGTCTGGACAAGTGGCAACTCATTCATGGATAGCATAGCAACAGCTTTACATTCTGCAGATTCTGCACAGATGAGTCGTAATGAATATGCAAAGCTGCCTCTTCGTCGAATGTTAGTCCGGATGACTTCCTTGTTAACATAGTAAATTCCATATTCATGGATATCTCGTAGCAAAGGAAAGACAACATCAGGAAGCCATTTTCGGTCAAGTTGGTCAGTCTCCTTGGAGAAATACTTTTGAAGTCAAGAACAAGCTGAATCACATGAATGTACAAGTAATTTACTCTCCCCTTTATTTCTATGTGGATATATCTATAGACAAAAAATAAAAATATAAGATATATATAAACATATATTTCTACTTCAACTGCAACTGGTCTTATTACTATAAATTGTAAGAGACAATTGTTTTAGAAAAGTAATAAAATGTATGCAATAGAAGCAATTTGTTAAATCGGCAAATTTATAACAATAAATATTGTTCTTTAATCTATAATTGTACGACGTAAATAGTAAATGATAGTAATGGTTGTTTAGAACTCAAATTTTATAAATGACAAAACTAAAAGGATTAGACAATTATTTTTGTAAAAAGCTTTATTTATTATAGATTCATTCTATTTAGGGCTAGCTGTTTGTATATATAGCTTCAAATTTGAAATTTTATTTTAAAAGCTATAAATAACCTTTAATAATATGCAAAACTCTGAACTGGAACATGCTAGCTAATTAATACAATACTCAATAGCTAGGTAATAATAATTTTGATGTTGAACTAGTAATGAGTATATGACAAACGCAATTGTAACCCATTATATTTATGAGGTTAACTATATAGCTAGCTATCAACTTAACAAATGAAAAAGAAATACACCTATATGCAATTTAATTTTTTCTTCTTTTCAATAATATTGTGTCTACATTAGGCCCTACTTAGAGAAATCAAATAAAAGAATATATATAGCTAGCTACTCTAACATATTATAAAAATAGCTTAAGCCTATCTTGTCTAGCTAATTTATAGATATGTCTAGCATTGGCCTAGCATTAGTCAACTAGACCATAGAACAATAAGATGAAGATAATAAATTTAAAAGTAGTCCTAGGAACTAGGCCTAGGACTAGGAACTATTATGTTTTAGGCTAAGGGGCCTACAACAACATTGTTTTTTGAATCTCTAATAATTAAAACAAGATTAGAGTGTATTAAACAAAGTTACTGGCATGGTACCCTGACAATAAGCACTGCCAATTGCCAAACCATATTTAAAAGTTATAAGGCAAGGGCCATATCTTTGTACTCGTATATATACAAAGTTTATGCATGAAATGTGCACTGAAGCCGAGATTTCTGGCCACAAGACTAATCATAGTCTATGCGCTACATGTGCTACACGTCTTTACCAAGCTGGCGTTGAAGAACAGCAAATAATGGAACGAACAGGTCACCGAAGTTTGGCTGGAGTCCGCACGTACAAGCGGACGTCCGACATTCAAATCGCCAATTCCTGCGCTGTATTGGACACTAGAATACTACGCAAGGCTGAGACAGATGTAGCTAGCGTCTGCTGTGAGCGTCAGCTGAATTTCAGTTTTAATAACTGCTCATTCATCATCAAAAATTGATTACATGCATGCTATGAACCCAACTGTTAATAACTAAAAACTGATCTACGCACTAAAAAGACCTGCAAATTTTCTTTTTTAGTTATATGCATAGTCTCGTTTTTTGACATCCAGAATGAACTATAAAATATAAAACTCGAAAAATACGAATTCTAGTTCGGTGTTTGTTTTATCAGGTAAAAATACATCCTGGAAAAGACCTTCGCAGGGATTTAAATATAAATAGAGCATAAAGTCATATATAAATACCCCATCCAAAAAAGCATCAAAAGTTGTACATAAATACTGCATTGAAAACCACATCGAAAACTGCATTAAAAGTCTTACATTTTAAATACCGCATCAGAAGTTGTATATAAATAATGAATTTAATATTTGATATGTGATATATTAACTGAATTAAAATACATATAGTTGGTTCAATGCGGTAATTCCCTCATAAAAACCTCATTGAAAACCCCATTGTTGTGTTCACACATCACAATGCGGTTTTTACCGCAATAGAATCCGCGCGGACGAAAGTCACATACATGCACCTTTTTTACTTTCGCCGACAGATATTCCGATCGATCGATATTCAGGGAAGTATAATCGAAGAAACAAAAGTCAATCAGTAGAACGCACTAAAAATGACATTTGTGTTATATTGCATTGTAATTAAAGAAAACATATATTTTATTTCAGAGCAAATTCCTTTCATTGATATTTAAAAGAGTTAAACTAAAGGCCAATGTGAAGGCCAATCGACATTAAACCTAACACGTGCGACATTAGTAAGTTCAAGTTAGATGGCATATAGGATCAATCCAGAGAAAGCCTGGATTGATCAAAACAGGTCAATGTCTTTCAGAATTTAAAGGAATAGAAAATGAAAATGTTATTTCTGATGTTAGCTATGTTGACAAATGACAATGACAATTTTAGTTTTTAGAAAAAGTATTGTACTCTTTAATTTTGTCAGGGTGTTTTCGCCAATTGGACGATTCGAGTACCATTGCTTCTCTGATGGTTGCTTCAGCGGCAGAAGGTAAAATCTATTACTCTGGCTAGGCCTGGATTTCTTAAAAAGCTTGAAAAGCCGAACATGACAACGTTCCGGATTGGCTGTATTGGCGAAGTGAAGAACTTCCTTTCGTTTGAAGCGAGTGTCGCGCAATCTACCAGCATTCGTCTTCGTGGTCATCTTTATGTAAACAATAAATTTCTGTCCCTCTTGCTCTTGCACATTGAATTGCGAAATACACAGGGCACTATGTTCCTGAACGCCACGTAGAGCAAAATGCAAGCCGTTGAGATAAAACAAAGCTCTGATCAGACTCGTAAGATCTTTGTCGCCCAACACTTTCTCCCAAAGTTTCTCCCGATCTTCATAGCCAACAACTTCAGCAGATTTCCTGGCTAGTCCTAAGCCATTTCTTATCCCAATCTTCATGGGGCGTCCAGACTTTCACGCACAATGCTGAATCACTCACTGCGAAAGAAATCAACTTTACTCACCTTGCAGATAGTTTGTTGCAGACCAGCAACAATTGACACAAGTGTGTTTGGCGGATATTGAGTCCCATCGGCACAGGTCACTTCATGAATGAAAACAGGAAGGAATTCGTTTAGCTCATCACTAAGTTCTTGCACAGCACGAATAGAATCGTTGTAACGGCCAGAGCGCCACCAATCAAAGACGCCAGCGGACCACTTGTTCCGATTGGCGGTATTGGCAGGCTTTGTCGACTCATTAACTGATCAAAACATATCGAGAGTCAAGTCCTTGGGCAGCATTGATGGACCAGGTTCTTCACGCGATGACCGCACCTCTTGCAATGTGTAAGGGTTTCGCAAATCTTCACCAGCGTCCAGCACTAGGTCTAAATCGTCCACCATAAGCTTATTTGGATCATAGTCTCCAACGTATTTTTTAGAATAATCAACCAACAGGTTTAAAATAAGTCTTCGTTCTGCCATTAGTTAAGGGATGTAAACTATAGTGTTAAATTTGTTTCAGTTAGGCTTGCTGCTATTTATCTGTCTTATGTCTGTCTTTATAAAATATGTCCCTATACTTTCCTAATTTTCAGATTTTTGCCCAGCTTTTTTCGACTCATTATTCGGTCTTTTCGGAGAGCCATTTGGGCCTCATTGAAACGCAAACATAGCAATTTTCGTATAGCGCTTATATTTCAGTGCGCAGCAGTTCAGTTCTGCTCCATTTAGCTTACTATTTAGATTTATTTATTCGGAAGTCAGATTAAGACAAAAAATGAACATAAAGGCCTTCCTAAAATCACTTTCATCTTCTCTCGTTTATAACAACGTAAACAGTGTATTTAAATTCACGCGTATTTAAATTCACGCGCTAGCTCTGCAGCTATTTTTAGAACTGGGAAGACCACGCTTCCTCTATGGCTTTGCTCGCAAGCACTCTTTTTCTCTCGTTATTGATATTGCATTAGAGCAGCAGCAGTGTACAGTATACTGAATGTATTGTTTCGTTCGAGATCGATTGACTGACTGATTGACACTGATTGACACAGACTCTATGTCTTATGACATTCAATAATTTGATTTAATTTTGACTGGCGGCGGCAGCGACGACAAGCAAAAAACATGGAAAGGCAATTCGAATATAATTTCTATGCTAAAGTCTACTCGATTATATTTCGCAGAGGCTAACTAATGCTATCCAGCTGTACAATTGAATATTTATCTCACCTCGAAGTGGGCACAGGCGGACGGGGCTGGCTGCGGCTATTGATGCTGCTGGCTGCTGCTTCTGCTTCTGCAGATTCTGCTGATGCTGCTGATGCTGCTGGCTGCTGCTTCTGCTGATTCTGCTGATGCTTCTGACGCTACTGCTGGTGCTGCTTATGCTGCTGCTGGAGAGTGAAGATGCGCTGCAAATAAGAAAAAGGCTCTGTATTTAAAATAGGCCGTGTAAGTCTCTGCTCATAAATATGAATTACAAGCTGGGTTAATATAATAGGCCCTTTAATTAGTCTTTGTATATATAATAGGCCCTGCAATTAGTATTTGTATATATAATAGGCCCTTTAATTAGTCTTTGTATATATAATAGGCCCTGCTATTAGTATTTGTATATATAATAGGCCCTGCAATTAGTGTTTGTATACATATAACAATCGGTCTGTAAATATAATAGTTAATAGCGCATGCAGTTCTCTATAATTATAATATATTAGTAATCTCAGTAATTGTAATGCAGTTCTGAGCTGCGTAGAAATATATTAGATCCTAATGCTCGCTGTTGACATAATAATAGATCCTGTGGCTCTCTGTCGGTATAATATCTGTAGCCAGTTTTAACTTTGTCCAAGCAAATAGAAGGCTGACTGTTGATTCGAATTGTGGATGGATCTCTGAATTATATTTGACTGTAAGCTGCAGTTCGATCGAGCAGTTGGGTCGGGCTAAAACTAAAAGACTGCTACTTTGCTTGCCACCCTTTCTTTAAACCTTCGAAAGCGAAAGGGGACGGCCCTGTCTCTAAATTCATAGTCTATGGTAAAAGGGTGTGGAAGGCCACTGCTCTGCCTTGAAAAAGAGAAGCAGTGTGTCTGCTTTAACCAATCGATAATGTCACCCCTGTGGCCATAGACTGAAGACGATCGAAGTCGTCTCTCTTTCCATCTACAGGTCTGGCTGGCTGGCTCGGCACTGCTTTTGAGGGAGGAAGATCGAGTTGGAGGGGGTGGGTGTGCTGTTCACTGGAAAATCGAATGTCTGAGCTGATTGTACTACATTGCAAATGAAAAATTATGTTTTTAAAATTTATAAATGATTCAGAGGCTTATAATTTTTACAGCCGGGATGTTGTTGTTGTTGTTGTTGTTAGGGACAACATAAAAATAAGTGATTTCTGTGCTCAACGCAGCACTCAATCGAATATAAATGCAGCAGCGATGACAACAGTACGGAACAATGTGCGCGCACAACACTTAAAATAGTGTATTCCACAATGGGATATAGGGGCATATATATATTTATTTAGATGTACGCACAACGGACTGTACATAGCATGTGTTGATTGAGCATGCATACTGAATTCAGTTCATACACCTATATGGCACTGCATCAATTTGTAATAACAATAGCTATGACAGACAACGAGTCGTGTTGCATCTTCTGTGGCGACGGCAGACCGCAGACGCACCCGAAACGCCACTTCCTGAGGAGGCACGCGGAGGAGGCTGTGCGCCAATTCCGACTCGAGGATGCCCCAGTCAAGGTGCGGCCGTCCGAGGCATCTTGGGCAGCGGCGTCAGCCAAGCAGCGTGCCCAGATGGTCTGGCTCTGCCTGACGTGCAGCACCCACACGCGCAGCTCAGCCAACACTGAGCATGTACACGCGTGCCCAGCCTGCGGCAAGGTGCTGCGTAGGACAGCAAGGCAGCACAGGTGTCCAGCAGTGCCAGCTATTGTCGCTACCGTTGCTGTGGAACACCAGCAGCCACAGCCTCCGCAGCAGATGCCACCACCGCCTCCGCAGCAGCCTTCAGAGGCAGAACCAGCTGAATACGAGGCTGGGTCTCTGTTGGCCGAGCTCTACAGCATCGCCGCGCCATCCGTTGACGGTCGACAGTCAGCGGCCAGTGCTCGGCTGTCGTCAGCCAGCCGTCCAGCCGTCCGGCGACGCCTATTTGACCCGACTGCGCCGCTGCTGCTGATGTCCTCACAGGAGGCCCCCGTAGTCGCTGACGATGACGATGATGGAGATGACGATGTCGGCTTGCAGGAGCTGCTGCCCGGAACCAGCATCAGAATGCGGACGCTGCCGACGGTCCAGACGGTGGCAGCAGAGTCTTCCTCTTCGGCTGCCTGTCTGCAGTTGGCGGTGCAGGCCACCAAGGCAGCACTTTGTCGTCCCAGCACGTCATCGGCTGTGCTGTCAGCTGCACAGAGGCCGCTAGTGAAGCTGGCAGCTACCCCGCCGAGGCAGCGTCGAGCAGCTGCAGCAAAGTGGACTGCTGCAAAGAGAAGGCTGGCTAATGCCGAATTCGACCGGCTTCGATTGTCCATCTTCGGAGCAGAACTGCAGCAGGAAGCGTCGACAGCCGATCAGAAGCAGCAGCAACAGCGTCGCGGTCCGCGCTGTCGACACTTTCGCACGTCGCCACCTGCGAAGCCCGTGCCACCAGAGCTGCTGCAGCCGTTGGGTGACCGGCCCAGCATCTCCGCAACGGTGGAACGCCTGCGGGAGCTATGGTGGAGGGACCCATCGCGGGCCAGGATTGCGGCCAACTTGTGCCACCAGCAGCGTTGGCGCGACATCAGCAGGTCCGTGAGCTCGACGCTTCTACGCACCTGGCAGCGAGCGGGCATATCGCTTGCAGACCTGCTGCTTCAGCCGGACAGGGTGCAGGACTGCTTCAGCGCTGAAACAGTCAGTGATGCCATGCAGCTGGCCCAGTCGACTGCTGCGCGCAAGTGCCAGGAGCTTGTCAGCATCTGCCGCTGCATGGAGGGCTGGCTGCGCGTGAGGGGCCTGCGAGGCGCCAATGCCATCATGGCCGCCGTTGGCTTGCGCGAAGCCGAGCTGTTCTGCAGCATCGACTCACCCTCGCCTGACACCGAGCGCCCTGCGATTGAGGACGTCGACTCTGTCGGCAGTGGCGTCTGCTGGAGACTGCAGTTGGCGCAGAAGGCCAACAACCCGCTGGCGGCTGAGCAGGCTCTCATCGCCCGCCTTAGCAGCGTGGTGCAGCAGGCTCGCGGCGAGTTCGGCAACGTCCGCGCCATCCAGCAGGTGAGCTAGCTGCACAGCAGCTGCATTAATGACAGTTAGTTCTATTTGGTTTCGTGCTGCTATCTACTATAAGTAAACGCAACCACATTTATACTATATGCAGGCAGTCTACAAGCTTGGCCACAACGAGCGGCAGGTGGCCTTCATGGACACCTACGTCAACGTGGACGAGGTCGATGCCGTGTTCGCCCGCCGTGATCGTTTTTTTGCCATGCTACAAAGGCACAGCTGGACTTCGCTGCCCGTAGACGGCGAGTGGTGCATGCAGGCAGCCGTTGCAGATAGCATCACCATCAGGGAGGATGCGGTAGATGATGGTGCCTTCAGTCGCCGGATGGTTTGTCTGCGGAGGATTGTGCAGGAAATGCTGTTTTTCTGCAGCATTGAGCAGCCCCTGCGACTCCTGCCTTGGATCTACATCCGCCGGCGACACTTGGTTGATCGGTCGGTTCGTCGGAACGCGTCGGCCGACCAAAAACAGCTGTTCCGCCAACACACGCAAAGTGCAGATGGGGAGAGCGCGCCGTCCGCTGCCGATCTGGCTGGGCACTCACACCTCGTCCTGCCGCTGCGTGAAGTGCCGCACAAGGTCAGACACTCCGGCGACCCAGCCAGGATGGTGCTGCCGGATCTATTCTGTGAGGCCTTGCTGCGCCTGCACGACGAATACATCGTGCCGTCGCTTGCTGCTCGCGGCATCGAGCAACCGGAGTCGCCGACGGTCTTCATAGATGTGTTCGGCGGCGTGTACAGCCAGTCGGCAATGAGCCGCATGATCAGCGCAGGCGGGCAGCGAGTACTGGGTCGGCACTATGTGGCCACGCACTGGCGTCGCACCCTCTGTGCCGTAGTGCTCATGATGGAGCCGGAGCAGCTAGATGTCTTCGCCAGAGCGCACGGCACATCTGCAGCTGTCATCCGGTTCAACTATGGTCACAACGCGCAGATGGCCACGGAGATGGGCGCGGTGATTCGCAGCCGCGACATTGTCCGCCGATTTGTGGTGCCATCAGATGTCGAGCAGATGCCACCGATAGTTAGGCCGCCGACCCAGGGACTCATCAGCAGCCTGGCTGGTGGAAGTGGTGAGATGGCGGCGAGCACCCAACGAGCCGACGCAGTCCTGCACGATAGACCGGTGGCCGGAAAGCGACGGCGGCTGCACTCAGTGGCGGAACATTAAATTTGAATGATTCGCCCTGCCTGCCCGCCTGTCTGTCTGCCTGCTTTATCTAAGATTTTATATATACAATATATATATAGTATTTTTTATATATATATATTGTATATATATATTTAAATATTTAAATAGTGAGTCAAAAACACCGTGGGGCAGATAAAGGGGGCCGGGACAGAGAGAAAACACGCAGAGAAAACATGCACAGGCCTTGGAGGGAGGGCTGATTGAATTCGTTTGACTGTGTTACTGTGCAGCGTATAAAGCGCGCACATGTGCGCGCTTTATACGCTAATGTTATTATAATTGATTATATGCTATAGTTGAGAATATTGATTGTATTTGATTGATTACTCCCGTTGATAATATTATACTTTATTGTTTCTGTTGATAGAATTATTTAATTAGCCATAGATTTATATGACAATTATTAAACAAATGCTGCTAACTGCTCTACTTATAGTAGTCAAGTAAGCAATTTAATTTTAGATTTAGGTACAGTTCATAGTGCGCGCACAATACTAAAAAAATATATAAGGATCGTCGTTCTAAAATTAGAGCAGACATGCCTTATATATTTTTAGGGAATGTGCGCGCACTACAGACTGTACACATTGAATTTCGTAGAATTTAGCGCGAATTTGAAATTTTAGTTTCTTATATAAAATCTATAAATAACTGAGTAGCACTATATGCAGCTGTTAATTGCCGTTATTAAATCGTACTACTATATTATATGTATAGCTTTTTGCGTCTATCCAAATTGTATTTTAATGCACACATCATTACTACATGTATTTTAATTGCTTGTTATTGCAGATGCCGCTTGTTGATTTTCATCTTAAATTAGTTAATTGCCGATTTTTCATATGCATACGTACCGTCTACTACATGTAGTTCTTGATCGAATGCTTTTTCTTGATTTATGTCCTTTATTCACATATTAATGCATGCAGTCAGCTTTTCATACCATATACTAGTATACTTACTCAAATTATTATAGCTCAATTATTATAAGTTAAATAACATAATTAGCGCCCAAATAAGCAAATAACAACTGCCTGTGTGTAAAATTATTTTTAGACTACTATTAATAAAGGAATGCGATAAACTCAAGACATAGACAAAGGTTAGGCACATAGAAAGCTTAGCTTAACGGGACCATAGACAGAAGAAGAAGAGAGAAAGCCGTTAGGGCCGGGCTGCTTTGACACTGCACAACATGTCTCCCTCCAGTCAAATGAAACAAAACAACGAGCGCATGTGGCTATTTTTTGTGGCTATGTTAGTCTTATCGGGAGGGCAACATATCAACCGTCACAGTGTCAGGGTGTGTATCGGTCTGGCTGTCGCCGATTTCGGTCACCCCTGCGCGGAACTTGATCTGCTACCGGAGCCGGTGGTGTCGGGGTTTCATTGGGAGGCATGTCTGCCGGCGGCTCCAGACTTTCGTCCTCGTCGTCCTCAGAAGTGCGTGAAAGCATCGGGGCAATCTGATTGTTGCTTGCCAGACGCAGTTTGTCGTCCGTCAGCAACCAGGATGTGTTGCGCCCTTGGGTCATGAGGAACTCTGCGCCTCGGGACGGGGTGTGGTCGGTGGCCTTGTATACGACCTGGTCACCTTGTTGGAAAGCCGAGACAACAGGTACGCGAAGTCGTCGACCGAACACGAGCTCAGCCGGTGTCTTTGACCTTGCACCTGACGAGTTGCGGTGGTGAAGCAGAACCTTCTGCAAAAACGCAATGAAGTCAGAGTGGGTCAGTCTCTGTGTCCAGGCCTGCAGGGCCCTCTTGACAGTTTGGACTGCTCGCTCGGCCGCACCATTAGATTGTGGCGAGTAGGGAGGGGTTTCCATCTTTCGGGCGCCGTTGGCATGCAGCCAGGACAGCAGGGCATCAGACGTGAATTCCGGTCCGTTGTCGGAGACCACCACCTCTGGGACTCCAAATCTCGTGAATACAGTACGTAACGAGCAAATAACCCTGTCTGCCGTCCTGTCGCGGGATGGAAAGGCTTCAATCCATCCGGAATAGGAATCCACTACAATGAGAATGTTGCCCACCTCGGGCACGAAGGCCCAGTCCATGTGGATGCGCTGAAATGGAGCATCAGCAGGTGGCCAAGCATCTCGGGACTTCTGCAGTCGGGGCCGCAGGCTGCTGCATGCAGCACACTGCCGCACGAATCGTTCCACGTCGCGCTGCATGCCGGGCCACCAGCAGGACAGCTCCAGGAGGTGGTAGCTGGCAGAAGTACCGCTATGAGTGTCGTGAATCGCATCGAAGGCCTCTTTCCGGAGACGCGGAGGTATGAATGCGCGCCGGTGCATGTAGAGGAGGCCGTTCTCGATTGTTAGAGCTGCTGCGTTTCTCTTGAAAGCGGCCTCTGCTTGTGTGCAGTTATGCCAGTCGCCATTGCGTACGCGACGTATGATGCGCTGTAGCAGTGGATCAGAATCAAGTTCGCTAGCGATCCGTCGAGGATTGATAGTAGGGGATTCAAAGGCAACTGAGTTGATTGCCTCGAATGCATCGGCCGGGTCTTGACTGTCATTATCAAACGGCAGACGAGAAAGCGCATCGGCATGCGGAATGCGCGATCCGGGAACGTAGACCACGCTAAAGTCAAATTGCATCAGGTAAAGGGCCCAGCGACTGATTCTTGCCGATGAACTCATTGGTATGCTGCCACCGAAAAGCCGTAGAAGAGGCTGATGATCCGTCTGTACCGTAAATCGTCGGCCTTGGAGGTAGTGTTTCAGGCGACAGACGGCCCAGAAGATGGCGAGTGCTTCCCGTTCAATGTTGGAATAGTTAGTCTCGGCCTTGGACAGTGTCCTAGAGATAAAGATTACAGGGCGTCCTTCCTGGGTAACAACGCCTGCCAACGCTCCTTTAGAGGCATCTGTTGTGAGGGTCACCTCCTTCTCCAGGCTGTACGGTTGTACTATTGGTCGTGATGAGATCTCCTTCTTGAGATTCTCGAAAGCGCGAGCACATGCTTCAGACCAGACAAACGGCGTGGATGCCTTGCGCAGTTCGTTCAATGGGGCGACCTTGGCGGAATAGTCAGGAATCAAGCGGCCGAAGAAATTCACCAGACCGAGAAATTGCTCGATCTCCTTCTTGGTCTTCGGTGTCGAGATGTGGCGAACTTTGTCCACGAGCTTATCATCGGGCCGAATTCCAGCGGCAGAAATTTCGAATCCAAGGAATGAAATCGAATCGCAAATGCCTGTACATTTGTCTTCATTGACCGTTACCTTTTTTTCGGCCAGGCGCGTTTTGACTGCTTTCAGACGCTTCTGGAGTGCTTCAACGTTCTCAGCATAGACCATGATGTCGTCTTGATAGATCAGTAGTCCCTTCAAGTCGGAGAGGATGCTCTCCATTGTGCGTTGAAAAATGAATGAAGCGTTTTTCATGCCCATCTGAAGGCGTTTGACGCGGTATAGGCCTCGCGAGGTATTGATGATAGAGATGCCTTGGGCGGATTCGTCCAGCTCGATCTGCCAGTAAGCCGACCTCAGATCAATCTTGGCAAACTTCTTGGCATTCTTTAACTTGCCAAAGAGGTGCTCGATGCTTGGAATAGGGTATGACTCTGGCTTTATTTTGTCGTTCACATGGACCTTGTAATCGGCGCACATGCGCAAAGTCCCGTCCTTCTTCTTGATCCAGACGACCGGAGAAGCGTTGCTCACAGGACCCTCCACAGGCTCGATGATGCCAAGCTGCTGCAGCCGGTCCAACTCTGCGTTGACTTGCTTCTCTAGTGCGATTGGAACCGGACGAGCACGGCAGAACTGGGATCGAGCGCCTTCAACCAGCTCCATCTGTGCCTTGATGCCCTTGATGGTGGGCAGCGTTGTAGCTGCAACTGTGGGGCTCGGAGCTTGAGAGTTGGTGTGAAAGAGAGAGTCGGAATCTAAAAGATCACGGCCAAGGAGGCCGAACGGCTTCAAAGACGAAACCACGACGAATTCGGCGGGGTGTAACCTACCCCGCATCTCGACGGTAGAGCACAGCTTGCCGAGAGTCTTTAGGGTGTGGCCGTCGTAGGCCTCGAGGCGTCGGTGACTCTTTTGCAGTGGGGGCCTGCCCAGAGACTCCCAGATTGTGCTAGAAAGCACGGAGACGGATGCACCGGTATCCACTTGCATTGGTACCTTGGCGCCGTCTACAAGAAGTGTCTCAGATGCAACTTCGATTGCGTTGACCAGATCAACGTCCATAAGATGCAGGATCTTCGAGGGCTCGGGCGTCATCGATGCATCGGATGGAACATCCGCGTGATGTACGGATTTGCTAGTCAGAGCGGAGCGGCATACGGCAGCAAAGTGGTTGCGCTTGGAGCACTTGGAACAGGTCTTGCCATATGCCGGGCACTTGCCTTGCGTGATGGGATCCGCCACAGTACTTGCAGCCCTCGATGCGCTGACCATTGGAAGTTGGCCGTCCACCTTTGGAGTAGTGCACCGATTCGTCAGTGGCCGCATTATGTTGGGCTGGCGGCGACAATGGGCCAGCCGGGCCTACCGGGGGCACCGAGTTACAGGTTTGAACAAACGTGTTGATCTGTTCACAACTTCGAATGAGGTCAACAATCTCCGAGATTGTCTGATCCTTGGTTTGCATTGCACCTAGAATGCGCCGTTGATGCTCAGGGTTGTACAGTCCAGAAATGAGAGTAAGCCGCACCAGCTCCTCTGCGGGACTGGCGCAGTCCTTCAGAGAGTCAAAGGCGCAGTGCGTTGCTGCTTTCCTCAGGCGAGCTAAATAGTCTGCTATCGGCTCAGCAGCTTTCTGACGAATTGAGAAAAAGTCGGTTCTTTCGGCGACAATGAGGCGCTTCTGAGGTTGTAAGTAGGACACCAGGGCTGTCTCGATCTCTTGGAAGGTCAGCTTGTCGATCTCCTTCGGAGCGACGAGATGAGTCAGCTTCTCCAAAGCAGGCAGTCCGCAGGATGCCAAAAAATTGTCTGCGACTTGTCGGGATTCGGTCGAGTCGGTCCACTTCTTGGCGCGGGCCAGAGCATTGAAGGCCTTGAGCCACATCAGTGCACGGTCGGCATCGCCGAGAAAAAGGTCGCCAAGCCGCGACGCCATTGTCAAGACTCAAAGGAAGCTTCTTATAGCGAATATAACGAGTGTATTTGGGTTAAAGCCGCGCGTGCGAATAAGCCGTGTAGTCACTCTTACGTTTAGCTTGGGGGGGGGTAAAAGGGGTGCAACAGTTGAGGCGAAGCTTAGCTTAACGGGACCATAGACAGAAGAAGAAGAGAGAAAGCCGTTAGGGCCGGGCTGCTTTGACACTGCACAACAGAAACTAAATTTTATCAGGAAGGACTGTATTGCTCATCTTGAGCACACAAGTCAAAGAGAGCTAGCTCGCGCACTGATTGATTTCTCTATGCCAATCGATTAAGACAGACTCGATCGTTCCCAAGCTACACTTTGATTTTCAATCCCAACTCTATTAATCAACCAAATCAACTCCTTCGTGATCTACTGTTTCGTTTCGACTGCCCCCTACACTGTTCCGATTGCTCCGCTCCAGCTGCGACCCCAACGACGACGACTGCATTTAAAGTGATTTTTATCTGCGCTCCACAAGGTAGGCAATCATTGTTAATTATTCTAGCTGCCCATCTATCTAACTTGTTGGAGAGCAGCAACAGCAACAACAACAACTATTTGTTGGCGGTGAGGGATTAAAAAGTTTAATGGAGCCGGTACAGAAAAAGTAGAACGGGAATAAAATGGGGACAATTGAAATTGTCGACAGCCTGCGACATATGCTAAATGAAAATATTGACTATGAAATAATAGAACTCAAAATAAAAGCAATCAGATAAGAGCGAGAAGCGATCCTGAGAACAAGTAATAAATGCCATCTCCATCTCTTAGCACATCTAGACTGACGAGCAACAAAAACACTAGAATAAGGAAAACACTGCGCGCTATTTTATTCAATTAAACTAATCCCATCAAATGCTTTATAAATTGCTATAGTCCGCGCACATTTCTGCTACCCCGTTTTCTGCAACAGTGTGCCACGTATAGATTATATATGGTGCTGTTAAACAGCCGAACTCAAAAGCCATTCCTTATTTAGCCCAATAAGGACTAATATTTTGTGCTATGTAATATTTTGTTATGTAATATTTTGGCCGTCTAGCTATTTCTGCCTGCATGCCCACATCTGCTAACCCGCTTTAAGATGGTGGTGGAGACAAAATACGGGTGCAGGGGTGAAATAATTTTGCAATAGACAGACAGACATTAGGCGGCCTCATCAATTATTCAACTTGGGCGTTGGCGGCGGCGGCGGCTCCGAACATCGGCTGCTGGCGGCACCCCCCCCTGGCAGGCCTCGATGTCGTGGTCGACCTCGACGCATGTGTTGCCCTCGTTGCGCAGGCGCCGCTGCACGTCAGCCGGGAAATCGTCAGGTGAGGCGTGGCCGGCCATGATTACCAGCCGTTGGCCCCAGTCCAGGTAGACATGCGCCTGGTGCTTAGCGTTGACCAGGAAGCTGTTGCCGTTCAGCAGGCGCAACAGCGTGGTCTCCAGGTCGCCGCCCTCGAACATGTGCGGCCGCACCTCGTCCAGAAAGATGACTGAGTGGCGCGCGGTGTCCAGGCCGTCGAACATGAAGTCATTACCGCCGAAGCGCTTAATGACCGGGCAGAATGCGTTTAATGCGCTTAATGCGCTTAATGCGCTCCTGGTCCAAGTGGCGCTCGACGGCGGTGGTCTTGCCGACTCCCGACGGCCCATACAGATAGACAACGCCCGACTGGTGGCGAAGGGCTGTGCAGACGGCCTCTCGGAGCGGGCACAGGTTCCTGTTGTCGGCAGCCTCGGTGGAGCATGCGGAACAGCCGGCGAGCTGCTCCCTGCGAATCCGGCGCTGGCGCTGCACATCTCTAAAGACCCCCAGCAACGTGGCGCGCATCTGCTGGTGGGCCAACAAGAAGCCAGGGGCAGCAGGCTGAAGTCGTCGGCGTCACTGCTGATGTTAGCCACCGCTGCTGTCTGCACTGGACGGCAGCACCGCTTTGGGCCTGGCGTAGATTCTGCAGCTGCTGCTGCTGCCGCTGCATTGACAATGCGACGTTGAGAGGGAGCGCTCTTTCTTTTTCGCTGTGATGGTGGCTGGTGAGTTGATGACGCTACCGGCCCGGCGGAGTTGCTATCTTGGGCAGCTCTCTCAAACTCGTCCAGCGCGGCCGCAATTCGTTCATCGTCGCTGTCGCAGCCGGTAGAAAAATTGAACGACATTCTGTGCTTCCGCGGGTTAATTATAGGCGCGTTCAAATTTGGATGTATGAAAATGAGCAGGCTGCAGAAAGCCAACGCAGTCCCAGGTTCTCAACTTCTTCAACTGGGTGCAACATGGTGGGATTCCCTATTAATAGAGTCCCAAGTACATCCCAAGGAGAAGGAGCAGGCTATTTAGGATGAGCAGCAGATAGTACCACTGTTACTACTTCTTATAGTAAAAACTGATAGATTGAGATTCTATTAATAGGTGCTTAATTAGGTTAATTCGGATCCCGGTTAAGTTGATAGTGTGTACTTTTAGCGAGAAGTACAGTTCATAGTGCGCGCACATTACTTAAAAATATATAAGGACTTGCCTGCTATTCTTAGGTAGATAAGCAGCAGCTCTAATCGAATCGTCTTGTATATATATTTCTTAGGGATTGTGCGCGCACCACGAACTGTACTCTGCTGTCTATTTTTAGGTTATCCAAAATAAACTTACCGGTATCGAGTTGGATCTGCCAACTTAGTTGATACTAAACCATTCTTTTATTGGTGCAGAGTTGGTTTGGGTTCACAAACAGGGATAAGTTATTTAAACTGTCTAGCTAAGTCTTTTTGCTGCTGCTACTGCTCCATTCGATATTCGCGACTCCGGAGCAACTCTCGCAGTCTTGCCCTTTGCTGCACGCCGCGCCAGTAGTCCAGCCCGTGTAGAATGTGCTGCAGCTCCGAACAGGTGTCCTCCAGCAGGCCTAGCAGCTCGGCCAAGTCGAAAGCCTCGTTCTCTGTTAGGCAGGTCACCTCCAGGATGGTCTCGTAGCCCGCAGCTGTCTGGTGTTGTAGCAGCCAGTCCAGGAGGCTCTTCAGCAAGGTGTGTAGCTGGGTGGCATTCAGCTCAGCATTCGGGCAGTGGCGCTGCAGGCAGGTCAGCTGCTCCAGTCGTCCTCGGTGCGCCAGGAACGGGGCCAGGCAGGCAATGTCGCATCTGGCCAGGAGTGCCACGATGGCCGGCGAGCCGAACAGCGCCACAGGATGAGCATTCATCGTGGTTCTACGCACCCAACAATGTCGTGAGTGCAGCAGCAACGCGTCTAACACTAGCTAATACCGCTATAGTCACTATATATCCCGCAGTATATTGGAAAAATTTCGATCGATCATCACAGTGCGAAATGGGTCCCTAACTCAGGTGCGGGCAGTGGCATGGGGCTGCAGTCATCATTTAACGTAAGATAATACCCTGCATGAAACTCATTTCATAGAATGTTCGAACTGCATTCCGCTGCTGTCACAACTGCGCCATTTGAAACAAAATTATCATGACTGGTATATGTATTCAATCAGCCAACTGATCTCGCACCTAACACTGCAACAATTGCTATCAGTAGTAATCAATTTAGAATTATAGCAAAGCGGGTCGCGGGCTCTTTTGCTGCATAAGAAAGCATTAAGGGTTGAGTCGGGCTCTTTTGCTGCATAAGAAAGCATTAAGGATTGAGTCGGGCTCTTTTGCTGCATAAGAAAGCATAGGGGACTCGGCCGGGCTCTTTTGCTGCATAAGAAAGCATAGGGGACTCGGCCGGGCTCTTTTGCTGCATAAGAAAGCATAGGGGACTCGGCCGGGCTCTTTTGCTGCATAAGAAAGCATAGGGGACTCGGCCGGGCTCTTTTGCTGCATAAGAAAGCATAGGGGACTCGGCCGGGCTCTTTTGCTGCATAAGAAAGCATAGAGGACTCGGCCGGGCTCTTTTGCTGCATAAGAATCGCTATATAAAAAACCATAGACTACACAGCCGGGCTGAATTGCAATTTCAATAGAGAGAGTGAGTGCGAGCGAGGAAAATATGTCTATGGTATAGAATGTGGAGGCTTCGCCCCCACACCCCCAATACAGTATCGAAGTGTATGGCCAATTTGCGGGTTGTAATTAAATACAACCCGGGGATTTCTTACTGACTGTTACATAAATTTGCGGGTTGTATTTTTAGCGCATGAATTTAAGTGAGGTGACACAGAGTTTAGGGTTGTATTTTTCTTGAACCCCTCGGGCCTTCGGGGTTTAAATAAATACATCCCTAAACTCTATGTGTTATATTTTACATGACTTTCAATGTGTTTTTATGCCATTTTATGTACAACGTTGATCGATGAAATTTTGATTCAATCTTTGAGGTTTAAATGTTGTATTCATATACATTAAGATTAGTTTCTGATGTTGAAAATTGATTTACAAATGTCTTTACGCAGCTGTCGTGAAACACTATTACTCGTAAATCAAAAGTGGGCCTAGAAAATAGAAAATATAGGTAGGAATTGTAGGTACAAATATATATTTTTAAATGCATTTAGCAATGAAGCAAAAAAGTCTAGACTTACTAGGAACACATAAAACAAGAACAAATGGAAATAAAAATGCATGGGCAAAATACCAACTGACTATAAAAATCTCATTAGTTGTGCCAAGACTTGGCATAAAAGGATATACGTATTACCACTTAAAAATGTTTTTGTTGGCAGTCAGAAAATACCATGAAAGCTAGAACCTGGTGTCGAAAATGATATGAAAAATGGATCAGGAAATGTAGCTGCAAATATATATTTTAAATGTGCTTCGCACTGAAGCAAGAAATCAAGACCTACTTGGAACAGGCAACGAAAGTCGTAAATAAATACTGCATTGAAAACTGCATCAAAAAACCGCATCGAAAGTCATATTATAAATACCGCAACGAAAGTTGTACATAAATACCGCATTGAATATTTGACATGTGATATAATAAATGAATTGAAATATCTGGTTAGTTCAATGCGGTATTTCCCGCATTGAAAACCGCGTTGTTATGTTCACACATTACAATACAGTTTTTAGCTTGGTAAGTTCCGCACGGACAAAAGTCGAATATGTTATCCTGCAGAATCATGCTTTAAATTATTTTTGAAATTATAATTACTTGCAAAGGAATAAATTATATCTCAACTCTGGAGTTTAGATTAATATAAGAAAGTAACATTTAAATGACAGAAGGTAAACTAGGTGTAACATCAAACTTTAAACGAATTAACCGTGGAACACAAAAACCGTAATGTGACATGTTTTTGATCATCATGATAATTGTTAAATCTAAAAGTAAACGTCATCGAGATTCAGACAACGCTGGAAGTACAATAGTGGTTCACCCACTGCAGAACCTTTGGTGCCGTGATGCTGCTCATGGATAGCGCAACCTCGCGTTTCAGGATGTGCATCCTGTGCTGATGCAACGTGAGGTCATGCGCTGCAGCCTGTTGCCTGTTGGCGACATCCACCTGAATTCCACCCACGTGCAGGCGTCTCTTCAGGTCAGCCTTGATGGCAGCGCCCGCTCTTTCGGCCGGGTTCAGGAAGGGCGAGTAAGGTGGAAGGAATCTGTGATTGTGGCCATCGCTCATCCTTGGTGCATTCAGATGAGCACGGGCGCCATCAGACAGAAGCACGAAGTTTCCTTCCACCAGCTGGTGGACCAAGACAAAATCCACGAAATGCTCGTTTCAGAATCCACCTTCGACCAGCGTGTAGTGCACGAGCCCCAGCTGTTGCGAGATGACAAGGCAGATTGTAAGATTTTGGCCTCGCTGACTATTCACCACCGTCACTGCTGGTATTCCTCTGGGGGCTCGACCCTGAGTTCTGGCCGTCCAGATAGATGTTCACACCGAACTCGTCCATGAACAGAAGATGCCTTCATCCAGAAGCCACTGCACGTGCATTCTGCGACTTTCTTTCGTGACGCGTGTTCCAATCAACAGGGACCTGGCGCAGAAGCCTTAGTGTGATCAAATGGTCATCCAGAGCACGACTAATGGCACTGAGACTGATGTTTAAGTCATCGTCGTTGCCCTGAAGCAGGTGCGAACTCATCTGCTCCAGCGTAGCGGTAGGGTAGTCACTGACAAATTCAACCAGTCTATTCACCAAATTTTCGGTGAGCTTTTGCGTCTTCACTTCTCCTTTCGGCAGTGTGGGTTCTTCCGGTCTCTTCGTACGTGGTTCGAACCTACTTTTTCGAAACCTATCATTCGACCAAGCGCCTTCTAGTCGCCTTCCAGCATGCATTCACTATCCTCTTACTGTCCACCAGATGGATTTTAGCGTACACTGTAAAAATATGTGGCCGAAAACGTGGCAAAAAAGTGGCCGAACGTAAGTAGACAAAAAGTGGCCGAAAGTATCCCGCGTATGGCCACATAAGGATGGCCACTTTTTAAGTGGCCGTGCAGGCGGCTACTTTTATAGTGGCCCTATGTGGGACACGTTCGGCCACTTTTTGTCTACCCCCGTTCGGCCACTTTTTTGCCACGTTTCGGCCACATATTTTTGCATATTATGATGGTCATGAGGCGGCAACGTTTTATGTGGCCCTACGCGGGACACTTTCGGCAACATTACACTGTAAAAAATATGTGGCCGTAAAAAAGTAGCTGAAAAGTGGCCAAACGCAAGTAGCCTAAAAGTGGCCAAGAGTGTCCCACGTTCGGCCACATTTCCGGCCACTTTTTAAGTGGCCACATTTCCGGCCACTTTTTAAGTGGCCGAACGTGGGACACTCTTGGCCACTTTTAGGCTACTTGCGTTTGGCCACTTTTTGGCTACTTTTTCGGCCACATTTCTCGTGTTTGTGTTATTTTCGGCTCTTTTACGATAAATTTCTCTCTGTAAACGTGGAATCCTTAAATAAAACCCATCATTGCAGTTATCGTACTGCATTTATAGATTAAAGAAGTAATTAAGCAGTATATAAGCATATTATATATGACCAGAAATATTTCATAATTCATTTCGTTGATTGAATAGTGGAATAATTGTCTCAGTTATCCAGCACTTAAATTGTATTTTTTTATTAAAGAGACAAAAAACAGAACATAGAGCAATTGTGAGAAATTGTGAATAAATGTGAGCAAATGTGAGCAATGGTAAGCAACTGAGCAAATTTGAGCAACTGAGCAACTGTTTGGGTGGCTGAGTAGGGGAGACTTGGGTGGCTGGTTTCGGCAGATTTGGGTGCATGGCTGAGTATAGGGGAGACTTTGGTGGCTGGTCATGGGAGATTTGGGTGGCTGGGAAATTTCTGAGTAGCACAATTGGAGGATGAGACACTTTGTCAAGTTCATTGTCGAAAAAGTGGGAAAGTGGGAAAAGTGGGAAATTCCTTCTAAAAGGTCGTGAAAAAAGTCTGGAGGAAAAAAGTAGGGTATGGTTGCATATCCAAGGCTTAAAAATGGACATTCCTTTAAAATACCTGTAGTTTCATCTATTTCCCAATCAGAACTTCTTTGGAATAGTTTATTTTCAATGAGACAAAAGTCACAATCAGTTGCCTTGGCAGTGCAAAATCGACAAACCTTTCCTGAGGCAAAATTAGTTTGAAGACCAAGAAGGCTATTTATTGATAAATTATCACCTGTACAAAAGCAAGCAATTATAGGGACATTTATTTTTTGGCCATACTTATTGATATCAATACCTAAGTCATATAAATTATTTATTTCTACTATAATTGGCTCATAGACTTCATTTAAAGTAAGTGGAGGAAAGTGATCATTGCTTTGTAGACTTGTAATTGAGCAAACAAACTAAAAAAAACATTTGTCTTGTGATGCAACCTCATATGGTGCATTTAGAATTCTAAAGTAAATTGCATACATTTTGTGCTTACAACGTGCTTTGCCAATTGGATTAGCAACTTCAAACTCATCAGTATAAAGCCTATATATATAGCATTTTTAAGTGGACTATCCACAAGTGGAGCAATATAATTTAGAAAGTATGGGCTTGTGAAAAATGGAGATTTTTCTTGTAAAGAACCTTCTAAAACTAAATTAAAAAAGTCAAGATTCTGGAATGCTGCTTGAATGCTTTCTCCAATTGAAACATAATAATTTTTTTTATTGTTAATACAAGTTTGAACAGGTTCTACAAAAGGATAATTAGCTTTAACAAAATTTAAAAGCTGATAATCACTTAATAAAATATCAAAACAAGTGTTAAAAACACACCTTTTTCACACATTGCCTCTTGGCCCTCGGCTGCTGCTCTTCTTCTTCTTCTTCCTCCTCGTCCTCCGCTACCGCCGACGGGCCGGGACCGGCCCCGCCAAACTGGTCCGGTGGTATGGCGGCGGGAACGGCGGGATCGACCGGATCGGCGTCGGCGGGATCGGCGGGATCGGCGTCGGCGGGATCGGCGGGATCGGCGTCGGCGGGATCGGCGTCGGCGGGATCGGCGTCGGCGGGATCGGCGTCGGCGGGATCGGCGTTGGCGGGATGAGGAGGGGCCTCCGCGAGGTCAACTGATGCAGCAGCTGCACCAATTGCCAGCGCCGTTACCTCGGCAGTGGCCTTTGCCAGACAAAGGAGCCGTTTACAACTTCAGACTTACAGCGTCCCCTGACGTGTACGCCATACTTTTGCCTGTCGATCCGGCAGCATTCTCAAGCAGGGACAGAGACTTCGTACACAATCCTTGGCCTTGGCTGTAACAAAACACGCCGATCCTGGTGCAGGACATGTAACCATTGGCACAATTGGCTTATCCATTATCCTATCCAAGGGTAATGGACCTACCCTTAGTGTGACTGCCTTTGCAAACGCTTCTGCGGCCGCCCAGGCAGCAACCGGGTGGCGAGCGGGCCGCAGAACGGGACTAGACAGGGCCAAGGCGGCGTCCAGGATGGCTTGGTGATCAGCGACGGTCAGCGCCAGGATCCGAATCATGGGCCAACTATGAAAGTCCATCGTGACGTCAAACCGAGCCGTGTCGGAGATCAGCGCTGCCAGTTCTCGCGCAGCCGTGAACGCGCAATTCGATTGTGGCCGGGCTCTGCTCCGTCATAATGCCCGCATCGCAATACTTCGGCGGTGCAGTGGGCAGCACCATGCCCGGCGCAGGCGAGGGTGGCGTCCGTGGTGGTGTTATCGCTTCGGTTTTGATCATCAGACGAGCTAGGTTGGGTTCCACGGCCATCTCTCGTGCAGGCGACCAGTTAATTTGATGGAGCGACGATAGCGGCCGACGAACTGCCTCAGGTTCCGTTGGCGCCACTTCTTGCGCTGCGCGAATCTGGCGAATTCCCCATAGGATGGGGTCGCGCTCCACTGCAACTGTTGCCGCAAGCTGAGAAGTGGCTGCGACCGGCTGGCTGGTGAGACGGCGAGTGGGCACGCCGACAGGCTGGCGAAGGTGAACAGCCTGCCTGTTTTCTTTGGCGGCTTGATTAGAAGCAGGTGTAGAAACTACCTCACCCTTTTGCTCAACGACTTCATAAAGGGCTTTCCGAGGACGGTGAAATTTAGCCGCCTCGTCTGGTTGTATCGTCGGATTATTGATGAAAACTAGATCGCCAGGCTTGAGCGTCTTTGCTGCTGGTAGGCTTGAGTAGTGCTCGTCTCGTAGCTGCTGATGTAGGGCCAGTCGGTTTTTGGCTAGCTCGGTCGCTTCGTCGAGTCGAAGATTCATTTAATAATGAATGGTCTCTTGTGACGAAAAGAAAAATGATTGGAGGTTTGGCGCCAGTTTTAAGTCGATGCACACCATAGGCAATAAACAAATTCTTAACTACTCCCACACAGATAAACATCTGGCCTGAAGCTCCGGTTTTATGGCTGAAAATCATATGGTTGATGTCTCCGCACTGTCGTGTTTTACACATCGTGTTGTTGACAAGTGCTGTTAAAATTTATCTCTACTCTCGTAGTACTATGTATTTTTTAAAAATTTAAGCATTTTTACATTTTAAACATTTTTAAGCGCTGAACAACAAAGCAGAGAAAACTTAGAATCCAACTAGTGAATTATTTCATTAGAGCGTTTGAAACGCTATATTTGCCTCAATATTCAGATTGAATATTGGCCTCAGAACGAGACTTAAGTGCTTGCATGTAATCACGATTGACACAAATTTCTTTATCGGATAGTAGCTACTTGTCCAGTTTTATTCTGCGCAAAGTTTCGGCGCATTTTTCATCATGTAAACGAGACATTCCGTAGTACAGACAAGTCGCATCAAACGAATCTAGCTCTGGAATCATTTCACTACGTTCAATGAGCTTACAAATCGGGATTGTAGGCAAGTGCCAAGTCGAACAAGCACATTAACATAAGGCTTACAAGGGGCAGCGAAGGAATCGCTCTTCTCAGTTAGAAAGATAAGACAGCGCGGCGATAGTATTCCTTTATAACATCGAATCTGTCGTCCGTCCCGATGTGCCGCATAATAGCAGCTAAACTGCGCAGTTGTGGAAAAAGCTTTTTGTTCTTTTGTAAATTTTAAGATACTCCTTGAAATCCTCGAGCAATGATTTATTATTTAAATCATTTTATTAAAACTAACAATCGAGCAGCAGTGACACCCTCTCACGCTAAAAGGAGAGCCATGCTGCCATATAAAACCTACGTGGTCGGCACACATCACCACAAGTTTGGGGTGATAGTGAAAGTACACATACTTTCAGCACGTAAAGCACGCAAGGAGCGATGTGAGTAGGTGACGGGTTATGAGAAAGCGAGACAGCGAGGCGGACTGCTTTAACATTAAAACCGGTTAAAACCACTCACTTTACCCGCCTACAGGTACCAACCGGCGGTTGAACAGAGATTACCGTTCGAATCACACCACGCTCAAACGCAGGTTTATAACCGTTTTCTGCAGCTGCTAGATCATATCCGATAGAACCGGCAGTTTGTCGAGTAGGGATAATAGCCGATTCAACGATGCGACGAATATTTAAATCTCTTCGTTTTGATTTTTTTATATATTCCCTACTGCGTAAATAATTACAGGAACCATTTTGACGATTTCAGTAGTGAAAAAACGTACTAGAGGTTGAGTTATTGTTTAAATCTGTCTACGACTTAGCTTAGCTGTTTCACTTTTCTTAACATCAGGCATTTATTATATTTTTGATATGCAAGGAGGGAAAGGGCGGCCGACCGCGAGGAGAGACAACAGTGTATGAAAACCCTGGGGGTGTACATTGGGGTTAACAGACATTAACGTGCGCAGAGAGAGAAAACAAAGTGGGTGCAGATGCTAGACTGGAGGGGGGTCAGTATGGAAAGGGACACGGTGAAAAATGAACTACGACATTTGACTGCTGCAATTTGACTTCCACCATTTGACTGCGGAGCATTTGACTGCGGAGCATTTGACTGCGGACAATTTGACTGCCGAGCATTTGACCGCGGACAATTTGACTGCCGGCCATTTGACTGCCACAATTTGACTGCGGACAATTCCACACTTTTGGCTGCACATTTATTGACTGCCACTTCAATTGACAGTGGAAAAATTGCATTCGACTGGGGACAAGTACATGTATAGATCTATAGATTTTGCATGTACGCTCGCACATGTGTGTATAGTGTATACTAGCCGCCCTGAATATCAACGAATCTATATAATTTCAGCGTCACTCATGCATGATCCCGATCAATTTTTCCTGACCAAGTCTCCAGCCCCTTCGGCCATTGAGATATTTGGCAAAAACTGACTGAAGGTTGGTGTATGTCAGCAGTTTTCCGATTTTCTTCTTCAGAAAAAAAGAAAATATTGAAGAAAAATCGCTTTAATGGCTTTTAAAAGTTCTCTTCGCGTGTAAACAGCAGTGCCCCATTCTGCCATAGAGCTGACAGCTCAGTGGAGCAGGCTTACAAGCCAGCGCATTTGCCTCAATCGGTTTGAGTGTACACTCTAATCGGCATGGCAGTCACTGCTGCTACGCTCTCACCCAGCCCTTACCGAAACCAGGACAGTATCCTGCACCTGTCCGTAAGACCCCCGCCAATAAGAGCCGATCATTTACTCGAAGCTACGGGTTGCCGAACTCAGTTGCAGATATGATAAATTCAATTGCATATTTTTTCCTGATAGGCGTTATTTACGCTCGTATTTATTTGCAAATTTGTATATATCATTGCAAAAATATATACAATACTTACTTACAATACATACTTAATTTTAGTCCTCTTAGCGTACTCCCTAAAAAGTAAGGCTACTGGCTAATCTGCAGGTACATGTCTTGCTAAAGGTGCACATGTTGAACACAATAAAAAGCTAATTTCGTAAAATAATGCACAAGAGCAAAATGGGTTCAAATTGTTCACAACACCTAAAACACCATGTAAAAAGTGACAAAAGCAAGAAAGAAGAGAAACACTCCTCAAATGCGGCAAAGTACAAAACACTGCATATTAAGCACAAAGGGGTACATATCATGATAGGCACAAAAGTGCACCTCAGTACATCAGTACATAGTTGATTGGAAGTTTTACTCGTGAAATGAAAATATCAATATCTTGGAGGAAGACTCACTAGGCAGAATCAGTCGCGTAGCCAGGATTTTGTTTTGGTGGTATCGGTCCTGCTTTTTTTCTTTCTTTCCTACTTGCTTTTCCCTATTTCTCTCATAACATTCATTTTAGGTAGTGTCTGATGAAAAAATTCCCTACGCCCCTGGGCAGAAATTTTAGTTTTTACGGACCAAATTTGGAATCACTTTATCAGAGTAAGAAACTCATATCGGTATGATGCAACCAGTAGAGGAATGGGCGGAATGCAGTAAGAGTTTCGTTGAGATGCGGATGTCATTATCTCAGGGGGCCCTTGGAGTGGTCTTGGAAATAGCGCCAGGGCAGTTTTCCAGAGTGTCAAATAAATAACGTTATGGATGCTTAGCTACTGTGTGCAACTTTCAGGGTGGAAGAGGAAAAATGGCTTGATGCCCAGACTATCACAGGCTCCAAGCGCTGACCCACAAAGCAGAGTGGTAAACCGGCGGTAAAAGTGATAAAACGTGGTAATAAGTTGTAAAATTGACACACTAATACAGACAGAATGGAACATTGACCTGAAATATTCTTCCTCCAAAATTGCACCACATGTTATGACACTAGACTGAGATGCGTAGCTATTTTGGCAAGCTTTCATTTAAAATCAAACAATGTACTAAAAAAGTTAATAATATGACACTCCATTAATTTCACATATAGGAATGACCCAATTTCCTGCCAGAAAATAAATGCGACACAATGGTGCGGTGCCAGTAGCACAGTTAAACACGCTGGCACATATAGGCATCTAACTGGCTTTTTGGCAGAATTTGGCGCACTTATGACACACTTGTTGGCACAGTTCGTAAGTGTGCCATAACTGCGACACAACTGTTCCAGTGGCACATGGGCATCTAACTGTGCCAACAACTGCGCAATGACCCAGTCAGTGACACGGATGCACAAGTGTGCCAATAAGTACCCTGCGCATTTGTTGGCACACTAAAGTGTGCCAATCTGGGATTTTGGCGCAGTTGTGGGTCACTTGGGCACTTTAAGGGGACACACTTATCTTCAGGCGGTATGAGTAAAAGAATTCCAATAATGAACATCATTCGTCTCTGGCAAACACTTGTCGAAAAGCGACCATGTCATAACAGAACAGCAGAGCACCAAAAAAGAATTATTGCGAACAGAAATGTTTTCTCGGCATCGAACAGAAATGTTAGCTCATACCTTCAGGTTATGAGCAATGCCACGCACGTAGGTGCAGATCGGATACTGTACGTCACCATAGCTATTTGTAACCGTCTGAATCCGCGCATCCAGATCCTTGTACTTACGCTTTCGTTCCGGCCGCACACCAGCAATGGCCAGCCCGATCTTCTGTTGCTGTGCCATTTGCTCGGCTCTTATCTCCCTGCGGAGACGAAAAACATTTGGGCCATGGCAGTCAAGGATGGCCGAAAAGCGGCGGTGCCAGGCTTCCGCGCTGTTGTTCGTTCTCATTCGCCCATCAATTGTCCGCTGCCGCACGTTCCAGCATTGCAGAGAAAACTTTGGCGGTCGTCGTTCTCCACCGACGCGAGGACGACCGACCCACGTGTCTTCAAAGTAGTCGGCAACAACCAATGCGTCAGGTGGAAAATCGGCTGAAGTAGTCAATGCTACGAATGCATTAGGCACATCATCTGGAGGCACAAAAGCAAGTGCAGGCAGGCAGCGAATCCCAAGCGCGAATTCGCCACCAGGCTCGTCGTAGCGCCCTTTCAGCCCAGCACTAATCATTCTTTTGTGCACGCACTGGCATAGGTGGAACAGGCACCCAGTTGGTTGAATCCCAAAAACACGAGTGACAGCGTTCTGGGTAGCTTTCTCTGCCTTGATTTGCACCTCCTGCTTCCATGGGGAGACAATTCAAAATGGATGTTGGAATCAATCAGTTAACCTGGAATGTAAACAGCTGACTATATATTTGCCATATGCCAAGTAGGCTGCCAGTTAGTTAAAGTAAGCTCTTAAACTGTGCATACAAAAAGTCTATGATCATAAAATACCAGTACTAGGCATCTATTGATATGTCCTACAGAAAAAAAATTGGGCAACTCAGGCCAACATATAAATAAAGCAATATAATAATTTTATAAAGTTTACATTTCTATAATTTGAATACTTTTCAAGAATATTTAAAGTGAATTTTCTAACAATGTGACACAATCATCTTACTCTTTTATCCCACAAAATAACAAGTATAATAAATTCTTCAAAAATAATAATTCACTTGACCTAATTGGTAGGTATATATTCCAAATATATATATTGGGATAATCAGTGCTGGGCACTATAGTATTTGTCATGCTATCTCAGCCTAGAGACATCCAAACGCAGCCAGTCCCATTCCGCAATGCGTTTTTTGGCTCGAGCTAGTCGACTTTTACCATAGACATGCTTCTTAAGGCCATGCTATCTCAGCCTGGGACATGCAATCTCAGCCAATATAGATTTCAATTGCAAACAGATCTCAATGCTATCATTTCTGTAACGTGACATGAAATGGCAACAAACAGCAATGAATGAACGCAACAAGAAAAGTCAGTAAGCGTACGCAACAACGGACAAAGTCAGTAAGACGCTCAGTGCTCAGCCTAGTTGAAAGGCTGCTCTGCGATACACTGCGGGAAGTTCCGATTGCAGTGAATCTCCCATCTGGCCACCTTTAGCGGCGTCACAGCATCTAGCGCGACTCGGCCCACTCGCTCCAAGAGAATGAGGCGCCAAGCTTCGCAGGTGACCCCATCGGGTCGGCCACCAGCCTCCTCCTCCACCAGTGCAGGGTCAGCTAGCTGCAGCTTGATCGAGGCCTTCACTGCGCTGTGGGCCATTTCGCAGGGGTTTAGAAAAGGTGAGTAGGCGGGCAACAGATGAAGCTCAAACTGGTGGCGATGCTGCTCCGGCACTGCCACACCACGGTGAAAGGTGGGGCCATCGCAGACAATGACGACTCTGGCATTGCCGATCTGCGGGACAACTTGTTCAACAAGGTCGTTGACGAAGTGCTGAAATCTCTCCTTCGTCTGGCCTCCCCTGAAAAACTCGCTCTTCACCAGCCCCAAAGCGGAAGACACGGCCAGGCAGATCGAGAGATTTGGACCCCTCTGGGTCGGGCATCGGCGCCTCACTGGCTGACCCCGTCGTGACCACCCTTGCGATCTGCGAGTCCACAGGTTGTAACCCGTTTCGTCGATGTAGACGACCACCGTGTCCTGTTGCAGTTCGGTCATGAGCAGCGCGTACTCGCGTCTCTTCTCGATCACCCCCTGCGAGTTTGCGCTCAGTCGGATGTCAGTGTTCTTGGTAGCGATCTTGAACGTGTACAAAGCCCCTTCCAAGGCTCTGGCCAGTGTCTTGATGGTGACAGGCGGCTTGTTGGGAAGCTGGGCACTCAGCTTCGTGCGCAATGCTTTCAGCGTCGCCAGGGGGTTCGCATCCACGAAAGCAATAAGCGCCTGGCGCATCTCCTCATCGAACTTGCATGAGCCAATCTTTCTTCCCCCTCGCGGGAGGGCATCCACCCGGTCCGTTGCTTCATAAATCCTGACGATATGCCGAGCTGTCTTCATATTCATGCGAAGAACTTTGGCGGCCACACGTAGGTCCTGACCTTCCGTCCACGCAGCAATCAGTCGTCTTCTGTCTTCGTCGCTTGTTGTTCTCATTCTGTTTCATTTGCTTCGATCACAGACTAAGCCACAGACAGCTTGACATAGCATCTGAAAAGTGGCTGAGATTGCATGTCTCAGGCTGAGATAGCATGGCCTTAAGAAGCATGTCTATGGTAAAAGTCGACTGGCTTACGTAAAAAATCGCACTGTCGAGATGGGCTGGCTGAGTTTGGATGTCTCTAGGCTGAGATAGCATGACAAATACTATACTAGTCAAAATGGTAGCTTCACTCATTTCTGTTCCACTGGAGTTTTTGGCTTTTAAAATTAGCTTCTGCTGGAGTAAATTCTGCTATTCATGATGAAAAATAGCAGAAGCTATCGCTAGTTAGTTCTACTACTTTAAAAAATAATCATCTTTTATACATTTTTATTTGCATCAATTACTTTTAATTAATTAAATTAATTAAATTATAATATCATTATCAATGACATTCGACAATGTTATTGGGATAATTACAAATCAATTCTATTGTGATGAATGTGAATATTAATTAAATCATCAGGCTTTCTACCGCTCTCCTTATATCATACTGACATGTCCTAATAAAGACCCCCATTTCACTATATGTACAATTGTACATATGTATCAGATGTACAAAAATGAGCCAATCATCAGCAAACAAAATTGCAGCTTTGTCACTTAATGTACATCCAATCAGATTTTCCTTCCTGAAGATCTCCATTAACTCCATTCAATTTCCGGACGTTGATGCTGTCTGACAGCGCAGTCAAGGCAGGAGTAGAGACTCGACACTGAGGACGAAACGACTTCACTTTCTTTAAATAAAAATTACACAAGCGTCTAAATACACCTAAGTAAACAGAATGTTGAAAATCCACAGGAAAATCAGTGCGAAGAGATGCAACTTCACAAATAGGACATAACCTATTTTGATTGTTTTCTTTTCCTTCAGCATACATACTATCCTCTCTAGGTTTGCATGCATGTGTAGGAAAAACCATGCGATCATTTTCTTTCTTCGCGACAGCTTGGCAATAGCCACACCCATTTGCAGAAGTGTGGCCTGAGATGCACTGCACGAGGGCACGAGCTGGGGCGTCACAAATGAACTTCAAGTGCCCAAGTCTGACATTCGTGCCATTAAAAACAAAGCCTTCATTGCGAAGAAGCTTAACCACCTCATTCACAAACTGAGCCAGATGCTCATCAACGTTTGGCTTAGAAAAACAATAGAATAAAGCGACAGGTAGGATAATCTCACTGTTCTCAAAACGAATAAGAATTGGCCAGAGGGACGCAGCACTACTATTGTAAAGCGGCAGTCCATCGATGTTTATAAATGCATTGACAACGGCAAAATTGGATTCTCTTCGTAGCGATTCTAGATTAATAACTGCCTTTTCAAAGCAAAAAGACAAGTTTTTTAAAACATAAAGATACACAACAGTACCGCCACTGCTAAGCATGGATGAAGGAGAAAGACTACTAGATGTTTCCTTCATAAGTAAATAAAATGAAGGCACCTTCATTCGCACCAATTTTGTGGAGCAAATGAAGCAAATACTCAACAGCATTGCGTGACAGCTGGAACATTAAAACAAAAAGGGCTAGCTCCCGAGCAAAGTCAAATGGTGGACTTCTAATTTTTTCTCTAAATTCGTCACCTTCATCTTTTTCTGCCCTTTTTATCGCCGTGAGGCATGAGGTCCGGGGAGGTGGAGTCACGTACTGCATACCTTCATGTGCCGAGCCATGTTCGTGGCCGACAGCACGCGGCCGCATCAGACACACTGCTTCGTCTTCCTAGTGTGTTTTCCTAGCTTTTTCGACGAATCCAGGTTCGTTGACTTGATCTATGTGGACTATAGCGTTCCGGTGATTACAGGTCCGTCTGTGACGCGCCAGGCTGGTCTTACTGATCATCTTTTTGCATCCGGTACAGGTGACAGCATCCGGCGCTTCTTCGCGTTCTCCAAGGCAGGCTTTGAAGTGATTTCTGAGGGTGGCCTCTTGGCGAAAATTTCCCGGAGAGGTTCCATTTTTTAACTCCAGATGTAGCGGTAGATTCTGTCCGGTAATCTCTGTAGTGCTTTAATCTCCGATGCGTGAAATGGACGGGTATTCGCGTGAAAGAGCAGGGTACTCTCAATAAACGCCTCAACCACTTTTGCTTGGGTTGCTTTGGACAGCTTGCATTTCACGAAACGCTTCCTGATTCGCATCCAACTGTTGGTGGCTTTCTGGATGCGGTAAAATAAGACCGTCTTACGGTCCATCCAGCTGCCTAACATCCTGATGTGTCCTCCTTCAGCCGTACCAAGGATCATTGTCTTTTGTTTAGCGTCGTTGGTCTTCTCTTCAAACTCCAGCATGCACTTCTTGGTGATCTCGAGTCCTTCCAGCTCACTGCGCGTCCCCATCAGGGTTGTGTCGTCCGCGAATAGTGATGTTTGGAAAAGGTGCATCTGAAACGTCACCAGCGGCTTGCTAATCATGACTTTTAAAGGTGTTTTGTGCTTACAGGCGACGCACTGCCGCTGGAGGCAGACATCCTGCTCAGTTCCGCTGCACATGATGCTGCGAAGTAGCACGTGTTTGTCTGTGGAACTAACGGCTCGCACCGCAAACATGCCTTTAATAAACAGGTCCAGATTTGCACACTGTAGACACTGCTCTCGGTCTGTTAGTCTTGGCTTGACGATGTGCCAAGGTTTCAAACGATAAAAGGAAGCGCGGCTGACCTTTAACAGAGGATTCTCTGCAAGGAACCTAATGCGCAATATCTCAAGGGAGCGGTATAGAAGAAACCGCTTCTGTCGACGCTCTTTGTTGCGCGTCAAGGTCTCCTTGCGTCCGGCGGTAGCTCTTGAGACTATCTTGACAGCAAAATTCCTCTACAGCCTTCCGTGTTACGCTAATGGTTTGCGGTAGCACCGGGTTCCGCAGCGCTCTCCAGCGATATTTTAACAGCCGCATGACTCTCAATCGCAAACTATCAGTTGCTGTGCGGCATGCCTGCTTCACAAGCTTGCGTACGACATTCTTTCGTTTAGCCAAGACAACAGTTCGAACGATATGCTTCAACGCCATAATTTGTGATGTGGAGTGTGCTGCGGGAATCGAGTGGGAATGTGAGCCAGCATAATTTTTCAAATTTTTAAGTACCTAATAATTGCGACCCACATAGCAGCTGGCCGCAAACAAGATCATTAATCTTAGGGCCGGGTTTGGGGCGGCGGTGAATTAAGTAGCCGTCGAATCCCCTCTCCCTGGATCTGTCTAGACCCCTGTAGGAATGACTGATCGCGGCCACAGCTTTATTGTATGAATAGTTTAGGTCATAATTCCCCTCCAAACCGCGATCAGATATTGGGAATCACTCGGGCATTATGAGTGATCATTAATTCTTCATGTCCCCACTTCTTTACAGTATTCGAGCCCAGCTCGACTTTATGACCTCCCTCCTTTAGATACATGTAAATGTCACTGTAGGCAGGTCGGCGCCTGCGCTTCCCATTGTCCTGGCGGAGTAACAATCATTGGCCGACTGCCGACGGCTGTTCGAGCAGAACATCTGTCGTTTCCCGCCGTCGGTTCATTGGGTAATCGGGGCGGCCATCGCCGCTTCGATTCCCCGTTGACAGGCTGGCGCGAATGGGGGTTATTTTGATGGATGTCGGGGTTGGCGTGCTGCAGGACTATTTAAGAAAGCGCGCTGCGCTGCCCCTAGGACAACATTTCCTTTCCTTTTCCCGGACCTATCTCTTTGCCGGGCCGGACTCCCACCGGACCCAGAGCACTTTTCCGGACCCACGTAGGGCTTAGACCCTTGAGCCTTGAGCTCCGTGCAGCTAGTACAGGCCCATTGCCTGTTTCCATTCCCCTGAGCGCAAGCCACCTCTTTAGGTGAGCTCTAAATTGAGCCACTGTGCTCCCAGTGTGTTGGCCCCTGCCAACTCGCAGAAGTTTCCTTTCCCTGCCTTGCTGTTTTTGCCCATCCCTTCTCCCCGAGAACAACGGGACTGCAGCACGCGGCCAAGCGAGATTCAGATAAGTAATCCGCGCAGCGGTTTGTTATTGTTAATCCTAAGGGACAATTTACTTTTAGTTAGGCGGCACTTAGTGGGAGGGGAGCTAGGAAATTCTTCAGCCTAATAAACTTTTAAATCTTCAGCACTCTTAACTTATTGGGCTACTTTTAAAAACCAACTTAATTCTTTTACTGTCTCTTTTTCACCTTTATTTTATCGCTAGACAGCCCTCGATCATGAGTGGCTAATCGCCTAGGGGGCGGGTTCTGGTGATTCCGAGCCGAAGGCTGCGGCAGGAAGACAACTGTAAGCGCGCATAAGAGTAATAAGGAGCTAGGGATTTGCGAGTAAAATGCGGAATGTAGCGTGTGCATTGCTGCCTAGGGGCGGGGAATTCCTTGGCCGGCTTTCCTCACTCACTGGCGGATTCCAGTGTGCGCGTCAAACTCCTTTGTCAATTGAATTCTCCTTCTATTCCCCACCTCTCGTAACCGCGGCCATGGGAGCGAGGGGTGTGATCTAATAATCATCGCTTGCATAATCACTCAGCCAGTGTTCTGCTTAATCTCTCCAGCCTCTGATTTCCTCATCTCACACAGATTCGGATTTGCTAGTTACTTAATGTGTAGGTTGCAGTCTAATGTAAATAATGTGCCTGATGTTTTATGAGTAGGATTCCGGCTATGGATTTTCATTCGAGTTCTTAGTACCACCTTTCTAGACCCCTGTAGCGCGAATTCAGGAATCCCCTTTTGAGGCGTATCTCGATCCATTCTGGGGCTCTCACCCCAGTCTAAAACGGAAGTTGCAGAATGCCCTATTTTTCGGCTTGTCTAGATCTGTGTGATAAACTAGGAGCTGTGTACTCCGGGGACCCAAGTTCCCAAATGTCTGCGGTGGCAACGTAGGCGCATTGGGTGGTGGCGCTACCTGAGATCGTTTTCCGCTTTGCCAATAGCCTTTCCGCATGTCTGTGACAAGAGCCTGGGCCGTTTCGACCGCCGCTACCAAGGTTAGGAGTCAGTTACTTACATGCTACTGACGGCAGTAGACTAGTTAGCCCTGCCCTGTCCGATTCCGGGCAGTCCGACCCTCTTCTTAGACTTTTAGCCGGTTTCGAGCATTGCTAGGGGTAGGCACGGCAGTCACGCCTGTGGCCTATGGGACGAGTGGGACTGGCCAGCCTGAGGCCGATAGGACCACTCCCTGCATCCGCTGAACCTCCCTTCATCTCATCTCTCTTTCCGCGAAATCTCGCGTGTAGCTAAGCGGTCATTAAGTCGACTCTGTCGCCCGCCCAAGGAATCTAATCTCATGAGTGCAGGTCAGCGCTTGCAACACCCACCCACTTCATTTGGTTTTTTGTTTTCGCTACAAAGTACGTGCAGCTTTCTCGACTGACTTACGGCGCTTGTCTGATCGGAGCTTTTGTCGTGTCACTGTCAGCATCTTGTCTTCTAGTGCCTCGACTTTCCGAACCAGCTTTGACCGCTCGCGCAATCTGGCAGCAGTTCTTCTTGGAGATTCCACACTCTGGTCTCCAGAGTCAGATTTTTTTGCTGTCCTAAATTTAGTTTGCTCACTCAGACGTTTTCGACGCAGCCTACGAAGCCGGCTTTCTCTGTCTCTCCAGTCTTGTGTGATAGACGCTTTGCTTATAGCATACGCTCTTTTGCTTTGTTTCGCTCTTTTTGCCACAAAGCCATCAGAATCGTCCATCGCTTACCTTGCCAGGTACTGCTGCCATTGCTCACGCTTTTTTTATTCTCTTTGCATACACATTGGAGACCATGCTGATATAATCTAGAATGTGAAAACGATCATTTTCAAGTTCTTTCAGTACAGAAATTTAGTTGATATGAGAGAATACCACAAAAATTCTTCCACTGATAGAATCGCTTATACATATGCGCAAAAAGTTTACAAGTCTAAAGGTCGAACAAAGTGAGACCTGATATATCTACTCGTTAAATGTTAATTTTTTGTAAATTAAATGCGTAATCTCATTAAGTTCCTGTAAATTGTATTTTTTAAACAAATATTTTAATTTAAAAGCGACATAACTAAATAAATTAAAGATGATAAATTATAGAAACAATATATTTTAATAGCCATTAAATTTAGATTGATATGGCAGGTGCTTTACTCAGTTGTGCCCAAAATACTTAATGGTTATTGGTTAAAGGTTAGCATCTTTCATAAACAATATTTTTCATTAATTTTTTTATGTTTTTCTCTTTATACAAATAATTTCGCTGTCTGTTATGTGTTATTTATAAATGTATAGAAAACTGTATGTTAAAATGTAGCTTGTTTTAGACTATTTTTACGCGAAAAATTTACAAGTAATATTATTGCGTTACAAATAGCAGAAGTATCATCATTCCGTTGGTCTCTACCATGCTTTCATTTTCAATTTTTTCCTTTTGAAATATTCATACCGCTTTTTCTGCCTGCACACGACATCGTTGTGGTCATAAAAAGTCATCTGATACATAAGGAACAAACATTGGTTAAAAACAGAGGGCGCAAATGAAAAGTAGAATGAAATAGAATCTTCGACACGTTTGTTGCGCATTTTGGACTATAATAGCTTGACTTTTTTAGCCAGATATATTTATTATGCTTTACTGCTTAGGACACTAAACTGTACAACTATGCTATAAAGTTTACAAGAATTGTCCATTAAAAGTTATAAAAAATCTGCTTTGTATTGACGTGCCATAATACATTTAAAAAAATTTTACCTTATACATTGACGCAATACTTGACAATAAATGACTCTTTCTGTACAGAGAAACAAGTTGCTTTTGTTGTGGGTTTCGTTACGATAATTCCGTAAATAGTTTTCTAGAACTTTCTACCACTTGTTATAACACTCTGTTGTTTCCAGAATCTTCTCTGCGCCTCCCCCGCGGGCTATCTATGAGAACTTTCTAGAAAGTTCTCCCACTCGCTCCCCAGGCTATAAATAGAAACCCCCGCGCGGTGCACACACTCAAGAAACCTTTCCAGTATTTAATAATACTGCTGTTACAAATATACGCTTATCCAGTCGACTGCCGAGTGCTCCTTTCGGCGCTATACTTACATTTACCAACACTACAATTGGAATCTCTGTATTCGTTACTTCAAGAATACAACAGGGATTTTCTGGCGTCGCAAGCAGGATCTTGATCAACTTCGAGGACGTCTAATCTACAACGACTGTCACTATTGACCGAAGGATCAAGCTACTACAATCATGCCCGAAACGATGCAAGACGAGGATATAATCAGCCTCCTACGGCAGCAGATGGAAGAAGAGCGCCAACAGCGGAACGCTGACCGGCAGATGATGCTCGACCTCATTCGGTCTCTAAAGCCTGCAGCGGACCAGTCCCAGGCTGCAGCTTTGCCGACGCATGTGACGACGTCGACTCCGAGTTTCTCGCCATTCGACGCCACGTCCGAGCTCTGGCCCGACTACTTGGCCAGATTCTGCACCTTCACGGGCGCGAACTCCATACCCGACGACAAGAAGGCTCAGGTGTTCCTGACGAACCAGTCTCCGTCTGTCTACAAGCTTCTCTCAAACTTGGCAGCGCAGCAGACGCCGCGGAAGGAGATCAACACGCTCACTATGGACGAGATTGAGAAGTTCATGGAAGAACAGTATGACACCAAGCGCTTCATCGTGCGGGAGCGTTTCCGGTTCTGGAGCGACATGCGGCGGAAACCGGGTGAGACGATCCAGGAACTGGCTGCGAGAATCCGCCAGGATGCAACCACCTGCGATTTCTCTTCCATCAAAGATCCACTGGACGAGGCGCTGCGCACGCGTTTCATCTCCTCAGTGAGGAACGAAGCAGTACTCAAAGCTTTGTTCAAATTAAAGGTGGAAGAGCTCACGTTCGCCCGGGCTGTCGAGATCGCCATCGAGACAGAGGAAGCCGCCCGAGTCGCCAAGGCGACGGTTTACGGCGACAAATCCAGCCCCGTTAACAAGGTTAAGCAGAAGGTTCGGCGACCCGGAGCCACTTCGGCGAAATTTACGACAGATTCTACTGCTTCCAGGTCTACTACTGACTCTGCGTCTGGTTCGTGCTACCGCTGCGGAGCGAAGAACCATCGGGCAAACGATTGCCGATTCAAAGACGCGACCTGCCGGCACTGCAAAAAGGTGGGTCACCTAGAACCTGTCTGCCGTTCCAACGCCAAAGGATCTGCCCCTGCGGCGAACTTCAAGAATTCAGTGAAACAGGTCGAGGAGCATGTGCTTGTACGTGCTGTAGCCCAAACCGAGGACGACCTGCCTAAGCTGGAAGTGTCGATCCACATCCAAGGCAAGGCTCTCGCCATCGAGGTCGACACTGCGACAAACGGCAACTTCATAACAGAGTCATTCTGGAAGAAGCTGGGGACGCCGCCGCTCGAAGTAGCGATGTCACGCTACGAGTCCGCCAGCCGACACGACTTACCTGTACTAGGTACCTTCGTCGGGAAAACGACATTGCCTGGCTCAGCTCCTGAGCACGACATCCAGTACATCGTCACACAGGTGCCCGGCTTGAATCTACTCGGCCGGACCGCCACGAAGCTGTTGGGAATCTCCGTCGACAAACTGCTCGGCGCTGCCAGCGCCATTCAAGAAGTCAACGCAGTGTTTGACCACCTGTCGCCGGACGAGGCTCTTCAAAAGGCCTGCCGAAATCTTTGCGACGAATTCCCGGACCTGTGGAAGGACGAGCTGGGTTGCCTCAAGGACTTCAAGCTCGAGTTGCAGTTTAACCCGGATGCAAAGCCGGTGTTCCGGAAGGCTAGGCCTGTCCCCTTCGCCATCCGCGAGGAGCTCGAGCGCGCCTACGACGAGGGCATCAGGAGAGGCATCTGGGAGCCTACTGACTTCAATGACTACGGGACGCCCGTGGTCCCCGTGCGAAAGCCCTCGACCGGCTCAGAGCAGCCGAAACTGCGAGTCTGCGGAGACTACTCGTGCACTATCAACCCGCAGCTGGAAGACAACCGTCACCCGCTGCCCCTCCCAGAGGAACTGCTACAGAAGCTGGGAGGCAGCTACTGCTTCTCAAAGGTAGATCTGGCCGACGCCTACAACCAGATCGAGTTGGGACCGATGAGTCAGAGGCGCCTGGCACTGAGCACCCACCGGGGTGTGCTTCTTCAGAAGCGGCTCGCTTTCGGCCTGAAGTCTGCAGTGGGTGAGTTCCAGTTCATCATGGAAATGGTAGCCGGTGATCTGCCCGGAGTCGTTTTCTACTTGGACGACTACCTGGTCGGCGGCGCGACCGCTGATGAGCATCTCGCAAACCTACGCCGGCTTTTCCAACGCCTTTCTGACAAGGGACTTCGCTGTCGACGGGAGAAGTGCAAATTCGCCATGCCCAGCATCGAGTACCTTGGCTATGTCCTGTCGAAAGAAGGCATCGCCAAGGGAACCAAGGTGGACGCTGTCCGCGAAATGCCTCCACCAAAGGACGTGTCCAGCCTCCGGTCATTCCTCGGCTCGGTCCAGTTCTACGCGAAGTTTCTGCCGCCAAGCATGGCCACGATCTCCGAGCCGCTGTACCGGCTCACCAGGAGGGACACACCGTGGACCTGGAAAGACGCAGAGCAGCGGGCCTTCGACCAGATCAAGGAGGAGCTCTCGTCGGACAACGTGCTGGTCCACTACAATGCCGACCTCCCTCTCGGGCTCTCCTGCGACGCATCCAACGCCGGGATCGGCGCCGTCCTGTTCCACCGCTACCCAGATGGTAGCGAGCGGCCGATCGCCAACGCTTCAAAGTCTCTGACGGATGCTCAGCGCCGCTATCCTCAGATTCAGAAGGAAGCCCTTTCAATCATCTTCGGCCTAAAGAAGTTTTTCCAATACTTGTTCAACCGCAAGTTCATCCTGGTCACGGACCATAAGCCGTTGATTTCGCTATTTGGGCCCGAAAAGGAGACACCGGTGATGGCAGCAAACCGACTGGCTCGTTGGGCGAACCTGCTCCACAATTTCACCTACGAAGTCGAGTACCGCCAGACCAAGAGTCACGGAAACGCGGATGCCCTGAGTCGCCTGCCAATGGGAGACGACCCAGATTTCGACGGGGAGGAGAGCGCAGCCGACTTTGACACGGTCTGCGCGATCAAGGTCCTAAGCTTGCAAATCCAGCCGGCTGACGCCTCAGCCGTGGCCAAAGAATCATCGAGGGACCCGGTGATCTCCACCGTCATGCGCTACTGTCGAGAAGGATGGCCACCAGACAGGCGAGACGAAGACGCCGAGGTGGCCCGCTTACGGAAGGTCAAAGATTCGCTCTCCTGCGGCAACGGGTGTCTTCTGCATGGCTGTCGTCTTGTGATTCCTCGGAACCTCCGGAATGAGGTGCTGAAAATCCTCCACCTCGGACACTTTGGAATACAGAGGATGAAGCAGCTGGCTCGATCGGCAGTCTACTGGCCGAACATCGACGACGACGTCGAGCACCTGTGCCGCGGCTGCCATAGCTGCGCTGAGCACCAAAATCATCCGCCAAAGGCCGCCGTTCATCCGTGGATGATGCCTGAGAAGCCTTGGAGTCGCCTACATCTGGATCACGCAGTCAACTTCCTCGGCAACAACTGGCTAGTGCTCACGGACGCCTACTCGAAGTACCCGTGCATACACCCGACGCAATCCATGTCAACGCGGGCAACGATCGAGCTTCTGGAAGAAGACTTCGCCCACTTCGGCTACCCTCACGCCATCGTCACAGACAATGCAGCGGCATTCATGGCTTAGGAGTTTCAAGCTTGGTGTCGCGAACACGGCATCGCGCACCTCACAGGAGCTCCGTATCATCCTGCAACAAACGGAGCGGCCGAACGACTGGTTCAGACCTTCAAGAAGGCCCTGAAGAAATCCAGCCTGCCACCTGCCAGGGCGCTACAGCAGTTCCTGATGCAGTACCGACGGACTCCTGTGGTCAACGGCTACTCTCCGAGCGAACTCCTAAATGGCCGGCAGATCAGGACGCAGATTGATACTCTGCTGCCATCTCCAGCCCATCTCGCCCAGGATCGCCAAGTCAAGCAGGCCGAAGAGTCCAGAGCTCGGAAAAAGGTGTCTCGCGTCCGAGAAGGCTACAACGTCGGAGATCCGGTCTACGCTCGCTACTACGGACCACGCCGCGAGAAGGAAGGCCGCTGGGTTCCGGCAGTGGTCACCAAGCGGCACGGCAGCCGCAGCGTCAACGTCAAGGTTGTCCCAAGCGGCCCGGTGTGGCGACGGCACTTCGACCAGCTTCAACCGCGACACGTGTCCGCGGAAGACAGCGAGCCAGGATCACTGCCGACTCAACAAAACGAAACGGCCGGCCACCTGATGCTGCCGGCCACACCAGCGGTGGCACATCCAGGATCTCGACCCAGGCCTCCAGGATGGCGAGCGCCGGACCAAGTCCAACACCCGCCGCCCTACGGACCAGATAATCCACGACGGTCGGCTAGGCAGCGAAAGCCACGGCTACAAATGGACTTATAGACTTTCTATCAGCTGTACTCACAGTTTTGGTGGGGAGGTGTTGTGGGTTTCGTTACGATAATTCCGTAAATAGTTTTCTAGAACTTTCTACCACTTGTTATAACACTCTGTTGTTTCCAGAATCTTCTCTGCGCCTCCCCCGCGGGCTATCTATGAGAACTTTCTAGAAAGTTCTCCCACTCGCTCCCCAGGCTATAAATAGAAACCCCCGCGCGGTGCACACACTCAAAAAACCTTTCCAGTATTTAATAATACTGCTGTTACAAATATACGCTTATCCAGTCGACTGCCGAGTGCTCCTTTCGGCGCTATACTTACATTTACCAACACTACAATTGGAATCTCTGTATTCGTTACTTCAAGAATACAACAGCTTTCAACGTGACCCTAGGGTGTGCCAACATCTCCGAATAATTTAAATTTTTATTTTGACTTCTTGTTGTTATTCAACAATAAAATATTGTATGTTGTGCTAAAATTCGAAAATATCATTGCAAAGCATTTTTTGCATGAATTCAGACTTGTTATGTGCACTCACATCATTACATTTAGTAAGTAAATACAAAAATTTTTGTTTTATTACGTTGCCATTTAAATTGAGATTGACCCTTTAGAATGCCAAACAGCTAAGTGATTTGAAATGAAATGTACTTTTGGGTTTGCTGGTTGCAAATATGCAAAATATCAATGTAATTCAAATAAAACAAAAATAATTACCCATTTCTTGTAGAAATTCTTCACGAGTTAGTACGCTAGCATTGGCACTACAATTTGGCACTAATTTTCCGAGGAAAATAGCTCGGAAAATAGTAAAATGGTAAGTACGGTTCAAAGCTTCGCTTCGCACGTTTAGCAAAGAGAGCAATAGTAATTATATTAACAAATTTTTGACGCATTCGAACTGGTAGATTAAGGCATATAGCACAAAGGGGCCATACAAACATATCGGTCGCTTTAAAGAAATTGGCACCATCGGCGGAAAGAAGAAAGTACAAATGAACTTCAGATTCAGATAAACTTGTCACCAGCTCACTTGCTACTGCACAGTTTAGCACGTCAGTTCTAAAACAACTACGCAGCACCTTTTGGTACGAAAAATGCTTATGAAAGTGCTTTTCAACGGTAACTTCGATTTGATACGGTACGTTTCAAATAGTCTACTCGATGCTCGGTACAATGTAGCGCTAAGCAAATTAGACATGCTTTCTACAATGTCGGTTCTAAAAGAAAATGAGCGACGAAGGGTTGCCTTCATGGTGCTGTCTGATGTAGGAAATGAACTGCCAGGGGCCGCAATACGCTGGAAGAAGAGTAGGCCGTTAATGGCCTTCTTTGAAACACAGGAAAGAAGCGTTCACAGTCTTGAAGGGCGCACGTTGTCTCTAGGTTCAGCCCACCTCGTTCAAAAATGGACCTGTAGGATTGAGCTGACTGGCTGTCATCCGTACAATGATCCGTACAATAATCCGTACAAAATTATTGACAATGATTTTCAACGATGACTTTGTCATGATTGACAGGCTCTTTGTCCACAATTCTGAACACACCAGTACAGGATGCTGCAAGCGGTGATGGTGAACCAGAGGAACTCGTCGAACTGTATTCGTTCATCGAAGTTTCATACTCCGAATCCAAGCTCGAGTCAGTTTTGGCAGTAGACGCTACAGATGACATGCTGTCACCAGAGTGGCTCATTGCTCTGATGTCTGTTTTATTTTTTCGTAGCAGTAGCTGGTACTTTTTAACAGTTTTAATACTACTAGTCGAATGTAAATAGTAGTATGCTGGTAGTTGTAGTAACTAGTAGTACTAGTAGTAGTAGTAACTACTAGTAGTAACTAGTAGTATATTTTTTATTGCTTAGTTTGTGTTTTTAGAATCGGATATTAATATTTTATTAGTTTAGCTACTAGTCGAATAAGCAATGCCAAATTAAAAAGTTAGAAATAAAAATCACGTCAAAACTTATGCTCATAGCCACTTATGAATCAGCATTGCGCTTGCGATGTGCTTCCTCTGGTCCCATACGGTTGAGAGAATCCTTTACTGATGTCCAGGCTGCAGTGGCTTGGTCTCTCGAGACTCGGAAAACCTCTAAGGGCACTCCTGTTAATGAAAAAATAACAGACAGTAAGTCTTCCACATTACATTTTCATATTTTACATAACAGTTAGATCGTGCTTACTTCTTAGTTCATCAATAACTTCCTTGGTTGCCATCTGCCTTTTGGAAGCACCAGAATATTCTCCGAAAATGTGAGACTACTTGTTCCTGGCCATACCGAGCACAGACATAAGCTCGAATGTACTTGGATGTGGTCGTGCGCGGAAAATCGAGCAGAGTGTGCACTTTGCCGTCGCTGCCAGCAAACTCCTAGTAATTAAATAAAAATTAAAATAATATTGATAAAATGTATCATCCTCAAATTCAATTTTAATCATGTGCAAGTCTTCCTGCTTTTTGTCTAGTCTACTATGTTGCATTGGGAGAAGGGATGCTTACCCCATTCATGAATCCAGCTGCTGTTGGGAAGTGTAAAATTGTACTGGCGCCAGTTCGGTTCTTTTTCAGCTTCTACACGATGAAGCGCTTCAGGCCATCTATAGAGGAATTAAAAATAAGTACATCTATGTCTCTTGGTAACAACTAACCAGCATTAGTGTCGCACGATACATTGTTTACAAATTTCCAATTTCCCGAAAAAATTCTTCGCGACTTAGAATGCTGCCTTCTGCCGAACCAACAAGCAGATTATTCTGGGTTCGTGCAGTGGATGAACTAAGTAGCTCAGAAGGTAGTCCGCGCCTTTGTTCAGCAATAATGGCAGATTCTTGCCTCTCCTGCTCCTCTCGCTGTGGGTCAGAGAGTGATACACTGCTGACTAGCACTAGCACACAGTAATCTAGCACTCCTTGGTGACTGATGCATCTTCCGTTTAGCACTGGCAGTAGTAGGAGTAGAAATTTCTGCAGCAGCATTGTTGCTGCCCAATGGTGAAAATGGAGCCTCAACATCTGGCTCATAAGTGCCATCACCATCCTCGTCTACCTTCTCACTACTATCACTGCATGAGTCCACTCGAGATTTTCTCACAAACTTTTTCATATGCAATTAAATTGAGTCAGACAGAGATGCATTCTCTTAATGCTCCGAGATGAATGCCTCGAGCTCTTTCTCAATTGAAATAATTTTCGACCATGACTCTGCTCGATGAACATGCCAGCAAAGATCCCATCTTGAAGTATAAGTGGGTAGTACTGGCCCTAAAAGGAAAGAAGTTATAATTAACAGAATGTTGAATACTGGTTACAAAATAGTGATTGATAAAATATTTGTTTTCTAGAGTTCTATATATAGCCAATATGCTCTATAAAGTATATATTTATATATTAGCTAGGCTAGTATTATCTTTATCCAATGATGTACAATATCACTAGCTCTAGTACATTATTTGGATACTGAAAAGTGCCTGACAAAGCTATTTTCGTTAATTATTGACAATGAAGTTAGCAAGCAACTTATCTAATTTGTCTTAATAATTATATTGATATCTTTATTTATACTTCAGTTGTAATTTAACTCAAATTACATGACTAATTGGACATATATTATTATGCTTTCTAAAAACAATATAAAGGTAAATAGTCCTACAGAGAATATTTTCATAGGTTATGACATTGCATTTGAAGACTTAGACTTGTCCTTTTATATCTATGAATCTATCAAAAATATATAAAAGTAAGAAAATGGCTTTGAATATCAAGAAGCAATACAACACTTACGCTTTACTTTTGGTATATATTATAAGTTATGTTAGACTTTATTTACTTCAATCTCAAGCCATATAGAAGTTTAGTATTTTATCTTTGACTGTTAAAAGTTTCTAAATTTATAATTGCAATTGTAAGATGAGTTATGTTGAAGATTTGTTTATTTTGTTGTCTTTAAGCTTCAAATCGTGCGCCTATAAGCAAATTAATATTTGTTTAGTCGCTTGTTACGTGTTCCTCTTAGAAAATTTGAATGTAGTGTGTCTTTCTAGCTGACACAGACTCCAAATGTGTGAGAAAGATGTTCAATTATTTGCTGGATAGTAAATTATAATCGTTTTTTACTTCTTTAGTAGCTTAGTTGATAGTTGTGTAACTAAACTTTGTTCCTGGTTTCGATGTAATTAAGCATATATAACTCTTATATTGACTGTTAGCTAAGTTAGTTTTGCAATTTGGAAAGCTCAGCAGAGTAGGTAGGCCTTTATCTTATCTAGGCTCTATATTATTTGCTTTGATCTAGTCTAGCTATGCTTATTTTCTAAAATTGTATATTTCTGATCTTAATTAGGCTCTTATATGTTATGCAGAAATGATCAATTATATTCATTCCCACTGAAACATTAAAAGTTTACTATTTTGATTCTTAAAAGTTGAGCCTAGCTATAAGTTAATTTAAATCCTAATCAACAATTCAAAATAATAAATGGCATCTAATAGACATAAAAAAGCTGCAAATCAGTTAATGCAATTAAGTGCACACTTAGTTTTATCTTCTAGTGAAACAGATTCTACTGATAGTGATAGTATTAATAATGACAATTCAACTGCTAATAATTGTCAACTCCAAGACCAAAATATCGTTTCAAATTCTAGTAATTTCTCAAGTGTAATATCTGATTCTAATAATAGTTCTAGTGAAGATGCTTTGGAAGAAGAAGTTGGAGCTGCTATTAGTAATAATGATGTTAATAGCAGTGGTGATAAAAGTTTTGGTAGTTCTATTGACCAAGAGTCTGATAATGAATGTTTCAGTGAGAAATTTAAGCAGGTCTGTATAGATCATAATTTTTCACATGTGGCAATCAAAGATCTTCTTAAACTACTAAAGCCAAGCTATCCAGAGCTTCCAACTGATCCTCGTACATTTCTTGGGTCTTCAGGGACAATTGAGCTAATTAATGTTCCTCCTGGTAAATACTATCATTTTGGAATTGCTTCTGGAATCAAGTATATATTTAATTCTCTAAATGTAGTGCATCTATTGCCACAATCAGATGAAATCTACCTTAATGTTTGTATTGATGGGTTGCTTTTTTTTAATAGCACAGTGTCTGGTTTTTGGACTATTGTTGCATCTATCCAAGGCATTAAATCATCAGAATTTCTTGTTGGACTTTATTATGGGCCTTCAAAGCCATCATAAAGTTTTAACAATTTTTTGGCTTATTTATAAGTGAAATGTGCATATTACAATATGGACTTCATGTATGCGGAATTGAATATAAGATACATCTAAAGTATGTTATTTGTGATACACCAGCACGATATTTTATTAAGAATATCAAAAGTTATAATGGATACTATGGATGCGATCGTTGTAACCAGAAAGGAACAACAGATTATGAGTAAACTCGCAACAAAGGCAGGACTGTTGTTTTTCTTGATTTGAATGCTGCACGTCGAACAGACAAATCATTTCGAGACCAGCTCCAACCAGCTCATCATCATGCCCACTCAGCTTTTGAAGATCTTTCTATTGATATGATCTCTGGCTTCCCAGCTGATTCCATGCATTTGCTCTATAAAGGTATTGGGCTCATGGCCTTGAACATACTCAAAGAAGGTAAACTGCCATTTCGCCTTTCTCAGTTGCTTCAAGGACAAGTTAATGCATACCTTATGCATGAAAGGAAGTACTTACCAACAGATTTTTCTCGTAGGCTAGAACTGTTGCAGCATCTTTCTTTGTGGAAAGCAACAGTAGTACGCCTATTTTTCTTGTATTTAGCAGCTTTTGTTCTCATTCCCCATGTTGGCAATGATGATTTTCTTAACTGGTTACTTTCATTTCATGTCATCATTAACTTGTTTAACTCTCCAAGTTTGAACAATGAATATCTAGATTTTTTGCAGCAACTTTGTAATACATTTGTTACACAAACAAGAAATTTACTTGGAAGCCAGTTTGTTGTATACAATGTTCATTCTCTTCTGCACATTTTTGAGGACTTTCTTGCTCATAGAAATATAAATGAAGTGAGTTGCTTTCCATTTGAGAATTTTTTAAGATTTGTGAAGAGGCTTGTTCGTTCACCAACCATGCCTTTACAGCAGGCTGTCAAAAGAGTAAAGGAAAACAATCAGTGCCTAGGGCAGTTTAATCCATGTGTTGGTGAGTCAGAAATTAAACTACAGAGAGAGCACACAAGTAATATTCTGCCACCTGGTGTGATTCCAATGAATGTTACACAGTATAAAATATGTAAACTGCCATCAACTCAAATTGCTACTAATGAGCGAGATGGATTCATTCTCTCTAACTCTGGAACCATTCTCCAAGTCAGAAACATTATTCATGACAGCAAGGGTCATATTAGCTTTGTTGGCCAACAATTCATGCATAAGGAACCCTTTCATAGCAGAATAATTCAATCAGATCAGCTACATTTTTACAAGCTTGAAAGACTGTCCATTCCAGTCTGCTGCATTTAGTTGAAGGATGTGTTGTGCAAGCTTATGGTTATTCCATTGCCAGATTCTCAGGGGCAGTGGTTTGCTTGCCCACTTCACCATACATACAATTGCTTTTGAAACAAATCACTAAAACAATTCGATCACCAACAAACAAACAATTATAAACAACTAAAGTTAGAAATAACAACAAGCAATTAGAACTTGATTTGTATTCATATCTCAATATCTAAATGTCTAAATTTTCATATTTCTGATATGATATCCTGATTACTGATGACGAAAAAATATTGCTTTGTGAACTTCGCTGATGGAAACATGATTGTTTCAATGAATTGGTTCACAAGTGATGGTATAGCAGTTAGGCTGCCAAATGACTACTCAAGTGCTACTGACCCCAGGCTTGTGAGATGTCTGCGTCAGCAAGAGAACCCAGGAAGCAGCTGGGAAACCCACAGGATTGTCAAGTGTCACATTTGGAATGGTAAGCACCGTGTGTCCCATGTTCAGATTTTGTGTACATATCCGCACTATGTAGTTTATTATTTTTTCAGACGATCTGGACTACTTGCTCTATCGTCTGACACGCTTTGATAAAACGGGCACTCTTTCGGACACCGATGTTGATGGTAAGCGGAAGCGTAAGCAAGTCGAGCACTTCAAAGACTGGCAGGATGAATCTGTAGCACCACGGCGTCGTCGTCCTCGACTTACAAAATCTCCACTGGCCGCAGTTGAGAATATTAACCCATCAGTGTCTTTCTAGTCCATCAACAGTAGCCAAGACGTCATCCGGCCCAATGGCTAGTCCATCAACAGTAGCCAAGACGTCATCCGGCCCAATGGCTAGTCCATCAACAGTAGCCAAGACGTCATCCGGCCCAATGGCTAGTCCATCAACAGTAGCCAAGACGTCATCCGGCCCAATGGCTAGTCCATCAACAGTAGCCAAGACGTCATCCGGCCCAATGGCTAGTCCATCAACACCATTAGCTAAGAAGTCATCAACCTCTGAAACCACTGTTCAGTCTGTGAAGCCGTCGGGCTCCACTGCTCGGTCTGCGAAGCCATCGGGTGCCACTGCTCAGTCGGGCGCCACTGCTCAGTTATCGGGCGCCACTGCTCAGTCATCGGGCGCCACTGCTCAGTCGGGCGCCACTGCTCAGTCATCGGGCGCCACTGCTCAATCATCTGGTGCCACTGCTCAGTGTGCGAAGCCGTGCCATTGCAAGCATCTTGAAAGTAAGTTTCGTCTAAGTTGAGCTTAGCAGTTTATAGTTATTAATATAAAACCAGATTCTTGATCATTTTTATACCTTATCAGTCGTTAAAGCAGACGTTTAGATATTGTAGATTGGATGAAGCTGCTCCTTGAGCGGATGGTCTCATTGGAGGAGAAATTCATCATTTCATCAAGCAGGCAAGAAATTTCTGCTCCGATGACTGATTTGCTCAGGTCGCTGCCCTACAAGTCAATCGACCAGATGATAGACTTCAACAGTCGAATTCAGAATCAGAACGATCCGGAACTAAGGGCAGCATATGTACGTTTTGTCACGAGAAAGTTTACCTTGCGTCTTCTACTGCGTTGTGCAGATGAAGGTACCATTTCATAGTTTTCAACATACATCAACTAATTTCATTTAGCTCAATTACTGCTTCAAGCGGACTGAAAACAGTGTCAAGCTTTCAGATGCCGCCAATTTGATGCTTATGTGGACAGCTAGTCCCCAGGTATTGTGTCACTTCAACATTCAAGGTCGGGGATCAAAAATGCGCCTTCCGATAGCTATTTCAGAGTGCATTGTTCGTGAGTATGTTTCAAATAGCAAATTATGGATTATTATTCTTTTCGCTGTGACTAAACTCAGCAAATATTTTAGATGTTATACTCCATTCAAAAAACCTGCGACGACAGCTTGGATCCGTGTCTGCATTAGGCTACGTTGGCAGCATCCTAAAACGGATGACTCGAAGAGCCAGCACTTTATCAAAAGGCTCTGTTCGGAACAACGGCTCTAAGATCAATGAGGAGGCAGTTCGCAATGAAAATGCTGCGACGGACAATGGTGCGACCATTGTGTGCGACCATGATGGCGATAATGACAATGAGGACGAAGATGATGTCGATGTGGAAGACGCTGATGGCGATGTCGAAGACGATGATAGCGATGATTCCGACATGGGCGACGACGTAGAAAGCGTTGATAATGACGGCGTTAATCTGGACAATGATAGCATCATGGAAGAGTAAAGGACAATTATCATAAACGAACACAGCATTGGTTGAAACTTTTTGTGCCGTTTTTTCTTGCACCTGCTATCAAAGCATGCCGTTTTCTCTTACCCTGCGCCTTCTTGCAGATACGACTCTGCACTCAAAGCATACCTTTCCCCTCATGTAATTGAAAAGTCTATGATACTAATAAAAATGAAAAAAATATCAACCACGATGAGAATGTTGCCAACGGCTGGTACAAAAGCCCAGTCCATGTGCACTCTTTGAAATGGAGCGGTGGCAGGTGGCCAAGTGTCCCGAGTTTTTTGCAGACGAGGTCTTAACTGAGTACATGTTCGGCATTGAGAAACAAATTGCTCCACATCTCTCTGCATGCCGGGCCACCAACAGGTCTGTGCAAGCAACTTGTGGGCTGCGTTGGAACCCGTATGAGTGTCATGCACTGCGTCGAAGGCCTCTCGTCTGAGCCTTGGTGGAATGAATGCTCGGCGGCGCATGTAGATCAGGCCATTCTCGAGAGTCAGGCATCCCGCGACTTTCTTAAAGGCTGCCTCTGCTTGTGTGCACCCTCGCCAGTCACCAGACCGAATGCGACGAACTATTCGTTGATGGAGGCCGTCTGAATCGATTTCGGATGCTATTCTGTGTGGATCAATGGTTGGGGATTCAAAGGCAACGCAGTTTACCGCCCAAAAGGTGCTGCTAGGTTCAAGATCAGCGTTTTCAAACCGGAGTCGGGAGAGCGCGTCGGCATGCGGAATTTTTGTCCCTTGTACGTATTCCAGAGTGAAATCGAATTGCATTAGAAACAGCGCCCATCGGCTGATTCTGGAAGAGGTGCTCAATGGAATGCTGCCACCAAAGAGGCGAAGCAACGGTTGGTGATCAGTCCGAATGGTGAATTTTCGGCCTTGCAGATAGTGTTTAAGCCTATGGATTGCCCAGAAAATCGCCAGTGCCTCTCGTTCGATGTATGAGTAGTTGGCTTCTGCGGATGAGAGTCCTGGAGATGTAAATCACGGGATGCCCGTCCTGGGTCAAAACAGCAGCAAGTGCACCTTTGGAGGCGTCAGTGGTGAGAGTGGCCTCTTTTTCGAGGCTATATGGCTGCACCACAGGCCTGGATGATATTTCTCGCTTGAGCCCCTCAAATGCGTGAGCGCACTCGTCGGACCAGACGAAGGGCGAGCTTCCCTTTCGAAGGTCATTCAGTGGGGCGATTTTGGTGGAGAAATTAGGTATCAGACGGCCAAAAAAATTCACTAGGCCAAGGAACTGCTCAACTTCCTTCTTGGAGCTGGGAGCGGCGATATGACGGATCTTGTCAACTAGACGGTCGTCAGGCTGAATTCCAGATGCGGAGATTTTGAATCCAAGAAAGGAAATTTCATCGCACATATTAATAGATTTGCTTTCGTTGATGGTCACTTTCTTTTCTGAGAGCCTGGTTTTGACCGCATTCAACCGCTTACCTAGTGCTTCGGAATTCTCTGCAAAGACTAGGACATCATCTTGGTAGACAAGGATGCCTTTAAGGTCAGAAAGAATACTCTCCATGGTCCTTTGGAAAATGAAGGAGGCATTTTTCATGCCCATTTGTAGGCGTTTGACACGGTAGAGGCCGCGTGAGGTATTGATCACGGATAGTTCCTCCGCAGACTCATCGAGAGCTATTTGCCAATAGGCAGAACGCAAGTCTACCTTCGCAAACTTTTTTGCGTTTTTGAGCTTGGCGAATAGGTGCTCAATCGAAGGAATTGGATAAGACTCTGGCTTGATTTTCCCATTGACGTGCATTTTTTAATCGGCACACATGCGCAGCGAGCCATCTTTTTTCTTAACCCAGACAACAGGCGATGCGTTGCTTACCGGGCCCTCAATGGGCTCGATGACGCCCAGCAGCTGCAGTCTCTCTAGCTCGGCATTGACTTGCGGCTCCAGTGCAAGTGGAACAGGACGAGCGCGGCAGAACTTTGGCCTGGTACCTTCAATCAGTTCCATGCTCGCTTTGATGCCCTTGATGGTCGGCAGTGGCTCATTGGCAGGCGCAGCTGTGGCAGTGGTGGCTGCGTGGAATACGGCGTCGCCATCTAGAAGATCGCGTCCTAGCAGGCCGAATGTCTTTGAAGATGAAACCACCATCAACTCAGCTGGATGCATTCGACCGCGCATCTCGACGGTGGTAGACAGCTTTCCCAATGTCTTCAGGATATGGCCGTCATACGCTTCGAGTCGCCGATGATACTTGTCCAATTTGGGGCGTTGCAGCGATTCCCAGAGGTGGCTAGAAAGCACTGAAACTGAAGCTCCGGTATCGATCTGCATCGGAATAGCGACACCGTTGATCAGCACAGTTTCTGTCGTTACTGAAACAGCATGGATGAGATCGACGTCTGTCAGATGGAGTATATCAGAGGAGTCGGAGTCCGAGGTTACAAGTTTCGTGTCCACATGGTTGACATGTTCGACACCACTGGAGCGGCACACGGATCCAAAGTGATTGCGCTTATTGCATTTGTTGCATGTCTTGCCGTAAGCCGGGCATTTGCCAGCTGGATGAGATCTGCCACAAAACTTGCAGTTGCCTACGTGCCGTTCATGGGACATGGTCACGTTACCGCCTCGATGCTGCCGATCTCCCTTCCCTGTGAAGTTGATGGAGTGTGCTTCTTGGGTAGGCTCTGTGTTAGCGTTTCGAAAATCCCTGCTGTCTACGAACTTCGTCACTTGTTCGATAGTCCTGATTATATCCACGATTTCGGTGATCATCAAGTCTTTCGTTTGCATGGCTCCCAGAACGCGTCGTTGATCTTCTGGGTTCTGAAGGCCAGAGATGAGCATCAGACGTACCATTTCCTCTTCTGGGCTGTTGCAGGTTTTGAGAGTATCGAACTCGCAGTGCGTGGCCCCCTTCCTCAAGCGAGAAAGGAACTCCGTAATGGGCTCATCGGCAGCTTGACGTAGCGTGAAGAATTTAGTTCTCTCAGAAAAGATAAGGTGCTTTTGGGGTTGCAGAAAGTTTGTGATGGCATTCTCCAGCTCCGCAAAGGTGTGCGCTTCCACTTCTTTTGGTGCTACAAGATGAGTAATTTTTTCGAGAGCTGCTAGTCCACAGAGCGCTAAAAAGTTGTCCGTGATTTGTCGATCTGCGCCTCCATCTTCCCACTTCTTGGTTCGTGCCAAGGCTTTGAATGCCTTAATCCAGGTGAGTGCATGAGTCGTGTCAGCAAGATCCAGATTGCCAAGCCGCGACGCCATTGTCGTAGTTTGGATGAAGCTGTTGGTGCTTTGGCGTTAACGTTGTGTACGTAGCATAGCGTTTATTCAAGCAAAGAGATTATAACATAAGTGAGAGGCTGGGAACGAAAGCTTAGGAACCTATAGCAGGTTGAGAATTAGAGACCATAGACATTACAAGGATATTATCGGGAAAAGTGCAACAACGCTAGCTCTAGCTAGCAGCCACTACCACAAGCATCATGGAAGAGTAAAGGACAATTATCATAAAAGAACACAGCATTGGTTGAAACTTTTTGTGCCGTTTTTTTTCTTGCACCTGCTATCAAAGCATGCCGTTTTCTCTTACCCTGCGCCTTCTTGCAGATACGACTCTGCACTCAAAGCATACCTTTCCCCTCATGTAATTGAAAAGTCTATGATACTAATAAAAATGAAAAAAATATTATTAACGGTACACGTATTATTTTTAAGCCTTTTGTGCTACATTATAAACTTATTTTGCCTATACTTGCATATTTATGCTATTTTGCGGATTTAGTATTTATGTTAATATTCACAATCGCTTTATGTATCAACTAAAATTATTTCATGTAGTATAATATATCATAATTAATTTAGGCATACGCAGTTTATAAATTCTCCAACATGCCGATGAATATATCAATATTAAAAACTAGCGCGTTTTGGCTAAACAAAAAACGTCTTGATTGAGCAGGATTGTTAGCTTTTGATTCTTTTCTCTATAATTTGCACAATCATTCATACTGATTTATTGGCACAGTAAATAACTTCATTCAGAAAGGAAAAGCGACAAAATTGCTGATTCACGGGCACGTATTTTTACGTTCCTTTGCGACCTGCAGTGGACGTCCCCAAATTCTCGCCTCGGGACGAATCCGTAACTATCGAAATACCGTTCCCGGAGACGTTTCAATGGGACCTTGAGGGGACGTCTCCGATACGTCTCGATACGGAAAATTGTTGTACGGGTATGCAGCCAACCCAGCCGACTCAGTTATCGCCAGAGGACGATGAGCGAGAGAAAATGATTCATGACCTGAGTGAATACATCGAACGAGTAGCGTTTCATAAGTATGAGCAATCATACCCCTAACGCACTCAAATTTGGAAAATTATGACAACATTGAAAAGTTCGCCGCAGCAGCATTGCCTTACTTTTTTGCCTAGATCCTAACTTCTTTAGCTAAATAGCTAACGGCTAGTAAAGCCTAAACCTCAATCACAAAGAGCAAGCTTTATGTTATGTTATGTTATGTTAGTAGCTAACTTTGTTTTCCTATTGATTTGAGTATTGACTGTACATGCCTGCAAACTTGCTAGTTGTGTTATCGTTTTGGTAATATAACTATTAGCTAATTAGCTAAACTAATTAAACATTAATTTCCAATTCTAAAAACACAAACTAAGCAAGAAAAAATTATATAAAAGTACCAATATTATTAATATTTTAAAGTTCTTTATGCTGCAATAAAATCTACACTAGACTAATGAGACAACAGCTTACCAAATAAGTATTACCTTAGGTCTAAGATTAGAGTTACCACAACTTAGAATATAAGGGTAACAAAGAAAAAAGACTTTGTGTTTACGCTCGTAATACAAAATAGTGTCGAAATGCAACAGTTACATCTGTGTCAATTATTTTGTAGCACAGAATCGATCTTTTAAGACAACAAAAACTCGATTTAAAAAGAATTTTGCTTTTTAAACTTTCGTACTTTTTATTTATCTTTTTGTGTCGTTTAAATTGCGTATCAGTAACGTCCTAATTTAACGCATTTTTTAAAGAGTGTTTATGGTGCACGGAAAATTTTTACTTGTTTTTTATTCTTTTCTATTATTGCCTATGTAATATAGAAGGCAATGGTGTGTGAAAAAAAACATTTTAATTACGAGTATAATACATTTGGGGACGTATTTGGGACCTTGGGGTAACGTCTAAATGTTATACGGGATAGACTGCGGCATAGACTGCGTAGTCTGTGGTACAGACTGCGTCGGCTGCGGCATCGGCTGCAGTTCCCTTTGGGCTCTCGATTCCAATGGTGCGGGCCGCAGTTGCTACGGTGCTGGCCCGGCCGAGTGCCGACTGCGGGTCGACGATGTTTCGGCCGCTTGCCGAGCAGGACCTCCGGTGCTGAGCCGAACCGATTTGAGACGATTGCCGCTGCCGGCTGCACGTGCTGGTTTTGCAGTCTTCGCCTGCTTGATAGTCACAGGTGATGGCGTGCGATGTCTTTTTGTTGCCATTGATGTGACTGCTGGCAGTTTAGGCCGTGTGGATACTTGCTCGGGTGCCATTTCCACCGCTTCCTGCAAGGCAAAATCCGTAGTGAGGAATGCCCCTTCTGCCTCTCCTACGTTGAGGATGCAGAGCATTTTATTTGCGACTGCCCCGCCTTCACTCAGGACAGGCTCACCTATCTCGGCCCAAACCCGAATCTCCCCGACGTATTCAGGCCTGAGAACATCTGCTCGCTCGTCCGTTACCTAAGGGCCACCGGGCGAGCGACTCTCCACCTCCTGGACTATCCCGAGGAGGACCGCGCTGCGGACGCCAGCTTCACCGGATCCCCCTGCGCGACACCGCAGCTTTAGTTGCCCGAGGTCGCCAGGGGCTAGCGGAATGGACGGCAACGCCTCCCCGCTGCATCCTGCAGCTAAGTCAAGTAAGTCAAGTGCCATTTCCACGTGATGTGATGTGATGGGTGGCGTGATGTACATTGGCGTCTACTTACAGTAGTACTCTAACAATTTTAAGTAATTACACGAAACCGCAGAAGTTGGTGATAGTTAAATGACATTAGTTAAACGGCCCAAATAAGTACGCAGGTTGGGAATTAATATTAGCTTCAGCAAGTGACGTCACAGCACGCTTTTTGAGCAGGTGGCATCTGTAAGAATTAAGGCAGGAAGAGAAACGGAAGAGGCAAAAGTAACATTCCGGTTCGACACGAGGATTCTATTTAGAAAATTTTCTTTCTACTCGTATACTTAAATATATTTGTAACTGTTGTAGATTAGCTACCATTAGTAGTGGATTAGTCTAAAAAGCAAGTCAAATCTCAAAGTCAAAGGAGCAATCAATTATTCCTAAAGTGCTCGTGAAAATTATTTTCCTAGATTGAAGATTTTTAGCATTGTAGTTTCTCCCAATTTCTCCCATTTCTCCCAAATAATTTTTCTATGGGTAGAACTAATTTAGGAGGAGCTCTAGGTCTAGGTAATTGAGTTGGGTAGGGTAGGTAATAGGTGGAAAGTGACCTGTCTTACGCTATTTTGTGATTTGGAGATGTTTTTATGTTTTTAAGTAAATAAGTAATTACTAACTGCATGGATTGATTGTATACCACCGATTTCTTCACCATGTGTAACGGAAGTTTTCCTCTGCGCAAAATTGCGACAAAAAACTTTTACCCAATGGAGCAGTATTATCCGCCCGTCGCGATGGGCTTGGAGTCAAATGACTGTCCAGTGGGCCTGGTCCAATGTTGTCGTCATCATCACTGGTGTATTCTAAGCGAGCAGCCAGCTGCCGATTGTACCGGTGTAGAAGGACTTAATTGATGAGGTTAAAGAGCATGACAATTAAGTTTTCAAAAGCGAATATTTTTGTGGTTTCGATTATGCATTGAAATCACCAAGGCCCGCACTTACACCGACCGACCAGAGAAATTCATGCTAGCGGCAGTTTCTTGTCGTTAAACCGAGCTGCAGGCGCTTGCAGACTGTCCAACTGCTGAGTGATTTGAGCTAGCGACGCTAGCAGCAGATGCTTGCTTTTGTCGTTGAACCGAGTTGTAGGCGCTTGCAGACTGTCCAGCTGTTGAGGGATTTGAGCTAGCGACGCTAGCAGCAGACGTCTCGTCATCTTGTCGATGCGAACTGGTACTGGCAGAACAACCATGGAGCAAAAATAGCGAGCCAATATCACCAATGTCCTCTTGCTGCAGCATATCAGTTTCGGATTCAGTCTCAGAATCGGATTTAGACTTTGACGACTCGTCATCACTTGGTAAATATTTATTATTCTTGCGCTTTTTCTGTGTTGGCTCCATATGAAAAGTCGATGAACTGGTTTTCTTTGCCTAGGTGCTTCTGAGTCAGTAGTCTCCAGACCAAGTGTATCCTCGCCCGCAGCAGCAGCAGCTTCTAGCTTCTTTAGCTTTTCGCGTGCTTTTCGTTCAGTTGATGCCATACCTAAGACTCTAATAGAGCATGAACACCATAGTGGCTCAAGTGTAGCTGTAGGTATTACATTTTTAAACGTAAAGAGGCGAATCGACTAGTTGATTGCGAAGTGGGGTAGGCAACACTATCCGAAGCTAATAGCTAAATCGATAGTACATAATCAACTGACTTGTCCTCCAGAAACTCGAGTATTTTGAAAGCCTGGTTGTTCGAATGCATCTGAAGGGGGTGTACTAAGAGTAACAATCTTTTTACTTGGGATTGGAATGATTATCGAAATCAGAGAAATCTTCAAGTATTTCAAGTATATTTCAGTAATTTTATTTCAAAAGAATTTATAACATATCTTAAAAAATATTTACCTAGTTAGTATTAGCTTGTAATCCTAGTTGTTCCAGCTAAATCATTAGAACAATGAGCACTAATTCCTCGGCATAATTCTCACCAAGAGCCAGGAGGAGTTTACGAGCCGGGTCCTCGTCCGGGAGACATATGAGCCAGGTGTACTCGTTAGCGGCGAGCTGTTTGGCGCGAAGGTGGAGTGCGGTGAGGTCCGCTTCCGTGAGTAGAGTGCGTCAATTAGTAATTCCAAGACAGCCAGTGATGATTCGGGCGCACTTGTTCTGCTCCGCCTCTAGTCTGTCGCGCACAGAGGGGGCAGCGTGGTTAAAGTAGATGGCCGCTCCGTAATCGAAAACCGATCTGATGTAGGCCATATAGGCAGCGCGGAGGGTTTTGCGATGTGCGCCGTATTCCTTGCCCGACAGGTGCATCAGGCACCGGCATCTGTCGGCCATCTTGCGGCGGATCACCTCTACATAGTGTGTTAAAGTGAGCTGGTCGTCGAGGCGGAGGCCGAGGAAGGTAGGCGTCGGGTCATAAGCCAGGTCTTAGTTCTCGATGCGCAACCTAGGCAGGACTTTACCGCCACACTCCTTTGCATTTAGGGTGAAGGTGGAGAAGACACACTTTGGGATGCTGAGTGACACCTTCCATCGGCGTGTCCAGTCGACGACGGCATCCACGTCCGGTTGGATTTGTTCGGCGCAGGTGTTCAGGGATCGTCCGGTGGCTAGCAGCGCAGTGTCGTCGGCGAACAGCGAGCGGTGGATGTTGTCCGCGACGTCAGCGTCGATGTCGTAGACGTAGATGAGCCACAACAATGGGGCGATCACGGATCCTTGCGGCAGCCCGTCAGTGAAGACCCTCCAGTTAAGTGGTGGCGTCTCCCCATCTCACTCGAGTGCGTCTATCGGCAAGGAAATTCTTTAGGAATCTGACAACATGGTTCGGGACGTTTAGCCTGGCCATTTTGACAAAGAGAGCCGGCCGCTAGAGGCTGTCATAGGCCTTGGCAAAGTCCAGGAGGATCAGAATGGAGCGTTCGGGCTTCTTTTGCTCGAAGGCATCAAAGATCACCTGGGTTATGCGCGTGAGTTGGTTTATGGTGGAGTGGCCCTTGCGGAAACCGGCCTGCTTGTGGTTTAGTAATTTGCGGGATTCCAGCCAGAAGTAGAGTCTGTTCTGGATCAGCCTCTCCATCAATTTGCCAATGCAGCTGAGCAGGGAGATAGGGCGATTGGAGCCAGTGGAGCCGGCTTTCCCTTTCCCTTATTCTCCCTTTTTGTGGATGGCAATGATTTCAGCGCGTCTCCAGGCAGCTGGGATAAAGCACCTGGTACAGCTCCGGTTTAGGAGTCTACTAGCAAGTTTTGCCCCCCTTCGGGGAGCAGAAATATTTTTAATTCGTCTTGTATATACTTTTTAGCAGCTGTATTTTCAGCTTTTTTAAGCTACAATGATCACCCAGTTGACAATGATCCCACAGTTGACAATGATCCCCCAGTTGACAATGATACCCCAGTTGAAAATGATCCCCCAGTTGACAATGTTCCCCAGTTGACAATGATCCCCCATTTGATGATGACTCCCCATTGATAATGATGCCCAGTTGACAATGTTGCCCAGTTGAATTTTTATATTAGCTTCTTTTGTAGAAAATTAGGAAGAACAACAATTAAATGAATATTAAGCAAAATATTTCTCATACAAATATATATCATTATGACGTCATGAGATAACAAACTCAAAATGTCAAGAATTCAATTCAATGACAAAAGAAAAACTTTGCCATGATTCATACTCTGGTTGACTATGATTCAAACTCTGGTTTAGCCATGATTCAGACGGGTAAATCTCAAATTGCATTTCCGAAGATTATAACAAAGTTGCAGATGTAACAGTACTTATGATGTAACGGCAAGTAAATGTCAAATGGGTATATTTTTACTGTTAAAAATCTAAATTGATGTTTTTAATGTCAAAGCATTTAATTTTTCCTAATCTGCTCGATATTAGTGACACATTTTGCGAAAATTCAACAGAAAAATTAATAAGCGACGCGTGTCCGAGCCACGATTTTGGACTTTAGGCAGGAAATTTGTAATGATAACGAGTCTAATGATAAAGTATGTATACGGGAATATGTGAGAAGAAACCAGATTACCATAAAACATTAATTAAATTACTTGGTTCTACTGTTATTAGTCATCGGTGTCATTTATACGAAATTGCTAAATGAAAATTGCTCTTCTAAATTACCAATCTGAAAGTGCATTAAACAAGAGAAATTTTTTAAAATGCGCAATAGTTTTTATTTACAGCTTCACAACCTCTTGGAGAGTCTTTGACAAAAAAATTGTCACACCACATATAATGTAAGCCAAGAATTTCTAATTACTGCATTATTGCAATGTATATATTGAGTGCTGCTTTATGAGCACAAAACAGACTTTAATAACACACACGTCAAGACATCCAAAGAAAATAAAGACCTTTCTGCTATTTATAAATGCCATATGTCATAGGCCCGTGATCCTTTGCCATTCTTTCTTTGAATAACGTAACTGTATTTTTTTAGTGACACCGGTTGTAGCAAAATAGTTGTTTTTTTGTTTAATAAATCATATAATGGCACCAAGGACTCTTTATAATTGAGAATTTGTTTAACAAATTGAAAGCTGATATATAGATAATGAAACTTTTGTACACAGTAACGCAGTAAACCTTACATTTTTTGTGTGTGCTGCAAAAATATATTTTTTTCTTATATTGTGATACTTTTAGTCTATGAATTGAATGGAAATTTAAAGTCAAGTTTAATTTATTGCTATAAGAGAATATAAAAATGAACATGGACAGCTACACATCTTTAAATTATCTTCAGCTTGTAATATTACTTTATTATCATTGCTAATAAATGATGCAGCGTGGCTACATTTGTAGTAGTGCTTCTTTTATAATTGCACTTTTCTAGTAATTCAAACTCTCCTCATACTGTAAGTAATTGGCCTAAACTTCTGACTTATTGCCTGTCAATCATTTTAGAATGACATATACATTATACCACACCCCTGCTCGGGTGGACTTATGCAAACTACTGATAGTTTGGGTAGCGTGGCTCTTTGTCACGATATTTCTGGCCTCCTGCCAGTTATATTCTAGATATTAAATCTAGTTAGATCTGGAGACAATGCTCTCAGGTGATTCAGACAAGTTTTGTCAGGTAATTCAGGCTCTCTGGCCAGTCTGTACTCGGGCTTCCCCGGATCGGTTTCAACGGCTTCCACTTACTTTAGAAATAAGTAAGGCTTTGTTAAGATTGCTCACGAGGAGAATTGAACTGTTTCTTAATAATGGTCACGAAACGGTTAGCTATCTAATTGAAACTGGGCTGTATTTATAGTAATTTTTCCACGTACGCTGGATATATGCTCAGTATATTTTTACATTTTAAACAAATCGAATAAGGCTAATATTACCAGTATACATACAGTATATTTTTCTAGCGCGGATTTAAATTTGACCCACAACAACTGCCTCCTCTTAATAATAATACTGAATAATTAAGTGAAGTATTATTAGCAAAAGATGTTAGCAAAATAAAGAGTTAACATTCGTAGATACCAAGTATAGTGAAGATAAGTAAAATACACAAAGTTTCATAAAACATACACAAAGAAAGCAAAATACGTAGCAAAAGTTTCAGAAAGATGTTAGCTAAGGATTAACACTTTGCAGAAAAATAAATGTCCATAAAAATTGATAAAACACTTAGTCAATCCCTCTAGAACTCAAACTGCGATGGTGGTTCCTTGTAGTGGATCCAGCCTAGCTGGATGAGGATCCAGCGTACCTCGATGTTCAGTAGGGTCCGGAAGGCCTGCCTGTCGCCTGCATTTAGAGCTCGCCGTATCCTGTCGGCGACCGTCTCCATGGCCGTAATGGCCCCGGCCGTGTCCGTCGCACTGCGTAGGGAGCGAATTGAAGGCCATATGTGCGCCCTCTGCGGCAGTGCTTGGTCATGGCGCAGGAACACAATTTTTAGCAGATATTGCGTCAACTTGTGCTGCGCTTTGGCCACGCGCTCTTCGCGGGTCCCGATTCTGGGTGGTGGAATCCTTGACGCAGCCGGCCGATCGGCCCGGCTATGTGCTGCTGCAGACCGCGGTGGCCAATTATCCTCCGGTGTGGATAACTTCTGAGGCCGTGGAGCCAGCGGCTGGCGTGACGGTGGTCTGTACACTGTTGATTGCGGCTTTGGTTGTTGCACCACCTTTGTCGGTTGTGATGGTCTATGCGCAGGTGGCTGCTGCAATAGCACTGTAGGCCTACGAATCTCGGCTGTAGATATTGGCAGTCTAGAGACTCGGCTTTGCGGCGATCCTCGTGGCCGATTCTCTGGTTCCAGCCGCGGGCTTGAGGTTCTCATCCGCTTGACAGCCGTGCCCCTATAGGCAGGTGGTTTCGGCCGCGTGGCCTGCCGCAGCGGAGCGGCCAATTCGTTGCGTGGCGTGGTGTCAACCACATTGCACTCGCCTATTGGCGGCTCAGTTTCGCTGCCTGCTGGCAGGACTTCCACACTCACTCCTGTGAATTCATTTGGAACTTCATTACAGTCAATGAGTTCTTGTAAGAAATCACTCAGTGAGGTATTTTCGGCCATTATGGCGAGTTGGCTGTATGTCTCAGTAGAGCACTTAGCTAGCGCAACCCTTGTTCCGAGGTGGCCCTTTATATAGTCACAAAATGGGCGAGTGCCTGACCAATAGGATGCCGAGATTTTGTTTACAATGAGGATATCGAGGTGTATACAAAATATACCAAATAATATGCGGAGAGTATTTAAAATATTTTCGTGACGCAGTCTTATCGTAGGAATTACACAACAATACAAATTTGATACACGCAGGATATATTAGCGATATAGGTATCGCCAGATTACACAATAATACACGGAGAATATGTGAGCAATATCATCACCCATTGGCTTACTGGCCTGGGGTGGTGGGCGTTCGCCTATTGTTTTTGAAAGCGAGCACGCTTAAGCTTTGACACGAGATCACCGCATGTCTGCGTGATGCGTGGGGTCAGGCGTGGCCTGAGATTATAGGCAGATTGAGCTGCTAAGTCCTCGGGGATTTCTTCATTTTCCTCCGAGCTTTCACTGGTATCGCTCTCTGGCGATTCATTTTCCTCGTGCGGGTCAAAACTTTCCCTGCCACGGGCAGACCATCTAATTCTTTCTTCAGAGCTTAACTCACTATTTGACACGTCCGGCGATTTGTCTGGCGGCTTTTTGCGCTCTGGCTGCCTCCTCTTAATGCCTTGCTCTGCGGGCTTGGCCTTTGCTTTAGGAGCGCCATTTTTCTTCACAATTTCTTCAATAATTCTCATTGAATTCGGAACAGCAGTGACATTAATTCGATATAATAACAGTTTTGGTCCTTGTTTGTCTTGAAACAAGCGCTGGCTTGTTAATGCAGACTTTCGTTTTGACCTGGTCTTTCTTTTTCTCTTCTCATTCCTTACAGTCTGGCATCCTTTCTCTTGGACACGTGGCAACTGTCTGGTTGAGATTCTATTTACTTCTTCTGTTTTGATTGCTTCTGACGGCCTTCTGGACAATCCATCAGCATTAGAGTGCTTGGCTCCACTTCGATGCTCAATATCGAATTGGAACTCACTAAGCCTCTCTATCCATCTGCCTAGGATGCCCTGTGCCTCCGTCTGTCTCAAAAGCCATAGAATTGCTTTGTGGTCCGTTCTGGCTAAGAATTTCTTGCCAATCAGGTAGAAGCGAAAATGCTTCATCCCATCGACCAAGGCGAGCAACTCTTTTTTGGTAATCGGATAACGTTTCTCCGACTCCTTCATCGCGCGGCTAAAATAAGCGATGGGCCTTTCTACGCCATCCGCCTGGATCTGACCCAGGCAAGCGCCGATTCTATCGTCGCTGGCGTCAGTGTCTAGCACCATCCTCACATTTTCATTATCAGTGATTTCCGGATAAGCGAGCACTTCAGTGGAAGTCATTCTTTGCTTCAGTAGCTGAAATGCCGCATCATGACTACTGTTCCATTTCTCTTTAAAGTTCTGAATGTTCTTCTTTGTCAGTTGGAAAAGTGGATGCGCTGCCTCTGCATAATTTTTTACGAACCTACAATAATAATTACACAGGCCTAAGAAGCTTCGCAGTTCTTTCACATCCCGCGGCGTTGGCCATGATGCAATTGCTTCGATCTTAGCAGGGTCAGTTCTAATTCCATACTTTCCGATGACATGACCTAAATACTGCAATTCTTGCTGAAACAGAAAACATTTCTTGGGCCTTAGTTTAAGCCCGGCAGAAATGATTCTTTTGAAAACTTCGGCTAAATGCTGTAGATGTTCTTCAAATCTTTTTGAATAGGTGATGATGTCATCTATATAGGACATGGCATACCGATGCTGGATCCCTTCTAGCACTGTATTCATCAATCTTTGAAAGGTGCCAGGGGCATTGGACAGCCCTTGCGCCATCACTTGGTATTCAAATTGACCTCGGGTCAGCGTGGAGAACGCAGTCATATGTTTGTGTTCTTCCTTGATCGGCACTTGCCAATAACCCGAATTCAGGTCAAGGCTGCTGAAGAACTGACTGCCCGTCAGATGAGAAAACGTTTCTTGGATGTTAGGCAACGGATAGGGATAATAGTGTACTCGTGAATTCAGTACACGAAAATCACTCACTATCCGGAGCGTCCCGTCTTTCTTTGGCACAATTACCAACGGTGTTGAATAGGTACTGTAGCAAGGTCGGATTAAGTTCTTTGCCAACATGTCATCTAACTGCTCATCGACCTGCTTTTGAAGGTGTGGCGGAATTCGTCGTGTCGGTATCCTGACTGGCGTAGTGTCCTGTAACACGATTTCATGAGTTATTAAATGGGTTAGACCCATTTCTCGACTATTCTGCGAAAAAGCCTTCCGATTGTCTTTGATTAATTGTCTGACCTGTTCTTGTTGGATGTCGGACAGTTCTTTGCCTAAATGGATTTCCTTTATCCATTCATCTGATTCTTCTTTGACGCTTCCGATTCGTTCTGTTTCTTTATCGCATTCAATATAATAATTCAAATTCTTTGACTTCAGCGGCTTGGCTAAACCAATTAAAGATGATTTCGGTATATTGATTTCGTAGTTATGTTTATTCACAACTTCCACTACTCCTGTTCCATCGATCATAGTAACTAACGTAGGAGTTACTCCTACTGATCCTTCTTTTAATTGAATCTGATCGTTGATTGCTTCTACAGTCATGGGCGTTCCATAATTTCTTTCATAGTTAGTTGCTAATCGCACTGGGATCTTCAGAGCGCTGCTAGCCGGCACGGTTATTTTCTCCTGGCTGTATACTCTGCATATTCGCACAGGCAGTTTAGTAAATTGAATAGGCAGACATCTTCCATTCTTTAAAACCACCATTCCTTGACTAAAATTGATATTATTGCAATATTTCAAGAAAAACTCCATTCCTAAGATATCGTCACTCTCGTGGTCACACAGCAGGAATAGTGTACTGATACTGATATCGCCAAAGTTTAATACTGTTGTTACTTCACCAATAATCTCCACTTCTGAACCGTCGAAAGTTGTTACTCGTCTATTTGAATTGTAAATTTCTTCTTTGCGGAACGTGTTCTTCCATGAGCTTCGACTTAAAAAGTTATGTCCAGCACCGGTGTCTAGTAAAAAGTTTAGCGACTTTCCTCTAATTTCTCCTTGTAATATTGCTTCCCGACCTTTAATCTCTATATTAGTTGACTCGATCTTGGGTGCGGACGTTGCTACTGCTGGTTCAGAGGCTTTTAATTTGCACTTATTTGTTCCTGAGGATCGGGGCCTCTCTGCTCGATCCTCGCTCTTCAGTTTCCCTGCTGCTGATTGGAATTAGCCGGTCCAGAACTTCGGCAGAATTTGGCCACATGTCCGTTATTGCCACAATTGAAGCAGATTCGCGGCGGGCGATCCTGCTGCTGTTGCTGCTGCTGATAGTTCTGCGACTGCTGCTGTTGCGCTTGAGTATTTGGCTGCTGTCTCTGCTGATAGTTCTGCCGCTGATAGTTCTGCTGTTGCTGATGGTTCTGCTGCTGTTTCGGCTGATAGTTCTGCTGCTGCTGATAGTTCTGCCGTTGCTGATAATTCTGCTGCTGCTGATAGTTCTGCCGCTGCTGATAATTCTGCTGCTGATAGTTCTGCTGCTGCTGCTGCGGATAGTTCTGCTGCTGCTGATAGTTCTGCTGCTGCTGCAGGTTCTGAGTAGCCATCTGGACACTGACCATGAGTTCTTGCATGGTTCTCTTTTGTTGTTCTAGTTCTTCTTGTTGCCTCAGCAATATTTCTTCAATCCTGCTCTGTCTCTTTTGTTCAGCTTCATCACTCTTGGCCATCTTCATACTAACACCTTTGTGGGACATGTTCCACGCTGTTTCCATGCGTCTCAGCATTCTCCTTGCATCTTGTAGAGTTGCTGGTGCAGCAAAAATAAGCTTCTCTCTGGTTTCAGCCGGTACTTTCACTCCTTTAATAAATTGTTCTATTATTTCTTCTTCTCTCTGTTCTGCGGTCATATTCGGAAATGCTCTGGTAGCTAGTTCGATAAGAGCGTCAGAGAAATTTTCCACTGGTTCGTTGCGTCCTTGACTACGGCTTCTAAATTCTTCCCTAAATTCGGCGGAGCTTCCTGTTCTTCCGAAACGTTCCACTAGTCTTTCTTTAAATTCTTCGTAATCTAGATCGTCCGGTAAGTTCATACGCTGCACTGCGGCAAACGCAGTTGAGAGATCGAGGTTGGCTAGGAGCTCGCGCTTCCTGTGTGCCTCCTCTATTCCTTCAGCTTCGCAGCGCTGGTCAAAGGCTGTCAGCCAAATTCTGATTTCCTGATTTGGCGTAAATTTTTGAATTTTGACATGTCTCGTCGGTCCCAGCTCTAATCGGTTTCTTAGTTCTTCTGCTAGCATGGCGATTGCATCGTTGGCATTCATTTTGACTATTTGACTATGAATAGCTTATTTCTAAGTAAGATTCCGCCGCTTTTCCGATCCCACCGCTGCCACCAAGTTGTAGTAGTGCTTCTTTTATAATTGCACTTTTCTAGTAATTCAAACTCTCCTCATACTGTAAGTAATTGGCCTAAACTTCTGACTTATTGCCTGTCAATCATTTTAGAATGACATATACATTATACCACACCCCTGCTCGGGTGGACTTATGCAAACTACTGATAGTTTGGGTAGCGTGGCTCTTTGTCACGATATTTCTGGCCTCCTGCCAGTTATATTCTAGATATTAAATCTAGTTAGATCTGGAGACAATGCTCTCAGGTGATTCAGACAAGTTTTGTCAGGTAATTCAGGCTCTCTGGCCAGTCTGTACTCGGGCTTCCCCGGATCGGTTTCAACGGCTTCCACTTACTTTAGAAATAAGTAAGGCTTTGTTAAGATTGCTCACGAGGAGAATTGAACTGTTTCTTAATAATGGTCACGAAACGGTTAGCTATCTAATTGAAACTGGGCTGTATTTATAGTAATTTTTCCACGTACGCTGGATATATGCTCAGTATATTTTTACATTTTAAACAAATCGAATAAGGCTAATATTACCAGTATACATACAGTATATTTTTCTAGCGCGGATTTAAATTTGACCCACAACAACTGCCTCCTCTTAATAATAATACTGAATAATTAAGTGAAGTATTATTAGCAAAAGATGTTAGCAAAATAAAGAGTTAACATTCGTAGATACCAAGTATAGTGAAGATAAGTAAAATACACAAAGTTTCATAAAACATACACAAAGAAAGCAAAATACGTAGCAAAAGTTTCAGAAAGATGTTAGCTAAGGATTAACACTTTGCAGAAAAATAAATGTCCATAAAAATTGATAAAACACTTAGTCAATCCCTCTAGAACTCAAACTGCGATGGTGGTTCCTTGTAGTGGATCCAGCCTAGCTGGATGAGGATCCAGCGTACCTCGATGTTCAGTAGGGTCCGGAAGGCCTGCCTGTCGCCTGCATTTAGAGCTCGCCGTATCCTGTCGGCGACCGTCTCCATGGCCGTAATGGCCCCGGCCGTGTCCGTCGCACTGCGTAGGGAGCGAATTGAAGGCCATATGTGCGCCCTCTGCGGCAGTGCTTGGTCATGGCGCAGGAACACAATTTTTAGCAGATATTGCGTCAACTTGTGCTGCGCTTTGGCCACGCGCTCTTCGCGGGTCCCGATTCTGGGTGGTGGAATCCTTGACGCAGCCGGCCGATCGGCCCGGCTATGTGCTGCTGCAGACCGCGGTGGCCAATTATCCTCCGGTGTGGATAACTTCTGAGGCCGTGGAGCCAGCGGCTGGCGTGACGGTGGTCTGTACACTGTTGATTGCGGCTTTGGTTGTTGCACCACCTTTGTCGGTTGTGATGGTCTATGCGCAGGTGGCTGCTGCAATAGCACTGTAGGCCTACGAATCTCGGCTGTAGATATTGGCAGTCTAGAGACTCGGCTTTGCGGCGATCCTCGTGGCCGATTCTCTGGTTCCAGCCGCGGGCTTGAGGTTCTCATCCGCTTGACAGCCGTGCCCCTATAGGCAGGTGGTTTCGGCCGCGTGGCCTGCCGCAGCGGAGCGGCCAATTCGTTGCGTGGCGTGGTGTCAACCACATTGCACTCGCCTATTGGCGGCTCAGTTTCGCTGCCTGCTGGCAGGACTTCCACACTCACTCCTGTGAATTCATTTGGAACTTCATTACAGTCAATGAGTTCTTGTAAGAAATCACTCAGTGAGGTATTTTCGGCCATTATGGCGAGTTGGCTGTATGTCTCAGTAGAGCACTTAGCTAGCGCAACCCTTGTTCCGAGGTGGCCCTTTATATAGTCACAAAATGGGCGAGTGCCTGACCAATAGGATGCCGAGATTTTGTTTACAATGAGGATATCGAGGTGTATACAAAATATACCAAATAATATGCGGAGAGTATTTAAAATATTTTCGTGACGCAGTCTTATCGTAGGAATTACACAACAATACAAATTTGATACACGCAGGATATATTAGCGATATAGGTATCGCCAGATTACACAATAATACACGGAGAATATGTGAGCAATATCATCACCCATTGGCTTACTGGCCTGGGGTGGTGGGCGTTCGCCTATTGTTTTTGAAAGCGAGCACGCTTAAGCTTTGACACGAGATCACCGCATGTCTGCGTGATGCGTGGGGTCAGGCGTGGCCTGAGATTATAGGCAGATTGAGCTGCTAAGTCCTCGGGGATTTCTTCATTTTCCTCCGAGCTTTCACTGGTATCGCTCTCTGGCGATTCATTTTCCTCGTGCGGGTCAAAACTTTCCCTGCCACGGGCAGACCATCTAATTCTTTCTTCAGAGCTTAACTCACTATTTGACACGTCCGGCGATTTGTCTGGCGGCTTTTTGCGCTCTGGCTGCCTCCTCTTAATGCCTTGCTCTGCGGGCTTGGCCTTTGCTTTAGGAGCGCCATTTTTCTTCACAATTTCTTCAATAATTCTCATTGAATTCGGAACAGCAGTGACATTAATTCGATATAATAACAGTTTTGGTCCTTGTTTGTCTTGAAACAAGCGCTGGCTTGTTAATGCAGACTTTCGTTTTGACCTGGTCTTTCTTTTTCTCTTCTCATTCCTTACAGTCTGGCATCCTTTCTCTTGGACACGTGGCAACTGTCTGGTTGAGATTCTATTTACTTCTTCTGTTTTGATTGCTTCTGACGGCCTTCTGGACAATCCATCAGCATTAGAGTGCTTGGCTCCACTTCGATGCTCAATATCGAATTGGAACTCACTAAGCCTCTCTATCCATCTGCCTAGGATGCCCTGTGCCTCCGTCTGTCTCAAAAGCCATAGAATTGCTTTGTGGTCCGTTCTGGCTAAGAATTTCTTGCCAATCAGGTAGAAGCGAAAATGCTTCATCCCATCGACCAAGGCGAGCAACTCTTTTTTGGTAATCGGATAACGTTTCTCCGACTCCTTCATCGCGCGGCTAAAATAAGCGATGGGCCTTTCTACGCCATCCGCCTGGATCTGACCCAGGCAAGCGCCGATTCTATCGTCGCTGGCGTCAGTGTCTAGCACCATCCTCACATTTTCATTATCAGTGATTTCCGGATAAGCGAGCACTTCAGTGGAAGTCATTCTTTGCTTCAGTAGCTGAAATGCCGCATCATGACTACTGTTCCATTTCTCTTTAAAGTTCTGAATGTTCTTCTTTGTCAGTTGGAAAAGTGGATGCGCTGCCTCTGCATAATTTTTTACGAACCTACAATAATAATTACACAGGCCTAAGAAGCTTCGCAGTTCTTTCACATCCCGCGGCGTTGGCCATGATGCAATTGCTTCGATCTTAGCAGGGTCAGTTCTAATTCCATACTTTCCGATGACATGACCTAAATACTGCAATTCTTGCTGAAACAGAAAACATTTCTTGGGCCTTAGTTTAAGCCCGGCAGAAATGATTCTTTTGAAAACTTCGGCTAAATGCTGTAGATGTTCTTCAAATCTTTTTGAATAGGTGATGATGTCATCTATATAGGACATGGCATACCGATGCTGGATCCCTTCTAGCACTGTATTCATCAATCTTTGAAAGGTGCCAGGGGCATTGGACAGCCCTTGCGCCATCACTTGGTATTCAAATTGACCTCGGGTCAGCGTGGAGAACGCAGTCATATGTTTGTGTTCTTCCTTGATCGGCACTTGCCAATAACCCGAATTCAGGTCAAGGCTGCTGAAGAACTGACTGCCCGTCAGATGAGAAAACGTTTCTTGGATGTTAGGCAACGGATAGGGATAATAGTGTACTCGTGAATTCAGTACACGAAAATCACTCACTATCCGGAGCGTCCCGTCTTTCTTTGGCACAATTACCAACGGTGTTGAATAGGTACTGTAGCAAGGTCGGATTAAGTTCTTTGCCAACATGTCATCTAACTGCTCATCGACCTGCTTTTGAAGGTGTGGCGGAATTCGTCGTGTCGGTATCCTGACTGGCGTAGTGTCCTGTAACACGATTTCATGAGTTATTAAATGGGTTAGACCCATTTCTCGACTATTCTGCGAAAAAGCCTTCCGATTGTCTTTGATTAATTGTCTGACCTGTTCTTGTTGGATGTCGGACAGTTCTTTGCCTAAATGGATTTCCTTTATCCATTCATCTGATTCTTCTTTGACGCTTCCGATTCGTTCTGTTTCTTTATCGCATTCAATATAATAATTCAAATTCTTTGACTTCAGCGGCTTGGCTAAACCAATTAAAGATGATTTCGGTATATTGATTTCGTAGTTATGTTTATTCACAACTTCCACTACTCCTGTTCCATCGATCATAGTAACTAACGTAGGAGTTACTCCTACTGATCCTTCTTTTAATTGAATCTGATCGTTGATTGCTTCTACAGTCATGGGCGTTCCATAATTTCTTTCATAGTTAGTTGCTAATCGCACTGGGATCTTCAGAGCGCTGCTAGCCGGCACGGTTATTTTCTCCTGGCTGTATACTCTGCATATTCGCACAGGCAGTTTAGTAAATTGAATAGGCAGACATCTTCCATTCTTTAAAACCACCATTCCTTGACTAAAATTGATATTATTGCAATATTTCAAGAAAAACTCCATTCCTAAGATATCGTCACTCTCGTGGTCACACAGCAGGAATAGTGTACTGATACTGATATCGCCAAAGTTTAATACTGTTGTTACTTCACCAATAATCTCCACTTCTGAACCGTCGAAAGTTGTTACTCGTCTATTTGAATTGTAAATTTCTTCTTTGCGGAACGTGTTCTTCCATGAGCTTCGACTTAAAAAGTTATGTCCAGCACCGGTGTCTAGTAAAAAGTTTAGCGACTTTCCTCTAATTTCTCCTTGTAATATTGCTTCCCGACCTTTAATCTCTATATTAGTTGACTCGATCTTGGGTGCGGACGTTGCTACTGCTGGTTCAGAGGCTTTTAATTTGCACTTATTTGTTCCTGAGGATCGGGGCCTCTCTGCTCGATCCTCGCTCTTCAGTTTCCCTGCTGCTGATTGGAATTAGCCGGTCCAGAACTTCGGCAGAATTTGGCCACATGTCCGTTATTGCCACAATTGAAGCAGATTCGCGGCGGGCGATCCTGCTGCTGTTGCTGCTGCTGATAGTTCTGCGACTGCTGCTGTTGCGCTTGAGTATTTGGCTGCTGTCTCTGCTGATAGTTCTGCCGCTGATAGTTCTGCTGTTGCTGATGGTTCTGCTGCTGTTTCGGCTGATAGTTCTGCTGCTGCTGATAGTTCTGCCGTTGCTGATAATTCTGCTGCTGCTGATAGTTCTGCCGCTGCTGATAATTCTGCTGCTGATAGTTCTGCTGCTGCTGCTGCGGATAGTTCTGCTGCTGCTGATAGTTCTGCTGCTGCTGCAGGTTCTGAGTAGCCATCTGGACACTGACCATGAGTTCTTGCATGGTTCTCTTTTGTTGTTCTAGTTCTTCTTGTTGCCTCAGCAATATTTCTTCAATCCTGCTCTGTCTCTTTTGTTCAGCTTCATCACTCTTGGCCATCTTCATACTAACACCTTTGTGGGACATGTTCCACGCTGTTTCCATGCGTCTCAGCATTCTCCTTGCATCTTGTAGAGTTGCTGGTGCAGCAAAAATAAGCTTCTCTCTGGTTTCAGCCGGTACTTTCACTCCTTTAATAAATTGTTCTATTATTTCTTCTTCTCTCTGTTCTGCGGTCATATTCGGAAATGCTCTGGTAGCTAGTTCGATAAGAGCGTCAGAGAAATTTTCCACTGGTTCGTTGCGTCCTTGACTACGGCTTCTAAATTCTTCCCTAAATTCGGCGGAGCTTCCTGTTCTTCCGAAACGTTCCACTAGTCTTTCTTTAAATTCTTCGTAATCTAGATCGTCCGGTAAGTTCATACGCTGCACTGCGGCAAACGCAGTTGAGAGATCGAGGTTGGCTAGGAGCTCGCGCTTCCTGTGTGCCTCCTCTATTCCTTCAGCTTCGCAGCGCTGGTCAAAGGCTGTCAGCCAAATTCTGATTTCCTGATTTGGCGTAAATTTTTGAATTTTGACATGTCTCGTCGGTCCCAGCTCTAATCGGTTTCTTAGTTCTTCTGCTAGCATGGCGATTGCATCGTTGGCATTCATTTTGACTATTTGACTATGAATAGCTTATTTCTAAGTAAGATTCCGCCGCTTTTCCGATCCCACCGCTGCCACCAAGTTGTAGTAGTGCTTCTTTTATAATTGCACTTTTCTAGTAATTCAAACTCTCCTCATACTGTAAGTAATTGGCCTAAACTTCTGACTTATTGCCTGTCAATCATTTTAGAATGACATATACATTATACCACACCCCTGCTCGGGTGGACTTATGCAAACTACTGATAGTTTGGGTAGCGTGGCTCTTTGTCACGATATTTCTGGCCTCCTGCCAGTTATATTCTAGATATTAAATCTAGTTAGATCTGGAGACAATGCTCTCAGGTGATTCAGACAAGTTTTGTCAGGTAATTCAGGCTCTCTGGCCAGTCTGTACTCGGGCTTCCCCGGATCGGTTTCAACGGCTTCCACTTACTTTAGAAATAAGTAAGGCTTTGTTAAGATTGCTCACGAGGAGAATTGAACTGTTTCTTAATAATGGTCACGAAACGGTTAGCTATCTAATTGAAACTGGGCTGTATTTATAGTAATTTTTCCACGTACGCTGGATATATGCTCAGTATATTTTTACATTTTAAACAAATCGAATAAGGCTAATATTACCAGTATACATACAGTATATTTTTCTAGCGCGGATTTAAATTTGACCCACAACAACTGCCTCCTCTTAATAATAATACTGAATAATTAAGTGAAGTATTATTAGCAAAAGATGTTAGCAAAATAAAGAGTTAACATTCGTAGATACCAAGTATAGTGAAGATAAGTAAAATACACAAAGTTTCATAAAACATACACAAAGAAAGCAAAATACGTAGCAAAAGTTTCAGAAAGATGTTAGCTAAGGATTAACACTTTGCAGAAAAATAAATGTCCATAAAAATTGATAAAACACTTAGTCAATCCCTCTAGAACTCAAACTGCGATGGTGGTTCCTTGTAGTGGATCCAGCCTAGCTGGATGAGGATCCAGCGTACCTCGATGTTCAGTAGGGTCCGGAAGGCCTGCCTGTCGCCTGCATTTAGAGCTCGCCGTATCCTGTCGGCGACCGTCTCCATGGCCGTAATGGCCCCGGCCGTGTCCGTCGCACTGCGTAGGGAGCGAATTGAAGGCCATATGTGCGCCCTCTGCGGCAGTGCTTGGTCATGGCGCAGGAACACAATTTTTAGCAGATATTGCGTCAACTTGTGCTGCGCTTTGGCCACGCGCTCTTCGCGGGTCCCGATTCTGGGTGGTGGAATCCTTGACGCAGCCGGCCGATCGGCCCGGCTATGTGCTGCTGCAGACCGCGGTGGCCAATTATCCTCCGGTGTGGATAACTTCTGAGGCCGTGGAGCCAGCGGCTGGCGTGACGGTGGTCTGTACACTGTTGATTGCGGCTTTGGTTGTTGCACCACCTTTGTCGGTTGTGATGGTCTATGCGCAGGTGGCTGCTGCAATAGCACTGTAGGCCTACGAATCTCGGCTGTAGATATTGGCAGTCTAGAGACTCGGCTTTGCGGCGATCCTCGTGGCCGATTCTCTGGTTCCAGCCGCGGGCTTGAGGTTCTCATCCGCTTGACAGCCGTGCCCCTATAGGCAGGTGGTTTCGGCCGCGTGGCCTGCCGCAGCGGAGCGGCCAATTCGTTGCGTGGCGTGGTGTCAACCACATTGCACTCGCCTATTGGCGGCTCAGTTTCGCTGCCTGCTGGCAGGACTTCCACACTCACTCCTGTGAATTCATTTGGAACTTCATTACAGTCAATGAGTTCTTGTAAGAAATCACTCAGTGAGGTATTTTCGGCCATTATGGCGAGTTGGCTGTATGTCTCAGTAGAGCACTTAGCTAGCGCAACCCTTGTTCCGAGGTGGCCCTTTATATAGTCACAAAATGGGCGAGTGCCTGACCAATAGGATGCCGAGATTTTGTTTACAATGAGGATATCGAGGTGTATACAAAATATACCAAATAATATGCGGAGAGTATTTAAAATATTTTCGTGACGCAGTCTTATCGTAGGAATTACACAACAATACAAATTTGATACACGCAGGATATATTAGCGATATAGGTATCGCCAGATTACACAATAATACACGGAGAATATGTGAGCAATATCATCACCCATTGGCTTACTGGCCTGGGGTGGTGGGCGTTCGCCTATTGTTTTTGAAAGCGAGCACGCTTAAGCTTTGACACGAGATCACCGCATGTCTGCGTGATGCGTGGGGTCAGGCGTGGCCTGAGATTATAGGCAGATTGAGCTGCTAAGTCCTCGGGGATTTCTTCATTTTCCTCCGAGCTTTCACTGGTATCGCTCTCTGGCGATTCATTTTCCTCGTGCGGGTCAAAACTTTCCCTGCCACGGGCAGACCATCTAATTCTTTCTTCAGAGCTTAACTCACTATTTGACACGTCCGGCGATTTGTCTGGCGGCTTTTTGCGCTCTGGCTGCCTCCTCTTAATGCCTTGCTCTGCGGGCTTGGCCTTTGCTTTAGGAGCGCCATTTTTCTTCACAATTTCTTCAATAATTCTCATTGAATTCGGAACAGCAGTGACATTAATTCGATATAATAACAGTTTTGGTCCTTGTTTGTCTTGAAACAAGCGCTGGCTTGTTAATGCAGACTTTCGTTTTGACCTGGTCTTTCTTTTTCTCTTCTCATTCCTTACAGTCTGGCATCCTTTCTCTTGGACACGTGGCAACTGTCTGGTTGAGATTCTATTTACTTCTTCTGTTTTGATTGCTTCTGACGGCCTTCTGGACAATCCATCAGCATTAGAGTGCTTGGCTCCACTTCGATGCTCAATATCGAATTGGAACTCACTAAGCCTCTCTATCCATCTGCCTAGGATGCCCTGTGCCTCCGTCTGTCTCAAAAGCCATAGAATTGCTTTGTGGTCCGTTCTGGCTAAGAATTTCTTGCCAATCAGGTAGAAGCGAAAATGCTTCATCCCATCGACCAAGGCGAGCAACTCTTTTTTGGTAATCGGATAACGTTTCTCCGACTCCTTCATCGCGCGGCTAAAATAAGCGATGGGCCTTTCTACGCCATCCGCCTGGATCTGACCCAGGCAAGCGCCGATTCTATCGTCGCTGGCGTCAGTGTCTAGCACCATCCTCACATTTTCATTATCAGTGATTTCCGGATAAGCGAGCACTTCAGTGGAAGTCATTCTTTGCTTCAGTAGCTGAAATGCCGCATCATGACTACTGTTCCATTTCTCTTTAAAGTTCTGAATGTTCTTCTTTGTCAGTTGGAAAAGTGGATGCGCTGCCTCTGCATAATTTTTTACGAACCTACAATAATAATTACACAGGCCTAAGAAGCTTCGCAGTTCTTTCACATCCCGCGGCGTTGGCCATGATGCAATTGCTTCGATCTTAGCAGGGTCAGTTCTAATTCCATACTTTCCGATGACATGACCTAAATACTGCAATTCTTGCTGAAACAGAAAACATTTCTTGGGCCTTAGTTTAAGCCCGGCAGAAATGATTCTTTTGAAAACTTCGGCTAAATGCTGTAGATGTTCTTCAAATCTTTTTGAATAGGTGATGATGTCATCTATATAGGACATGGCATACCGATGCTGGATCCCTTCTAGCACTGTATTCATCAATCTTTGAAAGGTGCCAGGGGCATTGGACAGCCCTTGCGCCATCACTTGGTATTCAAATTGACCTCGGGTCAGCGTGGAGAACGCAGTCATATGTTTGTGTTCTTCCTTGATCGGCACTTGCCAATAACCCGAATTCAGGTCAAGGCTGCTGAAGAACTGACTGCCCGTCAGATGAGAAAACGTTTCTTGGATGTTAGGCAACGGATAGGGATAATAGTGTACTCGTGAATTCAGTACACGAAAATCACTCACTATCCGGAGCGTCCCGTCTTTCTTTGGCACAATTACCAACGGTGTTGAATAGGTACTGTAGCAAGGTCGGATTAAGTTCTTTGCCAACATGTCATCTAACTGCTCATCGACCTGCTTTTGAAGGTGTGGCGGAATTCGTCGTGTCGGTATCCTGACTGGCGTAGTGTCCTGTAACACGATTTCATGAGTTATTAAATGGGTTAGACCCATTTCTCGACTATTCTGCGAAAAAGCCTTCCGATTGTCTTTGATTAATTGTCTGACCTGTTCTTGTTGGATGTCGGACAGTTCTTTGCCTAAATGGATTTCCTTTATCCATTCATCTGATTCTTCTTTGACGCTTCCGATTCGTTCTGTTTCTTTATCGCATTCAATATAATAATTCAAATTCTTTGACTTCAGCGGCTTGGCTAAACCAATTAAAGATGATTTCGGTATATTGATTTCGTAGTTATGTTTATTCACAACTTCCACTACTCCTGTTCCATCGATCATAGTAACTAACGTAGGAGTTACTCCTACTGATCCTTCTTTTAATTGAATCTGATCGTTGATTGCTTCTACAGTCATGGGCGTTCCATAATTTCTTTCATAGTTAGTTGCTAATCGCACTGGGATCTTCAGAGCGCTGCTAGCCGGCACGGTTATTTTCTCCTGGCTGTATACTCTGCATATTCGCACAGGCAGTTTAGTAAATTGAATAGGCAGACATCTTCCATTCTTTAAAACCACCATTCCTTGACTAAAATTGATATTATTGCAATATTTCAAGAAAAACTCCATTCCTAAGATATCGTCACTCTCGTGGTCACACAGCAGGAATAGTGTACTGATACTGATATCGCCAAAGTTTAATACTGTTGTTACTTCACCAATAATCTCCACTTCTGAACCGTCGAAAGTTGTTACTCGTCTATTTGAATTGTAAATTTCTTCTTTGCGGAACGTGTTCTTCCATGAGCTTCGACTTAAAAAGTTATGTCCAGCACCGGTGTCTAGTAAAAAGTTTAGCGACTTTCCTCTAATTTCTCCTTGTAATATTGCTTCCCGACCTTTAATCTCTATATTAGTTGACTCGATCTTGGGTGCGGACGTTGCTACTGCTGGTTCAGAGGCTTTTAATTTGCACTTATTTGTTCCTGAGGATCGGGGCCTCTCTGCTCGATCCTCGCTCTTCAGTTTCCCTGCTGCTGATTGGAATTAGCCGGTCCAGAACTTCGGCAGAATTTGGCCACATGTCCGTTATTGCCACAATTGAAGCAGATTCGCGGCGGGCGATCCTGCTGCTGTTGCTGCTGCTGATAGTTCTGCGACTGCTGCTGTTGCGCTTGAGTATTTGGCTGCTGTCTCTGCTGATAGTTCTGCCGCTGATAGTTCTGCTGTTGCTGATGGTTCTGCTGCTGTTTCGGCTGATAGTTCTGCTGCTGCTGATAGTTCTGCCGTTGCTGATAATTCTGCTGCTGCTGATAGTTCTGCCGCTGCTGATAATTCTGCTGCTGATAGTTCTGCTGCTGCTGCTGCGGATAGTTCTGCTGCTGCTGATAGTTCTGCTGCTGCTGCAGGTTCTGAGTAGCCATCTGGACACTGACCATGAGTTCTTGCATGGTTCTCTTTTGTTGTTCTAGTTCTTCTTGTTGCCTCAGCAATATTTCTTCAATCCTGCTCTGTCTCTTTTGTTCAGCTTCATCACTCTTGGCCATCTTCATACTAACACCTTTGTGGGACATGTTCCACGCTGTTTCCATGCGTCTCAGCATTCTCCTTGCATCTTGTAGAGTTGCTGGTGCAGCAAAAATAAGCTTCTCTCTGGTTTCAGCCGGTACTTTCACTCCTTTAATAAATTGTTCTATTATTTCTTCTTCTCTCTGTTCTGCGGTCATATTCGGAAATGCTCTGGTAGCTAGTTCGATAAGAGCGTCAGAGAAATTTTCCACTGGTTCGTTGCGTCCTTGACTACGGCTTCTAAATTCTTCCCTAAATTCGGCGGAGCTTCCTGTTCTTCCGAAACGTTCCACTAGTCTTTCTTTAAATTCTTCGTAATCTAGATCGTCCGGTAAGTTCATACGCTGCACTGCGGCAAACGCAGTTGAGAGATCGAGGTTGGCTAGGAGCTCGCGCTTCCTGTGTGCCTCCTCTATTCCTTCAGCTTCGCAGCGCTGGTCAAAGGCTGTCAGCCAAATTCTGATTTCCTGATTTGGCGTAAATTTTTGAATTTTGACATGTCTCGTCGGTCCCAGCTCTAATCGGTTTCTTAGTTCTTCTGCTAGCATGGCGATTGCATCGTTGGCATTCATTTTGACTATTTGACTATGAATAGCTTATTTCTAAGTAAGATTCCGCCGCTTTTCCGATCCCACCGCTGCCACCAAGTTGTAGTAGTGCTTCTTTTATAATTGCACTTTTCTAGTAATTCAAACTCTCCTCATACTGTAAGTAATTGGCCTAAACTTCTGACTTATTGCCTGTCAATCATTTTAGAATGACATATACATTATACCACACCCCTGCTCGGGTGGACTTATGCAAACTACTGATAGTTTGGGTAGCGTGGCTCTTTGTCACGATATTTCTGGCCTCCTGCCAGTTATATTCTAGATATTAAATCTAGTTAGATCTGGAGACAATGCTCTCAGGTGATTCAGACAAGTTTTGTCAGGTAATTCAGGCTCTCTGGCCAGTCTGTACTCGGGCTTCCCCGGATCGGTTTCAACGGCTTCCACTTACTTTAGAAATAAGTAAGGCTTTGTTAAGATTGCTCACGAGGAGAATTGAACTGTTTCTTAATAATGGTCACGAAACGGTTAGCTATCTAATTGAAACTGGGCTGTATTTATAGTAATTTTTCCACGTACGCTGGATATATGCTCAGTATATTTTTACATTTTAAACAAATCGAATAAGGCTAATATTACCAGTATACATACAGTATATTTTTCTAGCGCGGATTTAAATTTGACCCACAACAACTGCCTCCTCTTAATAATAATACTGAATAATTAAGTGAAGTATTATTAGCAAAAGATGTTAGCAAAATAAAGAGTTAACATTCGTAGATACCAAGTATAGTGAAGATAAGTAAAATACACAAAGTTTCATAAAACATACACAAAGAAAGCAAAATACGTAGCAAAAGTTTCAGAAAGATGTTAGCTAAGGATTAACACTTTGCAGAAAAATAAATGTCCATAAAAATTGATAAAACACTTAGTCAATCCCTCTAGAACTCAAACTGCGATGGTGGTTCCTTGTAGTGGATCCAGCCTAGCTGGATGAGGATCCAGCGTACCTCGATGTTCAGTAGGGTCCGGAAGGCCTGCCTGTCGCCTGCATTTAGAGCTCGCCGTATCCTGTCGGCGACCGTCTCCATGGCCGTAATGGCCCCGGCCGTGTCCGTCGCACTGCGTAGGGAGCGAATTGAAGGCCATATGTGCGCCCTCTGCGGCAGTGCTTGGTCATGGCGCAGGAACACAATTTTTAGCAGATATTGCGTCAACTTGTGCTGCGCTTTGGCCACGCGCTCTTCGCGGGTCCCGATTCTGGGTGGTGGAATCCTTGACGCAGCCGGCCGATCGGCCCGGCTATGTGCTGCTGCAGACCGCGGTGGCCAATTATCCTCCGGTGTGGATAACTTCTGAGGCCGTGGAGCCAGCGGCTGGCGTGACGGTGGTCTGTACACTGTTGATTGCGGCTTTGGTTGTTGCACCACCTTTGTCGGTTGTGATGGTCTATGCGCAGGTGGCTGCTGCAATAGCACTGTAGGCCTACGAATCTCGGCTGTAGATATTGGCAGTCTAGAGACTCGGCTTTGCGGCGATCCTCGTGGCCGATTCTCTGGTTCCAGCCGCGGGCTTGAGGTTCTCATCCGCTTGACAGCCGTGCCCCTATAGGCAGGTGGTTTCGGCCGCGTGGCCTGCCGCAGCGGAGCGGCCAATTCGTTGCGTGGCGTGGTGTCAACCACATTGCACTCGCCTATTGGCGGCTCAGTTTCGCTGCCTGCTGGCAGGACTTCCACACTCACTCCTGTGAATTCATTTGGAACTTCATTACAGTCAATGAGTTCTTGTAAGAAATCACTCAGTGAGGTATTTTCGGCCATTATGGCGAGTTGGCTGTATGTCTCAGTAGAGCACTTAGCTAGCGCAACCCTTGTTCCGAGGTGGCCCTTTATATAGTCACAAAATGGGCGAGTGCCTGACCAATAGGATGCCGAGATTTTGTTTACAATGAGGATATCGAGGTGTATACAAAATATACCAAATAATATGCGGAGAGTATTTAAAATATTTTCGTGACGCAGTCTTATCGTAGGAATTACACAACAATACAAATTTGATACACGCAGGATATATTAGCGATATAGGTATCGCCAGATTACACAATAATACACGGAGAATATGTGAGCAATATCATCACCCATTGGCTTACTGGCCTGGGGTGGTGGGCGTTCGCCTATTGTTTTTGAAAGCGAGCACGCTTAAGCTTTGACACGAGATCACCGCATGTCTGCGTGATGCGTGGGGTCAGGCGTGGCCTGAGATTATAGGCAGATTGAGCTGCTAAGTCCTCGGGGATTTCTTCATTTTCCTCCGAGCTTTCACTGGTATCGCTCTCTGGCGATTCATTTTCCTCGTGCGGGTCAAAACTTTCCCTGCCACGGGCAGACCATCTAATTCTTTCTTCAGAGCTTAACTCACTATTTGACACGTCCGGCGATTTGTCTGGCGGCTTTTTGCGCTCTGGCTGCCTCCTCTTAATGCCTTGCTCTGCGGGCTTGGCCTTTGCTTTAGGAGCGCCATTTTTCTTCACAATTTCTTCAATAATTCTCATTGAATTCGGAACAGCAGTGACATTAATTCGATATAATAACAGTTTTGGTCCTTGTTTGTCTTGAAACAAGCGCTGGCTTGTTAATGCAGACTTTCGTTTTGACCTGGTCTTTCTTTTTCTCTTCTCATTCCTTACAGTCTGGCATCCTTTCTCTTGGACACGTGGCAACTGTCTGGTTGAGATTCTATTTACTTCTTCTGTTTTGATTGCTTCTGACGGCCTTCTGGACAATCCATCAGCATTAGAGTGCTTGGCTCCACTTCGATGCTCAATATCGAATTGGAACTCACTAAGCCTCTCTATCCATCTGCCTAGGATGCCCTGTGCCTCCGTCTGTCTCAAAAGCCATAGAATTGCTTTGTGGTCCGTTCTGGCTAAGAATTTCTTGCCAATCAGGTAGAAGCGAAAATGCTTCATCCCATCGACCAAGGCGAGCAACTCTTTTTTGGTAATCGGATAACGTTTCTCCGACTCCTTCATCGCGCGGCTAAAATAAGCGATGGGCCTTTCTACGCCATCCGCCTGGATCTGACCCAGGCAAGCGCCGATTCTATCGTCGCTGGCGTCAGTGTCTAGCACCATCCTCACATTTTCATTATCAGTGATTTCCGGATAAGCGAGCACTTCAGTGGAAGTCATTCTTTGCTTCAGTAGCTGAAATGCCGCATCATGACTACTGTTCCATTTCTCTTTAAAGTTCTGAATGTTCTTCTTTGTCAGTTGGAAAAGTGGATGCGCTGCCTCTGCATAATTTTTTACGAACCTACAATAATAATTACACAGGCCTAAGAAGCTTCGCAGTTCTTTCACATCCCGCGGCGTTGGCCATGATGCAATTGCTTCGATCTTAGCAGGGTCAGTTCTAATTCCATACTTTCCGATGACATGACCTAAATACTGCAATTCTTGCTGAAACAGAAAACATTTCTTGGGCCTTAGTTTAAGCCCGGCAGAAATGATTCTTTTGAAAACTTCGGCTAAATGCTGTAGATGTTCTTCAAATCTTTTTGAATAGGTGATGATGTCATCTATATAGGACGACGCACATCACAGCGGGCTGCTGTTACTTCTGGCACTGTTGGCTTTGCTAGTGCATCTGCATCCGTCCCATCTGCTGCGAAGGCTTCGCTGCACAGGAAAAAGCACCAGCACCGACATAGAGCACGCAAGAGACTGCCGTCGCTAATCGGCACTGTAACTGCCTTCTACTGCCGCGATGACAACTCACGAGCGTCGGCATCTAAAAAGGACACGTGCACAATGCGGAAGCAGAGGAAGCAGAAACGCTACTTGCTGGATAGTATACAAGGGCTATACGCGAAGTTTCTGTCTGAGAACCCGAACCTGCACCTCAACGTCAGCAGAGCGACCTTCTACCGCTGGCGCCCGTGGCACATTGTGCGTCCACGGCTCTCTGATCGTGACCAGTGTCTCTGCATGGAGTGCACTAACTTCGATCTTCTAGTGAAAGCTCTCTGGGCCAAGAAGTTGGTGCCGGCAGCGAACAAGTTATCGTTGTTGAAGCGTGTCCTGTGCTCCGACTATAACTCAGAGTGCCTAATGCAGAAGTGTGTGAAGTGCAGGGATAAAGTGCCAATTAACAAGGCTGGTGCCACAGGACCGAGCATCACCTACCGCGCATGGAAGCTGCAGAAGTCGGATGCCTTTTGTGGTATGGAATTAGTGCGAGTCACGGAGGAGAGAGCTGTCGTTGTTGCAAAGTTTATAGACGACTTCTGGCACTTCTGTCAACATAACATGAGAATTCGGCACCAGTTTCGAGCTATCAGGCACGTGAAATCGAATTTGGAACCTGGACATCTAGTCATTCACATCGATTTCTCTGAAAGTTACCTTGGCAAGCACGGCTCGGAGGTACAGGTGAAAAAAAATTATTATGTGCTTCGAGTCTCTGTCTTTGATTGGCTTTAGATGGGAACCCTGGCTAAGCTCATTCACAGAGAATTTCGCTAACACAAAAAACATATTCCGTTATTTATAGAAATGAATGACGGTGTTTCGTTTAAGTTATTAACGCTCATTAACGCTCATTACCGCTTATTAACGGACTGGTGCCAAACACTGCGGGCAATCATGTTATACAGGTGTGAATGAGAAATATTTCAATGCTTAGCGTCATGGTCGTGTGGCGAATTGTAGATATTGATAGGGTCGCTTTAATCCTGTGGTCAGCGTCTACAATTATGTTGGAGGCATAAGGAGGTAATGCTTTGAGGCAGATGCATTGGATGGCAAGTCTAGACGAATAATTAATAGCATTGAAAATGCTAATTTAAATATTCTAAAATGCACATCTCACAGGGGGCGCACTTCGGATCCCATAAGGAGGTGACCATCCACCAAGGAGTCGCGTACATGTACAACCAGGCACCACGCTGCTTTGCGACACTCTCTGCAGATAGGAGAAAGACAGCTGAGGCCGTCGCCGCTCATTTGCAGCCTGTACTCAACCACTTCGAAACGTTGACACCAGGTTGCCTAGAAAGAGTCACTGTCATTTCAGACTCCCCAAGCAGTCAGTATCGCAATCGATTTTCGGTTTTCATCATCGATCGGCTGCTGCGAAAGCGTGGAATTGACAAGTGGCAATGGCTGTACACAGAAGCCGGACATGGAAAAAGTGCAGCAGACGGCGTTGGAGCAGTTATTAAGCGGCGGTGTGACGAGGTGGTGGCTACCGGTAGAAGCGTGTTGGAGCCGGAAGATGTCCTGGCGGCTGTTTCTGGACGGAAACCCATCAATGTGCTGCTTTTCCTCATTGATCCGACACAGATAGACGAGTTCCGCACTGTTCTTTCTTTGACGCAGCTGACTCCGATGCTGGGAATCGCCAAGGCCCATCACGTTTGCCGCAATGAGAAGGGTCTAATCTATCGGCAGCTTGCCTGCCTGTGCGACACAATAGACCCTGCTTGTCCCTGACACGACGCCAAGCTGTGGTCAATGTTTCATGTGACGGCGACCAGCTCTTGCACAGCACATTGGAATCCTAGACCGCCACAAGAGCCGTCATCAAGCTCCATTTGTAGCGGCAGTTTCCGTGGTCGAGGTCGTGGCCGAAGTCGTGGTCGAGGTCTTGGTCGCGGCCGCCGAAGTGGCTTTGAAGCGAGTGACTCGTGTGCGGCTGACGACTGTTCAAAGCCAATCGGCACCATCACGTGGATTGAGTGCGAAGGATGCTTGCGTTGGTACCACTGCGTGTGTATCGGCATTGAGCCCGGAACTCCAGTGCCTTCGAGTTTCTATTGCACACCTGCCTGTGTCGTTCGAGAAAGTTAACTGTCTCTTGCGTCTAGTAGAATAACCATGATTTTAAATAACAATTTCGATACTGAAAAAATGATGTCATAGACTTGTCACACATGAGCACTGCTATTTGTATTTATGGGTTACACCAGTGTTTGTGAGCTAGTTCTCAACTATTGAAAAGAAACTAAGTAGGCCGTCAATTGAGCTTTGAAACTATAGGCTATAACGACGCGGTCACTCTCAGCGCTGCTAACGACCAGTAGTCTATTTAAATCAATTTAATTGGGGTGGGCAAATAAACGTACATGCTGAAGTCCAAGAATGAGTTGCCGCCAGAGAGAAAATGACTCAGCGCATGGGGGGTAGAAATTGAGTACGCGTGCAACAAATTACAAATAATGAAAATAATAATATTGAAACATACTCTTTAAACCATACTCCCCACCTTGACATGTCTATGGCAAAACCTGACTTGCATTCAATACTGTAGTACAAGAATCATTGATACGTGCGCAGTGGAAGCTAGATAGGTGTAGCAAGGCCCGTTGCAAGTGAACACTAATGACTAAATACGTTGCAACGGCACCGGAACAATTAGATTGGACAATTTAACTTTAGCTAAACAAAAAACCGCAAACGGGAAATCTAGTTAGCGTCAACATAGAACGTCAAAATTTAGTTGCAGTGGAAGCAAAATATAGCCTAAACGTTAGAAATTTTTTAATGAAAGCTAAATTACATTGATTGAAAACGACAAATATTTAATTAAACTGAAGCAAATGAATAATAAGCGAAAACGAGCAAATTTGTAAACAAAGATTCACCGCCACCAAACTGTTACTGAAAAGTACAGTGCAATTAAGCAAATAAAGTGCATGACTCATTTTTTTAACAATTGCAAGCAAATTGAAAGCAACTGAACTCTCACTAATTTAGCAAAGTACGAGTAGAAACATAATCACTTGAAACACTTCGTATATAACTTTGGCGAAGATAATGAAAAACGCAAAATTTTAAACCGACAACCTGTTAACAATTCGCCGTGGACGCGCAGATGTCTCAATGGGCCGACACATTAAACCCTGAACACAATAAACACTCGAAAAAACACTACCTCACAAAGTCAAACAGTAACTTTAACTTCAACACAAAACTCTCGAAAAGTTTGCAGTCCATAAATTGATCAGTCATTAGTTCACTTAAATTCAATAAGTTATCAATGGGCACAGCTTGTTGATAGGCCTGATCAGCATCCTATCCGCCACTTGCACCTTCGCTACTCGCACGTGGCCGTCGCTGCCCGGGTACACCTCCAGAACTCGAGCCAGCGGCCAGTGTCCCCGCGGGCTGTCAGGGCAGACGTACAGCACGACATCGCCAGGCTTCAGGTCGGGCTGCACTCGCCGCCACTTGCTCCTAGCTCCGAGTCCGGGTAGCCACTCTCGCAACCACCGACGCCAGAACGCCTTCACCAGCTGCTGCACGTAACGCCACCGCTTGGTAGGATTGAACGCCTCATCAGCTGCGATCTCCGGTGCCAGCTGCCCGCCGACGTGTCCGTACAGAAAATGCGCCGGCGTCAGGACAGGATCGTCGCCCGGATGCGATGACTGGTATGTCAACGGCCGCGAGTTCAACAGCGCCTCAGCTCCCGTAAACGCTGTCACCAGCTCCTCATCGCTGACTTCTGCTGTTGTCAGGATCGCACTGATCGCTTTCTTTGCCGACTTAATCATGGACTCGTGGACACCGCCGAAGTGCGGAGCTGCAGGTGGATTAAAATGCCACTTGATCGGCATGGGGCATGTGCGCAGCTGCAATTCGTTCTTGTCCACCGACTTCCACAGCGCTTTCAATTCTTTGTCGGCTCCTACGAAATTTGTTCCATTGTCTGAAAATATTTCTTGAATCTGACCTCGGCGGCTGATCATTCTAAATAGAGCATTAAGGAAACTACTCGTATCAAGGCCGTACGCCATCTCCAAGTGGACTGCACGCGTTGCCATGCACATGAAGAGCGTCAAGTAACGCTTCTGCCGAACACGTCCTCGACCCTGCTTCGTCAGGAATGGTCCGCCGAAATCCACTGACACCTTCGTGAACGCTCTTAGTGGTTCTAGCCGATCTGGAGGCAATGGCGCCATTAACTGCGAAGCTGGTTTTGCTCTTCTTCTCTTGCACTCCGAACACTTAGCTTCCCAATCTCGAATGGCTTCACGGCCTGCTGGAATCCAAAATCGCGCGGTCAATGGTGCGAGTACTTGATTGGTGCCGCCATGGTACGCTCTTTCGTGGTGGTGTTTGATGATCAGCTCTGTCACCGGATGGTGCTTTGGCAAAATAATCGGCGATCGGGTGCTAAAGGGCAGTGCTTCGGCTCGCTGCAGTCGGCTCTCCGAGCGGATCACGCCATTCGGATCGATTTTCGGATGCATGCCGGCCAGCTTGCTGCTCTCAACAATGCTCTTGTTCTTCTTCAAAGCGGAAAGCTCCGTACTAAATGCATCTTGCTGAGCTTCCTTGATGATTCTTAGCTCAGCATCCTCCAGCTCTGCCGGTTGTAGCTCTCCTCGAGTTCGGTGCTGTGGTTCGAAACGGCAGTTGTTGACGAACCGACTGATCCAAGCATTCAACCGCAAGAAGCGCAGCCAACTTGAGAACCTACTCGGGTCAAGCCGCTCTATTGTTCTGCGTTGCTCGCAGCTGACAAGATTCGCACTCAGGACCACCTCGGCCGCGACTGAATTCTTCTTAGAATTACGCATTTCTAGGCCCTCTGGTCGCTCTAGCACGGTGCTTGGCCATGCGCACTGCTCTTGATGCAGAAACTCCGGACCGCTCTTCCATGTCTGCTCCTCGGTCAGCTGACTGATTTTGGCTCCTCGTGACAGCAGATCCGCAGGATTGCACGCTGTCGGCACGTATCGCCACTGAATCGGATCAGTTGCCTGCTGGATTTCACCGACGCGATTCGCAACGAACGACTTGAAGAAACGGCCTCTGCCACGAATCCAGTACAGGACATTCATGCTGTCGGACCAGAAAACTGCGTCCTTGATGTTGATCTCCAGCGCCTTGGCAATCTTGACCGTAAGATGAAGCCCAATGACTGCTGCCATTAGCTCCAGCCTCGGGATGCTCATGGTTGCTACGGGTGCAACTCGAGACTTCGCCGCGATGAGACGAACGGATGTTGAGAAGTCGGCATACTTGCATCTTAGATAGCACACCGCTCCGTAGGCCTTTTCAGAAGCGTCAACGAAACAGTGTAGCTGAGACTGAGTAGGCACACTAGAGAGCTGCAGACAACGGTTAACTCGAAAGCAGTTCAAAGTCGCCAAGTCGTCGCACCATGCTTGGATTCTCTTTTGTAGGACTTCATCCGGCGCTTCATCCCAGTCAAGCCCGCTGCACCACAGCTCCTGAAGGAGAATTTTTGCCTGTGCCGTGAATGGTGCAATGAGGCCGAGAGGATCGTAAACTGACGCTAATCTCTTGAGTAGCTCCCTCTTCGACTTGACTGGACTCGACTTGCTATCAGCAGCAAAGGTGAACTCATCGTTTTCACCTTTCCAGACGACTCCAAGCGTCTTCGAAACCGGCAACGGTTGTCCATCCAGGTTCACCTCCGCGACCCTATCCTCCGGTGCGACACGCGCAAGCAATTCTCTTGAGTTAGAGATCCACTTTCGGGCATGCATGCCAGCTCGCTCCCACAATTGACTGAGCTCCTGGTACAACTGAATGGCCTCTGCGTCAGTTTTCTTAGAATCCAGACAGTCATCCATATAAGTCGACTGGAGTACCGTTTCTGCTGCAGCAGGAAACTCATGCTTCAACTTCTTCGCGTGCTCTTGTGTCACAAATTGCGCCAGAAATGGTGAGCTCGTTGCTCCAAAAACGACTCTGTTGAACTCGAATGTCTGCGTTGCCTTCATCGGATCTATGTCCCGCCAAAGAAAACTGTGCGCTGCTCGATCTTCTGGTGCGATCTCAATTTGCAGGTACATTTCAGAAATGTCGCAAGCAACTGCTACTGGATGTCTTCTGAAGCGCAGCAGAACGCCAACCAGATCTTGCTGAAGCTTCGGCCCTGCCAGCATCAGGCTGTTCAAAGACTGTTCGCCTCCCGCAGAAGCATCGAAGACGATGCGAACTTTTGTCGTTGCTTTGTCCATCCGTACTACTGGAAAATGCGGAAGGTAGTATCGGTTCGCAGGCTCTTGTTCATTTTGAAGCACCCTCCTGATGTAGCCAATTTTCTCATAGCGATCGATTACATCCTGGTACTGCTTTGCTACTTCCAGGTCCTTCAAGAGCCGCTTCTCGGTGTTGCCTAGCCGCTTGATGGCCATCTCGAAGTTGTTGGTCTGGATCTTCACGTCCGCTCTCCATGGAACACCAACTTGGTAGCGCCCGTTGATGAACTTTAGTGACGACCTAGTACGCTCCAACGCAAACTGCTCTTCCTCTGTGACTACAGCTGATTCCATTCGTTGAACCTCCTCCACCTCCCAGAATTGACGTAACAATGGCTCCAGGTTCTCAATCCTACTTCCACTGAAGAACGTATTTGCGAACAATGAACGCTCCGATACTTCATCAACCTTGCCGATGCACGTCCAACCCAAAGGCGTTAGTCGGGCTTGCGGATCTCCAGGCTTACCACAAATTTCCAGGCGGGATGAATGCAAGTCGGCATAGTCGACACCGATCAGCAGATCAACAATCGGCGGTGTCTGCATCTTCTCGAACGGAATGCTAGCCAAGTGCGGCCACTTCGACGCCAATTTCTGCCAGTCTACGACTTCCATGCTTCCGGTGACACTGTCCGTCGTGAAAGCCGTGATCTGCTTACTGATCTGTCCATCCACACTCTCCAACGTGCATGTTACTGGCGCTGTCATAAAAGTCTTTACTTGTCCATTCAGCACATTCACCTGAACTGATTCCTGCTTGCCTTGCAATCCCAGCTCTGCGGCGATCTCTGCATTCAAGTACGTCTTCGTGCTGGCGTCATCCAGCAAGGCGTTGACCTTCACCGCACGTCTATTCGACTTAAGAATGACTGGCACTGTTCGCAGCGACACTGCACTAGCCTCCCTGGACACCATAGTCACAGTTTCTGCTTTTGGCTGGTATTTCTCAGCTTGCTGCTTTGCCGCTGAAGCTGCCTCGGGCTTTTCTTTTGCCTCTGATCTTGCTGTTGAATGCAGCAAACGATGGTGTGTTTTGCTGCAACCGTCAATGCCACACTTGCGACCTCGTCGACAGTTCATAGCACTGTGGCCATGTCCTAGACACCGGAAACAAGCCCTGGCTTCCTGAGCAGCTTTCCATCGATTTTCGGACGACAGCTTTGCAAACACTGGACACTTCCACAGTTCGTGCGGCTCCTTGCAAACAACACAAGAGTACCTCTCGCCTGAGCTTTTGCTTTGATGCATCACGTGGAAAGTCTTCTGCTTCCCTTCTTTCTTTGGTTGCTCCTGGTTGGAAGTGGCTACTCCGTGCACAATCTCTGCTGCCTGAGTCCGGAACTCGGACTCACGCAGCACCCATTCTCGAAGTGTCCTTACACCCTCTGCTTTCTCTTTCTCGAATAGCCAACGGCGAAACGCTGCGACCATCGGCTCTGGGAGCTTTTTCTGCAATCTAGCATACAGTAGGCCATCGCTGAGTTCGGTGTTCTTGCCAGCTTCTTCTAGATTAATAACAGCAACGTCTAAGAGATTCGCAAACTTCTTCAACTCCTCTGCACTATTCTGCTTCACAGGTGGAGAACTGTCTAATTCTTCTAAATTAAGAGCCAACTGCCTCCTCTTGCCACCATACTCTCGCTCCAGCCTCTCCTTCGCCGCCTCATACGCCGCTGCCGAGTGACCCAGGTGCTCGATCACTTTCAGCGCTGCTCCCTTCAGATACTGGCGCAGCTGAAGCAACTTGAATTCCGGAGTTGCAGGCGCCCTATCAACGCAGGCCATAAAGGCTGCCTTCCACGCTTCATACTGCTGCTTGTCGCCATAAAAGGAAGGAATCTCCACTCTACGGAGCATCTTCCAGAGATCCTTCGATAGTTGCTGCTCTGAAGAATTGCCCACTCTAGGCTCACAGCAGTCACCAGAAGCGCTGGCTAGATCATCGTCCTCCTTCTCGAAACCCCTTCGCTGGTTTGAAGACAGGTAGCCAAACTCACCACTCCATCCTCTGTACGGATTTTTCTGCTGTTGACTTTGCAAGAGCTCCGGCGCCGCCTCGCTGAATCCGAATCGCTGGCCTCGGCTGGCTCCACACAGTGGCTGAGCCGCTGCTGGCTCTGCTGGCTCCTCAGGTGCCGCCGTAGCTGTAGTCGATGTTGTTCGCGGTGCTGTGCGGGCCATGAGGTACCGCTGAACCGCCTGCATAGCTGTTATATAGTCGTCCTCGATTGTGTCGATCTCGTCGAGCAGCTTTTTCTGTGCCCCTGGATCCGGTTGCTGTTCTAGCTCATCGCAAAGCTGCTGGAGAACTTCTGCCGCCTCCTCGTACGCTTTGGTGACGGTCTCGCATTCTCTCTGAATGGCCTCCTTTTCGTCTGTGATGAGCAACCACGAGAGCCTACTGCGGCTCTTGGTGAGTGCAGACTTGCACTTTGCCTTTTGTCGCCTAAGAGCGTTCAGCGATGACACGTCGAGCTCTGGCGGTTTCTTCTGTTCTTCATCGTCGCTCATTTCTGCCTACTGTATTGGCTAGCTCGGACTTGCACTATTATAAGCGATGTCTGGTGGCTTGACAAACCACGCTCTGCTACCAAATGTTTGTGAGCTAGTTCTCAACTATTGAAAAGAAACTAAGTAGGCCGTCAATTGAGCTTTGAAACTATAGGCTATAACGACGCGGTCACTCTCAGCGCTGCTAACGACCAGTAGTCTATTTAAATCAATTTAATTGGGGTGGGCAAATAAACGTACATGCTGAAGTCCAAGAATGAGTTGCCGCCAGAGAGAAAATGACTCAGCGCATGGGGGGTAGAAATTGAGTACGCGTGCAACAAATTACAAATAATGAAAATAATAATATTGAAACATACTCTTTAAACCAACCAGGTCTACGATATTTTCCCTCGGGGGCTTTCCCGTAGTTCTTTCCCTGCAATGAGTGTAGTCTCGTTCCGTAGCTGGTGCTGCCTGTTTAAATATTATTTAAACAGGTAAATTGTTTTGGGTTTCATAGTAATTTATATTCGTGCATTTATTTTATCCAAATAAATGAATCTATTGAGCATAATCATTCAGTGAATGTCCTAGTACAGTATGTAGATTTTATATCACTTTTATATCAGTCTAATTGATAGACAAGTCCAATTTTGATTTATGTCATAAAGCACATTTATAGTGGATTTCTTCAGCACAAACATGAACTATAGGTCCATTTCCCTTCTCTCTATTTGTAATCATCAGTAGACAATGACATTATTTGTTTGCTTTTAAATATTCCCAATATTCTGAATATACTCTCAATTTCTAGAGAACTGAAAACTTTGTTCCTTTGATTTGTTCTACGGATATAAATGCTGCTTTTGCGATTTTTGTATGTAATTAATAATTTTTCTAATCACGATCTGTCCCGCTTCTGTTCAATACCATTATAATTTCTATAAAATAATTTCAATAATTCATTTGCAAAGCTTATGCTTCAGCTTTACACTTTAGAACAGAAAAATCTAAAGTCTTCCATCTATAGCCTATAGGATCTAGGATGGTTACTTTCTTTTAATAATCGATTTTTATCTTTTTCTGCAGATAGAACAAACAATAATATTCTCTCGAAACATTTTATCTATGTAATCTAACAGAGGTAAAATGTATTTCATTAAGCTAAAAGACTTCTGTTCGGCTTTGAGTTGGCATATCTGCTTTCATCTTAGTAGCTATAATTAAGATGTAAGCCATAATTAGCTTGTGCGAACTACCAACGTTAAAAAATATTGAGTCCATAGATCAAGGAGAAAAACAAAAAAACTAGTAATCAGAAAAAACTTTAGCAACAAAAAGGTTTAGTTAGTCTTTTTTAAGTGCAAATTAGTTATACCATTGATAATATCTGCTAAAAGGACGATTTATAATTTATTTGTAACAGTCGTGATGTACGTTTCTCCAGAAAAACAAAAAATAATTTTCAAGCATAAGACTTTAATATTTTGTGCTTTTAGTATGCAAACTACATTCTGTTGGTGGAAATAAATATTTTAGAGCTATTACATGTGTTGTTTTCGAGAATTTTTTAAGAGGACAAATTCCGATGTTGCTTGGTGAGATTTACCCAGACACTGTTTTTGCTATGCAAAAGTGAATTAAAAGTTTTCCCTTTATTTTCAAAATTAAATAAAAAATTATCGCTTTTAGTTTTAAAAAACTACTGGCTGACAATTAATTTAAATGATTTGACACAGTGCAGAGTCGAACCAGGGACACTTCGCCTAGCCTAGCCTAACCTATTCCTAGTGCCTACACATCGGCTATTCCGACTGTTGGTTAGTGGGTGCAAAAATCTGCCTTATAAAATGAATTCTCAAAGTACTGGCTTAGTACAATGAAGTAAGAAAATAGAGTACACTCAGTCTCGCGGTTGTTTGTGTACATTTATTTCCTATTTGTCTCCAGAGTGCAGGCTTCAAATTCAACTAGCTAGGGCTTGTTGCGGAATTTGACAATGCAATTCTAATTCAGTGGCAGTGAGTAAAATTCTCAATAGGCCAAGATATTTTGACCTTTGAAAAATCAGGCCAAAAGTCATCTTTTTCAAATATTTAATCCCCTTAGCAATAAAGTTAAGCTTAATAAAAATACGTGTATTATTGCCCCCATATTTGGCATGTTTTGGTGAAGAAATGGTGAAAATCGGTTGTCAAAAATTATTTTGAATCAAATCTCATTTTATATGAAACATGTAATGATCTGCAAGTAAGTAATCACTTTTACTGAATAGAACCATCTTATTCCTCTTCCATATGCAAAATGCTCAACAATTGTTGGTGTCAATTGGCAAACAAAGTAGCCTTCAATCTGGCCTACAATGCAATGTATACCCGATGATATGTAATGCATTTTGCTGAAGCGTCTGCCCAAGTGACAGTGCTTTTTAGTTTTACATACTGATTGCTAGTCTAAGATTTTCTTTTCCTAATTATGAACATAGATTTAATTTATATAAAGGAGCATGCAATAAGTTTCAAACTGCACCCGAAATTAATTTTATACACTTTTATTTATTTATATGCACCAAAATAGTTGGAAATCAGGAATCTTTTAAATACATAAAATAATGCAACAATCTGCCCTTGCTGTAAAAGGGACTGTAAATGTTAACCTTGCACTATAATCAATTATATTTTTTATTAAAAAAATAACATGTGATAATTGCACTAAAAGGCAGTTATGGGGCAGTAGGAACTGTCGATTAAGCAGGTAAAACCATCAAGCAGTAGCCAGAGACTGGTGCAACAGAGGCACTGATAACTCAAGTCATTCTGACTACTGCCTGACTCGCTTCACTGCGATAGTTGCATGCATTGGGTATAAGCAATGGGACATTCATGCGGCCACCATTACACACAAAGTCACTTTCACCAGCTCTGCATAATAGCTGCTTCAGAGCTCGCCAGCTGCAAATCCCATTTATCAGAGTTTGGAACCTCCAGCAGTACATAAGGCAGCTGATATGTACAGTTCACAGACTCTGTCAGCCCATAATCTGATTTGCAGCGACCTACCCTTAAATAGTAGGATTTACTCAGTGAATCATCCGGGCAAAAACACTTCACTGAGACTCCATGTGACTTTAATAATACAATCAAGAACACAATTGAATTTTAAGTCTGTCCCGATTTACTCACTCATTTGAATTCTTATCAGCATCATGAGTCTGGAAGCTTGGTTCTGGCGTGCTGGTCTGCGGTTGTACATGTGCCTGCTCCTGGTTGCTCTGCGTGTAAACTATCTCCAAGCCCTCAAAGCGAAGCCGGAGCTGCTGCACACTGCTGTACGCTTCGTAGAAATTCCGGGGATAGTCCATGACGATTTCCGACCTCGACTGCTGCGGTGTCGGCCGGTGCCGCTCAGAATTTGCCGGCTGTGATGCCATCACGGGACAGAATTCCTCCTGGTTTGAGTCCGATGAATCAACCAGGCTCCGCAGTTCTGGCCATGATGTGGCATCACATTTCTTGGCTTCCTTGCAACTCAGGTTGACAAGTCCAGAAAACTGCTGGGCCGTTGCTCTCTGCACTTCTAGAGCGTCGCCAACCGACCAGTCAGCCACCTGGGAGGTCGAGGCTCCCCAGAAGGTGCATTCCACCGTTGACTTTGAAGCGTCTACCAGCTTCACCTTTGTGAGGGTAACCGTAGATCCGTCTCGCTTCGTGACTTCCCTTTCCGGCTGAATCGACGCGATTGCACCGCGTACACTGACGTGCCTGTGGAATTGGTGGTATTGATTACTCAAATATCAGTCTTCTATTCCCGCATTGCACGAATTCCATTTTTTAGTATAAAACCCAAAAATGTATGAAATTCATGACGCCTACTTGTTCGACTCCACGGACTCGAGTTCTGAAATCGGCGTAAACACGGGTGCACGCGGTTCAACAACTTCGTTGCTGCGATAAATGCTGCCTCTCGAGTCGACAGACACAACAATTTCGAACTTGTTGTCCGCGGTGTTGAATTGAGCGGCCGCCATCTTCACCTCGCCTCCGGCAATGCGGACAGCCTGGCCCGCCCTGCAGACGTCATGCAGCTCCTGCAAGTCTTTGCCGAAAACACAGACGCGAATCTCGGCAGTGCTGTCGACAAGGATGAACGAAAACACCTGGCCTGGCCCTCTAGTGCTATTGAAGTTCCTAATGGCAGTCGTCTGGCCAGACACTTCGCCAGTAATCGCGGCTGACATCCAGCCGAGGCGCAAACCTTCGATCGTCAGCTTCGGCCGCTTGTGTTCGTTGTTGCCGTTGTAGGAAGCCATGGTAAGTGAGAGAGACGGAAAAATAAGCGACAATATCAAAGTACAATTGTAAATAATGTAACTTAAACTTACGTTGAGTCTAGCTGAGTAGTTAGGAGTTCCCATATGAAAGCCTGCGTTGTGACTTATATTCACAGGGTCGGTTTGTGTGTCCCCTAATTCTGATTGGTTGAAACCTGCGTTGTGACTTACATTCACAGGGTCGGTTTGTGTGTCCCCTAATTCTGATTGGTTGAAAAAAAATGGTCGACTGCTGAATCACGCTTACTGAACTGCTATTCAATTCAAAACCAATTTTGCAATGGCTGTAATCCCTAGGGTATTCCAGTCGGCTTACGTTTGACGAAACTATCCATTTTCAAAAGTCTAACCCGCCTCTGAAATTCCAATGAGTCACTGAGCCGTACCCACCGTTGGGTACGGCTATAATTTACGGAGTGTAAATGTGCTATATGCTTTATGGGCGTGACTCACTGCTCCACGTATTATCTAATATACCAATATACTCGTATATATGTATATGTCCATTCGTCCATCCATCTGTCTGTCTGACTGTCTGTCCATCTGTCTGTCTGTCTGTCTGTGCTGGGTGTCTGTCTGTCTGTCTGTCTGTCTGTCTGTCTGTCTGTCTGTCTGTCTGTCTGTCCGTCTGTCTGTCTGTCTGTCTGTCTGTCTCTCTATCTGTCTTTCTAACTGTCTGTCTGTCTGTCGATCTGTATGTCTGTCTGTCCATCTGTCTCTCTGTCTGTCTGTCTTTCTGTCTGTCTGTATAAGACTTAGAAATCTGAAAGGAACTCGAGAGAGCTCTAGGAGGTAGGCTAAAAATAGCAATAGCCTAGAGGCCAAGCAACTGAAAGCAGACAGGTTAGATGTGGACACGCCCCGAAACCCACCCATTCATTTCAGCGCAAACACGACCCGGCCTGACAGCAAAATCGGAACCGGCCCGAACCGGCCAGCGGGGGAGACTGGTGGGAGGAGAATCGACCGAAGGCAGACATCGGACCCCGTGACCACGGGAGGAGGCGGAGCCGGCCTGGACTCTATCTGGAGATGAGTTTTTAGGCCTTTGCCCCACCGTCCTTAGGACCGGGTTTGGTGTGCCTGCCAACCGAGTAATCCAATTCTTTGCGCTGTACTAAACTCGGGGCTGCGACCCCACTCTTCACAAATTCTCTTGCGCTCTGTTGCTAAGGCTTTTCCATCCCCTCGGAAAAGAGGGGTTTGAGCACATTATATAAGATGGAGCGGGGCGCGGGAGCTGCCCGGCACCCGCGGATTTTGAGAGCTAAGACTCGAGCTCCGTTAGTATTGCACTTGAATCCATAAGACATTGCTTTCCGCGTTAGTTCCTGACTTAAACTCTGATCGCAGTAGTTTCCGATCTAGAATAGTTATAGATCATTAGCCTTACTTGAAAGAGTCGATAGTCATACTTAGTTATTGCATTCATGTCATCGACACAGCGAATACACTGCTAGACTACTACAGAAGACTACAGCTTGGACTTACGATCGAAAGAAGAAGAGTGAGACATCAAACCGAGAAGCAACACACACTAAACTTAATGCGCTATAGTCTGTCTGTCTATCACTCTGTCTGTCTGTCTGGGTTATATACTTTTGTCTAATAGCTGACAATAATTAACTTGAAGTACATAAATTACTTCTTTGTTCTTTGTTTCTTGAATTGCTAGCAAAGTGTGTTTATTAGCTTACAGTACTTTTCACAAGTGGTCAACAGTAGAGTTTTAATGCTTTCTCCTATTCTCCTATTGAATTTCTCTGTTCAAATTTCGCTTTGACAACAAGGCACAATAATTCTCATTGAGCTGTCTCAAGAGGTCTCTTAAACCGAATTAAATCTAGACACGGAGGAGAGCAAGTACTACTTATACGTAATGTCGATATGAACGAATCTTTAAACAAAGCGGCGAAAATAAGAAACAACAATAAATCCTTGTTTCCAATAACTCAACATACAAAATACATTCAAAAGAAATGTTGTTTTATAAATTCCAAGAAATTTATTTTAGAATAATTAAAAACCTATACTTGCAATGATCAGTAATTTTTTGTCCATAAAATGACCCGAATTCAATACATCGACCGATATGTATAGAAAAACTACTTTACTACAGTATAAAAGGGTCTGAAGTGACATGACATGTAAGCATCTCATCAACAAAACAGTCTTAGTTTTGAATAACTGTGACAGATATTAGATTAGACAAATAAAGACAAAATATTAGATTTTCGTCTTCTTAACATGATTTAATTTCGGCTAGTTTTAATTTCGATTGAATCCATAATTCTTACACTTGTAGTTATCCGATTCTGAAACGTTACATCACTTTTTTATGGAGTTGCAATTTTAAATAAATTCATTTCATTTCTTTTTTCCCGTTGGAGGTGGAGGCGGTGGAGGCGGCGGTGGAGGCGGCGGACCTGACTGGGCCGTTAGGCCCATTCGGGCAACCGATGCTGCCAGGTTCGCTGCGCTACCTGACGACCGCTGCGCTTGCTGCTCCGTTGGCGGCTGCTGCTGCTGCTGCTGCTGCGGCGGCGGCTGCTGCTGCTGCGGTGGCGGCTGCTGCTGCCCCTCCTCCTGCTGGAGGGCCAGGGCGACGGCCCTCATACGGTCGCACCGGATGACCCGGTGCGGCCCACCGCAGAAGTAGCATCCTGCGGCTGGACCGCCCCGGGGTCCGGTGCGACGTCGACCGCCTCTCCCTGGCCCGCCGCTCGAGAAGTAGTTATTAATGTGCATACTTGCTTGAAGTCAGATTGCTTGATGATCGTCTTGATGATTGTTGTTGTTGATCGTCTGTCTCTCTAGTCTTGGGTATGAAACTTATAACTTTAAATACCAGTCCAGCATGTCTGCGCTAGACTCACGGGTTTTAAGGGGCTTACTGGTTTCTGGAATTTTCCAGATATATTCCGTATTGCATATTCTACCATTCCAAACCAGCTCATCCAATTACTACTAAACGCCCTCGTTTCTGATTGGCTGCCGGCTAAAACTGGCCCTCAGCCCCCCGCAGCCAGTCGTGAAATGAATAGTCACTATTTGAATGGTCTATAGTCTCATTGTACGCTTAACTCAGTTTGTGGGTATCATTTAATCAGTGTACTTTTATCTCAGGCCCTTGCTGAGACTGTATGAAATGTTATTATAGCTACCTTGCACTATAATCAATTATATTTTTATATTACTGTGTAGCTAATGGAGAATGCTTTATTAAGGCTTCAATGTTCAGATACTATTTTGAAAGTCTTTATGACGCCTGAATATCAGACACTGGTGTATTTTGTATGCTTATGTTTTAAATTGTTGCGTCTTTGCCATGCCACACCAAATAAGCACGGTAATATTCCCCTTTTTTGCGCGCAACCTTTCCCCTTTATACATGTAATGTTCTGCAAGTAAGTAATCACTTTTGCTGAATAGAACCATTTTATTCCTCTTCCATATGCAAAATGCTTGACAATTGTTGGTGTCAACTGGCAAACAAAGTAGCCTTCAATCTGGCTTACAATGCAATGTATACCCGACGATATGTAATGCACTTTGCTGAAGCGTCTGCCCAACTGACAGTGCTTTTTTTGTTTTACATTCTCTGTTTGCTAGTCAAAGATTTTCTTTTCCTAATTATGAACATTGATTTAATTTATATAAATAAGCATGCAATAAGTTTCAAACTGAACCCGGAATTAATTTTATACGCTTTTATTTATTTCAATGCACCAAAAAGTTAGGAAAACAGGAATCTTTAAAATAATTAAAATAATGCAACCATCTGCCCTTGCTGCAAGAGGGACTACAAAATGTTATTATGGCTACCTTGCACTATAATCAATTATATTTTTTATTTAAAAAATAACATGTAATAATTGCACTTAAAAAGCAGTTATGGGGCAGTAGGAACTGTCGATTAAGCAGGTAAAACCATCAAGCAGTAGCCAGAGACTGGTGCAACAGAGGCACTGATAACTCAAGTCATTCTGACTACTGCCTGACTCGCTTCACTGCGATAGTTGCATGCATTGGGTATAAGCAATGGGACATTCATGCAGACACCATTACACACAAAGTCACTTTCACCAGCTCTGCATAATAGCTGCTTCAGAGCTCGCCAGCTGCAAATCCCATTTATCAGAGTTTGGAACCTCCAGCAGTACATAAGGCAGCTGATATGTACAGTTCACAGACTCTGTCAGCCCATAATCTGATTTGCAGCGACCTACCCTTAAATAGTAGGATTTACTCAGTGAATCATCCGGGCAAAAACACTTCACTGAGACTCCATGTGACTTTAATAATACAATCAAGAACACAATTGAATTTTAAGTCTGTCCCGATTTACTCACTCATTTGAATTCTTATCAGCATCATGAGTCTGGAAGCTTGGTTCTGGCGTGCTGGTCTGCGGTTGTACATGTGCCTGCTCCTGGTTGCTCTGCGTGTAAACTATCTCCAAGCCCTCAAAGCGAAGCCGGAGCTGCTGCACACTGCTGTACGCTTCGTAGAAATTCCGGGGATAGTCCATGACGATTTCCGACCTCGACTGCTGCGGTGTCGGCCGGTGCCGCTCAGAATTTGCCGGCTGTGATGCCATCACGGGACAGAATTCCTCCTGGTTTGAGTCCGATGAATCAACCAGGCTCCGCAGTTCTGGCCATGATGTGGCATCACATTTCTTGGCTTCCTTGCAACTCAGGTTGACAAGTCCAGAAAACTGCTGGGCCGTTGCTCTCTGCACTTCTAGAGCGTCGCCAACCGACCAGTCAGCCACCTGGGAGGTCGAGGCTCCCCAGAAGGTGCATTCCACCGTTGACTTTGAAGCGTCTACCAGCTTCACCTTTGTGAGGGTAACCGTAGATCCGTCTCGCTTCGTGACTTCCCTTTCCGGCTGAATCGACGCGATTGCACCGCGTACACTGACGTGCCTGTGGAATTGGTGGTATTGATTACTCAAATATCAGTCTTCTATTCCCGCATTGCACGAATTCCATTTTTTAGTATAAAACCCAAAAATGTATGAAATTCATGACGCCTACTTGTTCGACTCCACGGACTCGAGTTCTGAAATCGGCGTAAACACGGGTGCACGCGGTTCAACAACTTCGTTGCTGCGATAAATGCTGCCTCTCGAGTCGACAGACACAACAATTTCGAACTTGTTGTCCGCGGTGTTGAATTGAGCGGCCGCCATCTTCACCTCGCCTCCGGCAATGCGGACAGCCTGGCCCGCCCTGCAGACGTCATGCAGCTCCTGCAAGTCTTTGCCGAAAACACAGACGCGAATCTCGGCAGTGCTGTCGACAAGGATGAACGAAAACACCTGGCCTGGCCCTCTAGTGCTATTGAAGTTCCTAATGGCAGTCGTCTGGCCAGACACTTCGCCAGTAATCGCGGCTGACATCCAGCCGAGGCGCAAACCTTCGATCGTCAGCTTCGGCCGCTTGTGTTCGTTGTTGACGTTGTAGGAAGCCATGGTAAGTGAGAGAGACGGAAAAATAAGCGACAATATCAAAGTACAAATGTAAATAATGTAACTTAAACTTACGTTGAGTCTAGCTGAGTAGTTAGGAGTTCCCATATGAAAGCCTGCGTTGTGACTTATATTCACAGGGTCGGTTTGTGTGTCCCCTAATTCTGATTGGTTGAAACCTGCGTTGTGACTTACATTCACAGGGTCGGTTTGTGTGTCCCCTAATTCTGATTGGTTGAAAAAAAATGGTCGACTGCTGAATCACGCTTACTGAACTGCTATTCAATTCAAAACCAATTTTGCAATGGCTGTAATCCCTAGGGTATTCCAGTCGGCTTACGTTTGACGAAACTATCCATTTTCAAAAGTCTAACCCGCCTCTGAAATTCCAATGAGTCACTGAGCCGTACCCACCGTTGGGTACGGCTATAATTTACGGAGTGTAAATGTGCTATATGCTTTATGGGCGTGACTCACTGCTCCACGTATTATCTAATATACCAATATACTCGTATATATGTATATGTCCATTCGTCCATCCATCTGTCTGTCTGACTGTCTGTCCATCTGTCTGTCTGTCTGTCTGTGCTGGGTGTCTGTCTGTCTGTCTGTCTGTCTGTCTGTCTGTCTGTCTGTCTGTCTGTCTGTCTGTCCGTCTGTCTGTCTGTCTGTCTGTCTGTCTCTCTATCTGTCTTTCTAACTGTCTGTCTGTCTGTCGATCTGTATGTCTGTCTGTCCATCTGTCTCTCTGTCTGTCTGTCTTTCTGTCTGTCTGTATAAGACTTAGAAATCTGAAAGGAACTCGAGAGAGCTCTAGGAGGTAGGCTAAAAATAGCAATAGCCTAGAGGCCAAGCAACTGAAAGCAGACAGGTTAGATGTGGACACGCCCCGAAACCCACCCATTCATTTCAGCGCAAACACGACCCGGCCTGACAGCAAAATCGGAACCGGCCCGAACCGGCCAGCGGGGGAGACTGGTGGGAGGAGAATCGACCGAAGGCAGACATCGGACCCCGTGACCACGGGAGGAGGCGGAGCCGGCCTGGACTCTATCTGGAGATGAGTTTTTAGGCCTTTGCCCCACCGTCCTTAGGACCGGGTTTGGTGTGCCTGCCAACCGAGTAATCCAATTCTTTGCGCTGTACTAAACTCGGGGCTGCGACCCCACTCTTCACAAATTCTCTTGCGCTCTGTTGCTAAGGCTTTTCCATCCCCTCGGAAAAGAGGGGTTTGAGCACATTATATAAGATGGAGCGGGGTGCGGGAGCTGCCCGGCACCCGCGGATTTTGAGAGCTAAGACTCGAGCTCCGTTAGTATTGCACTTTAATCCATAAGACATTGCTTTCCGCGTTAGTTCCTGACTTAAACTCTGATCGCAGTAGTTTCCGATCTAGAATAGTTATAGATCATTAGCCTTACTTGAAAGAGTCGATAGTCATACTTAGTTATTGCATTCATGTCATCGACACAGCGAATACACTGCTAGACTACTACAGAAGACTACAGCTTGGACTTACGATCGAAAGAAGAAGAGTGAGACATCAAACCGAGAAGCAACACACACTAAACTTAATGCGCTATAGTCTGTCTGTCTATCACTCTGTCTGTCTGTCTGGGTTATATACTTTTGTCTAATAGCTGACAATAATTAACTTGAAGTACATAAATTACTTCTTTGTTCTTTGTTTCTTGAATTGCTAGCAAAGTGTGTTTATTAGCTTACAGTACTTTTCACAAGTGGTCAACAGTAGAGTTTTAATGCTTTCTCCTATTCTCCTATTGAATTTCTCTGTTCAAATTTCGCTTTGACAACAAGGCACAATAATTCTCATTGAGCTGTCTCAAGAGGTCTCTTAAACCGAATTAAATCTAGACACGGAGGAGAGCAAGTACTACTTATACGTAATGTCGATATGAACGAATCTTTAAACAAAGCGGCGAAAATAAGAAACAACTATAAATCCTTGTTTCCAATAACTCAACATACAAAATACATTCAAAAGAAATGTTGTTTTATAAATTCCAAGAAATTTATTTTAGAATAATTAAAAACCTATACTTGCAATGATCAGTAATTTTTTGTCCATAAAATGACCCGAATTCAATACATCGACCGATATGTATAGAAAAACTACTTTACTACAGTATAAAAGGGTCTGAAGTGACATGACATGTAAGCATCTCATCAACAAAACAGTCTTAGTTTTGAATAACTGTGACAGATATTAGATTAGACAAATAAAGACAAAATATTAGATTTTCGTCTTCTTAACATGATTTAATTTCGGCTAGTTTTAATTTCGATTGAATCCATAATTCTTACACTTGTAGTTATCCGATTCTGAAACGTTACATCACTTTTTTATGGAGTTGCAATTTTAAATAAATTCATTTCATTTCTTTTTTCCCGCCGCGGCGGCAGCCGGCGGCGGCGGTGGAGGCGGCGGTGGAGGCGGCGGACCTGACTGGGCCGTTAGGCCCATTCGGGCAACCGATGCTGCCAGGTTCGCTGCGCTACCTGACGACCGCTGCGCTTGCTGCTCCGTTGGCGGCTGCTGCTGCTGCTGCTGCTGCGGCGGCGGCTGCTGCTGCTGCGGTGGCGGCTGCTGCTGCCCCTCCTCCTGCTGGAGGGCCAGGGCGACGGCCCTCATACGGTCGCACCGGATGACCCGGTGCGGCCCACCGCAGAAGTAGCATCCTGCGGCTGGACCGCCCCGGGGTCCGGTGCGACGTCGACCGCCTCTCCCTGGCCCGCCGCTCGAGAAGTAGTTATTAATGTGCATACTTGCTTGAAGTCAGATTGCTTGATGATCGTCTTGATGATTGTTGTTGTTGATCGTCTGTCTCTCTAGTCTTGGGTATGAAACTTATAACTTTAAATACCAGTCCAGCATGTCTGCGCTAGACTCACGGGTTTTAAGGGGCTTACTGGTTTCTGGAATTTTCCAGATATATTCCGTATTGCATATTCTACCATTCCAAACCAGCTCATCCAATTACTACTAAACGCCCTCGTTTCTGATTGGCTGCCGGCTAAAACTGGCCCTCAGCCCCCCGCAGCCAGTCGTGAAATGAATAGTCACTATTTGAATGGTCTATAGTCTCATTGTACGCTTAACTCAGTTTGTGGGTATCATTTAATCAGTGTACTTTTATCTCAGGCCCTTGCTGAGACTGTATAAAATGTTATTATAGCTACCTTGCACTATAATCAATTATATTTTTATATTACTGTGTAGCTAATGGAGAATGCTTTATTAAGGCTTCAATGTTCAGATACTATTTTGAAAGTCTTTATGACGCCTGAATATCAGACACTGGTGTATTTTGTATGCTTATGTTTTAAATTGTTGCGTCTTTGCCATGCCACACCAAATAAGCACGGTAATATTCCCCTTTTTGCGCGCAACCTTTCCCCTTTATACATGTAATGTTCTGCAAGTAAGTAATCACTTTTGCTGAATAGAACCATTTTATTCCTCTTCCATATGCAAAATGCTTGACAATTGTTGGTGTCAACTGGCAAACAAAGTAGCCTTCAATCTGGCTTACAATGCAATGTATACCCGACGATATGTAATGCACTTTGCTGAAGCGTCTGCCCAACTGACAGTGCTTTTTTTGTTTTACATTCTCTGTTTGCTAGTCAAAGATTTTCTTTTCCTAATTATGAACATTGATTTAATTTATATAAATAAGCATGCAATAAGTTTCAAACTGAACCCGGAATTAATTTTATACGCTTTTATTTATTTCAATGCACCAAAAAGTTAGGAAAACAGGAATCTTTAAAATAATTAAAATAATGCAACCATCTGCCCTTGCTGCAAGAGGGACTACAAAATGTTATTATGGCTACCTTGCACTATAATCAATTATATTTTTTATTTAAAAAATAACATGTAATAATTGCACTTAAAAAGCAGTTATGGGGCAGTAGGAACTGTCGATTAAGCAGGTAAAACCATCAAGCAGTAGCCAGAGACTGGTGCAACAGAGGCACTGATAACTCAAGTCATTCTGACTACTGCCTGACTCGCTTCACTGCGATAGTTGCATGCATTGGGTATAAGCAATGGGACATTCATGCAGACACCATTACACACAAATTCACTTTCACCAGCTCTGCATAATAGCTGCTTCAGAGCTCGCCAGCTGCAAATCCCATTTATCAGAGTTTGGAACCTCCAGCAGTACATAAGGCAGCTGATATGTACAGTTCACAGACTCTCTGTCAGCCCATAATCTGATTTGCAGCGACCTACCCTTAAATAGTAGGATTTACTCAGTGAATCATCCGGGCAAAAATACTTCACTGAGACTCAATGTGACTTTAATAAAACGAGGTGCATTCAAAAAGTTCTTTTCGGTCCTTTGTACAATAAAATTGTCATTAAGATTCAAACCGATTTTATTCTCCTGTGAGCACCTCTGGGTAGACAACGTTCCTGGTCGTGGTTCCAGACAACCGGACCCGGACGTTTGCTACATTTTTCGCTCGAGACAGCGCAGTATATAACTGGCCGTGCGCAAAGCATCCAACCGCCAGGTCGATGCCGACTGTCTCCAGGCTCTGCCCCTGACACTTGTGAATCGTCAGGCAAAAGCTGGGCTTCACCGGGAACTGCAGCCGCCTGAAGCAGACTGGCAGGTCAGCATTGTTGGGCTGTAGAGGAATCCGCGGCAGCAGGATTTCATCTCCAGTGAACTGGCCGGCAGCGACTTTGCAGCGCAGCACATTCTCGCCCAGCTCCAGGATGATCAGCCGGGTGCCGTTGCACAGCCGTGGCGGATTCAGATTCCGCAGCAGAACCAGCGGCATGCCCACCTTGAGCTTCAGAAGGTGGGCAGGGAAATTCGGTGCATCCAGCTGATTCAGCAGCTCCGGAGGAAAGTGCGTGGCCGCATCCTCGTCAGCCACGCTGTCCACTGAGCGATACTCGCGCAGTTGGCCTGGGAACATGGCCAGGCACTCGTTGTTGATCGCGTCAACCGCATCGTTGTAGGGCGCCAGGATGGCTCGGCTGGCAAAGTACCTATCGCGCTCCTCTGACGCCTCGAACGAAGGGTACACGAACTGGATCAGCTCGGAAAGCGGCGCCTCCGCCGAAATGACAATCTCGGCAGGAAGGCGGACGGTGTCGTCCGACTGATCAGCCAACCCAGAGCCGATCTGTGTGGAATGGGCAGGAAAATGCAAGAGAATCGTAGGCTACACAGGTGATCTACTCCTACAAGCAGCAATAGCAAAACTTACCTGCATGAGCAGCTGCATATAGCGATGGTACAGCTCAGCATCAGCACAACTCTGCAGCCGGATGTTCTTGGACAGGCGGTGCCTCTGGAACAAAGACCACAGCGTGGACTTGCTAACACACGCCAGGATGTTGTTAGCGCGCGTGCCATTTTTCACCACCGGCAGCAGCTGGCGAAAGTCTCCAGAGCACACCACGACGATTCCGCCGAATGGGCAGTCCTGCTTCCGCAGGTCTCGCAGACTGCGGTCGACAGCCTCCAGGTCCTTGCGGTTTGTCATGGAGATCTCGTCCCATACGATCAGCCGCACAGTGCGAAAGACTGCGGCCTGTTTAGACTGCGCTCGGATAGAACACACGTCCTTGTCAGAGCGAACCAGCCGCACTGGGATCTTGAACCTAACAAAAATATTGATGGGGACTGAATGGTCTGGGTAGAACACGAAAAAGGCATTCGAGTTCCACCAGAAAACTCACGTTGAATGTGCCGTCTGTCCACCCGGCAGCAGGGTGGCTGCGATTCCAGACGACGCAACAGCCAGGGCGACTTCCCCTCGACTCCGCACAAACGCCAGCAAAACCTCCAGCAGGAAGGTCTTGCCAGTGCCTGCAGGAGCGTCAAGGAAATGCAGGCCGCCCGAGCCAGCGACAAGATCCGCAGTCACAGCCTCGTAGGTGGCCATCTGCTCGGCCGTGAGCATTGGCAGCCGCATCTCGGTGATCTCCGCCTGTTCGACCGTGTCAAACTGCAGCGGCCCGACTTGCGGCATTGCAGAGGCAGCAGGCAGTCCGTACTCTTGCAGACTGCGGCCGCCCATTGACGTCAGCATGCTCTTCAGCTCCCGCAGAGCCAGGTCACTGACTTCCTCGGCGCTCAGGTCCGGGTGGTGGAAGCGCAGGTCTTCGCAGAGATCCTCTGCAAAGCTGCTCCACAGATCAGCGCCGTCGTCTGGCTCGCCCCAGATGAAGACGACAGCCAGCAGGTGCCTCAGAGCTCGCGGCATTCGGCTCTGGACAGCCTCAATCATGCAGCGATGCCAGTGATCATCGCGCTGCAGCAAGCCGAGAGCCATGCAGGCGGCCTTGGCGCTGGCACAAAGCACGCCGGCCACGGTCTGCAGCGACTCAAAGCTGGTCGGTCCTCGCACGTGCAGCAGCAACAGCCGCAGGTAGTACAGGTCACCAGCCCTGGGACTGACCGTGTACATCCGCGCAATGTTGGTGTTGCGCTTCACGCCGGGATGTCCTTCGACATTGGCGCCCTGCTTGGCTCGACGCCACTCTCTCGCACTCGGGTGCCACACGAAGTAGCCGGGCACCTCTGTGTAGAGCAGCAGGCGGGCAAACTCGTCAGTGCGGCACAGCTTGAAGAAGGCCGTCAGTGTCGAGTCTCGTGGCACCTTTGCTCTGGCGCCCGCGGTCTGCTCGTTGAAGTACACAAGCTGCTCTTCCGTCTTGTGCACGCAAAGTCGGATGACCGCCGGAAACCTGTTGTGCACCTGGGCAAAGGTGAGTATATTTTTTGAGCATCAGAGTGACCGCCAAGACTAAATGCAGTGCTAAAATCACAGCTACATCACAGCAGAGCAATTACCTCAAAGGCCAGGATGGTGTTTACAGCTTCCATCGGACCAATGTAGCGTACTCGGAGATTTCATCCCGTGACTTCGCCTGCCTCTCAGGAGGAGCACTCGGCTGCGATTCAGCAGCTCCTGCGGTGGCGGCGACTTTGAAAACAGCCATGTCGCCATTCTTCATCAAGTACTTGATCACGTACTTCACAGACTTGACAGTGGCGCAAACTTCAACGTTCAAATGGCACGCGAACTGGAGCAGCAGGTCAGGGTTGTATGGCACCACCCACCTGGTGATTGGACGGAAGAAGCGGCCTGCAGAGCACAGAAACACTATGGCCACGCAGCTACTGACTCACCTGTTGTCCATTCGGATGCTGCGACCCTTGAACAGTTTGTCCACCGTGAAGCCTCCCATCTCAGGGGAGCGCCTCCTGTAGAACGGATAGCCACTGTCGCTCGTCAGCGTCACCGGCTGGAAGTCCTTCGGGAAGCTCTTGCTGCACTTGCCGTTCTCCATGCAAGGGCAGGCCGGGTTCAGCTCGCCACACGGCCCGTGGATCATGTTGGTCTTGACCAGCTCGTGCAGCACTGGCTGCCGCTGTGGGTCTGGGATCTCCGCAGACACGATGGCATCGTAGCGATCTGGGGTGACTCGACTCCCGTTCGCCAGCCAGAGCAGGAAGTGCACATGGGGAAGGCCTGAGGCGAGTTGGCAAAAAATCCATGAATTTGTTAATCCAGGTTGTCAATACTGTATGAAAATCTGCTTTCACTCACCGCGCTTCTGGTACTCCAAGGAGCACACATGCGCAGCCTCCTTGCCAAAGCGCTTCCTGAGCACTTCAAGCAGAGCCTTTTTCTTCAGCTCAAAGACTCGAGTCACAATGTCCGGGCGGTCCTCAGCCCGCTGACCGGGCAGCAGCTGCACGCTGATTTCCGGCCACTTCGGGTTGCACGTGGCTGTGACAAACAGGTCCGGCTTGCCGAACTTGTGCACGTAGGCCATTGCATCCTGCAGTCGCTCCATCAGGTACCTGGGTCCACCAACAAAGCTGGAAGACAGGTACACATGGGCAGGCTTACCAATCTCATTGGGGTCTCTCTCGGTGCTCCTGCCATCAGCAGCGAACAGAGCGTCTCGTAGGCCGCTGTATGTCTCGCTGCGCAAATCGTTCTGATGAGTGCGCAGGTACAGCAGCCTCTCGGACTCGATCTTGGCAGCCATGTCTACCAGGTACTGCTGGAAGAGGCGCCTGCTGTAATGCAGCACGTTAAACTGGCCACCTCTCACCATGATTTCGCTGGCGTAGTACTTCATGGGCGTCAGCTTCCGCCCATTCGCCATCTGCAGCTCCGGGTGCCAACCGTCCTCGCCATTCGGGAACAGCAGCACGTACTCCAGAGGGTCATAGGACCGGTGCGTCTCGGAAATGCGCTGAACTTCGCCTCCGCGCAGTCGGATCACAACGTCACGACTTGTCGGTGCGTCCTCGGAACCACCGACAACCAGGATGCCAACCTCATTGGCAGTAGGGAGATTGTAACGCCTGGGATTGAACAGGAAATTGAATTGGTGCCGCAGGTATTTCACATAATGCAACAGATTTATCCCAGGTTTATCCCAAAGAGCAGCTCCATAACACAGCTCACTCACCGAATGTGTTCCCCAGCTGGTCTTCGGTCCGGGTGAATCACAATTCGCGCATCTCCCAGCTCAGGGTCGCCACTGATCCGCTGAGCAGCAGCTCGCAGGCTCTGCACATAGCCGTTGCACTCGTGCAGTACAGTTTGCAGCAGCTCCAGCAGCTGCGGCTTCACCTTCTGGCTGAGGCTCAGGCGGCTTTCCAGCTCGCGGTCCATGAAGTACACCTGCCAGCCATGCGGCACGTCTGAGGTGTCGGCAAGCAGCGGCCCCATGTTGTGATGCAGCTGGCCGCTGATGATGAAGCTGGGACTCCAGCCAGGCACCAGTCTGAGCTTCGCACCCAGAGACGTCAGGTGCAGCACAGAGTTGTAGCTCCTGATGTTAGCCAGGAACTCTGCACTGAGGCGGTGCTGCCCCGTGTACAGATCTGCCAGGACCTGCGGCACGGAACGGGTGGGCAGCTTCACCTTGCCCTTAGCACAGCAGAAATTTCTCGTCTCCTTAGCCCACAGCAGGGCGCCGCAGTCATTACAGGCGCTGTTCATTGGGCCGCATTGATGAGCCGGGGCTTCTGGCATCACCGGCTCGGCATGCCTGTGAGCAGGGTTTGAGTAGGGGTTGAGCAGAGATTATAATGAGGGTGCATAAATTTCGATTCTTTGTGTCAACATGATTTGAAACTACTAAGGGAGAAAATTACTCACCTCTGCTCAGTCTGTGCTCCAGTGTCCGAACGGGAGCTTGGAGCTGGCATTGCTCTCGGGCACTTGACTTTCTTGGCCCTCTTGGCAGGAGTTCTGCTTGCTGCCAAGCTTGGAAACTCTGCATCTGAAAGGGCTTGCAAAGGCTCTCGAAGTCTCAGTGACTCGTAATGTTCATGGCGCAAGAGCACCCGCACAATGGCATTAGGAGGATGCAGATTAGCCCTGAAATACTGCATAACATTACCATTGGCCTGGTAAATGACCAGGTCCACATTAAAGCAGCGGCTCAACAAAGAGGCAACTTCATCTGAAACAAATTCCTGTTTGAAAAGAGCAATTCACAATGTCCTCAGCACTCTCAGGTGCAATGAGGCCATCTGCAACCAACTGAGGCATGAGTTCTGCAACACGGCAAGACAAATCCTGCCGCAAGGAGGCTGCGTCAGTTTCCAGCGGGGTTCCACGCAGCTGATCACACACGGCATAAAATAAGCAATTGCCTTCACCAACAATGGGGATTACCTGCAACTGCTCAAAGGGTACAATAGCTTCCGTACCTTGCTGCTGGGTGTCCGACCTAAGGGGCAATAAGTGAACGTAAGCACCGCTGCCTTAATTGGCTTTTTAAGACAATTCATTTCTCAAAAATTGTTGTCCGCCTAAATTTTACAGAAAAATGGATACTAAAAAGGCAATTCAGAAAAAAACAAAAATAAAGACTTGTTATAAAACGTTATTATAAAACTCACCTAGAAACCACAGCTCCACGGCGACGAATCCGATCGGCTTCCAGTCGGGCAGCCCACTCTGCCTCAGTCTCAGCCTCTCTGCGCTGAGCATTCCGCTGCCGCTGTTCTTCCAGTCGGGCAGCCCACTCTGCCTCAGTCTCAGCCTCTCTGCGCTGAGCGTCCCGCTGCCGCTGTTCTTCCAGTCGGGCATCCCGCTCTGCCTCAGTCTCAGCCTCTCTGCGCTGAGCGTCCCGCTGCCGCTGTTCTTCCAGTCGGGCATCCCGCTCTGCCTCAGTCTCAGCCTCTCTGCGCTGAGCGTCCCGCTGCCGCTGTTCTTCCAGTCGGGCATCCCGCTCTGCCTCGGATTCTGCCTGTCGCCGTCGCTTGGCATCGCGGCTCTTCTTTAAACTGCTAGCGCCGCGTCGAACCATGATTGAGAAATGAGAAGTGAAATGAAATAGTTGAGAAAGAATGATAAGGTTTGAAAGGTAAAGGTTTGTGATTTGGATGTCTGAAGAATCAGAAGGCGCCCTTTAGCCAAACTAATTTGCAGGCTATTTATCATCCAGTGGGGCTGAATCGGCCCTTATCTTAAGACGCAGGGTAAAAACTGAAAAATCGATAAAGAAGAAAGGGGTCTGAATCTTAAAAACCTATGATTTCGGGTGTGGGCTCTCCAGGCCTGTGTGTGCACATTCCAGGTCAGAGGGCTAACAATGTACACTGGTCTGCGCCAGCCTGAAAATAAAGCGGGTTAGGGTACTAATGTACATGAGAATACTGTGGCCTCAGAGAACATTTAGAAAACAGTTATAAAAACACATTTTAAGAACTGTAAAACACATTTTAAAAACTGGTAAACACATTTAGAACACTGTTAAACACTTTTAGAAAACTGTTAAACACGTTTAGAATTATACACATTTAGAAAACATTTAGAGACCCAGTTTTATAAAACTGTTATACACATATAGAAAACGGTTTAGAATTCTGGTAAACACATTTAGAAAACTGTTAAACATGTTTAGAATACTGGTAAACACATTTAGAATACTGGTAAACACATTTAGAATACTGGTAAACACATTTAGAATACTGGTAAACACATTTAGAGTACTGGTAAACACATTTAGAATACTGGTAAACACTTTTAGAATACTGGTAAACACATTTAGAATACTGGTAAACACATTTAGAATACTGGTAAACACATTTAGAAAACTGGTAAAAACATTTAGAAAACTGGTAAACACATTTAGAATACTGGTAAACACATTTAGAATACTGGTAAACACTTTTAGAATACTGGTAAACACATGTAGAAAACTGTAGGACATTAAAAAACCTGTTGGACATTTAAAAAACTGTTGGACACTTTTCTCGATTGACATTTTGTTAAAGATTTGATTATTTATATGTTGTAGTAAGAAAGGAGTAGATGTCTCAATATATCGTTGAATTGAAGTCTGCAGGGCTATGCACATTTTACCTATTCAAATCACACACACGGGTGAGAAAAGCTGTGATGTAATCTATTTATAAATTCGCACTGACTGTCTCGCCAGTGGGGTTGACATAGCTATGTACATTTGACACAGTGAAATTCTTATCAGTGTACTCACTATTAACAAAACTGGCCCTGATGCAATCATTAAAATTGGCAGCGGAACGCACATTGACAAAACTGGCTCTGATGTAATGCATTAAAAATCCTATCTAAAACAGTTTTTCGAATATTTAATCCCCTTAACAATGAAGTTAAGCTTATTAAAAATACGTGTAAAATTCTGCCCATATTTGGCATATTTTGGTGAAGAAATGGTGAAAATCGGTTGAGCCGTTCGGGAGAAAATCAATTACAAGCAACCAAGCAACCATTTCATTTTTAGTATATAAGACTAGCAAGTTTTTCCCCCCTTCGGGGAGCAAAAATACTTTTAATTCGTCTAGTATATACTTTTTAGCAGCTGAATTTACAGCCTTTTAAAGCTACAATGATCCCCCAGTTGACAACGATCCCCCAGTTGACAATGATCCCCCAGTTGACAATGATCCCCCAGTCGACAATGATTCCCCAGTTGACAATACATTGCCATTACCTTGGTAAACAACCAGGTCCACTTGAAAGCAGCGACTTAGGAGAGGTACAATTTCATTTGGCACATAAGTTCCCTCAGTAAAAGATGCATTGACAATGGCGTCTGCATCTTCCGGCAGTACAAAGCCTTCAGCCACTAATTCTGGCATCAGTTCAGTTGCACGGCTTGACAAAGTGCGCCGCAGTGAAGCTGCATCCGTTTCTAGCGGGTTGCCTCGCAACTGATCACAAACGGCATGGAAAAAACAGTTTCCATCACCGATTATGCGAATTATTTGAAAGGCATTTAGCGGAACCAAAGCTTGCTCTGCGTTTTCATACCTAGAAATGAGTGAAAATGCAGTGAAGAAAAAAGACATAAAATTCCAGTTAAAATACTTCGATCCCAGCAGCAATTATGAGTGATTCATTCATTCATTAATCCTAGCCGTAATTAATTGATCCCAGTGGTAAAACATCGATCACAGCGGTAAATGCGGGATCCCAGTGGTAAATAGTCAATCCCAGCGGTTATTAATTTATCCCAGCGGTAATAAGTTGATACCAGAGGTAATCAGTTAATATAGACATTAATTCTAGCATTAATTCAGTGATCCAGGCATTAATTCCTTGATCCCAGCATTAATGCATTTGCTGCCAGCATTAATTAATTGATCCCAGCAGCAGTTCATTGATCCCAGCAGAAATTATTTAAGTTCTTTGATTCTTTGATTCCAGCAGGACTTCTTTGATTCCAGTAATTTGATTCCAATCTATCTATATCTATAAAAGTGAAAACTCTGTCTGTGTGTGTGTGTGTGTGCAACCTTTTGTCTTTATAGACGCCGAAACCGCTCAACCAAATCGCACTAAACTTTGCACATACCTAAAACCACCTACGCTGAGTGCAATAGGCTACTCAAATTCCCGAAAAATCATTTCCTTCCTGCTCAAAAGTGCAAAAAACTGCTCAAAAATCGTCAAAAAATCACTCAATTCGACATATCGTCGCCCCACTTTGTCAGATTTTCTCCAAATTTGATCCACTTACACTTTACATGTTTTCCAACAATGCTGTCCATTTTGAACATCTCTACTCAATCCAGAGCAAAGCTGCATCATCTCAAAGTGAGTCACTTTTTGTTTTCCGAGGACAGCCACCCCAACTCCCCTCCGCCACTCTGCGGGCCAAATTTTATTACAGCCACCCCCTCCCTTCCCCGGGCGCCGAAGCCCCAGACTGTACATTGTATTTCAAGCCATGAATCTACACAGCCCAAACCCCTAGACTGTCTACTGGCCCCCAAGCAGCACTGAGACTGAGTGCGGTGAGTGCGGTTGATTGTATTTGAGTTACAGGAAGTCCTGCACGAGAAAAATAATTAGGTTCGTCAATTTAAAACTGCCATGGAGAGGTTGCCACGGGACACAGAGGAGCACAGAGTAGTCATTCGTGCTGATAAACGGCCTGCAGGCCAGCATGAGAGGAGATATAACGCACCAGTTGTTAACGATGTCGCAATTCAAATTGTTGGGCAGGAATTTGAGAAGCGAGACATTGTTCTGCAGCTGCGAAGCAATCAGTTGCAAAGGATTTCTGAGCTGCACAAAGCCTATGATACATTGCAGTATCCGCTTATTTTCTGGGACGGAGAGGATGGGTACCACATCAACATCAGGCAAATTGACATTCGCACTGGAAACCCATCGGCGACAAAGAATGTGTCAGCAATGGACTTCTATGCCTTTAGGCTAATGGTCCGAGAAGGAAGCTTCAACTACATTCTTAGGTGCCGAAAGCTGTTGCTTCAGTTCGCAGTGGACATGTACATGCATACTGTATACAGAGGCAGATTTAGGGGGGGGCGGGGGGGCAGTCGCCCCCCTAAATTTTAATCATGGGAATAAGATGCCCCCACCAGGGGCGCCAGTCGCAGCACTGGCGCCCCTTTTCGGCCGCTGGCGCCCCTTTTTCAGCCGCTGGCTCCCGTTTTTCAGCCGCTGGCGCCCTTTCTTGGCTCCTGGCGCCCTTTTTCGGCCGCTGGCACCCCCTCTGTGATTCTCATGGCGCTCCCCTGACAGACCGCCCCAAAACAAAATTCCTGGATCTGCCACTGACTGTATAGAGGAGTGGCTAAGAGACATGTTTCTAAAGAAGTAATCAAGAGGGGGCTGTTTGGACAAACTTTTCACTTATTTTTTACTTAAAACGCCCTTAAACAAGCTCTTCACTTTTCATTAATGCAGTAAATAAATAAATGGTGACCTTCACTATAAAGTTAATACAGAGACGTGAATTGCTTACTGCTTTGCTTTAAATTTCTGCCCCAAAAACAACGGGCAAAAAAAGCTAGTATATATGTAATAACGAATTAAACTCACGTCGAAAATGACAAGCGACGTCGACGTAACAGCTCGGCATCCAGACGAGCTTGGCGCTCCAAGTCGGTTTCAGAAGCCCTGCGGTCGGCGTCTCGCTGCCGCATGCCTTCTAGCCGAGCAGCCCTGTCGGCGTCCGTCTCGGAGGCCCGGCGCTCGGCGTCTCGCTGCCGCAAATCCTCAAGCCGCGCAGCCCTGTCGGCGTCCGTCTCGGAGGCCCGGCGCTCGGCCTCTCGCTGCCGCAAATCCTCAAGCCGCGCAGCTCTGTCCACGTCCGCCTCAGAGGCTCGGCGCTCGGCTTCGCGCTGCCGTTGTGCTGCTAGACGCGCCTCTCGTTCAGCACCTGACTCTTCTCGTCGCTTTTTCTTAGCCTCGCGACTCTTTTTTAAATGGCTGGCGCCACGTCGACCCATCACTTCCAGAAAGATAAAGATAGATTTTAATGAAGATAGAAATGATATAATATAATGATAATAAGGATGCTAGGATGATGTATCAGATATTTGATGACTCAGAATAATCAGATTTGAGCTTGCAAGAAAGGGGGCGGATCAACAGGTGAGAAGATGCTAGAATTTATAGGAAAGCGAATTGTTAACAAATCAGCCCAATTCAGACTGTAGCTGGTATAACAGCTTTGGGCTTTGGGGTTTGAGAGAATACCGTTCTTAGCGTGGACTATAATTCAGTCATGCATGCAGGTGTACACCGCCTAGACATCAATTCAATTGGCAGGCAGGAAAGGTTCAAGGCTGGTTCAAAGGGGGTAGGCAGGTACACACGCCTCAATTCAATTGTTATAGTCAGCCAAACAGGCCCGGGCAGGCCAGAAAAGGTACAGACGCATATGCACATTGATTGGCTTGCATTCATTTTAGCCTATAGCACAAGGGTAAGAGAGAATGCATTGGGCACTAATACAATCTAATGAAATGCCAAATTTTAGCAAGCCAGAGCAGCCAAGCAGGTTTGACCTTTAATAAACTCGTCCAAAAAACACACAAGTAGATGTCTCGCTACTAAAATCAAACACACAAGGGTGAGAAAAGCTGTGACGCAATCTGTTTATCTATTTCGACTGTCTCGCCAGTGGGGTTGACACAGCTATGTACATTTGACACAGTGAAATTCTTACCAGTGTACTCACTTTTAACGAAACTGGTCCTGATGCAATCATTAAAATTGGCAGTGGTATGCACTATGCACGTTGCCAAAACGGGCTCTAATTTTTTATGCATTAAAATCCTATCTAAAACAGGTTTTCGAATATTTAATCCCTTTAGCAATAAATTTAAGCTTAATAAAAATACGTGTATAATTGTCCCCATATTTGGCGTCTTTTAGTGAAGAAATAGTAAAAATCGGTTGAGCCGTTTAAAAATCGATCGCGCATACATATATATAGATAGTTTTCATTTTTAGTATGTATAATATAAGAAGAAGAAAGATATAATATTCTCGCAAGAGTTAATTGTCAAAAAGATGTAGTGGCTGCATAAACAAATAAGAGGTTACAGAAATAAACAAAAGACACACACAAAGTACATAGAACAAATTGATAAACATTGCGCATAAAAGTAGGCGTTTGGCAGAAAATAAAATCATTCGATTATAAAGTACGGCCCTAATCGCATAAGCATTATATCAGTCCTTTTTTTAGAATTCAAATTGAGGCGGTGGCTCCTCATAATGAACCCAGCCAAGCTGAATCAGGCTCCAACGGATTTCTATATTCAGTAAGGTCTTGAACGCTTGCCTCTCACCGGTGCTCAGTGCTCGCCGTAGCCTAGCCGCGACAGTCTCCATAGCTGCGATGGCTCCGGTCACATCAGTCGCGCTGCGCAGCGACCGAATCGAGGGCCAGACATGGGCCCGCTGCGGCAGTGGCTGGTCGTGGCGAAGAAATACTATCTTGAGCAAGTACTGCGTCAGTCTATGCTGTGCCTTCGCCACTCGTTCCTCCCGTGTTCCGGCTGTCGGTGGAGGGATTCTTGACACAGCCTGCCGGTTAGCCCGCGGATGTCCAGTAACAGGACGTAGAGGCCGGCTATCCTCTGGTGTTGACGCGCGTTGCGGCCGTGGAGCCAGTGGCTGCCGCGATCCTAATCGGTACACTGCTGATTGCGGCCTCGGCTGCTGTACCGATCTTGCCTGCTGTGATGATCTAGGCGCAGGCGGCGATCGCTGTAACAACACCGTCGGCCTTCGGACCTCGGCTATTGGTACCGGTAGCTTAGAGGACCAACTTTGCGATGATCTGGCCTGAGATCGATCTGGTTGAGTGCCCTGAGGCCGGTCTTCGGGTTCAAGCCTGGGGCTGGACTCTCTCATCCGCTTAACGGCTATGCTCCTGCCAGCTGGTGGCTTCGGCCGTGTAGCCTGACGCAGCGGAGCTGCCAATTCTTCGCACGGCGCAATGTCAGCATTGGTCGCAATGCCTTCGCCGGATGGCGGCTCTGTCTCGCTGCCTACTGGCAGGGTTTCTACGATCACTTCAGTGAAATCGGTCTGAACCTCATTGCAGCTAATAAGTTCCTGTAAAATCTCACTTAGTGATGTATTATCAGCCATTATGGCGGTTTTGGTCTTATGTCTCAATAGAGCACTGACTGGCGCAACCCTTGCTCCGGGATGGCTCTTTATATAGTTGCAAAATGGGAGAAGGCCTGACCAATAGGATGCCGAGATTTTGTTTATACTAAGGATACGATTGTGTATACAACTATATCAAACAATACACGGAGCGTATTTGTTTTTACAATGTCATCGCAGTCTTATCACTGGATTACGCAACAATACAATTTTATACGCGGAGAATATGTCCCTGATATAATCGCCACCCATTGCATGGCTCACTGGCCTGGGGTGGGGGACTTTTTCGCCTATTGTTCTTTAAAGTAGGCACGCTTAGACCTTGGCACAAGATCACCACAGGTCTGCGCGAGGCGAGGGCCTGAGATTATAAGCAGCTTGAGCTGTAAAGTCTTCGGGAATTATTCCCTCGTCTTCCTCTGAGCTTTCTTCAGTATTGTTATTCAGCGGGTCACTTTCCTCGTGCAGGTCAAAACTCTCCCTGTCACGGGCGGACCATCTAATCCTTTCTTCGGAGCTTAGCTCACTGTCTGACGTGTCCGGCGATTTGTCTGGCGGTTTCTTGCGCTCTGGCTGCCTCCTCTTAATGCCTTGCTCTGCGAGCTTGGCCCTCGCTTTGGGAGCGCCATTTTTCTTCACAACTTCTTCAATAATTCTCATTGAATTTGGAACAGCAGTGACATTATTTCTATGCGCTATCATTTTCGGTCCTTCTAACACTCCATCGGTTTCCTTCTAAATTCGAAAAACGGTGTCGGATATCTGACTCAATACGCGATAAGCAGCTCTCTTCTTTCTATGGAACTTATGACTCTCGCCTGGCTGAATTTGTGGGTTATTAATCAGCACTAAGCTCCCCACAGCAATTTCTTTAGGCGGCTTCCGTTCCTTCTCAGATTTCTTTCTACTCTCCTTGACTTTATTCAATTGCTGCTGCACTACCTTATTGGCCTGAGTTAGTCTCTCTGCATGCTCCATTACATAGCTAGGATAGTCTTTATAAGATTTTGGCTTTTTTGCAATCAGATCAATCGGCAAATCGGCTTCTCTCCCAAACATTAAGTAATGGGGTGTGAACCCGGTGGTCTGATTTATACTGGTACGCACTGCTACCAGCGCTGCAGGGATCAGCAAGTCCCAGTCTGCATGATCTTTGTCAACCAAGCAGGTGATTATAGATTTCAATTGTCTATTGAATCTCTCCACTAGGCCATTACTCTGCGCATGATATGGCGTTGTAAACGTATGTTTAATATTGTACAGTGCGCAAAAAGCTTGAAACTGATGGCTAGTGAAAGTTCTTCCGTTATCAGTATGGATCCAACTGCACTGTCCGTACTCACAGAAAATTCTCTCTTGTAGTAATTTGATAACAGTGTTTGACTTCTGGTTCCGCATAGGAAACGCAAAGGGATATTTTGTTGTGCTATCAACCACAGTGAGCACATACTGATGTCCCCGCTTGTTTTCTTTAGAGATCGGACCAATGATGTCAATATGCAGCCTATGAAAAGGCTCACAGATAGGAAATGTCTGAATTGGCGCCTGAGCCTTCTTGCCTGTTTTGCTCTCTAGACACGGAATGCATTCTAACACATATCTTTCAATAGCGCTGCTTAATCCAGGTCTCCAAAATCTGCGTGTTATTCTCTGCAGAGTCTTGTCTCGGCCCAGGTGGCCAGTTAGCGGGCTATCATGCAAATCTGTCAAGACGGCAGCATCAAGCTCTTCGGGAAGAACAATCCTCCGGTTTTCGCCGTCATCTATGACCAATAGCTGATCTTCAATCCGCATCTTCTCGTAGTACTTCTCGTATCTTTTTAGGTCCTTGGAAATGTTTTCGGGCAGCTGCTTCGCTCCATCTCGCTTCCACTGGATTAAATTACTAATAGCTGCATTATCTTCCTGCGCGGCAATCAGTCGCTCTTTTGTTACCGGCATGTGAAGAAAGTCAGTGAGCAGTTTCCGACAGGGAATTTCTTCTTCATCATCACTGAAGTAGTCTCTCGCATCTTCATACAATCCTTCATCTTCACTGTCACCATCATAGGTGTCTTCGATAATGTCCTCTACTGCGTCCTCAAAGATCTCTGTATCAGCGTAGCCACTCTCAATTAGGCTATTTTTATCGCTCAAATCTCCAACTTTATCTTCGATAAGACGCCAGTCTCCGGGATTACCTCGAGACACATAATGATCCGATGACATCTCCAACTTTTCGCTTCCTGTTTCAACTACTTCTTCCTCTTCCTTGGAAATTTTCTCATAGACTTCTTCATGTTCAGATTCAGCACCTTGTTCAATAGACTCGATTGTTGATAAGTTAATTTCCGCTCCTTCCTCCTCTACCTCAGGCTCATGTTTAAATTCTTTGTACTCTTCATCAAGCTCAACTTCAGACTCATTACTCTCTTTATCAGCCTCAACTTCGGATTCTTCTAATTCTTCATCAGGCTCAATTTCGGATTCTTCCACTTCTCCTTCAAACTCTTCTGCATCAGACTCGATTTCAAATTCTTCAAATTCTTCAACTTTGGATTCTTTTCAGATTCAAATTCAGACTTTTCTGGGTCCTTTTCTTTTTCTTCTTCACAACTACTATCTCTGAATAATCTTTCACATTTCAATGCTGAGCTAAACACATTCTGTAAATTCTCTGAGGCCAAAATTTCGCTAATAGTTACTCTAGAGGATCGGGGCCTCTTCACTCGATCCTCGCTCTTCAGTTTCCCTGCTGCTGATTGAAAGTGGCTGATCCAGAACTTCGACAGAATTTGGCAACATGCCCGCTCTTGCCACAGCTGAAACAGATTCGCGGCGGGCGATCCTGCTGCTGCTGCTGCTGCTGCGCTTGAATGTTTGACTGTTGTCTTGGCCGATAGTTCTGCTGCTGCTGCTGCTGCGGTCTGTGCTGATAGTTTTGCCGTTGATAGTCCTGTTGTTGTTTCGACTGGTAGTTCTGCTACTGATAGTTCTTAAATTGCTGATAATTCTGCTGCTGCAAGTTCTGAGTGGCCATCTGGACACTGAGCATTAGTTCTTGCATGGTTCTCTTTTGTTGTTCTAATTCTTCTTGTTGCTTCAGCAGTATTTCTTCAATCCTGCTCTGTTTCCTTTGTTCTGCTTCATCAGTCTTGGCCATCTTCATGCTAACGCCTTTGTGGGACATATTCCATGCGGTTTCCATGCGTCTCAGCATTCTTCGTGCATCTTGCAGAGTAGCTGGCGCAGCAAAAATAAGCTTTTCTCTGGTCTCAGCCGGAACTTTCACTCCTTTGATGAACTGCTCTATTATTTCTTCTTCTCTTTGTTCTGCGGTCATGTTCGGAAATGCTCTAGCAGCTAATTCAATAAGAGCGTCGGAGAAATTTTCTACTGGTTCGTTGCGTCCTTGACTACGACTTCTAAATTCTTCCCTAAATTCGGCAGAGCTTCCTGTTCTTCCGAAGCGTTCCACTAGTCTTTCTTTAAATTCTTCATAGTCTAGATTGTCCGGCAAGTTCATACGCTGCACTGCGGCAAACGCAGTTGAGAGATCGAGGTTGGCTAGAAGCTCGCGCTTCCTGTGTGCCTCCTCTATTTCCTTCAGCTTCGCAGCGCTTGTCAAAGGCTGTCAGCCAAATTCTGATTTCCTGATTTGGCTTGTACGAGTTCGTATTTTGGATTTTAATATGTCTCATCGGTCCTAGCTCTAACCGATTTCTTAGTTCTTCTGCCAGCATGGCGATTGCATCATTGGCATTCATTCTGATTGTTTGACTATATTAATTATAAATAGCTTATTTCTAAGTAAGTTTCCGCTGCTTTTCCGATCCCTTTCCGCTGCCACCAAGTTGTCGTAGTGCGTCTTCTCCTTTTGTACTCTCTTTATAATTCAAACTCTCCTCTTCATAATTCATACTGAAACTGCCTAATCAACCGTCCTTATTTATTACTTTCGGTCACCCACAGTGACCTATTACTCCGCACCCTTTCTAGGTGGGCTGATAAAAACTAATGATAGTTTGGGTAGCGTGGTTTTAACACGATATCTCTGGCCTCCTGCCAGTAATATTCTAGATCTTGGATCTAGTCAAGTCTGGAGACAATGCTCACAGGTAATTCAGACACTGGGTCAGATAGTTCAGGCTCCTTGGCCAGTCGGTACTCGGGCTTTCCCCGGATCGGAATGTTCGCAGTTTCCACTTACTTCAGAAATAAGTAAGGCTTGTGTAAGATCGCTCACGAGGAGATTTGAACTGTTTCTTTTTAATAAGTTGTGAAACGGTTAATTTCCTAACTGAAACCGGGCTGTATTTATAGTAATCTTTCAACTATACTGAGTGTATTCTGAGTGTATTTATGCCATTCAAACAAAATAGAAAATAAGTCAAATATTACTAGCATACATACAGTATATTCTTAGCGCGAATTTAAATTGGCCCACAACAAGTGTTTACATATATAAATATCTACATAATGGATGCCATGTAGTGATGACATGGACAATCATAATTACGTTCTTCCTAACAAACGCAGTATTGAATGTATTACTACTCCGTTATGTCTAGTTACATGAGATTTAAGAAAGTCACCACTAGGAAACTTTATTTTTCACTAGTTGGTTGGTTTCACTAGTTGGAGTTCTGAATATAATGACGCCCACAGCGACCCTCTCTCCAATCACAATATAAATTGAGAATATGTACAGCGCGCCATCCATCCGTTAGATCGATGGATCAATCCGGGATTGAAGCTCGGTATTTGCGACTCTGCATTTTCTTTACAAATGCTGTTACCTCGTGTTGAACTTTAGAGTCGGAATTCTTGCAAAGCACAATGACAGCATCCAATTTGGGACCAAAACTTTAGTGTCGGTTGAAATCCCAGCAAGTCTCGAATCAGAACAGGCGTGTGCATAATGAATGCGCGAACGGAGAAGTTTGGGGCAATAAAAACTCGAACAGAAAGTTCTCCATCCGCATCTAACGAAAACAGGTAGACTTCTTCGCCAAGGATGGTGGCGATCAACGCATGCTGAGTCACAACTTCCGCGCCCTTGACAACCACTTGGAACGTTTCCCATTTGGGCAAGACATCCAGCTGTCGAAATGCTTCCAGTTCATCTGCATCCACGTTCCTAGTTCCAGATGCCACACCTCGAATGTCTACTTGTCGATCACTGCCTGAAATTTAGAGTTTTTGAACGGTAGTCAATCATGATGAGCACGCAATCAAACAATAAATTTTCTGTTGCAATCTGCCTTTAGCTATGCGTACCTTGTGTCTGTATGAAGCACGAAGTGGGAAAGTTAGAGAAGACAGAAGGCGGATCTTTCGGTCTTTCATGTCGATCATTCTTCAACATGGGGGTGTCGCTTGGCCAGTGCTTTTGGCAGGTGCCCATGTGTTCAGTCACTTTCTAGAATTGTAAATTTTATCATAGTCGTCATTTTTAATAATTAGTTTGCACTCCATTTGCACCGACGCATATTATCGCTTAATATTAACATGTTTCTTACCTCCAAAATATTTGGTAGGGTCTGTCTCCAACGCTCCCGTTCTTGTGCATCTCGAGGAAAGGCAAATATCTTTGTTCGGCTTTCTTATGAGTTATAGTTTGATCTGCAGTTAAAGACGCTGCACTTTCTCGGCATTTTTCACATTCGCACAAGAATGTGGGGGCTTGTTCTTTGCCCTCACACTTCTTGAGACTTAAGAGTTGCAGTTGGAATGGCCATAGAACACTGCTTTCAAACGAGCCCCTAACTTTTTTCACCATGATTTGGCTCGTTTCGCGTCCCGAGTGTTTTAGTAGTCCCTGAATCCACCTTGCCCATGGCACAAGAGGGTCTCCTGGTACGGGTTGAAACTCCGCTGGATATGGAAGTCTCGTCGCCGTTTGTTGTGTTCTAATTAGCACAAGAGTTTCGTTGATTGAAGTTTCAAGCTCAGAGACAATTCTCGCTCACAGTATAATTATAGAGATCAAAATCCTATTTGCACTTTGCCTTGACAAATCGATACGCAATCACCTACTCATTCTAGTCTGAGTGCAGTATACGCCCACGCATTCAATAAGGTCAATAGTTAATTGTCAGTTCATTGCGCAAGCATTGTCAATCACAACAAGAGTACATTCATCTCAGGCCCTTTTTGCAGAGAAGGGATTGTAGAATGTTATTGTAGCTACCATTGCGCTATGAAAGATTATCTTTTTAATTCAGAAAATATGACAAATTGCACTAAAAAGCAGTTATGCGGCAGTAGGAACTGTTGATTAGGCAGGTAAAACCATCAAGCTGTTGCCAGAGACACATATCCAATAACACATTTTCAGAATTAAATTAAAAATAAGAAGCACTAAAAATTAGTACGCCAGGGACAGTTGAGAAGGATTTATACAAGTTACTACGCAAGAATGTCGACTAAAGTCCCTCAGCAGGTAAGGAATATCCCTAAGTAGGGATCCCCTTCCCTTTAGCAAAGAACTAATAAATGAAATCCGTTTAGCAAAGAACTAATGACACATTTAGCAGGTAACCTATGATCCCCTTTAGTAGCAGCTAACTGGCAAACCAGCTAACTGGCAGAGTTCTGGCAAATCACCACCCTCCGGTGGGACAGCTTGTACCTGCTGAGTTGTGAGGGCCGGTGGCGGTGTGGTGATGGTGCCTGGCTCATCACAATGGCTTCTCTTGGCATCAAGAGCGATAACCTAGTCGGGAGGCCTGGCATCCGGTGGACTTTCAGCTTAGGAGGCTTCGGCTTCTCGTGGGTGATAACTTACCAGAAAAAGTATTCTGTTCACGCAATGACCTGCCTGTGGGTTGGGCGCGTTTAGATACGTTCTAATGCCAGACCTTGTCTAAATGCCAGTGGTGCAAGGCCAGTAGTCGAATGTCAGCGTGCTGTTTAGATTTGGAAGAAGTCTATAAAAAAGTATATTATAGTTATAGAGACCAGACGCCATACAGCAGCCAATACACACTCGTTGCTGATGGCACAAAACAAGTGACGTGAGAATTAGGAAATGATACAAAAAGAGGTAAGATATAATGGAAGGACCGAATAGATAAAAATTTAATATTTTAAGAGCCAAGTCACATGAATGCGTGATACTCTACTTATGATAGTAATGAACGCGATTGAACATAGATATATTTTACCCTTTTTACTGTCCCGTTTTTATGTTTCGATTTGTAAATCGGAGGCAAGATTCGGATTTAAACAAGATTTGTATTTGAAAATATTCCATGTTTGAAATGTTCAATGTTATAAAGATTCTATGTTGCTTCCATGTTGATTCCATGGTGTTTGGAAGATTCTATGTTTGGAATCTATGGGATGTTCTAGTTTTTTTCAGTTTGGATCTTCAAAAGCTCTAAGCTTCGCAATCTCTAAACTTCACAACTTAGCATTGAGCAGTTACCTCACAATGACACTTTCCAAGTTTCCAAACTTCACAAGCTCTAAACTTCACAAGCTCTAAACTTCACAAGCTCTATGCTTCACAAGCTCTAAGCTTCACAAGCTCTAAACTTCACAAACTCTAAACTTCACAAGCTCTAAACTTCACGAGCTCTAAACTTCACAAAATCTAAACTTCGCAAGCTCTAAACTTCACAAACTCTAAACTTCACAAACTCTAAACTTCACAAGCTCTAAACTTCACAAGCTCTAAACTTCACAAGCTCTATGCTTCACAAGCTCTAAGCTTCACAAGCTCTAAACTTCACAAACTCTAAACTTCACAAGCTCTAAACTTCACGAGCTCTAAACTTCACAAAATCTAAACTTCGCAAGCTCTAAGCTTCACAAGCTCTAAACTTCACGAGCTCAAAGCTTCACAAACTCTAAGCTTCACAAACTATAAACTTTACAAACTTTGAACTTCCTAAACTTCACAGACAAGAAACCGTAATTCACTCGACTTCATATTGACTTTCATGCAATGTGAAATCAGAAGCAATGATTTTTCAAAACAGCAATCTTCAGTGCTGTGATGTACGCGTTGATTCCGTAGCGCATAGAAAATATTTTGCTTAAACTATAGCCGTCAAGTCGAAGTCATTAGGAATTCAATTAAATGCGACCTAAAACAGTTATGAAATTAGAATTAGCATTGAGCAGTTACCTCACAATGACACTTTCCTAGTTTCCAAGTGTCCCACACGCCAATTCTCAATCTTAATTTTAGATTTAGCCTCCCGGCGATATGTTAATTAAGTTGGATTGCTCTGAAGTCATTTTTAATTAGAATATCGGCTGGATAATTGGTAAAATAATTTCAGACTTCCAGTCTGACTTCAGCTCTTCGCCAATCCATTATTCTTACCATCTTCGATGTTTGTCCTTTTGCTTGCTACTGTGGCAGTGTTGGTAGTTGAAATCCGCACATTTTTGTCAAAATATTTTAAGGCGCAATAATGTTTTTGCCAATGTTATAGTATCATACATTAGTTTTAATCGCTGTTCATACGAAAATACTTTCTGAACTTATACCGTATGAAAAATGTATATTTTTGCCGCCTATAAAATAGATTTTTGCTTCTGAAAAATAATTTGGTTTGTCAGCGTTCAGTATTTTCTATTCTTATATCGAAATCATTGAGCTAACAATTCGAAGCGATTCAATAGAATTCCATTGAGCTAAAAATCAAACATGAAGCAATTAATACTTACCAATCCAGTAAAATGTTAAAATAAGAAGTTTATACCTTTACAGCAACTTTACTACCAAAAATCTATGACTACATTAGCCGTGTAACAGTACGGCACAGTTTAGCAAAAATTGAAAGACATCTTGCAATAGAGAATCGGTAATTAGGCGCGCAATATACACACAAAACGCATTTATATACGACTTGCTAATGAACTGGCTACACAGAAGGGCTCTCATGCTGTCCATGTATTGAATGCGCTAATCTAAAATGCAATACGCTTCAAAGGCTTTTGAATTGGCAAGCTAATCTAAATGGCAGAGAGATTACATACTGATTATTTAGGCGCAGAGATAGACAGAAGTCACTGTTCTGTCACTACTGCAGCCTGGGCTCGATGTATTTATTAGTTCAGACGTCAAAGATACTGAAGCAGAAAAACAAGCAAGAAACTTATGATTTTTTGCTCGCTCGTTACCACTTTTTTTCCATAGACAAATACCCCCCGCAATATGGCGTGTTGAACTTGAATAATTAGCTGGAGAACTTGAATGATAATTGTACCTTGACTTCTTTGCCCGGCGGGCAGAAAGTCTTGCCCGTCAATATACCATTGTACCATGACCTTTTTGCCCGGCGGGCAGAAAGTCTTGCCCGTCAATATACCATTGTACCATGACCTTTTTGCCCGGCGGGCAGAAAGTCTTGCCCGTCAATATACCATTGTACCATGACCTTTTTGCCCGGCGGGCAGAAAGTCTTGCCCGTCAATATACCATTGTACCATGACCTTTTTGCCCGGCGGGCAGAAAGTCTTGCCCGTCAATATACCATTGTACCATGACCTTTTTGCCCGGCGGGCAGAAAGTCTTGCCCGTCAATATACCATTGTACCATGACCTTTTTGCCCGGCGGGCAGAAAGTCTTGCCCGTCAATATACCATTGTACCATGACCTTTTTGCCCGGCGGGCAGAAAGTCTTGCCCGTCAATATACCATTGTACCATGACCTTTTTGCCCGGCGGGCAGAAAGTCTTGCCCGTTAATGGCCATAGATGAATAATTCCTGCTTGATTTTGCGGGCAGGACTGCTTTAGGAACGGCCCATCCTATGCCCGCTGTCGGGCTGGGCCATGGACATAGAATGAAAGCAAAAACAATTATATTTAATAGAGTACGGTAGCGCATAAAAGTACAACAGTAATGACAGGAGCAGTAACAATAATAACAAACAGGTGAGATGAAACAACACACAATTAGCACCACCCATAGTCCAAGTAGTCATAGATTTGTAGTCGCCTGTTATTCTTCCTGTGAGTGTCTCTGATCTCTTGCCGGTTCGGACAGAGAAATTACATTTAACACAGTCTGTCTATGACTACTTGGACTATGGGTGTGGCTAAGAGACACTCACAGGAAGAATAACAGGCGACTACCATTCTTTTCTAGTACAGCTACAGCAGTCGGCAGAACTCCATGAATGTCACTAGTACGCTGCTGGAGTATGATGGCGAAGCAATGGTCAGAGCGTCTGACAGTTGCCGTTTCTTTGTTGGCGAGATCCGTTTTGTGTACCTCTGGATTGACTCTGCTCTTTTGTGACCAGTAACACATTGGATGTCGCCGACTGCAATGCCTTTGTTTGATAATGTAGTGACGACAGTAGCACGAATGCAATGATTTGTGTACTTGCGTGATAGATTCGCCCTTGTAGAGATCCGAACCATCATGTCGTTCAGGGTGTTCTTACCGAGAACTTGAGTTGCGCTGTACCACTGTTCCGTAGAGAATTTCGCCAACGGCCTTGGAAACAAATCACTCACACCAGGAGGCAGCAAGGTTAAATAAAGGCGCACCGCGGCAACAGGACACGTTGATGGGTTATTGGTGGCATACATCTTAATCTGCTTTCCCGTACATGGGTTGGCAGCGTCGTCGTCGTCGTTGGTCGTCGGTGATGGCTTGAAAGCCGCTCTGCTCTCCAACGTGTCTGTTCCGTTTCACGGATGCGGCTAGAGTAGCTTTGTAGGTGTTGTCAAACTTCTGAAAGGCTACATTGCCAATCACTTCCAAATCCCTCACCTCTTTAAGGTGACGATGGAGGCTGGCACGAAAGCCTGCCAACGTGCTGACGCTGTAGGCATCTCCGTCTGCCCTTTGTAGGGATGCAAACCATAAGCGCATGTACTCAACAAGATACCTTAGAGGCATGCTGTCAATACAATCAGAAAGATTCTCCTTGCGCAAAAATGTCTTAAATTTCTCCACACACTGTCTTGTTTTGGCATCTGTAGAGGCTACGCGAGAGGCCGTCTCCACGTCTAAAATCGCACCCACTTCTTCAGGCGATAACTCCCTGAGTTGATTATCACTGTTCGCTTCGGCGGCCAAATCGGATACAAGGGCGTCCAAAACGCCGTTGTCCAACGCACGACTGTGTCCAATTCCAGGTACAGGCAGGCCGGTGTATTGGTTAAACAATCGTCCACGGCCACGCAGTTGACACACAAAGTCTATCTCCTCGCGCTCCAGACCGTTAATCTCTCCTCCCTCTATACAGGAGTAGCCTATCATGTGTATGCGTTCTATAACTAGAATGAACTGGAGTGACACGTAAGCTGGAATGAAAACGATATTTCTGTCTGGCTGTTCTATCTGACAAGAGAGATGATTCTCTATCGAACTCAAAGGCTTTTCTGGAACTGTATTCTAGAAATTTGTCTATGGTTAATAGTGGGGGCTCTGCGCCCACAAACCGTCAAGGGAGCAGAAGGCTTTTCTTCCATAGAATATCATTTTCTAGCGGGCCAAGAAACGTGACTTGTTCTTCGTTTCCGTTCAAACCAATGCAGTTTGCGTCGCGGGCCGAGGAATAACGTTTCTCGGCTGGAATAATAATCCTTCACGCTGTCTAAAGCCTGAAGGATTCATATAATGCTCGGAAATTTTCTTGCGGGCAGTTAATAGCCATTAACCGCCCGGAAAATGGCTTACTGAGGCGAAAATGTCTATGGTAATACGCATGCTTTGCGGGCGTTAATGGGAAATCCTCAGGCGCCTAACGGCTTTTTGCGCTCTGCTGACATTGGTGAAGATTTCACTTGGTCCACAGTGGCAGAGCAAAACAGTGTGATCAGCTGTTTATCAAATGGTTATCAGTGTGATCAGCTGTTTATCCAATGTTTATCAGCGTCATAAGCTGTTTATCCAATGTTTATCAGTGTGATCAAATGTTTATCAGTGTGATCAGCTGTTTATCAAATGTTTATCAGTGTGATCAGCTGTTTATCCAATGTTTATCAGTGTGATCAGCTGTTTATCCAATGTTTATTAGTGTGATCAAATGTTTATCAGTGTGATCAGCTGTTTATCCAATGTTTGTCAGTGTGGTCAGCTGTTTATCAAATGTTTATCAGTGTGATCAGCTGTTTATCCAATGTTTATCAGTGTGATCAGCTGTTTATCCAATGTTTATTAGTGTGATCAAATGTTTATCAGTGTGATCAGCTGTTTATCCAATGTTTGTCAGTGTGATCAGCTGTTTATCAAATGTTTATCAGTGTGATCAGCTGTTTATCAAATGTTTATCAGTGTGATCAAATGTTTATCAGTGTGATCAGCTGTTTATCAAATGTTTATCAGTGTGATCAAATGTTTATCAGTGTGATCAGCTGTTTATCAAATGTTTATCAGTGTGATCAAATGTTTATCAGTGTTATCAGCTGTTTATCAAATGTTTATCACTGTGATGCTTCAAGACTTCAAATTCATTCAGTTTCTAGAAAACTCAAATTTGGCACCAAATAAAATGCACAGAAGACACGCAACACTAAACGCACAGTAGCACAATTAAAATATTATAATATCTTTCCAAAAAAGCAAAGAAAAACTGTAACATCCCCAGTTTCTGCTTGAGACAGAAGATAGAAGTCGAAATTTGATATTTTAAACCAAGCAATAAAGATCTGAAAGCCATGATATATTCGAAAAAAGTGGATTTATTCTCCAGAAAATTCTGCCTATCTTTGAGCAGTTGATTAGAAGGTAGGTGAGTGCGCTTCGCTCGCCTGTTCGCCCCAAATCTTCAACCTCGGTAACGCGGCAAAAAGACTGCTGATTTCAAAGACCAGAACAAAAATAGCAGCAATGTCTTACAGAAAACTTGCTTTCAATCATGCTTGAATAAGCTAAGCTTGAGGCCTTTTTACGCTTAGAAAAAAGTAATCTGACTTCGCAGTGCAAATCATCATTTCCTAATTAAATGGTTTGATGGGTAATTCATTTCTAGCTATAATTGACATCAGGCCTACGAATACTTGATATACTCATGGAGATCTGGTGAGATCTGCGGTGGGTGAATGGTGTAGGGAGATCAGCTGTGAGATCTGCGGTGGGTGAATGGTTTAGGGAGATCAGCTGTGAGATCTGCGGTGGGTGAATGGTGTAGGCAGATCAGCTGTGAGATCTGCGGTGGGTGAATGGTGTAGGGAGATCAGCTGTGAGATCTGCGGTGGGTGAATGGTGTAGGGAGATCAGCTGTGAGATCTGCGGTGGGTGAATGGTTTAGGGAGATCAGCTGTGAGATCTGCGGTGGGTGAATGGTTTAGGGAGATCAGCTGTGAGATCTGCGGTGGGTGAATGGTTTAGGGAGATCAGCTGTGAGATCTGCGGTGGGTGAATGGTTTAGGGAGATCAGCTGTGAGATCTGCGGTGGGTGAATGGTTTAGGGAGATCAGCTGTGAGATCTGCGGTGGGTGAATGGTTTAGGGAGATCAGCTGTGAGATCTGCGGTGGGTGAATGGTGTAGGGAGATCAGCTGTGAGATCTGCGGTGGGTGAATGGTTTAGGGAGATCAGCTGTGAGATCTGCGGTGAGTGAATGGTTTAGGGAGATCAGCTGTGAGATCTGCGGTGGGTGAATGGTTTAGGGAGATCAGCTGTGAGATCTGCGGTGGGTGAATGGTTTAGGGAGGTCAGCTGTGAGATCTGCGGTGGGTGAATGGTGTAGGCAGATCAGCTGTGAGATCTGCGGTGGGTGAATGGTGTAGGCAGATCAGCTGTGAGATCTGTGGTGGGTGAATGGTGTAGGGAGATCAGCTGTGAGATCTGCGGTGGGTGAATGGTGTAGGGAGATCAGCTGTGAGATCTGCGGTGGGTGAATGGTTTAGGGAGGTCAGCTGTGAGATCTGCGGTGGGTGAATGGTTTAGGGAGATCAGCTGTGAGATCTGCGGTGGGTGAATGGTTTAGGGAGATCAGCTGTGAGATCTGCGGTGGGTGAATGGTTTAGGGAGATCAGCTGTGAGATCTGCGGTGGGTGAATGGTTTAGGGAGGTCAGCTGTGAGATCTGCGGTGGGTGAATGGTTTAGGGAGATCAGCTGTGAGATCTGCGGTGGGTGAATGGTTTAGGGAGATCAGCTGTGAGATCTGCGGTGGTGAATGGTGTAGGGAGATCACGAGAATCTATGCAGAGAATTCTACTATACGTGAGAATTGTACGCATATAGCCAGGCCAATTTAAATCCCAGCCTATATGCTTCTCTCTGCAAACCAATCAGAGCGAACTTACATAACAAATCCTAGATCAGTCCTGTATTTGATTTGCGGGCCGTTTCTAAAGCCGTTTCTAAAGCAAACAAGCGTCACAGAGTTTGCCACCTTTGCCAGCCTCACCAGCTTCCGCTTACAAGGAAGGACCATCGCGTTATAGTTCCCCCCTGAACACGCTGCAGTGCTTCGTTATAACCAGAAGAATAAATAGACCTGCTTGTACTGCTGATTGGGTGAGTGTACCTGCCTTTCTATCACTGTTTGCAGAGTATAGGAGGACTAATTTGAAATCACCTGCCGTCACTTTGCCTGTCTGCTTAGCGGGAAGGTTAGCCAGAAATCTCAATAAGACCTTTTCAACTATTATAATTCGGTTATAGCAGCTTTGGTCGCACCTTTAGCAGCTCAAGTTGCGAGGACTTGTTGCCGATGCATTCATTCTGCACTGCTCGCTTTGCTTTGCTGGAATGTTGACGTCACTTGAATGCACCTTTCCTGATAGAATTCCACCGCTGTCACTCTCGCCACTGTCACTCTCGCCACTGTCACTCACCGCACAGTCACTCTCCCTACTGCCCTCTCCCCCACCGTAACTGTCCGCACTGTCACTCTTCGCACTGTCACTCTTCGCACTGTCACTCTTCGCACTGTCACTCTTCGCACTGTCACTCTTCGCACTGTCACTCTTCGCACTGTCACTCTTCGCACTGTCACTCTTCGCACTGTCACTCTTCGCACTGTCACTCTCGCCACTGTCACTCTTCGCACTGTCACTCTTCGCACTGTCACTCTTCGCACTGTCACTCTCCCCACAACTGTCACTCGCCCCCAACTGTCACTCTCCCCCAACTGTCACTCTCCCCCATTGTCACTCTCCCCCACTGTCACTCTCCTCTAACTGTCACTCTTCGCACTGTCACTCTCCCCACAACTGTCACTCGCCCCCAACTGTCACTCTCCCCCACTGTCACTCTCCCCCACTGTCACTCTCCCCCACTGTCACTCTCCTCTAACTGTCACTCTCCCCTAACTGTCACTCTGCTCCACTGTCACTCTCCGCTAACTGTCACTCTCCCCCACTGTCACTCTCCTCTAACTGTCACTCTCCCCTAACTGTCACTCTGCTCCACTGTCACTCTCCTCTAACTGTCACTCTCCCCTAACTGTCACTCTGCTCCACTGTCACTCTCCGCTAACTGTCACTCTCCCCCACTGTCACTCTCTTCTAACTGTCACTCTCCCCCACCGTCACTCTCCGCATTGTGAATTTCAATTACTTTCTATCTATTTTTTTATTTCTTATTTTTTATCGAAATCTCGTCTTTGCACATTGAGTTCCTTGTTCTAGGATTTTGTTTAATTATGCCTATCATTCAAGCTGTACTTATTATCCTACCTCTATAATTACCAGCTTCTTTTTTGTCTTTCTAATTTTTGCAATTATTTTCGAAAACGCTCCTTCAACATCGTCAGTTTGTCGTGCCTTAGCAATGGCTTAGCATACAGTGAGCAGCTCTTGAGCTCAGATTCTAGGCTGTGCTCTGCCGCAGCAGCCAATGACAGTGTCATATCCGGCCAAGCTTGAGCACACATTTGCTGCGTGCTTTCTGCTCATGTGAGCATCAGTGTGTAGTCTACTGTTTTTCTATCTATCCCTGCCACAGCTCATGGGTCCTGTTATGGAGGAATTTAGTTGGGATATTTTGGAACGATCGCTGTCCTATTTCCTTGTCTTCCAGGCCTTTCCAACGCGAGCCCAATTTTTTTCAAGTCAATCAGTCTTGTGAGGTTTCTTCTAATAGGAGAAAATTTCTCACTCGCTGACAGTTATGCGCCCAGTTGCTGGGGGGGGGTTTAAGTACAGGGCACGTGCCCTAACTTCCGCCTGGCCAGTCATCCAGGCTGCTGCTTGAATTTGGCAGACTTCTTTTGTTAAAATGCATTACTACAATGCTATATATGCGAGCGCATGTGCTTGTATGTCTGTCTGTCATGTCTGTCTAACAAGGGGACGAATCTGACTAATTGTATAATGCCTGTAGGCTATTTGTACTATCGGCAGTGTTCAAGTTAATCTGAGCTGAGTAACTGCGTCTCTCACCTCCAAAGCTTCAATGTTGTAAAGTGATTAACACCGGAGCAGTCTATGGCTGCTCATTTTTCTATTCCATTCTATCAAATTATATTCTATTATATTCCATTTCTATTCTATTCTATTAAGGCTTTTACAATATTTCTAGCAGACTGTTTAAAGAAAGAAGTAGATTTTTAATTTGTTAATTCTCTTTTTAATGAACGCAAAAAAATTGAATTCTAATAGTAAAATTGAATTGTAAAATTGAATTAGTCGAAACGTTTGAAGCAAGACAAAGATATTACAATAGGAAATTACTGATTTTTTAGAATCAATTCCTAATTTTGTATTGTGTCTCTGAGCACAGGATATTGAATGCGCTGGGAAACTCAACAAGCAGCTCACATTTTCATTTTATGCTTGAAGTTAAGTAGATTTTATAATCTTATGTGAAAACTAAGCGCTCAGAAACATGAGAATGAGATTCTGGATTATATTATCCGAGAGTGAGATTTGTATGAGATTCTCTAGTATTGAGATTCTGGGTGAGATTCTCCGTTGGTGAGATTTTTATGAGATTCTCTAGTATTGAGATTCTGGGTGAGATTATCCGAGAGTGAGATTTGTATGAGATTCTCTAGTATTGAGATTCTGGGTGAGATTCTCCGTTGGTGAGATTTTTATGAGATTCTCTAGCATTGAGATTCTGGATTAGATTATCCGAGAGTGAGATTTGTATGAGATTCTCTAGTATTGAGATTCTGGGTGAGATTCTCCGTTGGTGAGATTTTTATGAGATTCTCTAGCATTGAGATTCTGGATTAGATTATCCGAGAGTGAGATTTGTATGAGATTCTCTAGTATTGAGATTCTGGGTGAGATTCTCCGTTGGTGAGATTTTTATGAGATTCTCTAGCATTGAGATTCTGGATTAGATTATCCGAGAGTGAGATTTGTATGAGATTCTCTAGTATTGAGATTCTGGGTGAGATTCTCCGTTGGTGAGATTCTGGGTGAGATTATCCGAGAGTTAGATTCTGGGTGAGATTCTTCGAGAGTGAGATTCTGGGTGAGATTATCCGAGAGTGAGATTCTGGTTGAGATTCTCCGTTGGTGAGATTTCTGTGTGAGATTCTCCGATAGTGAGATTCTGGGTGAGATTATCCGAGAGTTAGATTCTGGGTGAGATTCTCCGTTGGTGAAATTTGTATGAGGTTCTCTACTATTGAGATTCTGGTTGAGATTCTCCGTTGGTGAGATTTCTGTGTGAGATTCTCCAATAAGGAGATTCTGGGTGAGATTCTACGTTGGTGAGATTTGTATGAGGTTTTCTAGTATTGAGATTCTGGTTGAGATTCTCCGTTGGTGAGATTTCTGTGTGAGATTCTCCAATAAGGAGATTCTGGGTGAGATTCTACGTTGGTGAGATTCTGGGTGAGATTCTCCGAGAGGGAGATTCTGGGTGAGATTATCCGAGAGTTAGATTCTGGGTGAGATTCTTCGAGAGTGAGATTCTGGGTGAGATTATCCGAGAGTTAGATTCTGGGTGAGATTATCCGTTGGTGAGATTTCTGTTTGAGATTCTCCGAGAGTGAGATTCTGGGTGAGATTCTCCGTTGGTGAGATTTCTGTGTGAGATTCTCTGATAGTGAGATTCTGGGTGAGATTCTCCGAGAGTGAGATTCTGGGTGAGATTATCCGTTGGTGAGATTCTGGGTGAGATTCTCAGAGAGTGAGATTCTGGGTGAGATTCTCCGTTAGTGAGATTTCTGTGTGGGATTCTCCGATAGTGAGATTCTGGGTGAGATTATCCGTTGGTGAGATTCTGGGTGAGATTCTCCGAGAGTGAGATTCTTGTTGAATTTTTTTCTGAGATTCTATGTCTAGTGTAAATAAATTGTGACCCAAATGTTAATTCAAGTACTCATTTTAGCGGGGATCTGCAGCTTTGTCAATGACACTTCAAAACTCGTTAACAAGGGCCCGAACTTTCGGCAACCTTCCTTTTTTGTCTCTGTCCCACTGTCGTCAGTTTTTCTATTTCTTTCTTCAAATTTTGAGCAGCTAAAAAGCAATATTTCATCTGTGTGATGATCCGGTTTCTAACTAGCTACCCATAACCTGTTATTTATGTCGGCTCAACTCGCTAGCTTCCTTACTGCATGTTGCGAGCAGCTAATACTGCATTCGCCCCTAACTTATCAGATTTGAAGGTAAACAATATGCCTACGTCCGCTGGACTTCCTGTAGTGAGATCGGATCAAGCTTCCGCTTTTTAGAGTCCTATAATTATTCAAGGCGAACGCTTTCGTTACAATATTTGCTTCTTTTTTACAAGCAATGGGGAAAAAGTGAAGTATGTCACATTGTGTGGAATGGCTCGTCACATTGTCAGTGAGTGTGGTGTGTGGAATGGTGCGTCACATTGTGTGGAATGGTGGGTCACATTGTGTGGAATGGTGCGTCACATTGTGTGGAATGGTGCGTCACATTGTGTGGAATGGTGCGTCACATTGTGTGGAATGGTGGGTCACATTGTGTGGAATGGTGGGTCACACTGTGAGAGTGTGTAGAATTGTGGGTCACATTGTGAGAGTGCGTGGAATGGTGGATCACATTGTGAGAGTGCGTGGAATGGTGGATCACATTGTGAGAGTGTGTGAAATGGTGGGTCACATTGTGAGAGTGTGTGGAATGGTGGGTCACATTGTGAGAGTGTGTGAAATGGTGGGTCACATTGTGAGAGTGTGTGAAATGGTGGGTCACATTGTGAGAGTGTGTGAAATGGTGGGTCACATTGTGAGAGTGTGTGAAATGGTGGGTCACATTGTGAGAGTGTGTGGAATGGTGGGTCACATTGTGAGAGTGTGTGAAATGGTGGGTCACATTGTGAGAGTGTGTGGAATGGTGGGTCACATTGTGAGAGTGTGTAGAATGGTGGGTCACATTGTGAGAGTGTGTGAAATGGTGGGTCACATTGTGAGAGTGTGTGGAATGGTGGGTCACATTGTGAGAGTGTGTAGAATGGTGGGTCACATTGTGAGAGTGTGTAGAATGGTGGGTCACATTGTGAGAGTGTGTAGAATGGTGGGTCACATTGTGAGAGTGTGTGAAATGGTGGGTCACATTGTGAGAGTGTGTGAAATGGTGGGTCACATTGTGAGAGTGTGTGAAATGGTGGGTCACATTGTGAGAGTGTGTAGAATTGTGGGTCACATTGTGAGAGTGTGTGAAATGGTGGGTCACATTGTGAGAGTGTGTAGAATGGTGGGTCACATTGTGAGAGTGTGTGGAATGGTGGGTCACATTGTGAGAGTGTGTGGAATGGTGGGTCACATTGTGAGAGTGTGTGGAATGGTGGGTCACATTGTGAGAGTGTGTAGAATGGTGGGTCACATTGTGAGAGTGTGTGAAATGGTGGGTCACATTGTGAGAGTGTGTGGAATGGTGGGTCACATTGTGAGAGTGTGTGGAATGGTGGGTCACATTGTGAGAGTGTGTGGAATGGTGGGTCACATTGTTAGTGTGTGTAGAATTGTGGGTCACATTGTGAGAGTGTGTGGAATTGTGGGTCACATTGTGAGAGTGTGTAGTATGGTGAGTCACATTGCGGGTGAGTATGGCTGGAGCAGCAGGCAACTTTTATTGAAGAAAATCAGTAGACTGCTCGGTAATCAGTTTCCAACAATTAATTTTCATTTCAGACTTGCCAGAAATGGGAGCTACCGTTAGCAGCGAGGATTTGGCCAGGAGTTGCAGCAATCTGTCCGTCGCTGTGCCCTCCGTGCACCTGGCTCTGGTCCGTTTCCAAGAATTCTATGGCCCAATCCATGGCTACGTGAGTGCAATATTGTGCCTGCTCGGTGTGGTGGCCAATGTGGCTAACATCGCTGTGCTCACGCGAAAGTCTATGGTGGCCAGCTCCGTCAACAGGATTCTCATCGCTGTGGCTGCCGCCGATTTGATGACGATGCTCACCTACTTCTTTCAGGTAAATAGGCGCATAGAGATATCTTTCTTCTGTCCCATGGACAAGTTTGCACAAGTTGACAGTTGACAGCTACAAAAAACAGAACCTACTCAACATATTCCTCCAGTATTACATATTGTAGCCCATCTGCTAGTGCGAGATATCATAATTAGTAGGTGACAGGCCAACAAGACGGATTTCCCTGTTGGGCGAAATGCACATCTCCCAAATCCTTTGGGATTGAGTTCTTCCCCAAGAAATAATTCTCGACCGTGGGGACAGGAAATTCAGTAAACATGAACGGAAAAAAGCGAGAGAGAAAAACAAGATCTCTCGGAGAGTTGAGAAAGCAGAGCACCTGCTTGTGTTTCCCAAACAAACTAAACTAGCTGACAGAAATGAAATGCGAAGGATTAACGCTTCTAATTATTTTCAGCGTTATGTAAGGACTCCATTGGCTGACGGACGATGACAGATTAGAGCAACTGAAGAAGCTGGCGTGCATAACCTGGCAACAGATGCATGCAGTAGTACGAGTATTATAGCACTGCAAAGTATGAGCACACGCTCACACAGGTGTGTACATCTGCCCTGACTTTCTCATCGTCAGGCAGTGTACACTCTCACTGTGCCTTGGGTGGTTCGCCCCCACCCTAATGACGAAAATTGCCCAATAAGCCACTAAATCATTGTGACCTCGCCGCGGAATAGAGCTCAGGGACGATGAGAAAGTCAGGGCAGATGTTGCACACCTGTGTGAGCGTGCGTCTGCGTACAGTATCTGTGTGCGTGTGTGCTCAGGAGTCAGGAGTCAGGAGTGTGAAAGTCTACCATATAGATCAAATCTTTTCGCCCCTTACGATGAACTTTCAAAGCCGTCAGACGTCAACATCGTCCAGATATTCAGCGATATAGGTTATAGGTAATAAATTCCATATTAACAGTGGGACTGCCAAGCCATTTTGCCGCCCATATATATACCTAGAGGAAATTATCCCCAGAAATTTTTTTGGCAGCGCCTGAATGTTAACAGCGTTGGGTGGTGACTGATTGGTTGACAGACTAGGCGATGGTGTCCTGCGGTTGATCTGTGAAACTGGAGAAAATCGCGTCAGGGTGTCCATAGTAGAATAGTTCAACCTATTGCAGCCGTTGAAGGTCCAGCAGTTCGTCTAGATAAAGGTAGGTGACCACCGAAGACAGAGATGATGCAGGCACATTCGGGTGGACATGCTGATAAATTTTGAAGGCCTGGCAAGGCCGCACTGAGGCGCAGTGCTAATTCGTGTACAGGGTGTATGAAATACACTAGCTCTTATGGGAAAAATCTGACCTTCGGCAAGAAACATTGAATATCTCGACAGTCTGAATTGCTGGCGACTTGATTCTTGTTTCAGAAGATGCGCAGCAAAATGTGGGCCCGTTGCTCCGTTCGGGTGCAGCACAAAAATTATCAGGCGGGGAATTCACCCCATTGGTAGTTCTACTTCTACTGTTAATGGCCAAATTATATTCAACACTCGCCACCCGCCCAGGTGATCCATTTCACCTTGATGAATCCGAGAAATCGACGCGGCGTCCCGGCCGAATTAGCCGAGCCGCACACGAAGGATTACCCGTGGATCCTGTACTCCCTGTTCACCATCAGTCTGGTGCTGGTGCTCCACACAGCCGCCTGCTGGATGACGGTGTCCCTGGCCGTGTTCCGCTACTTGTACATCGCCCTGCCGACGGCGGGAGCTCGCCTGGCCAGCCACAGAAATGTGACGGTGTGCATCGCGGCCATCTGCGCCGTGTGCTGCCTAGCCAGCATTCCCAACTACCTGGTGAATGCGCCACGGGCCTGCCGCTCTTCGCGCACCAACGCGACGCTCTACTTCATCGACGCTGGCCAATCAGTCAGCGAGAGCCTACTGCTTAGCAATTACTGGACCATCGCCATCTTCTACAAGATCCTGCCCTGCCTGCTGCTCAGCGCAATGACCGTGCTACTCATCGACCAGTTGTCGAAGTCGGCCAATCGTAGACGCAAATTGTTGAACAGAAACTCGGCGGCGGCTGCTGCAGCATCGCCGGCTAACAACAATGGCGTTACGTCGAGGCGGCGAGAGCAGCGAGCCGATCAGAGAGAGCAGCGGACGACCCGGATGCTGCTGGCCATTGTCCTGCTGTTTCTTATTACCGAACTGCCGCAGGGTGTCATGTCGCTGCTATGCTTCGTCGCTGAATCCTTTGAGGACAATGTTTACACACCTCTGGGCGATCTTTTGGATTTGCTGTCTCTGATTAATAACAGCGTCAACTTTGTACTTTACACTTCAATGTCGAAGCAGTTTCGCGACACCTTCTCAGCCATCTTTCTCACCTGGCTGCCAAGGACTGAAACTGCTGGAGCTCCTGACGCAGCTGCTGCCGCTGAAACCACCGCGCCGCGGAACCAGCAGGAGCCGATGATCACTTCCAGAGCAGCGCGGCCGACCGATATGGACGACGATCTGGAAGCGGATGGCCTTGAAATTGCCGCAATGCTCCACGAAACTCCTAGCAAGGACCCGGAGCCAGACATCAGCTGACTGTCCCGCCTCTGCGCACCAGCTTTGCAAGCATATTGACTGGTTCCCGTCTAGGTCAGGAGGTATAGCCTAGCCAGCAGTGATTCTACGCTCGTAGCCTCGATTCCTTCTTCGATTCTTGCTTCGATTCTTGCTTCGATTCCAGCTTCGATTCCAGCTTCGATTCCAGCTTCGATTCCAGCTTCGATTCCAGCTACGATTCTAGCCTCGATTCTAGCTTTAATTCTAGCTTCTATTGCAGCTTCGATTCTATCTTTCACATTGAAAGCTTGGGGACATTGTTTACTAAAATATATATTCAGTGCTTCTAGCTTTATAAGCATAGCGCTGGCTAAAATACGATGTATTGATATTTTTCCTCACTCAGCTTTGCTGCTTTTAGTATTCTAATTAACGTCGTATTATTAACCCCGCTAATTCTGCTCGTTAATTTTAATTCTGAATTGTATTATTCACCCCGTCAAATACTGAACATTGAATTCTTTACCTTTCAAATGTCTATGTCAAGCCTATTGTTATCGGACATTTTAACTCTATTTTTATATTGTATTATATCACATTTTATTGACGTTTGACCGATTATTATATCAACTTATACAATTAATGTTTTCCGCTTACTATCTATCTCCAATCTATGCCATTTTAGGAGAAAGAGAGAAAGACTCGTAAGTCTCTAATCTCTCCCCTCTCAAAGTTTCTAATCTCTCCCCACTCAAAGTCTCTAATCTCTCCCCTCTCAAAGTGTCTAATCTCTCCCCTCTCAAAGTCTCTAATCTCTCCCCTCTCAAAGTGTCTAATCTCTCCCCTCTCAAGTCTCTAATCTCTCCCTCTCAAAGTGTCTAATCTCTCCCCTCTCAAGTCTCTAATCTCTCCCCTCTCAATGTGTCTAATCTCCCCCCTCAAGTCTCTAATCTCTCCCCTCTCCAGTCTCTAATCTCTCCCCTCTCCAGTCTCTAATCTCTCCCCTCTCAAAGTCTCTAATCTCTCCCCTCTCAAGTCTCTAATCTCTCCCCTCTCAAGTCTCTAATCTCTCCCCTCTCAAGTCTCTAATCTCCCCCCTCTCAAGTCTCTAATCTCTCCCCACTCAAAGTCTCTAATCTCTCCCCTCTCAATGTGTCTAATCTCCCCCCACTCAAAGCTTCTAATCTCTCCCCTCTCAAAGTGTCTAATCTCTCCCCTTTCAAAGTGTCTAATCTCTCCCCTCTCAAGTCTCTAATCTCCCCCCTCTCAAGTCTCTAATCTCTCCCCACTCAAAGTCTCTAATCTCCCCCTCTCAAGTCTCTAATCTCTCCCCACTCAAAGTCTCTAATCTCCCCCCTCTCAAGTCTCTAATCTCTCCCAACTCAAAGTCTCTAATCTCTCCCCTCTTAATGTGTCTAATCTCTCCCATCTCAAGTCTCTAATCTCTCCCCTCTCAAAGTGTCTAATCTCTCCCATCTCAAGTCTCTAATCTCTCCCATCTCAAATCTCTAATCTCTCCCCTCTCAAAGTCTCTTATCTCTCCCCTCTTAAAGTCTCTAATCTCTCCCATCTCAAGTCTCTAATCTCTCCCCTCTCAAAGTGTCTAATCTCTCCCATCTCAAGTCTCTAATCTCTCCCATCTCAAATCTCTAATCTCTTCCCTCTCAAAGTCTCTTATCTCTCCCCTCTTAAAGTCTCTAATCTCTCCCATCTCAAGTCTCTAATCTCTCATCTCTTAGGCCTTCTCTTACAGGAATCGAATCTCCTCCTTTAATCCAATCTATCAGTCGCTTCCTTCCCTCCGGTCACAGTCTATCTAGAGTCGAATTGCCAATGTTGTGTTTAGAAAGCAAACATGACTCGGCCCGCGCACTGCCAAAGCCCTATAAACATAAAAAACATGGGGGCAATGACAACACTGAGGCATGGCAAATTTCCTGCTATTGAATTTATATGCAATCTTCAGCACACACACACACAAACACACACGTGCGTACATAACCTAGCTAGCAACTGTTGCGACTTGTTTTACCCGTAGTTCTAGACCCAGCTGTAAGACAATGCTTGCTTTCTAGTGTCGTATCGCTCAGCTATAGCTAGCAATGGCTGCCCAACTCATCCATTCAGTCTCGCTACAACTGCTCTATTTAATCCGTATCTGGCACAGGCTGCAAAACAGCTAACCTATTCAGATTGGAGCTGAGCAGATATGCGTGCAGATGCTTATTATTGATTTCTATTGTTAGCCCATCAATTCAAACTAGACTTGCAGAGTGCCCTCTTGTTACCCCCCCTGTGCTTGCAGTACAGCAAACTGATCTGAATCCATCTGTACTTTTTCACTTTTTATACTCCTTGGCAACTGGTCGCATCCACAACAGCCGGCTCTATCACTAGGCTGCGATCAATTTCTGTTTGTCACCCTAAATCCTCAGCCACTGTAATCCCCTGCCACTCTAAATCCTCAGCCACTGTAATCCCCTGCCACTCTAAATCCTCAGCCACTGTAATCCCCTGCTACTTTAAATCCTCAGCCACTGTAATCCCCTGCCACTCTAAATCCTCAGCCACTGTAATCCCCTGCCACTCTAAATCCTCAGCCACTGTAATCCCCTGCCACTTTAAATCCTCAGCCACTGTAATCCCCTGCCACTTTAAATCCTCAGCCACTGTAATCCCCTGCCTTTAAATCCTCAGCCACTGTAATCCCCTGCCACTTAAAATCCTCAGCCACTGTAATCCCCTGCCACTCTAAATCCTCAGCCACTGTAATCCCCTGCTACTTTAAATCCTCAGCCACTGTAATCCCCTGCCACTTTAAATCCTCAGCCACTGTAATCCCCTGCCACTCTAAATCCTCAGCCACTGTAATCCCCTGCCACTCTAAATCCTCAGCCACTGTAATCCCCTGCCACTCTAAATCCTCAGCCACTGTAATCCCCTGCCACTTAAAATCCTCAGCCACTGTAATCCCCTGCCACTCTAAATCCTCAGCCACTGTAATCCCCTGCTACTTTAAATCCTCAGCCACTGTAATCCCCTGCCACTTTAAATCCTCAGCCACTGTAATCCCCTGCCACTTTAAATCCTCAGCCACTGTAATCCCCTGCCACTCTAAATCCTCAGCCACTGTAATCCCCTGCTACTTTAAATCCTCAGCCACTGTAATCCCCTGCCACTTTAAATCCTCAGCCACTGTAATCCCCTGCCTTTAAATCCTCAGCCACTGTAATCCCCTGCCACTTAAAATCCTCAGCCACTGTAATCCCCTGCCACTCTAAATCCTCAGCCACTGTAATCCCCTGCTACTTTAAATCCTCAGCCACTGTAATCCCCTGCCACTTTAAATCCTCAGCCACTGTAATCCCCTGCCACTCTAAATCCTCAGCCACTGTAATCCCCTGCCACTTTAAATCCTCAGCCACTGTAATCCCCTGCCACTTTAAATCCTCAGCCACTGTAATCCCCTGCCACTCTAAATCCTCAGCCACTGTAATCCCCTGCTACTTTAAATCCTCAGCCACTGTAATCCCCTGCCACTTTAAATCCTCAGCCACTGTAATCCCCTGCCTTTAAATCCTCAGCCACTGTAATCCCCTGCCACTTAAAATCCTCAGCCACTGTAATCCCCTGCCACTCTAAATCCTCAGCCACTGTAATCCCCTGCTACTTTAAATCCTCAGCCACTGTAATCCCCTGCCACTTTAAATCCTCAGCCACTGTAATCCCCTGCCACTTAAAATCCTCAGCCACTGTAATCCCCTGCCACTCTAAATCCTCAGCCACTGTAATCCCCTGCTACTTTAAATCCTCAGCCACTGTAATCCCCTGCCACTTTAAATCCTCAGCCACTGTAATCCCCTGCCACTCTAAATCCTCAGCCACTGTAATCCCCTGCTACTTTAAATCCTCAGCCACTGTAATCCCCTGCCACTTTAAATCCTCAGCCACTGTAATCCCCTGCCACTTTAAATCCTCAGCCACTGTAATCCCCTGCCACTTTAAATCCTCAGCCACTGTAATCCCCTGCCACTCTAAATCCTCAGCCACTGTAATCCCCTGCCACTCTAAATCCTCAGCCACCCTACTCCCCTGCCACTTTAAATCCTCAGCCGCTGTAATCCCCTGCCACTTTAAATCCTCAGCCACCCTACTCCCCTATCACCCTACTCCTCTGTCACCCTACTCCCCTGTCACCCTACTCCCCTGTCACCCTACTCCCCTATCACTCTACTCCCCTGTCACCCTACTCCCCTATCACCCTACTCCTCTGTCACTTTACTCCCCTGTCACCCTACTCCCCTGTCACCCTACTCCCCTATCACACTACTCCCCTGTCACCCTACTCCCCTATCACTCTACTCCCCTGTCACCCTACTCCCCTGTCACTCTACTCCCCTATAAATATTTTCATTTATCTTATTTTCAGGCATCTGTTGACTTTGAGAAAGTCTGTTATTGTTTTTGTAACTGTTTTTAACTGTTTTCTTCAATGCAACGCTATTATTTGGAAAATTCAGGTGATTCTAAGAATTTCAATTTCAATAGCAAGTTTTCATTGTGGCGCCATATTCTGTTGACAAGCGAAATGTGAAAAGATTGTGGTGCCCCCATAATCCCACCTATTCACGGAAATGCGTTAAAATTAACAATAAAGAGAAACGACAAAAAAGTGAGAATAATGAAGGTAGCCCAAGTCTTATGTTTTTCATCAAATTTAAAGGCCACATTGTGTAAAATTTCAATGGCAAAAAATTCGCTAAATTAAAACAAAAAGCCTACAGCACGCTTTCGAAAACAAAACTGCATGGACTGGTGCTTAAGTTTGATAGATAGATAACTTGATAGATTCAGGAGTTGTGTATCAGGAGTAGGGTGTCAGGAGTAGGGTGTCTCGAGTAGGGTGTCAGGAGTAGGGTGTCAGGAGTAGGGTGTCTCGAGTAGGGTGTCACGAGTAGGGTGTCAGGAGTAGGGTGTCAGGAGTAGGGAGGGTATCAGGAGTTGTGTGTCAGGAGTACCGAGGGTATCAGGAGTAGGGTGTCAGGAGTTGTGTATCAGGAGTAGGGTGTCAGGAGTTGTGTTTCAGGAGTAGGGTGTCAGGAGTAGGGTGTCAGGAGTAGGGTGTCAGGAGTAGGGTGTCAGGAGTAGGATATCAGGAGTAGGGTGTCAGGATTAGGATATCAGGAGTAGGGTGTCAGGATTAGGATATCAGGAGTAGGGTGTCAGGAGTAGGATATCAGGAGTAGGGTGTCAGGAGTAGGATATCAGGAGTAGGGTGTCAGGAGTAGGATATCAGGAGTAGGGTGTCAGGATTAGGATATCAGGAGTAGGGTGTCAGGAGTAGGGTGTCAGGAGTAGGGTATCAGGAGTAGGGTGTCAGGAGTAGGGTGTCAGGAGTAGGGTGTCAGGAGTTGTGTTTCAGGAGTAGGGTGTCAGGAGTAGGGTGTCAGGAGTAGTGTATCAGGAGTAGGGTGTCAGGAGTTGTGTTTCAGGAGTTGTGTATCAGGAGTAGGGTGTCAGGAGTAGGATATCAGGAGTAGGGTGTCAGGAGTAGGATATCAGGAGTAGGGTGTCAGGAGTAGGATATCAGGAGTAGGGTGTCAGGAGTAGGATATCAGGAGTAGGGTGTCAGGAGTAGGATATCAGGAGTAGGGTGTCAGGATTAGGATATCAGGAGTAGGGTGTCAGGAGTAGGGTGTCAGGAGTAGGGTATCAGGAGTAGGGTGTCAGGAGTAGGGTGTCAGGAGTAGGGTGTCAGGAGTTGTGTTTCAGGAGTAGGGTGTCAGGAGTAGGGTGTCAGGAGTAGTGTATCAGGAGTAGGGTGTCAGGAGTAGGGTGTCAGGAGTAGGGTATCAGGAGTAGGGTGTCAGGAGTAGGGTGTCAGGAGTAGGGTGTCAGGAGTAGGGTGTCAGGAGTTGTGTTTCAGGAGTAGGGTGTCAGGAGTAGGGTGTCAGGAGTAGGGTGTCAGGATTAGGATATCAGGAGTAGGGTGTCAGGAGTAGGGTGTCAGGAGTTGTGTATCAGGAGTAGGGTGTCAGGAGTAGGGTGTCAGGAGTAGGGTGTCAGGATTAGGATATCAGGAGTAGGGTGTCAGGATTAGGATATCAGGAGTAGGGTGTCAGGAGTAGGATATCAGGAGTAGGGTGTCAGGAGTAGGATAGCAGGAGTAGGGTGTCAGGAGTAGGGTGTCAGGATTAGGATATCAGGAGTAGGGTGTCAGGAGTAGGATATCAGGAGTAGGGTGTCAGGAGTAGGATATCAGGAGTAGGGTGTCAGGATTAGGATATCAGGAGTAGGGTGTCAGGAGTAGGATATCAGGAGTAGGGTGTCAGGAGTAGGATATCAGGAGTAGGGTGTCAGGAGTAGGATATCAGGAGTAGGGTGTCAGGACTAGGATATCAGGAGTAGGGTGTCAGGAGTAGGATAGCAGGAGTAGGGTGTCAGGAGTAGGATATCAGGTCTCAGGGTTCCATCAGATGCGGGTCAATAATTTACTTGAAACAGGCCTGACATCCAAATGAAAAGCGCACTCCTCATGACGTCATAACTACGAATTTATCGCTGTGACAGTCTTGCTTTATCTGCTTCCCGTGGGCTCAAAATCTTTTAGTCCCTGTCAACTCGGAGAAAAAAATCGTGACAAGCTGCTCAGGTTAATAAATTGGCACTGCTCAAAGCTTTGAACAGGCATCAGCTGCTATTTTCGAGATGTAGAGTTGAACAAGTTGGATAGAAAATTCTCGACAATGATGGATGCCATGGTTAGCTCTAGTTTGCTGGCAATTGAGTTAGTCATCTAGGCTGTTGTCCAGTGTCATAAACAACCTATTTAACAGCTTTGTGGGGCTGCCTCAGACCCAACTGCAGCTTTTGAGAGATTCTATTCGATTTTAAGTCTGAACTAGACAAAATACCGGTTAAATAACAATTTATAGGCAGACAGTTTTATGACTGGGTAATCTAATCAGCCATTTCTACTCACCTTGCCTTGATATTGCAGACCCTAGCTCTTTATCAACTCGAGCTGCTTTACCCTGCTTGATAAATAAAAACTATAAATACCTATCTATTCTTCATGTCTCCTACTTCTCTTGCTCTCTCCCTCCCTGTGTCTCCCTCTCTCCCTGTCTCCCTCTCTCCCTCTCTCCCTGTCTCTCCCTGTCTCTCCCTGACTCTCCCTCTCTCCCTCTCTCCCTCTCTCCCTGTCTCCCTGTCTCTCCCTGTCTCTCCCTCTCTCCCTGTCTCTCCCTCTCTCCCTGTCTCTCCCTCTCTCCCTCTCTCCCTGTCTCTCCCTGTCTCTCCCTGACTCTCCCTCTCTCCCTCTCTCCCTCTCTCCCTCTCTCCCTGTCTCTCCCTCTCTCCCTGTCTCTCCCTCTCTCCCTCTCTCCCTCTCTCCCTGTCTCCCTGTCTCTCCCTGTCTCTCCCTCTCTCCCTGTCTCTCCCTCTCTCCCTGTCTCTCCCTCTCTCCCTCTCTCCCTGTCTCTCCCTGTCTCTCCCTGACTCTCCCTCTCTCCCTCTCTCCCTCTCTCCCTGTCTCCCTGTCTCTCCCTGTCTCTCCCTCTCTCCCTGTCTCTCCCTCTCTCCCTCTCTCCCTGTCTCTCCCTGTCTCCCTGTCCCTCCCTGTCTCTCCCTCTCTCCCTGTCTCTCCCTCTCTCCCTGTCTCTCCCTCTCTCCCTGTCTCTCCCTTTCTCCCCGTCTCTCCCTGTCTCTCCATTTCTCCCTGTCTCTCCCTGTCTCTCCCTCTCTCCCCGTCTCTCCCTGTCGCTCCATCTCTCCCTGTCTCTCCCTCTCTCCCTCTCTCCCTGTCTCTCCCTGTCTCTCCCTCTCTCCCTCTCTCCCTGTCTCTCCCTGTCTCTCCCAGTCTCTCCCTGTCTCTCCCTGTCTCCCTGTCCCTCCCTGTCTCTCCCTCCCTCCCTCCCTCTCTCCCTCCCTCTCTCCCTCCCTCCCTCTCTCCCTCCCTCTCTCCCTCCCTCCCTCTCTACCTCCCTCTCTCCCTCCCTCCCTCTCTCCCTCCCTCCCTCTCTACCTCCCTCTCTCCCTCCCTCACTCCCTCCCTCTCTCCCTCCCTCCCTCTCTACCTCCCTCTCTCCCTCCCTCACTCCCTCCCTCTCTCCCTCCCTCCCTCTCTCCCTCCCTCCCTCTCTCCCTCCCTCTCTCCCTCCCTCCCTCTCTCCCTCCCTCTCTCCCTCCCTCCCTCTCTACCTCCCTCTCTCCCTCCCTCCCTCTCTCCCTCCCTCCCTCTCTACCTCCCTCTCTCCCTCCCTCACTCCCTCCCTCTCTCCCTCCCTCCCTCTCTACCTCCCTCTCTCCCTCCCTCACTCCCTCCCTCTCTCCCTCCCTCCCTCTCTCCCTCCCTCCCTCTCTCCCTCCCTCTCTCCCTCTGTCCCTGCCTCCCGGTGTCTTATCACCTTCCGTTTTCAATCGTCAACTTATACCACACAGTGGGTATGCCATTGAGCCAATCGAATATATTTTTCTACTTTCGATGGTTGTGACTCAAAAAGTAGAGAAGTTTTCACGAGCTGCACTTATTCTATGAAGACGAATTGAGTCGAGTCTGTCTACTTTTTGCTTTGAAATCAACTTTTCTTTCTGTTTTGCGGATTAGCTTCTCAAGGGGCCGGGGCCGCTTAAAGATTGCTGGTGTGCCTGCTGTTGGATTAGCTGTTTGCACAGCAGGGAGAGAGAGGAAAAAAACGGCTTATCCGAAGAAGACCGAAAATTGTTCCTTTTTCTTCTACTTTCTGAACAAAGAAAAGTCTTAAAGCCCACAGGACTGATAAGGCTGGAAGCGGCAAAAATTCTGAACAATAATAAACAGATTGAAAGCTGAACGCTGAAATGTCTGTCCCTCAAGATATGCATGAAAAGTTAAATTTAAAAGCTTTGACTAACTAAAACATAAATTTATAAGCACTTCAAACGCCAGCATGAGGACGCCAGGGTGAGGATAAAGGCGCCTCAGAGTGTCAGAGTCTAAGTTTGTCAGGGTGTCAGGATGTCAAGGTGTCAGGGTGTCAGGATGTCAAGGTGTCAGGGTGTCAGAGTGTCAGGGTGTCAGAGTGTCAGGGTGTCAGAGCGTAAGGGTGTCAGAGTGTCAGGGTGTCAGAGTGTCAGGGTGTCAGAGTGTCAGGGTGTCAGAGTGTCAGGGTGTCAAAGTGTCAGGGTGTCAGAGTGTCAGAGTGTCAGAGTGTCAGGGTGTCAGAGTGTCAGGGTGTCAGAGTGTCAGGGTGTCAGAGTGTCAGGGTGTCAGAGTGTCAGGGTGTCAGAGTGTCAGGGTGTCAGAGTGTCAGGGTGTCAGAGTGTCAGGGTGTCAGAGTGTCAGGGTGTCAGAGTGTCAGGGTGTCAGAGTGTCAGAGTGTCAGGGTGTCAGATTTCAGGGTGTCATAGTCAGGGTGTGTTCAGGGTGTCAGGATGTGTCAGGATTTCAGAGTGCCTGTGTGTCAACTAGTGTGTCAGGGTTTTAGCGTGCCAGGGTGTCAGAGTCTAAGTGTCGCTAAATTATTCAGCAAAATTAGGGTTTCAGTCTAGTAGCCAAAGTGTGTTAAACTAATTGAAGTTTTTGATTAATCGACCATCAAAGTCGATAGGTCAAAGCTGCTGTAGGTAATCCGGCTTATTAGCTTAATATATGGCAATTTATTTAGTGCCATCAGCAGCTAAGGGGGGGAAACACTTGACTTAATGAACCCCAATCCTGACGAAAGTAATTTATTTTATCAAAGCGATAACTTTTTCTGTGTGCTGATCTGCACTTTAATATAGCCGTGCCAGTTTAGAACGAATTGTTTTTTTTAGATTTCTTTTAAACCGTTGATTTCTTATTCATGACTGACATGGATACACCAGGTTAACTTGTTAGCGAATTCAACTAATGATAGAAAGTATTCGTACTTTTAGTATTTAAGTCTAGCGAAAAATTTGTGCCTGAATGTTTATAACTTGGGAATTCCAATATGTACGATAAACTTGGGAATTCCAATATGTACGATAATTTGGGAATTCCAATATGTACGATAATGTGGGAATTCCAATATGTACGATAATTTGGGAATTCCAATATGTACGAGTAGCTCGTACGATAAACTTGGGAATTCCAATATGAACGATAATTTGGGAATTCCAATATGTACGATAACTTGGGAATTCCAATATGTACGATAATTTGGGAATTCCAATATGTACGATAACTTGGGAATTCCAATATGAACGATAATTTGGGAATTCCAATATGTACGATAACTTGGGAATTCCAATATGTACGATAATTTGGGAATTCCAATATGAACGATAATGTGGGAATTCCAATATGTACGAGTAGCTCGTACGATAAACTTGGGAATTCCAATATGTACGATAATTTGGGAATTCCAATATGTACGATAACTTGGGAATTCCAATATGTACGATAATTTGGGAATTCCAATATGTACGATAACTTGGGAATTCCAATATGTACGATAATTTGGGAATTCCAATATGAACGATAATGTGGGAATTCCAATATGTACGAGTAGCTCGTACGATAAACTTGGGAATTCCAATATGAACGATAACTTGGGAATTCCAATATGTACGATAACTTGGGAATTCCAATATGAACGATAATTTGGGAATTCCAATATGTACGATAAACTTGGGAATTCCAATATGAACGATAACTTGGGAATTCCAATATGTACGATAACTTGGGAATTCCAATATGAACGATAATTTGGGAATTCCAATATGTACGATAACTTGGGAATTCCAATATGAACGATAATTTGGTAATTCCAATATGAACGATAATTTGTGAATTCTAATATGCCGATAATTTGGGAATTCCAATATGGACGAGCTTAATGTACTTCGAAGTACTTATATGTAATTCTGAGCTAAATACAAATATAAAGCATGAAAATGAAAATTATAAGTTTCTTAGAAATGATCTAAGAGTAAACCTAATCATTTTTTACCATTTTTTAGCATTTCATGCTGCTGCACTTTCTTACCGTACTTTAAGTAGAACAGGTGGAACTTGTTTTTGCAGTTTTGAAATGTCGAAACCAACTATTAGTTATTAAGCAAAATTAAAACTGTTTATCAGTTAATTTTTTGTGTAAAAGATCAATACAGAAATTAGTTTTGATAAGTTTTAGATTGACTGAATATTGAGAATAGTTCATAAAAAACCAAATTGAAGAGAGCACAACTTAAAAAGAATCAAAATACTAACCAGAAATTAGATTCGATGCTTTGTTCCCTACTCTCTCCCTACTCTCTCCCTACTCTCTCCCTACTCTCTCCCTAATATCTCCTCTTTTTCTCCCTACCTTCTGCCTATCTCTCTCTACTCTCTCCCTAATCTCTCCCTTATCTCTCCCTACTCTCTTCCTATTCTCTCTCTACTCTCTCTCTACTCTCTCCCTAATCTCTCCCTTCTCTCTCCCTACTCTCTTCCTATTCTCTCTCTACTCTCTCTCTACTTTCTCCCTACTCTCTCCCTAATCTGTCCCTACTCTCTTCCTACTCTCTCCCTAATCTCTCCCTTCTCTCTCCCTACTCTCTTCCTATTCTCTCTCTACTATCTCTCTACTTTCTCCCTACTCTCTCCCTAATCTGTCCCTACTCTCTTCCTACTCTCTCCCTAATCTCTCCCTTCTCTTTCCCAGTCTCTTCCTATTCTCTCTCTACTATCTCTCTACTCTCTCCCTACTCTCTCCCTAATCTGTCCCTACTCTCTTCCTACTCTCTCCCTAATCTCTCCCTTCTCTCTCCTTACTCTCTTCCTATTCTCTCTCTACTATCTCTCTACTCTCTCCCTACTCTCTTCCTATTCTCTCTCTACTCTCTCTCTCTACTCTCTCCCTAATCTCTCCCTAATCTGTCCCTACTCTCTTCCTACTCTCTCCCTAATCTCTCCCTTCTCTCTCCCTACTCTCTTCCTATTCTCTCTCTACTATCTCTCTACTCTCTCCCTACTCTCTCCCTAATCTGTCCCTACTCTCTTCCTACTCTCTCCCTAATCTCTCCCTTCTCTCTCCCTACTCTCTTCCTACTCTCTCCCTAATCTCTCCCTTCTCTCTCCCTACTCTCTTCCTACTCTCTCCCTAATCTCTCCCTTCTCTCTCCCTACTCTCTTCCTATTCTCTCTCTACTATCTCTCTACTCTCTCCCTACTCTCTCCTCATCCGCAGTTCACACCTTGACCAGAGCGTTAAAATTGGGCTCAACGCCAAGTCCTGGGCCATCCGGAGCTGCCATACCGCCCTGGTCATTGGACAGCGGCTTATGAAGATGTCCAGTGCGTACCGGGTGATAAATATTAAAATCGGCGCTCATTAACCGATGCTTCTCAGGTGTACTGTGAGCCAAGTGCGCGATAGCGGCTGTGACAAAGTCGCTGCCCCAGCAGTCTTCAATAATCATTGCCAGGCCCAGGTGCACGGCAAGGTCACGCATCTGCCTAGCCTTAGTGAGGCCGCCAGCTTTGCTAATTTTGATATTGACACAATCGGCCGAGCCGCGCAGAGACAAAAGGCTGTCGAGTGAGTCGACACTCTCGTCTAAGATGAACGGTAGGCCGCAAGCGCTGGCCTCGCGAACCTGACGGCACTGGTCCATGGTGGCGCAAGGCTGCTCGATGTAGACGTTCAGGTCGGAGACCGACTGGCAAACCCGGATAGCCTGGTGAGGCAGCCAGCCTGCAAATGGCAGTGTTTAGTTGCATTTCGTTGCTTTTACTGTTTCAGTTTTTTTTGGTTTTATTGATCTTCATTGCACTATAATTAGCTATACTTCTAAAGGCTTTATTATCTCGACTGCACCCACGCTATGGGCCGTCCTTCCGAACGGATGTTGTTGCCATAGACTGCACCCTAGTTAGCTACACTCCCGAGTGTTGTTTTTAACATAGACTACTACCCACTTAGCTACCCTAAAAATGGTTTTATTACCATAGACTGAACCAAATTTAGCTATTCTTTTCAATCGTATCATTTCCATCGACTGCATCCCAGTTACTCGTAGCTAACCCTCCCGAATAAGGTTTTTACCATAGACTACACCCCATTTAGCTACCCAGGGTATTGTTCCAATTTGTGTTAGTACCATAGGCTGCACCCCAGAAAGCTGCCCTCCAGAGTGGTGTTATTGCCATAGACTGCACCCCAGAAAGCTGCCCTCCCGAGTGGTGTCATTGCCATAGGCTGCACCCCAGAAAGCTGCCCTCCCGAGTGGTGTTATTGCCATAGACTGCACCCCAAAAAGCTACCCTCCTGAATAGTGTTATTGCCATAGACTGCACCCCGGAAAGCTACCCTCCTGAATTATTGCCATAGACTGCAACCCCAATAAGCCTCGCCTGTGTTGGCATCTGCCACCAGCAGTTCGTCATCTCTGAGTGACGCTCGAACAGCTCGAATTCTGGCAGCGTCCAACGCCTCGTCGGCGCCGCCAACTTTGAGCTGGAAGCGCCGATAGCCGCGGGTAGCTCGGTAATGACGCACCCGCTCGACCATCTCCTCTGGGCTGCCCTGACTGATTGGACGGTACAGTGGCACGCTGTCACCGTAGCGGCCGCCAAGCAGAGTGCAGACTGGCAGCTTGGCGAACTTGCCGAGTATGTCCCAGAGTGCCATGTCCACTGGGGACTTCACGTAGGGATGGCCCTATCATTATTTGCATGGCGAGCAAGAGCTCAGTACTCACATATTGATCTTTAGGTATGGACTTAAGTATCTAACAGGTACTAGCTGCTCATGTCTAACAGGTGCTATTAGCTCATGTCTAACAGGTGCTAGTAGCTCATGTCTAGCAGGTGCTATTTGCTCATGTCTAACAGGTGCTAGTAGCTCATGTCTAACAGGTGCTAGTAGCTCATGTCTAACAGGTGCTAGTAGCTCATGTCTAACAGGTGCTAGTAGCTCATGTCTAACAGTTGCTAGTAGCTCATGTCTAACAGGTGCTAGTAGCTCATGTCTAACAGGTGCTATTTGCTCATGTCTAACAGGTACTATTTGCTCATGTCTAACAGGTGCTATTTGCTCATGTCTAACAGGTACTATTTGCTCATGTCTAACAGGTGCTATTTGCTCATGTCTAACAGTTGCTAGTAGCTCATGTCTAACAGGTGCTATTTGCTCATGTCTAACAGGTGCTATTTGCTCATGTCTAACAGGTGCTATTTGCTCATGTCTAACAGGTACTATTTGCTCATGTCTAACAGGTGCTATTTGCTCATGTCTAACAGGTGCTAGTAGCTCATGTCTAACAGGTGCTAGTAGCTCATGTCTAACAGGTGCTATTTGCTCATGTCTAACAGGTGCTAGTAGCTCATGTCTAACAGGTGCTAGTAGCTCATGTCTAACAGGTGCTAGTAGCTCATGTCTAACAGGTGCTATTTGCTCGTGTCCAACAGGTGCTAGTAGCTCATGTCTAACAGGTGCTAGTAGCTCATGTCTAACAGGTGCTAGTAGCTCATGTCTAACAGGTGCTATTTGCTCATGTCTAACAGGTGCTAGTAGCTCATGTCTAACAGGTGCTAGTAGCTCATGTCTAACAGGTGCTAGTAGCTCTTGTCTAACAGGTGCTATTTGCTCGTGTCCAACAGGTGCTAGTAGCTCATGTCTAACAGGTGCTAGTAGCTCATGTCTAACAGGTGCTTAAAGTTCCACATGGTATCTGCAATTTCACCTGCCTTCAATTCATAGTCCATCTTCCGATTGACCACATCGATGTCCAGTGGATCCAGGCCAATGAGACAGGGCCTGAGTTCGGCCAGACCTGTTCTCAATCCGTTGGCATAGCTTGGCAGATAGTTTGGCCCCAGAGGGCAGCACTCGCCGTAGCCGCGAATGCCGGAGTCGGTGACCAATTCAACAACCGTTGCGTCCAGTACGCGAACTGATTTTCCGTCGGACCAATTGTAGCTCTCGTTTAGCAGCGGCAGATCAGCCCTATAGACATTAACATTTGTTATTCTCATTGTTTGTCTAGCCTTTTTTGCTTGGAAACAAATAGTTTTCGAGTTAGTCTGTGTTTTAATATAGTGCGGTCAGTTCAATTATAATTGCAACGAATATGCTGTGCACTTGGACATATATATACGAGCCGTATATGCGGTATAGCTTATCCAGGTTAATTTATCCAGAGCTCGTGTTCATTTCACTATCGGGCTAGTAGGCTTCTTCTTATCAGCAGATTTGATAAATAGTTGGTGGCACGAAGCGGACTATAAATTAATACAAATCAATGAAATTGTTATCTACGCCAACTTCGGGTGCTTGAAATCCAGATTAAACCGGTCTATCACATGCAGATCTCCCATTCTGTGGAACAATTATTCCGTTTTTAGTAATTTAAGTCTCAGAGGTTGCGAAATCTTGACAATAATGAGAATAGGGCCAGGTTTGCGGAGACAACTATGACACTTAAGAAGAGAGTCACCGACTTGGGAAGAGAGTGACAGACTTGGGAAGAGAGTGACAGACTTGGGAAGAGAGTGATAGACTTGGGAAGAGAGTGACAGACTTGGGAAGAGAGTGATAGAATTGGGAAGAGAGTGACAGACTTGGGTAGAGTGACAGACTAGGGAAGAGAGTGATAGAATTGGGAAGAGAGTCACCGACTTGGGAAGAGAGTGACAGACTTGGGAAGAGAGTGACAGACTTGGGAAGAGAGTGATAGACTTGGGAAGAGAGTGACAGACTTGGGAAGAGAGTGATAGACTTGGGAAGAGAGTGATAGAATTGGGAAGAGAGTGATAGAATTGGGAAGAGAGTCACCGACTTGGGAAGAGAGTGACAGACTTGGGAAGAGAGTGACAGACTTGGGAAGAGAGTGATAGACTTGGGAAGAGAGTGACAGACTTGGGAAGAGAGTGATAGACTTGGGAAGAGAGTGATAGAATTGGGAAGAGAGTGATAGAATTGGGAAGAGAGTCACCGACTTGGGAAGAGAGTGACAGACTTGGGAAGAGAGTGACAGACTTGGGAAGAGAGTGATAGACTTGGGAAGAGAGTGACAGACTTGGGAAGAGAGTGATAGACTTGGGAAGAGAGTGATAGAATTGGGAAGAGAGTGATAGAATTGGGAAGAGAGTCACCGACTTGGGAAGAGAGTGACAGACTTGGGTAGAGTGACAGACTAGGGAAGAGAGTGATAGAATTGGGAAGAGAGTCACCGACTTGGGAAGAGAGTGACAGACTTGGGAAGAGTGACAGACTAGGGAAGAGAGTGACAGACTTGGGAATATAGTGACAGAATTGGGAAGAGAGTGATATAATTGGGAAGAGAGTGATAGAATTGGGAAGAGAGTCACCGACTTGGGAAGAGAGTGACAGACTTGGGTAGAGTGACAGACTTGGGTAGAGTAACAGACTTGGGAAG